>BPLQ01006518.1:63594-1266095 GCA_021605075.1 Caerostris darwini
TTATAGAAATAAAGTAATATATTTCAATAGATAATTTTTCCATTTTAAATGTTTTATCGACTTTCAATTAGCATTTTAATTAATAGTATTTATGATTTCTTTGTTTCTAAAGTTATTTTGATTGCAAAGTAATTAATATTTCAATTAAATCTTTTGTTTTTACTATTTCAGAGTGTAAATTTATCAATTTCTATGAAATATAATTAATTTTATATGCTTGAATTTAGTTATATGATTATGTATATAAATATATGAATGACATCATTTCTGTAGTCACAACACAATGATTTATTATAATTTATTTTATACAAAAAGTCTAGAGATGTATTGTCTAATTTGCTATAATTACTGTAATCGCTGAAATTATACGTAATGTTATAAATATGTTTTTACATTTAGTGTCTATATTTATTAAAAATTGTTGTATGTTAATGTAGTTTTCAAAGCATATCTTTCCCTGCATAAATTAATATATTTTATTTTACTTTTTCACATTTATAATGTATACATTTACAATTATTATTTTAGTAATATTACAAACATAATTTTCTTCCTCATTTGATTTTACAATAATATATTAAATACTTTTTGAAATTATTTTTATTTCATTACTACATATTCTTACACTTGTCTATTACTAGAATGTATTCCCCATCATTTGCAATTTGATTCATATAAATAAAATAATCGTTCAATAGATAATTTTTCCATTTTAATGGTTTCAGCTAAGTATTGCAATATCGGTATTTTGAGCCAGTTGTACAATTTTGTAATACCGGATTCACAAATTTGAATTCTGTTTTTTTGGTATTTACTAGAAATTTAGAATTCTTATCTGATAACTAGAAATTTTTGTCTGTGAAAACAAGATTGTAGTTGTGAAGAAAGTGTGCAATATTTCTATATTTTTTAAATTGGAGAGTTTGTTATTCACATTGTATTTGCATATCATACTTTAGAGTTGAAAAATCTTTCAGATTTATTATATGTGTACTTATAAATAATACCCCATAATAATGAATAAGAATAACTTTGAAAAACATAAAAAATCAGTCGATAATACTTCTGTTTGATTTCAGATGATGAAAAGAATATGGTGGCACAATGTAAAATAATGTTCAAGAGGTCTTTTTCTCCTATCCCCAAAGTCCAGCGGGGCTAGACTAGGTCCATGAATCCTAATACCCGAAGAAAGTCCAAGATCATCAAGGGACTGACAAGGAGATCCTGACATCTGAGCCCCAGGCACTCCAAGAAGTGAAATGGTGCAACCTGCTCAGAGGAGCACTTGGTGCAAGTGTCGAAAACTTTCAAACCATCTGAGAAAGTCATAGTTCTGAGGTGTCCACTGAGCAAACCGGTGATTGCAGTTTGTCCCTGCCTGTCACAATTAAGTGCCAAAGTACCGCTAGGTCCATGACCCTGATACCACTGGTGCACTGGGGGAGTAGACCAAATTGTTTTTTCATTTAACTTAGGTTGTGAGTAAATCTCTGTGTATGTAAGGGGCTCAAGTGGAACAAATGCCTCACTAGTACCCGCTTTGGCCAATGCATCTGCCATTTCATTCCCCTCAAGGTCGTCAAGAGTTATTAAAGTGAATGGAGGAAATACAAGCGAGCTCCATTCACATTTAATAACGAAACAGGATACAGAAGAAAGAATCTAATTCCGATGAAGATACAAACTTAAGCACAGTTTCTAAGCTCAAGCCATCGGGGATTTTAGATTATTTTGAAAGAAAAAAAAAATAATTTAGATCAAATTATAAGTAAAATGATAGCATTATATATTTTCCAATTTCGAGTGTTTTTTGTGATATTTACATTTTCTAATAAAACTGGCAAATAAAACAAAAAAACAGCTGTGTTTTCTTTCTTTTTCTAAAATTTTTACTACCGGTATCAAGATCTAAAAAATACTGAATACTGGTATGGAACTTTTGCTCAGATATTGCAATCCCTAGTTTCAACGTTTTTAAATTATTGTTTTAATTAATAGTATTTTTTAATTCTTTGTTTCTTATGTTATTTTGATTAGAAAGTAATTAAAATTTCAATTAGATCTTCTGTTTCGGAGATTAATTTTAATAAACTCGATAATATATAATGAAATTATTATGCTTAATTTTATTTATATGATTATATATTTTAATTTATGAATAACATCATTTCTGTAGTCACAGCACAATGATTTATTATAATTCTTTTTATACAAAAAGTCTAGAGATGTATCGTCTCATTTGCTATAATTACTGTTATCGCTGAAATTATACGTAATGTTATAAATATATTTTTACATTTATTGTCTAGTTTTATTAAATTTTTTTGTCTGTTTTTCTTATTTTCAAAGTGGATGTTGCCCTGCATTAAATAAATTGTTTTTTACACCTTTATAAAGTATATACTTACAATTATTATTTTAGTTCTATTGTAATCATAATTTTCTTGATCATTTGTACTTACTATAATATGTTAAATACTTTTTGAAATTAGTTTTTTTCTATGAGGATGTATTTTATTGAGTTTTCTGATGGTACAATAGAGATAAATTTTCTTTAGCTACAATTTTCGTGGTATGTTATTATTTTTTTAACATTGTGTTTATTCCTTCATGTAAATAAGTTCTATTGTTAGTAAAATTTGTGTAAACTGGTAAATTTTTTATGGACATATTTCTTTTTTTTACTGAATTAGAAACAAGTCGAAAGTAACTGACATTCTAAATGTTTATCTACTTAATTGACGATAATTTTTGCAATTTAGAAAATAAATCTGCAGAATTTATAATCTCATAACAGTTAACACTTTAATCTCATTTCAAATTGCTGTGACAGCATAATAATGAAACCGTTCTTCTAAAAAAAATTTCTTGCTTGCATTATACGTTGAGAGGAAAATCCAAATTAAAAAAAAAAGTGTTATTTTTATTTATTTCTCTAGTCGCTTTACATGTTTCGGTAAATCATTTACATAATTTTGTTTTATGTGTAAAAATTCAAGGAGCGAACTCATTTTGTCAGAATTTTGCTTTTTCACCCTTTTACTTATTAAATATATTAAATGTGCTGCATAAAAAAAGGCGTTTTAATGGAAGTTGCAAGCTTCTTAAATTTGTGTTTTATTATTATTATTATTATTTGAAAAATTTTCACTCAATATGAGCTTTTTTATATGTTTTGCTTAAAATAAATTGCAATTTTATATTTCTTTTTTATTTTTAATTTAATGATTTTGTATTTAATATTCACATTCAATAATTCAGTGCTTTAATCTTTTGGTACAAACATTTCATTTATTCTGTGAGATAGCATTCTTGGTGCCTTGTGGTTAGATTTTCTTCTTCTTCTTTGATCTTTTATGAAAGACAAATCATTTCAATTTACTATGTAATTACTTTTTTTCTAAAATTTTCTGATGGTAATAAAATCTTTCAAATTTCAAACTAACAAATTTAAGTGTGTGTACTTAATTAAGATTGAAGTTTACACTTCTCCATTAGAATGTATTTCCACATCATGTGAAATTTGATTCATAAAATTTAAATAATATCCTTAAAACTCTCATTTTTCCTTAATAATTATTTTTAAGCATGTTTCATATTGATTACAAAATAATTAAAATTTGCATTAAATCTTCTACCTTTAGTAGTTCCGAGTTTGATTTTAAGTCAATAATATATGATGAAATTTTTATGCTTTATTTTATTGTTCTCAATAAATATATAAATCTCATATATGTATTTAAACATCATTTCTGTAGTCGCAGTTCTATGATTCATTATAATTCTTGTGTCTACTTTCAAGACTTCTGGTATTTTTTAATACTTTCTGATTTATTGCGTTAATTATTTCATAATGCTTGGTGTTATTTGTTGTCTGGGTTGATTTGCGTGTCCTTTGCTTGTTGCAGGAAATATATAGCCATTTTATGTAATAAAAATTTGTACTTCTCCACTCCGTTTTTAAAAGATGGAAGTAATATTTCTTGGTGTATTTTTTAATATTCTAGGGGTGGAAAGTATGCACCAAAATTCATCTCTTGCTACAAAAATGAAATATTTCCTTTCTTCATTTGGTAACCTACCTAGAAAAATAGCCAAATATGAATGAGCTTCGCTTAGGACCGTTATCAGAGGCGGTAAAAGTTCTGCTTTTATGACATTTTTGCTGAGGATAGGATTTATTGGTTACATCAACATGTCATAGGTCGAAACTTTTTTTTTAAATGAATCCTGCCTGTATCGTGGCGCCATCTATTATTCTTTATAGGAATAAATAGGGTAAATAATTTGTTTGTGATTATATGCTACTAAATGTTTCTACAATAACTATTTAAAATAAATGTATTAAATTTAAATTAATTG
Source organism: Caerostris darwini (assembly GCA_021605075.1). Taxonomy (NCBI): domain Eukaryota; kingdom Metazoa; phylum Arthropoda; class Arachnida; order Araneae; family Araneidae; genus Caerostris; species Caerostris darwini. The sequence continues at coordinate 67,960 of BPLQ01006518.1, forward strand.
CAAATTTTATTAATATTTTGCATTTGTAAATTATTTACCGCCATGCATAACTTTTTTAATTTCTAAAAATTGCTGAATTTTTCTCTACAACTAATATGTTATATTTCTCTTATTTATTTTCTTGTTAAATATCTAAATTTTAAAATAATTTTATTTTTAATAATTTACGAATTAGCTGTAATCTGTAATTTGAAGGATTTAAGCAATTCTTTATTTCCCATTTATTACTCGAACTGAATTTCATAAGCACGTTTTTTCCCCACAGAAAATCTACCACTATGTTATATCTAGAAATAATAAAATTCTCAAAAATAAGATTTGTTAAATAATATTTAAAAACATAGTTATGACATTTATCCATTATTTATTTATATGCAATTATTGTTCGTTCTCCTTACGCATAATATATTGTTTTTGTTTTTTTTCTATATTTTGTAATTTTTCAAAAATTGGATACTTTTAATTATACAAATAAAAATAACTAACTTATAGTAAACATATAAGCATTTTTTTTTCATACTCAATCGAAACTCGTATATTTGATACTTTAAAATTTTAAATGACTCTTATTTCTTACTACCATTTATTTAAAATAATTCGTGTTTTAATTAAAAAACATATTTAATGTAAAAATAGCATGCCAAAACAAAATCCAGGGAAAAATTTAATATATTTTTTCTATTAAATAATGTAATAATCATATTTTTATATGAAATCCATTTAAAATTGCTACGATATTTCCATTAAAAATATTCATTGCTAAGAATTCCAAGACATTTGAAGTTGCAAGAAGTATAAAGAAAAATTGTTAGCGTTTAAAAAATACAAAATGTATTAATAAATACATGTATTACTGAAATGTATTTATTAATATACATTAAATAAAAAATATTTTATTATTTATACATTAAATCAGAAATAATTTTTTAACATTCTGTTCTAATTTTCTTCTTGAAATTAATGTATGTATCAATAAATTAATTTCATATTGAACTTAAAATATCATATGAAACTATTAGGTTTAATTTAATTTCAGTACAAATCATATGATTGCTAAATAACATAAAATTAATTAGTATATGCCTTGAACTCTGAAGAACTGTTGATGTAAAAATATATTGCTACAAAACCACTGAGAGTGAGAGGGAAAGAAAGCTACTACAAAAATTTAATTTGCCCTGCTACGAAAATCATATTTTGATTTTTCAACCTGATATGCTCAAACCATAACACAACCATTAATTTAAAATGTGTTTAAGTGAGCAAATCTAATACTGTCTAATATTTTAAATAGTATGTTTCCAGATGTATTGGATATCTAAAGAATTCCACCTGGACATGATTTTCAAACGATGGAATTATTTTCAGTATTATTTCTGTGCTTATATATATTTAATAAAATTCTTGAAATTATTTTATTTGTCTTTTATACGATATCATGGATTTTGTTTAATTTCTGGGTCAAGCATTTCCTTTCTTCAATGCTTTTTATAGCCTTTTATGATAGAAAGACCATTGTATTTTCTATATAATTAGCTACTTTCTAGTTGTTTAATCTTTTCTTAATTTTAAAACTGTAACTATTTTACAAAATACTAACAAAGTGTGCATAATTAATATCATAATGACTACTTATGTAGTCATTATGATATTTATATAAAAAATACTGGGAAAACTAATTAATTTTTTAAGCTTTTAGAAATGTTTTTTCATGCAAAATTTATGGAAAGTTAATGTGAAACAGGCAGTTTTTATGAATGCCTAAAGTGTATGCAAGAGGTATTTTTTTTGTACTTATAATTGAATTATATTATTCTGATATAGACATCTTTCCATTTTAAAATTATTCAGGAAATTTTTATACTATGCTTTAAATTATATTGATATTTACACAATTGTGAAAAATGTGAGACACTGTATGTGTGTGTATTCTAAAATGCATTGAATAATTTTATAAGTTCTCCGTAATAAATACATGAATATACAGCCTATTAATTCTAAAGTTATTGGATTGAATTCCTTTTATATGCAGATTTTTCTTTTATAATCAGTTTATTGTAGCTTTCATTTGTTGTTTTACTGTAAGATTTTTAATGCCACCTTATTTTTTTATCATATATTTAATTTTTTAAATAGGCATTCACAGATAGTTTAACAAGAATTAGAGCTCAAAAATTAGTCCATACAATGTATAGAGCTATGTACTGTAATATAATTCTTTTGTGTAATTTCTTAATATACAATATTTTCATATTTTCCGATTTAAAATTGAGAATTATATAGAATATTATTTTAAGTCATTGCTTTCTGACAACAGTTAAGATGATTATGATATACACTCAAGAGCCAAAGCATTATGGCCACCTGTCAATAACGAGTTCGCCCACCTTTGGCGCGCAACACAGCTTCAACCCGCCTTGGCATGGATGCCACAAGTCCTTGGTAGATGGCCGGAGACAGATTGTACCAGATGTTTAAGCAATGGTCACGCAAATCCGAGATATTGCGAATTGGTGGTCTTTGAACTCTGAGCTGCCGTCCCAGGACATCCCAAATGTGTTCTATCGGATTGAGATCGGTTGGAACATTCCATTTCGAGCGGGAAAAACAGAGGCTCCGATACTATTCTACTTGGCCCTGCATTGTATTGGGCTGTCAGCTGAGCTACTGTCTGGCTCCGGTTTTGCTTCACCATGCGAGACAGTCTCCGACGACCTTTTTCTTTGATAGCGTGTGGACGTCCAACACCATGTCGTCTACTGCTGGTTTCACCGTCATTCATCCACTTTGCATAAGTACTAACAACTGAGATCGCGAACAACCCACGAGTCGTGCAGTTTCGGAAATACTTGTTCCGAGCCATTACAATCTGCCCTCTATCAAAGTCGCTAAGATCCGCAGCCTTTCCCATCACACACAGAAGTAAGTGAAAGAATGATTCTTCAGACTCTCCAGCAGCAGTTAAATACCACTTCCACCTGATCACGTCATCCAGGCGAGATCATTGCAAAATGTAGGAGTGGTCATAATGTTTTGGCTCTTGAGTGTATATATATACATTGAGAAGAATACAATCAAGCATTGAAATTTTAAAAATATTTCTCAGTTTGTTTGTCTCAGCCACTTCATCAATCATTGAAGAGTATCTGTTTTGATAACGACTGTAATTATCCAATAGCATTTACTCCAATGTGATTTAAAATAAATTCACTAAATGGTTTATCGTAAACAGATCACATAATCAGTATTATCTTAGTTTGGATGACCTCTTTTACTCAGACCTAGACTGGGCTTTACAATGTTTATTATAAAAGTGCTCTGTGCTAATCTTTTGCTAATAACATGGCGTGGTACAAGTTACAGATGTGCATTTTCATTGTACTCCACATTAAGCACTTGCAGCAGTAATTAAATAAAAATATATAATTAAGAGATGATACTTTTCCTAACATGTAGGGGATACCAAAATGAAATCAATTTTTGAAATGCATAAATTAATAGTTTAAAAAAAAACAAAAAATACGCTTTTAGAGTTAATCAATCTAAAAAGTAAAAAATAATTGTTAACATAAGAATAAAATGACTGACGAGAAAATGAATGTCACTGTTCTAAAATCGTGGGGTGCTCGATATCAATCGTTATAATTTCTCACTAGTTTCATTCCGAAATGCAGAGTTAGTTTAAAAATGTCATACAAAGCACCCCACGCTTTTAGAACAGTGACATTCATTTTCTCGTCAGTCATTTTATTCTTATGTTAACAATTATTTTTTACTTTTTAGATTGATTAACTCTAAAAGCGTATTTTTTAGTTTTTTTAAACTATTAATTTATTTTTTACTTTTTAGTCTGATTAACTCTAAAAGCATATTTTTTTAAAGTTTTTTTAAAATATAATTGTTTTTACTTTGTTTTCCACTTGGCCGGTTATTCGCTAAGTTTACATACTTTTTACCCACCGAAATTTTCGGCCAATAGGAAGAGCGCAATTCGACATGATCGCACTCCTATGCCTTTGAGATCCGCCTCTTTTTAGCCACCGAAATTTTCGGCCAATAGGAAGAGCGCAATTCGATCGCGGATCAGTTGACTGACTCGCCAGTAGATGGCGCCATCAGTCCCAAAATCGAGCCCAAAAAGTGAGTTACATACAAACATACAGGTGAAGCTAATAAAAGCGTATTAATAACTTCTAGTAGCAGATGTAAAAATGGATGACATGCAACAGACATAAGTCATGCTTTAAACAAAACGGGTGCTGCGCTACGATAAACGTACACGATATACGCTACTCGAAATAAAAATGAAGGAAGTGAAAATAATACAAACAAACCTTTTAAACACCGAAAAAGGATAGAAATTACGGAAAATACTGCAGAAGACGTCATTTCAAGCCTAATAAAGTGTGTGATAAAAAGTAAGATACTAGTTCTCAGTCCACAGCCACTCTGTAAGGGAAAATAACCTTCATCTCAATATTAGGAATCATAGTTTTTATTGTAATTAAATGCTTCCAACTTTAAATCGACTCTATTTCTTGTTCGAGTCCATCGTGAGGAAAGGTTTTTTTAACTGCTATTAACTCGCGACTTCTTAAACGGTTTGCTTCAAGACGAATATTACAACGAACTAGTGTTCCAACTAGTCTGCTAGCTTTCAATTGTTTTGATTTTGCGAATTTCTTCTAATAAATTTTTTTTTTTTTTTTTTTTTTTTTTTTTTCCAGCGGCATTTTTGAAACTTAACAATAATTCGCTTTTAGACAACTTAAAAAGGTAAACAGAAAACTGTTGCCATACACAACTTTCTAAACTAAAGATCGTTTTCTTTATCAAAAACATAGATAACATTACTGTAGATATTTAGAATAAATGTATTATGACGTCATTTTTTAATTAAAAATGAACTGTTTTTCATTATTCCGATGCAAAAACAACGATTTTTTTTTTGTATATAATAATCAATCACCCATCACAGGGCAGCTAAGAATTTAAAAAGTATCTTGTTTCTGGCCAATCACAGGCCAACTAATAAAATAAAATCGTCCCGCCGCAGGACTGCTATTGTGATGAACTGTTTTATTTAATGACAAAATAACTAATTAGAACTTATTCATAGTTCTGGTGCCTAAACTAGTACTTTTGGTTAATATTTCATGAAGATCGATTGAAGGATGTGGCAGTCCATAGGGAACAAAGAAATATAGTTAACTTTTGTATTTGTAGAAAGATTTAAAAATATTTGAAAAAATTATAAAGTAAATAGAAGTTGTCCAGGACTTATGATCTGGACATTGGAATGGCATTTTATAAATCGACAATAACGTGTACTTTTACTTTTGAAGTTTTTTTTTTTTTTTTTTTTTTTTTAATAAGTAAAAAGTATATTGTAATAATTGTTTTATGTAAATAAAAGACAATGTTTGTATGTGCGTCCCTTATAGACTCAAAAACTACTCGACTGATTTCGCTAAAAACTCCATTAATTTTTGGCTTTTATAGTGCTGTAAAGTGAGAGGTGTATATGAGACGAAAATAAAAAATGTATATTGGACTCTCTCTCTTATCTGACATCTCTGGGACTGAACACCTAATGGAATACAAAAAAGTGTCCGTACTACACAGGGTGAATAGTAAAATATACAGTGCAATACAAATATATGTGCTGTACTACATTTGAACTTTAAGGAAAGCTAAGGCAAAAATACGATAAGTGCGTGTGTGTGCGCTCGCGCGCATGCACATTTTATTACATAATAAAAGAATGTTGAGTAGTATCAAGTTAAAGAGATAAATAGACAGAAGATCAAAATAAGTGCAAAGTGAGGGAAAGGATTCATGTTTTAGCAGACATTATAGTGATAAAAGTTGGGAATATCATAGTATTCCAAAGGTTTGTATTTTCTTATCCTTTTGTCTGTCCAAATTGAATGTAACTCTTTCTCTCTTGCGGTCTTATTCGATGGATGGCAATAGTAATTACTGTTCATATTTACATCCCGATGAACTTAATATTATTTTTCCATTATAATGGAGGAAGCGGTACAATGCTTTTCACAAATTGATCAGAGATTTTCAAGGGGAAAAAGGGGGGGTAACTGTGTAATATGAACCTTCAGATTCTTATTATATCCTATCCCTTCGAATTTTCTCAACATAATTTGAATTATATTTTCGTAATTAGTCTTTTTCTTTTCAAGGAATTTAAAAATTCTTTAAATGCAGTCCAAGCATCCGTTTATTTTGAGTTCCTTAATTTTAAAGTTAAGAGACTTGCATGAATTTTCTTATATCCGAGTCAATAAAATCATTTATTTCAACTTTGCTTCTGACAAACGAAATAATTTTTTTTGCATATGCTGACATATATTGAGATTGTTTCTACAAATTTGTTCATTTTTGTTCAATGAAAATGGTGGGAGTAATATTTTTTATGGTTCTACCAAACTCATATGTTTAATATTTTTGCATACCATATCATTAAAATTACTGAAAGATTTTTTTCTTTTGCGGCCGCTTCTTTAAATGTACTAAAAAATATAAAAATTTTTTTTGTGGTTCTCAATACTTTTGTTGGTCTTCAAGCTTCACGCTGAAGTAGTTAAGTACACTTTTCTCACAAATTCCATTATGCTTCTATAGTGTTTCTTGATAAAAAAAAAAAAATTACAAAAGCTGTCAGAACTGTTAGCATTTGCCGCGATTCGCCATTATCGAGCACAAAGTAAATGAAAAACTACGAGGGGTAGAAAATGACTCATAAACCAATCTAGAAATTCACAGTAGGGCCATCTGGAAAATAGTTGAGTCCTTGATCGGGTTATTTGTAGTTATCCAGAGCTGAAAAGCATTTGAAAAAGCATTAAATACTTATACGAATCATGCATGAAAGTTTTTTTTTATTTCCAATGGCAGATTATGAACAGTTACAGCAAAAAAAGAACAACGAAAAAAAAAACGTACAACAATAACAAAATAATACAACAAAACATGCTGAAACAGAGTTCATTAATCTAACAATAATGCCAAGTTGCAGATCTTTTAGCCACTAAAAAGTGTTACCAGGTGCACCACGGGGAGGTAGATCTTCTGCGCACCCTGCATGAAAACTTGACGATGTCATTAAAATATCCGTGGAAAACATATATAGAATAAAGATACTTTTGCGAGATAAGGCTATATATTATGTGATGATTTATTCAATGGTCATTTTTGGTTTCAGCATGGGGGAAAAAAAAAACCCTCTTCAAATTATGAATAAAGGTTTTTTTCATAATTGGCCAGTGTAATAGATGTACTTTACCTATGGAATTCTGTCTATTTATCTAAATCATTTAAAGTTTGATATAAAATAATAAAATGAAATATTAATAATCACCGACAAGATTAAATATACTTTTTACAAGTCTGCCGGAATCATAAATGGAGTCAGTCTAGAGGAATTATAAATGGAATTTATCATCACGAGGCACAAATTCAGAATTATTTTTCAGTGGTCAGTCTATAATTCTGTATCTTTTTATCCAATAAATTTGAATATTAATTCTTGTTGTTTTTTTCATCGGAGATGGCAGATTTCGAATATGAAAACATTCCTCGTGTTGCTCTTTGTTTATTGTTAATCATTGTTAATTAACAGATGGTTTTTTTTTTTTTTTTGTAAAAGACAAAAAGTGACTTGCGTAAAAAATTGCTACTTAGGATTCCTCGAAAAATTGATTTGCGAAAGTGTTTGTTAAACTGCTTGTTTAGTCTTTTATTGGCATCTGTAATAAATTTAAAATGATTTGTACATAGAAATATGAAGAAATTGTCCACCGAAATAGAAATGTTTTCATATATTTAACTATTTTTATTACAAAAATTTCACATAAACATAACTAAATTTTGTAGATAATAACACAAAAATAATAATTCCTACCTAATGAAATTACGAGAGATTATTTTACTGACTACCAAGATGTTTTAACTGGCTCCTGAAGAAAAGATTGGAAACTTTCTGGGTGGCCTTTTTAAAAGTTGGTAGTCCACATTTTCGTTTTGTGTAAAAATAACAGGGGGGTACACCATATTATCTGTTGCTGATATATAAAAGCAGCATAAATAAACTTTTAAATAATAACGTAATAAACGTAAACCAATATTTTTATTTAAAGTAAATTATCCAACTCGGGTAAATTGAATTTAAATTATAAACTTTTACGGGGGGGAATACATTTATCATGCCCTTGTACAGTTATTTCCAGAACTTTAGCTCACGCGAGTCCTGCACATTGCTTTTATACCAATTCTAATTTTCATAATCCATACAAGCTGACGGTTACAATAAAACACATGATAAAGGAACAGGACTTTCTTTTGCGTTCAAGGACTGAGCTAATCTCCAAACAAATCAATATTATCAGCTACGATGTCCATAGAGCATTTAAAAAAATGGAAAAATCTTTGTAAATTCTGAATGACAATCTGATGAAGTTGCGTTTGCTAGTAGCAGACACCAATGTTTTGCGTCTTTGACACACGCAAAATCGTCAGTTCATTATAGTGGTCTTTCGTATCACAGCTTGTATTAATGGGTATCATAATATAATTGTACTACAAATGAGGTGAGGTGATACTCTTTTTCCATGTAAAAGGACATGTCGTTTATGGGCCTGCAATAATGAATGAAGGAATATTACTGCAATAGTAGAGTTGCCCATATTGTACAGACGATTTGTCAACACCAATCGGAACTGTTTATTCACCTACTTCTCCTAACAGCGCTGACTTTTTATTGGTAACTTCCAGGTTTAAATGCAGTCCGATGTTCAGAAAAAAAAAAAAAAAAAAAAAAAAACACCAATTTTTTTTTTTCTTACTATATAAAAGTCAGCAATCTTTCATACACGGCTAATGATAGTTTGTTAAACTAGGATTCTATTTATCCAAAGTATGCACTTAGCCTTGACTTGATATAAATCCTCTTCATATGGGCTACTTTGAAAATCATTATAAATAAATTATATGTAAGGGTAAAAAACAACAACTTTATCTATAAATAAACATTGTCATACTATTGACAGAATCACATACTGGACTATACCATCAATTCCAAATTATACAGCATATAAATATGGTAGATTGCATCATAGAGGAGGCTGATTTGCAACACTAGTCAAAAGATCCTAGCTACTACATCAATGAGATTTGGCTATACCAAAGGCTACGAGGACACATCTGTTTATATGTTGTCTTATTTTCTCACATTAGTTTTATTGTATTTGTTTTGCAGTAGAATTCCTACTTGGATTTTTCTGATTTCGATTGATATTTCATTGGTGATAAATGTGTCTCCAAAATAAATAAAAAATGTTGCCGAATAACCAAATTTATAACTGTATTACGATTGAGATCCAACAAATGAGCTCAAAAATCAATTGAAAAACAGACAAATGAAATTAAACAAAATCTTATAGATAATTGAATTGATGCATATGTGTAATTTGTAAGTAAATGTTCCTTAAATTAAAAATATGAAATAGAAAAATTGTATATTTTATGAAATAAAAAGTTTCTATTGGCGAAAATATTAGGGAACAATCATTTTATGTGAACATCATACAGCCGTGATGTCATCAACATTCGTGTTTCCGAAATCCATGAAAATATTAAGTGACAAAAATTAGTGATTTGTTCTTTTACCACATTTGCATCGATCAATAAAATATTATTATTCTAATCACTTTTCGGAATAAATCAAAAATATGTTCTAGTAAACAATTCGTCTTCAAAATTTTTTTGTTTTTAAAAAAAAGTTATGTTAAGGATTGTTTTCGTAAGAATTATTCTTGTAAAGAATATCTTCGTAAAATGCTTTCTATCTTCCATTTCAATTTTAATTCACTGTCGATGAAATAAATTCTAAACATTACCGATATAGAAGGCAAATATGTCAAACAAAACTGTTTAGAAGCATGGATTTTAATGAATTCTGTTATTCTTTCTTATTTTTCTCCAACTTACATAAAAGCAAATTTAAGTCCACAAAAGGAACAACCATTACAAAACATCGTCATCATTCATTATATCCAAATTAAAATACTAGTCAAAATTTAGTCAATTACTTCATCATCATTGGCGCAACAGCCCAGTGTGGGCCAAGGCCGTCTACCTACTGGTAGATTTCGAGACGAGAGATGTTTTCCTTTTTTTTACGGGATAGGGTTGTCAGCTCTACGTTGAACAGTCATAGAAGACCGGGACCAACGGCTTAAAGTGGATTTCTAACCACTACAAACATCATTGGCACCGCCGGGACTCGAACCCGAAACCTGTAGTACCGAACGCCAGAGAGTCAATTACTTAGACTTAAATTTTACGACTGTTTATTTAATTTCCTTAAAAGTACGATATTTAATCAACAATCTACGCGAAAAGGTTAAAAAATTTATAAAATTTGTAATGATATTAATTTAAAAGTATCATTTTCATTGGTCGATATTTTTTTTAATAAGAAAAAATGTTTTTAATAAAAAAAATATTTTTTAATAAATAAAATTTTCATTCATTTTTCAATCATTTTTTTTTAATAAAAAAATTATTTTTGACTTTACTGAAATTAAGTTTGGTTTTCAATATAACCCAGATGTGGTAGATCAAATAAAATGAACTTCGAAATTAACGATTCAAACAAATCCTAATAGCCATTTTATAAACATAACAATCATCTTTTCTTCAACACAAAAATGGATTTATCTCGGCGAAAGGAGAAATTATTCCAGGGCTTAGTCCTCCACCATACTGCCAGAGCATGTAGAAGTTGGAAACGAAAAGTTTCTCGGGATTAACTCTCCACAACTCCCTTATCACATTGGGAGAAAAAAAATCACTTTTCCAGTTCCTGGCTAATCCTGTAATCTTAGTAATATGTTTCTGACATCAGATTACGCAAGCTGGCTCTTACACTATTCGCTTTTGTAGACCGGAGTATATTTAATTATGAACGATGTGTAATTAGTCCTTGTTTTTAGCTCTTGTCTTTTGATGGTGTTGCGTGGCCATTTTGTTTAGTTTGGTTTCCGGTAATATGTTCTCTGGGGCTTTAAATATTTTAGATGTCACGAGAAGATATGCGTCATAAAAGACAGCGAGTCTTCAGGATTAATGTCTTTGAAATGTCCCGTTGAGCATGCACAGATTATGCTTTTTTTTCTGAAACATGTGCAGGTAGGAGACAAATAATTAGTATAGTTTACATGTAAATGTGCCCGAGTTACAAGGACAAACTTTAGAATAAAGAAATAATTCATCTAACTAAAGTTAGTTCTTAGAAACTTTACAGAAAACTGTTGTTATTGAATGTGGTATTTCATTGTTTTATCATCATGTTAACTAATTAGACAATAATAATTTATAGATTGAGAACACAGTTAGTGAGTATTTTATATGAACCGAATATAATAAAGTCGAGTAACAAAGACGAACTGTGAAACAAAGAAATATCATCAAGCAGTTAGGTGTTTAAAAATACAAGAAAATATAATTATTACTGGATTGCGTTTAAAACAACGATTAATTTTAGAAGTTTTGTTATCCTTAGATTCATATATTATGCTGTTGAATCTAAATAGTGTAAAAAGAAAATTAATATAAAGTTAGTTCTATGAATTGAAAATTAATTTTATTCAGTATAGGAATTGATATTGTAAATTCAGAAAATATATTAACGTATTTTATTTAGGCTAATAAAAAGAATTCAAAATTATTTTATCACTACATTGAGTAAAAAGTGACATTTTATGTATTTAGATAAATATTAGAAATTTAATATTAATTATTTAATTTAATAATTTTTAATTAATTGGTTAACTTTTATATTAATTAATTTTAAGGTGATTAATGAGTGATTTGCTCCTGCTTAAAACTTTACAAAGATTTTTGTATGTTTAATTTGTTAACTTGCAACTTTATTAAATTAATTGAATAAAGTAAAATCAATATTAAATAGAACATTGGATTGCAAAATCTATTATAGAAAGATAATTTCGTATATTAAAAAAAAGTTTAACTTCATGAAATATGCCATTTTATAAATTAAAAAAATATTTTGTTTGAGTAATGTATTTGATTGAAAAAACGAGATACCATTTCAAATAAGATTTAAAAAATTTTTTTTTTTTTTTTTTTTACATGAAAAATGCTCACTCAAAAATAATTTATTTTTAATCATTTTTTAACCAAATGAATGATTACAACGCACGTTTTAAATAAAATTCAGTAAAATATCATTAAAATTAAATTATGACTATTGTATGATAGATTTTTCAAACCCTGACAAGGGACTGCGGTATTTTAACATGTCAGAAAATAAAAATTAAATTTCGTTTGGAAAAGAGTTAGGGAAAGAAAAAAAAAGATGGAAGGAAAAAGTTTTCTTGGAGACTAAAAAAGTTTCACGCCTGACGCAGATATGATTCTAAGTCAGGCTTGTTCGGTTTTCTTCAAATTTCATTGGAAGAACAATTACTTAAATCTTTTTCAAAAAGAAAAAAAAAAATCAGTTAAGATAGATACATCTTTGAAAAATATTTTTTTTTCCGCCGTTCTTAGTTGGAGAGAAGTATATCGAATATTTCTTTTCATTTTGATAATTTTTAAAAATTACGGAGGAGATGTGGCAGTGGCATTCGCGATTCATTTGTATTGTCTGACATTAACATAAAAAATAACAAAAATCGGTTAGAAAAAAAATTTTCCGAGAGCATTTTTTATTATTAGTTTAGCAAGGCATTTTATTCTTGAGAAAGATTCTCATTTTTCACATTAGACGTGTTTTTGACACATAATCCAATAATCTCTGAACAGAAAGGGATAGTGGTAAATTATATTTTCATTTTGCTATTTCTATTTTTCAGTAAAATTTGTTCCGAATACCTTAATTTTCTGAATTTAATGCCTTAGAGAATTTATGAGAAGGCTTATAAATTGCATATCTTTGAATATTGAGAAGATCAGCTATTTAAACTATTAACTATTTAAATGAAAAATTGAGTTTTACTTTTTAAGCTTTTATTTTTTTTAAATCAAAAGTTTTGTCTAAATCCATTTATTTGCTATATTATAACAATACTTATTTTTTTAAAAAAGAAAGCGTTTAATTAATGATATTTATAAAATTGTATTAATCTTAAAATCAGTTAATTAAGGACCATTCATATCGAAGTAAATTTGCTAGATGTCTCAAATAAAAATTTTATTAATTACTTATAATTCGAAAATTTCACTATAGTTCCATAAAGCTTAAAAAAAATGAATTAAATTTATTTATTAAATCTGTTTAAATAATAAGACTTAATTATTCAAATTTCCCGATAAAACGCATTGTTTGATAGGAAACAAATTGAAAGAATGCACAGATTTGTGGAGACAGCTTGCTGCATATTTCAGCTATAATTTGATTCTGCGCACACGCATACATTTGAATACTTAGCATATATTTATTAATGAAAGTAAATATTATATTATAATGTGTGATGTATTAATAACACATAAATATTATAATTAATATACGATGAACACCAATTAAATAAAAACAATATATATTCTTTTGGAAAAATAGAAGTATACTTGAAAAAAAATCCGATCATCTTGCATTTCGCATGCGGATTCCTTTATACCAAATATACAACTGATTAAATTTTCTCAGCCAAAGAGTTAACTACAGTCAATATATTCAATTATGCTGCTGATTGTATTCGATTGAAAAACTATTGAATACATTGAGCAGTATAAAAAGGCTACAGATGCAATTTTCATGATATTGATACAATGGCATAACACTGTAGCAGGAAAACATTTATCAACTGACGAATACAAAAATATCAAGGACTTCTTCAAATGAACATTTTTATTTCTTTATACCAAGTAAACAAATGTTTAAATTAATTTTTTTTTTCATTTTTCGAGTTAACATGAAAAATATTGAAAGTGTTATGTGCTTTATCAGAATTGTAAGTGCATGCAGTACCATAAAAATTAATAGTGTTCTGCAGAATCTTGGTCTCGAAAAGTTAGATGTTGTTCAAGTTGAACTTGACGGAGAAATTTGAGGCAATGGGATAGGAGAATAAGTTTCAGATTGGCTGGTGTTATAAGTCTTGATATTTTAGTTTATGGTTTGTGGTCTTTGTTCCTATTTGAGCATTTTTACGTTATTTGCAGATGATGCATTTTAATTACAGTGCCACCATTTTGCATATTGCTATTTTATCCAATACATTTTATTTACAGTGTATTATAATTTCGTACTGATGGCATATTTTGAATGAATTATTACTGTTTGTGGGATTTTAATGGAAATGAAAAAAGGAATTAATGGAAATGGAATTTAATGGAAACCAACTTATTTGAATCTCCAAAAATTTTCATTAGTTATTCGAGATTCCGTTGGAAACTATAAAATATACTTCAATTTAATAAATGTATGACAATGTATTGTACATACTAAATTAATTTAAAAGTAGGGAAAAATCCCTTTGACATTGATTTTTTAACCAAACCTGTATCAGTGTAAAGTAAACAAAATTTTTGACAGGTAATATTTTGATTGAGTTTTAATGAGATAAATTATCCAAAGAATTTTTTTCATATTGGTTAACAAATCACATTTGATTACTATTTTACTATTGATTTAAATTATTTGAAACTTATCATTTGAATTTAACTGAAGCTTAATTAGACTATGAATCTGGATGCATACGATATTATAATTCAATATCATTAACTTAGTTTTAAAAAATTGAATGCTTTTTTTAAAGTTGTTTGCTCTTAGAGTACTTAAATGAAATAAGTAAAAACTTTGTAAAAGTATTTTTTTTATTAATTCATGAAGTGATAAAAAAAGGGTTGAAAAATATTTTTGTGATATAGCTGACATTTACATTGGTTCTTGAAACCTAAAATGTATTTTGAAACTTTGTTGGAGCCTATGACGTCACACAGGTCACGTGGAGTACGTGGCTTGATTGATCACCAAAAGCAACTGAGCCGAAATGGAGAAATAATTGATTCGGAAAAACGATAACCGGAAGTTTTTCTCCATTCTTTCCCCTTTTGTTCTGAAAAAAAAAAAAAGTCGCCATCGTTTTATTTCTTCTTCTTATCAGAGTTTGATTTTCTTTCTTTTCTAATATGATATTGAATTTCTCCTTTTCTGATGATATGTAATAAATATACGAATTCTGGGAAAATTCCAAACTTGAAGATAAAGGATTCGTTTCCTACTCTTAAACGCAATATACGATTTAAACTTGCCTTTTCTCAAAGCGTTTTGAGGCCGTAGTGTGTTTTTATTTTATTTCATTTTCTATTGTATAAGTAATGGATACGAGAGCACTTTTGTAGTTGAAATTTCATCTCTACCGTATCGAGATACGTGGAGAAAGAGGGAGGAGAGGGAATTCCTCCTCTCAGAGTGCAATTGAAGACAGAATTCTTAAATGGAAATAAATGGATTTAAAGATTTTTTTGTCCAGGTTTTAGGTTTTTCAATCAAAAGATTTCATTATTTTGTTCCCTTCTTTTTTTCTTACTGTGACTTTGCAACAGCCTTATTTTCAAATTTTCGCAAAACTCTTTGAAAACCGCATAGGTTTTTCCACTCTCATGAAACATTGATCTTGGTTTAGGGATACACATAAAAGGTACGTTTCAAAATAAATTATTCCCCACGAGATCCTTTGTCTTTGTTTTACAGGAGCACAAAAGTGCAGACAAAAAGTACTTCAAATGAAAGACAATGCCGAGAAATAAAGTAAAATAATGATCTCAAAAGAAAAGTAATGAGATTCACAAAGAAGTTTTTCCGAGATGATTTCTTTTGAGCTAAATTTTCTGTTCTTGAGAACTGTTCTTTGGTTCTTTAAATAGGGAATAGTATACTTAAAATCCTTCATTGCATAATAATGCTGATAAATTCTATGAAAATGGTTGAAAGAAACAGTTAATATATTTTATTATAGAATTTTTGTAGTATATCCACAAATTCAAAAATTATGGATCAAATTTGTACGCTCTTGAGAATGAACTTAAAAAATACAAAATAGTTCTAATAAATCCATTTTACCATAATTGAAATACGAACGTTCCCTTAACCAAAGCATTAACTCGTCTCTTTACATTCTTAACTAATATAATTATTTACTACTTTATTCTGAAATGGGATAGTCATAGTTATTACTTATGGAGATAAGAAGTTTATCAGTTAGCTATGGCTATAAAAAGTTATAAATTTAAGATCAAATAGAGAGTATTTATCCTGTCTTATGTAAGGAAATCTACATAATAAATTTCTTGAAAAATATATTAAGTATCTATTAATTAAAAGAAATATTTGGTGATAAATTCATGTATAAATTTTATACTTATTATATTTGAAATTTAAAACTAATTACAGTTTGATAAAGTCATGGAAAAAGTTGTGAGAAATAATAAATAAGCTTTTATTATTGAATTTTGTAAATAAAGCTACAAATTCAAGAGTTAAGGATTGGAAAATTATACATTTGAAATCCACTTGCAAAATGTCATCATATGTCATTAATCAGCTTTTATAAATTATAGGTTCTTTAATCTATACGGAACTAATTGCTGCTCTATAAAAATTAATTGGGGTAGTCATAAATTAAGCTATGAGTTTAAAAAGTTGGTAACTAGCTATCAGTTAAATGAACCAAATAGAGTTAATTTTTCCTCTTATCAGTCTAAAAAGTGAGTTTGAAAAATTTAATAAAAAGTTGATATTATTATTTTTCTTCACCTATACTACAGAAGCCATTTATTTATTAGGTAACATACTTCTTATAAAAAATTTGTTGTTCATTTATTAAACAATAAATTCATATGTAAAACGATAGAATTTTCTTTTTGCTATACTTAAAATCATTTATAGAATTCATCAAGGATATAATAAAAAAAAATTAAGGAAAGTTTTGATAGTAATTCTACTAATTAAAAAAAAAAAATTGTCATTCTATAAATTCAGGAATTCGAGATCAAGAAGCAAACCGAACTTTTATTTTTGAAAGTTCGGTGAATACTTATATTAAACCATTCCTTCTTCCCCCCACATAACTGAATGGAATATGATAGCCTCAATCAGCTGTAATTATTAGTGCTGTGTCGGGAAAAAACTAACAATAAATTATGAAAATTCTATCATGCGTCATCGTTTTTGGAATAGATACAAAAATTATTCGAGTTTTTGTAATTTTCTTAATGTAGAAAAACATTCAATGAGACTTTTTTTTTTCCCTGAAAATATGCATTTAACATGCAATACAAAAACGTCTCATTTCTCCAGTAATGTCATTGTTTTGTGAAGACATTTACTCAGTTTTTTTCTTGAAATTTAGGAGACAGAAGAAATCAATTTACCGTGTTTTTATGCCAAACAGCTCATCAGATTTATCGACAGTATAAAAGATAGGATAATTCAGAACTTTTTTTTTCTTGCCGAATTTTCGATTTCCTATTTTGATACCGAAGGTATATTTGGTTGATCTATGAAAAGTTTTCATTTTACATTTCATAAAATCAAATTCTTGATGCTTCTTTAAATTTTAATATAATACCGCCGAAATTTTGAAAGCAGTGCTTGTGTGAAACTAAAATTCACATGATAAAATGTTTCAATTCATCAAAAAGCAATAACAGAGGCGATTTCTTTAAAATATCTTATCAATCCTCGAAAATTACTTGAAGAGAACGGAGGAAATAATAAAGTGGTAATAATTAGTGTGATGTGAAACTTTTGATTTAAAAATATCATGTATTCAATCACTTACTAAACCTTTATTTACTTAAATGAATCATCATAATAAATTTAAGTATTATGAGTATTCTTTTAAAAATTGTTTTACTACAGACTATATATAAATATAACCAATAATACTATATATAAATATAACATATATTATAAATATAACCAATAGATTGAATAAATAGGATTATTTCTTTAATTTAATCAACGAGAAAAATATTTTATTTCTTGTTATTTTTTTAAAGTATTTCAATTTTTTTTTTAAAGAAAGGATTTCATTATAAGCCAATTTCGTGATGCCCTAAATTTTACAATGCATTTCGTAAACAAAAACACATTGAATACTTGAAATTATAATTCAAATTAAACTTCTAGAAAAAAAATTGTTTTCGAAATTTATGTTGAAAATTATCTCAAAATTGACTTTGTAGCATAAAATAATCAAATTTCAAAGTTCATGAAGTATTATATCTTTAAAAGTAATTATTAATATTTGGATTAATCATACTAAAAAGACCGGATATATATATATATTTTAAAAATGCCAAGATCTTTTGAAAGAGAATCAATTAAATTTAAGTTAATTTTCCCCCCAAAAATTTTTATACTTGCAGCTTTGTAAAATTTGCAGACTTATTAAAATAATTTATGTTCTTATAATTATGAATGGAATAAAAATGATGTTAGAATCTTCTTGGGGTTACCGTTCTAACATCATTTACAAAAGTTACAAAATAATTATCTGCATGTCAGCAAAATTATTTCAATTTAATACACTTTATAGAGTCTAAGGATTCATATATGCTACAAAAATTGTAATAGTAAATTAACTATAATTGTTTATTAAATTCTTCCTGTTTCTTTACTTTTAAAAATTAAGATTACAACACGACAACAAATATAAAAGAATTAAAATGTATTGGAATTAAAAAATTTTAATCAAGCTTTAAGTTGCACTATTTATTATTAACTTAATTATTAGGTAAAACAAGATCAGAAAATAAAGAGTAAATATTAATTTTCCAGAGGAAAAAAGTAATATAAATCTAATTACGAAAAATAAACTTTATTAAAGAAATATTTCGCGCCCCTTACATGAATTTATTACGTTACGTTTAATCTAAAAATTAACTTCTAATTTTATTTTAAGGAAGCCTTAAAGAAACTGAAAAATTTTGACAAGCTTCCTCCCCTCGATATTTCATACAAAAAAAAATAATAATAAATATATAAACTGGGCTGAATTTATTTTAAAATTAAAAAAAAAAATGGTTTTATCAAAAAGCAAAAGCGAAGTAATGTTGTGAAAAATTTGATATCGTTCATCAAGCTATTATCAACCCCCAAACCTCCCTTTCCCACTTTATTTAGTCCGACGGAAATAAAATGAAATTGCTCAAAACAAGAATAAAAAATTTTTCGAAATTAATGAATGTGTTTTAAATAAGCAAACAACCAACCCAAAGGGGATAAAAAAAGCAAAGAAACCACTATTGGGCCTAGTTCGTTTTTGCGGGAAAATTATGGAAACCTATTAATCTAACTTTTGGACGAACATTTATGAGAAAAATGCAACAAGGCATCTCAACACCCTTCACTTAGTATAACATTATTATTTCCCTCCCTTCAAAGTATTTAATAACAAAAGCTACAAAATTGGCGGTCAATACACAGAGAACTCTGTAAAAACTGATAATTACCGGAAAGATTTATGCACTAATAAAGCGAGTTGGAGCAAGCAGCTGTTTCAGATGATTATAATTATGTTCGAAATTTGTACAAAGGGCGTAACGTCTTGGTCGACACATACCGCTGTAATAACTCATCATAATCTTAAAAAAATAAGTAAATTAGGGTTTAAAAAGAGAGGAATAAAGTCTTTTTACTTCTCTATTTAATGATAAGTTTCAGTTAATTTCACTGAACAGTATTGGAAATCCTTACTGTAGCCATAATAGATTGAATAATGAGTATTCCTCTGCGATGGAATTAGTGCTGGCATATCAATATTTTACGCGTCTTATGTGTTAAAATGTAAGAAAAGTGGATATCTAAAAAGTGCTTACAGTTACTTGACACACATGTGTTGCTTGTTTTATTGTTGCGCATCCATTTATTTTCCGACGACAGCTGATTTTGAAGATTTTTTTTTCCAAATTTAGTAATTATTTGAAGTTGGATGTGGAAAAAAATATAGAATGTGTCTTATTACGCCCATCTATTGTTCTTTTAGAGAAATTATATAAACTGATTCTCATATTAGTATATCATAACTTAATTATATTAGTAATTATTTAACTCTCAAATAAGTTCAGAAAGTATTTATTTAATTGAGTGTTATAATTTCGCTTTTAGACTAATGTATTATACAATGGTTACTTATAAATAAATTTAAATTTGGTAATGAAAATGTTTTTTTTTAATTTGAGTTTCTTAAATCTACTATTATTTCAATTCTTTATAATTCAAGCCTCGATGATGAAAACGTTTTTGACAGTATTTAATAAATCAGAAAAATCACAATTTAATAATAGCCTGAAGTTCAAAATTCATTTATATTTTTGTAAAAATTTTTGAAAGTTTTAAGTTTTAAATTATTTTAGTCAGGGCAAGTCAATATTAAATAATTTAAATAAATAAAACTACACATTATAAAATTTTATGGTTCGAACTGCGTTTTTTTAATGTGTTCGAATTGGATGCGCAACTGTTTTCCTTAGATTGCTCTAGTTCAACGAAATTCAGGAAATTGAATTGGTTTATATTAGTAAGTAAAAGTTGCAAATAAACATTAACACTTTCTAGTGTTGAAGAAAGTGAAATATGAGACCGGTGATCTGATTTGGTGTTACGTTTGTCAAAATTGAGCCACTGAACGCCTGTTAAGGGCGATAAGCGCCAATTAGATGAATCGTATGTCGGATCTTGGCTAAATGCCACTAGAGTTAGAGATTACTCGGATTACTTATGTGAGGAACCTTAAGTTATATTAGATTAAATCGAGAGTTTGGATGAAGATTACAAAGACTCCCAAGGATTTTGACCTTCTTCAGGTAATGATGTCGAATACTCATCTAAATCATGGTATTCGTAATTTCACTACTCTGTTTTTACTTTCATGGATGCTTTTAACCTTAATTTCGGTCACATAGAAGGGCAAAAGGACAGAAGCATTGCAATTTGAAAATCATATTCTAATACAGCGTTGCTTTTTATAAATACTGCGTAATTTTCCTTAAAATTTATTTACTTTTGGTTGTGTAATTTGAAATTTTCTGATTTTTTCTTAATTATTGAAAAACAGTGTATTTATTTTAGGTTCCTAATAAGTTGTTATATTGTAGCTTTTAACTGATATCAATTCTTTTTTGTGCTTGTGTTTTGTTGAATTTAAATAATCAAAACTCCACGTTGTTCCATAACTTAGAATATATTTTTTTTTTGTTTAATAAATGAAATTCAGAATTATTTTACTGGTTCTTAATTTTATGTTTGCATCTGGAAAATTTGTACCACTTGAAGGATAAGACGCTCAATCTCTTTCACAAACTGAACTGGAAAAAAAAAGTTCTTTGGTGACCTAGTAACATTTCTTTGACGTCAATCTGTAGTGTGACACATTTATCGAGGAGTATTACACGGGAAGAAGAAAAGTATCGATTAACTCTCGATTTCTAAGGGTGGGGTTGCGAAGCCACGAATCATCAAACTTGAATGAATCGATCAAAGAACTAGCTGTCCTGAATTCGTCACTTAACTTGTTTCTTCTGGAGAAATTTTCGATGTCCACGTTAGTCTTCAGAGGCGACACCCTGCCAAACTTCACCGAGGGTTCACTTTATTTTAATTTTTTATCACGATTTATTTATGGATCAAGGGTTCGGAGGACTTTTTGAAAAGGGGTTATTTTGTCCTTCCCGTCGATTAAGGTCAATTTTAAGAACATCACTTTTTAGCATGAACATCGTCAATGCTTTCTTGCTTCAAGTGTCAGACAATTTTGTTAAATTTATAAAAATTAAACTCCAATGAATAAGTTTCATATTTTCCAATTTTATTTTCTAATAATATATGAATCTAATATTTAATTTACATAGTACTATTTTAATATGTACAAATTATCTTTGAAAAAAATGTTTTATTCTTATATTATTAGTAAAGCTTAAGTTTGAAAAGCAAAGCGAAATATAATTTCTGAAGAATATCTTACTTATAATACAGAACAAGCTTAATGCCACATAACATTTTTCTTATCAAATTCAGAACCATCGGTTTACATAATTTGTTTCAATTTCTTTTCGCAATTCTAATACATTTCCACAGTTTTCCAAAAAAGACAATTGAATTGTAGCTTTAATTTTTATAGTACTTTTATAAGAGATGATGTTAATAAATTATAGAAAGAGGAATAAGTAACTTTGTAATTAAGTCATATTTTTGGGTTGATGTATCTAAAGAAAGGAACATTTAAATAAATTCTGTAGTTAGAGAAATATGCAATTTCATTAATTAATAAAACTATGTCTGAATATAAAAGTACTAAAAATTTCCACAATGCAGAATTTAATTTTAAGTAGTTTTTTAACATTTTCCTCCAATAGCTTGTAGATATTACATTAATGAAGCAACTGTAACGTCATTTGTATTAAAAACGCACTTTCATTTTCTACTTTCTCTTCCCTATGACATTTTGTATTTATTTGCTATATTATTAAAAATTCATGGAACATTTCGCAATGCATGCCAATGTATTAGGTTGTTGCCTTGATGTTTTTTTTTTTTTAAATTTTCCGTTATATATCTGTGTAGGATAAAAATGCTTTTGCGATAAAATGGTATGTTATCTGATGATTTATTGGTCTGTTTTGGATTACCATACGGAAAGCTCTCCGAAATATAATGCATTAATTACTAGTTATTTATGTTGAATTTCCCGTATTGTGCTGCACAGTGCATCATAATGTCCCAAAACTGATAAATACAATCGGCTGATTTAATTCATCCTTTCTTCTGCTCTTTTCTTGGCAACACTTCACGTTTCCTTTTTTTTTTTTCGTTCCAGTGGGGTGCGGGTTGACTAGAGGGTGTTCCGTTCTGCTCCACACTTCGACCCCTTAAGGTTCGTTCCCATCGAGGCGTAAAGCGTTGATCAATCACTAGCCTCACCGCGTTCGCCTGAAACCGGTTTGAAATCCACCGCTTCGAGTTGACCAACTTTCAACTCGAAGCGGAACTTCACTAGGCGTAATGCTATTTCTGACGTTTCGCTGTGAACGGGTCGAAAACATTTTCTTCCCTGCCGCATGGCGTGTCGCCGTCTCTCGCCTCGGTAGGAACGAGCCTTAACTAGTCCTGACTTCCAACTCTCAGAACTAATACCGTAAGAAAGAAGGTATGCCCTACACGGACGTTTTTTAACTAACTTTAGTTTTGGAGATTCATTCAGTGCATCTGGCGCATTGTCATCAATCCGTTGACACCATTTTTAGCTGAAGGATGGTCTAAGTAAGGGAAGCTGAATTATGACCATCCCGTCTATACACTTTTCATACTTTCACGAAAAAAGTGTGGTTTTTTTTTTTTAGAGAGATACTTCCTTTAAGTGAATAAAATAATAGCTCTTTCGAGGAAATATTTTGATGTGATGCTTTTTCCCCTTATTTTTCCTTCTCTTTTTTATGTGCATTCAGGAGAACGTTTTTCTCAGGTATGTAAATTACACTTTCTTGTATTAGAACGATTTTTTCTTCCATTGTTTTTCTACCCCTGTATAAATCAGCAAAAATTCAACTTTTTCTCTTGTTTAAGGAAGTTCAAGACTACAAGTGATATTTATTTTGTCCTATCTTCTTCTCTATAGTGCATTCATAGACACATTTCTATTAAATATGTATAAGAACCATGCTCTTTAAATACCAATTTTATTTTAATTTTTTTCTGTCTCATCTAATCTATAATGTACACAAGGACACATCTTCTTTAGGAGGACCTGGGATACAAGAACCATGATCTCGAGTTATCTCCCTTAAAATAATATCAAACCTACTTTTTTTTATGTAGAAAAATCACATTTTTGACGAATTTTTCAGTGATCTTTTCCTTCATTTGCTTTTCCTCTTTTGTTAATGAACACAGAAGTACACCTCCTTTAACTAGTAACCAAATCTTATCTGCATTTCTCGTTTATACTCTTAAGATAGTTTAGGTGTGTGCTAGAATCATCTTTTCGGAGTACTAAAGTTCTTTTCTTCTTCGCTCTCTCTTATAAATCTTCTTTATGTGTGTAAGGGAATCCTGTGGTACAAACCTTTTCCTGCTTTTCTAATTTGTTTTCCTGTTTTTTTCAAAGCATCCCGTTAAGGATATCGTACCAAATATTAAATATTTTCCTTTTCTTTGTATATCTTTCTTCATATCCTATTTGAGACAACGTTTTCCATTAAATATATAAAAGATAAATGCTTAGAAATAAAATATTAGGAAAAGCTTCTTTTTTTATTTTAAGTTACACACATTCATCTTACAAGAATATTTTGTAATCCATATTTCAAATTTGAGAACACTTACGCATAATATACGATAATAAAATTTTTCATTTATTAGTTGAACATGTTTTATCACTTATTTTGACATTTTTTGGAAACACATAACCTTATTTATACATTAAACACTGTTCGGAAAATTCCATTAGGTATATTGTGATCTGGAAAGTAACAGGACTTCTACGATCCACAGACATTTGAATACGCTTTTATAGCCTAAAAATAATGGCACGCATTACCCTAATAGGGCAATGATTGTTATAGATTAGGGTCAACCTCTTGGTAAACTTCCGATGCTCAATTAATCATTCTTAGAGCGCGAAGAAAAGTTCCAATACACACAAGTCGCTACCGACTCAAGCTTGTCCTTGTAAGTGCCCTAATTTGTCTTCATTTAAAGGATGCCAGTGGTGCGGATGATTTCTGCAGAGAATTAAATCCAGGGTCGTCGAATAAACTGCAAAAGACTTTAATTTTGTATATGTAGAATCTTATTTTGAAATGCAGAAACGAAGAAGTTACACTTACTTGAAGTTTAGCATAGCTTCGCACTTGTTTGCATATATATATATTACTTTAATTGGAAAGTAAATACTATATACATATGAAATTAAACTTTTGGCTAGTACTGATATTATTAAAAATATTTTTATTTCTTGGAAATATATTACTGTGCTAAAATAATTTACAATGATAAAATATCACACATTTTATAAAAGCTAGCGTCAAATTTAGCAATGTCAGTGAACAATCTTGGTTATTAGAATTACCATGAAAGAGAAAAAGATTATTTAATTAAAGAAGTTTATTAAAAATTAAATTGACTTCAAATCATTAAAAGCATTTCAATGCATATTTTTACGCATTAGCCTAATATGTGAAGATATTATATATGGATTACTGAAAAGTATGGATAATATGGAAATATATGGATTACTGTTTTATATGGTTACTGATACTTATTTATATGGATTAATCAAAAGCTCAGTAGACAAAAACCGCTTTTGTTAAAAGTGATTTTCAATTTTTGGTGAAAACCCATGGTGTTCTCCATTGCCATTACTATTGGAAATTGTTGGGCTTAATGCAAACCTAATGCGAAATTGATTAAAGTATATTTATATAATAAATAATTTAAAAAAAAATCAAGTTAACATTAGAAAATTAAAGAAAAACATTGCTTTGAAAAGTTAATAAGCAATTAAGAAGGAAATTTTCTTTATTTATTGTCATTTAAAAAATTTGCCGTTTTCCTAAATCTTATTGTTTTTGCATCATGAAGAGACGAACATAAAATCCAGTATTTAAATATAATTTAAATGGAACGCGATTGATAGAAATTTGTAAAAGTTGCTCAGTATTGTATGGAAAAGCTATAATTTCACGAGATTTAAGTTTTTTTATCCCAATAAAATTTAGGTCACAGCACAGAAGTATCATTGTATTAACTTAAAAACTATTCGATATATAAACTTTTAAATGCCATGTTTCTATCGTGATATAAAAATTTAAACTCCATATATGGATGTTGCAAATCAAGTAAATTTTTTTGACTGCCATCCTAGCCCAATTATATTTCCCATTGGCATTTTTTTTTCAATTAATTCATGTTTGTTAACCAAAAGAACAAAATTATTAATTTTTTGACTCAAGAAACCTTAAATCTTGCTGAATCTTTTATTATATGGAGTAAATCGAATGAAGTCATAGTCTCCTTAGTCATCTTAAAAATCAAGCTGCTGTTCCTATAACCATCATTCTCTACAATTGACTTCGATATTGACAATGAAATCAATCATTCTTAAGAACTTACGAGGACTGCGAATATCACAAACACTGAAAAAATTCCTTAAATGTTCCCCGATTAAAAAATATCACAAAGTAGCTGATGATGAAAGATTCAGGACAATCAACTGTCCAATCGGCAAGAATAACAAAAATATCTAAGCTCTAAGACAAAAAAGAAAAATAAATAAAATAAAGAATACGACACATCAAGAAGGAGTTTAAACGAAATTTAACTGCACCTATGCCTCACATACAAGTTCGCGCGTAGTTGTAAGCATAATTTACCCTTGGATTTATAATAGTCGAAAAGGACGTGTAATAATCAAATTGAAGCATAGTTCGCATTTAACGCCGATATACAACGATAATAATAATAGGAATAAGAGAAAAGCATGGTAGAACACGATGTTAAGAAGGCAGCTCCAGAGAAGTGATAAAGAATTGTCAGAGCAGCCCTCTCAGCGCCGAATTCGTAATTATGAACTACTTGACGTATAATCGGTATACATAGTGACGCAAGGACCATCGATATACTATTCAGAAAATGAAATCTGAGTTTATGGCACCCATTCTGCATACAAACCTGTCATTTGTGCACACCAGCAGGTCCGTTTACAATGGCGTCGGGCTCGTTCGACCTGAAATCGTACTAAGTGGAGTAAAATAATTTTCAGCCAGAAGTTCCGCTTCGAACTGAGACCTGATGACCAACAATCAGGTGTCTGGAGACATCGAGGATATCGGTGGGATACTAAATTGATTGTCGCCCATCATACAGCATGATAACCGAGAGTTAAGATCTAGGAGGCCATTTTGTTTGACATCCCGACCTCTTTAATTGCCATTAACATCCTTACAGAAACGGGTGTTAGTCGATAATATTCTATGCCTCACAGTGTTTCCCTTCCTTTCATGGAAACCCGAGCTTGCATTTCAATATAGCAATCATTTTAACTGATTGCCTTCGTGCTTATCAAACAGTTTCCTAAATAGTGACACAAGGTCCGATTGCAAGACTTCTCCCCAATAAAGAACAGTTTGGATTTGATAAGCAAGCGATTCTGATCATCCCAACATCTGACTGATCTAATTCGGGATAGAGTTTGGTAAGAAATCCCATAGGAGATCTTCCTCAATGCTCTATGGCTAGGTCTCAGTACAACACGTTTGGGGTCCACCGAGCATGCGCATTTGACTATCTCAGGATTTCGTCGTTCGACAATTGGAGAGAATTTGGTAAAATAAATAAATAAATAAAAACCTGGCAGGAGACCCTACGAATCAATACCAGGTCAGATAACAATTTGCTTAAGTCTAGAAGTGGGCCAACGCCTTATTTATTGGTTCGCTATATGCAGCTGTACCTCTGAATATACATTTATGTATCACATCTATTGGTTTTCGTCCCATTTAGATAATTTCTTTTTTCCCCTTCTTTTTTATTTAGAGTGCAATAGCCTGTTTAGAGAAGGTAAGTGCGCAGCGTAAATAGCACTTGCGTTTCCTTTAACTCTTCGATTAAGTTTAATTTTTTTTTCTTTCATTTTTTAATGTTTTACCTTGGAATTTGAACTTATAAACTTCCCATTGAATGAAGTAGAAAATAGATCTCAATATATTGAATTTTTTATAAAATGGTTAAAAACAAATTAAGTCCATAAATTGAAGTATGACTTAATAATATTTTCAAAAACTGTATGAATATGCTTAGATCTCAAGAAATAGAACGTTTTCAATATTGTAAATCTATTACTTTTTATCATTCATTATCATATTTTCAAAAATAGTTAATGCTAATTTATTGGACAGTTTGTGTGAGATCATTGAAATGTCAACTACCATGGGCGGTTGCATGAACCACAATACGGTAAAAATAACTTTACTGAAGTTAATCTAAAAGTTTCAACTGGATGAAAGTTCGTCTTCTTTCGCACTGCCTGGGTTAAAAGTTAATAGGTTAAAAAGCACTTTTTCCAAGTTATCGAGATCATAATTTTATAAAAGTTATTTCAGAACTCAGTTCGATTCAATTTAATAATGTTCTCAACGACGCTGAAAATTCATTTTATGAACTCGTTGTTAAACATAATATTCTTGGGAGCGGACGGAAAATAAAAGACCTTTTCAATAGCACGGCCGGTCGCGTTTGACAGCTCTTCTTGGTTTTCTAAAATCATGAATATTTTATTACTCAGAAAGTCGATTTCATTTCGTGCTCCGAGACTTCGGAGGAAAATATATTCGCCGGCGTAACACTTTAATCACACTTGCATTTCGCTCAAACTTTAATAAAAATCTCATTAAACAAAGAAAAAAAAGGCAATGAGGGGGGAGGGGGCGTATTGAATTTCGCCGTTTTAGGGCGTGGTTCTTGTCAGAAGGGGATTGAAACGTAGAAAACCACCTCCTTTTGGAATTTTCCCCAAATAGAATAGATTTATGAAAGATTTTTCTGCCACTTTTTTTGCAACATCTCAACGCGAAACTTTGTTGGGCAAAGAAAGTGTTGACGTAGATACACAATTTTGTTGCTCTCTTTGTATTAAGTATTAAAAAATTCAAACAATGTTATTTATTTGGCTGTCTTTATTTTTCCCCTTGCGGAATGTTGGAGGGATGCTTGTCTTTGAAAATTTATATTGTTTTGTCTTCAATATAGATGACTTTTGACAAATTGCTTAAATAAAGTATCATTTTTACTATTTCACAGAAATTTAATTTGATCTTTTCTATGAAATGAATTTTTTTTTTTTTTTTTTTTTTTTTTTTGATTCCATCAATAATCTTTATGTGTGTAATCTTATTTTACGTTCTTTTTTATTCGAAATAAATCAAATCTCATTTTCTAAATTTATTTCTGCAGTCACAGTTTTCTAGCCCAGTTATTCTTATTAAAAGGAATGAAATAATGATTTATTTTTTATTTTTATGTAAAAATTGCATTTTTTGTAATTTTTCAAAAATTCGTCTAATTTCAAATCTTTCTTTTAAAAGATTTATTAGTTTTGTTTCTGAAATGTTTAAAATATTTCTTATTAAATTTTTCAGAATGTGCTTAATTTTATTTGAATAATATTAATGTTATTATTAACATACATTAGAATATTCTTGCTCATATACATTACAATATTCTTGCTCATCTGGGCTTCCTTCATCATTTTCGACAAAACACGAAAAACTTTCAATTATATCGTACGCTACTTTGAATGTTCTAAATTTTTGAAGCATTTTAAGAGATAGAATTATAGATTTTAAGTTTTTTTCTGTCTTGCCTCTTCAAAGATGATATTATAATATGCGCATTAAGTTTTTTTTTTAATTAAGAATATTTCGAAATTCAATTTTTCGATTTCAAAAATTTGAGCGATTATTTTTTTTTACCATAGCTACATATTTTAAACATATGCTTCGTTCTCAAATTAAAATACCTTGCATACCTTTAAAAATAATTTTTGAAAATTTTAAATTTCAAAATTTCTGTCTGTTAAATCTTCAAACACATTTCAAAACTAATATCTTCTTTATTCAAAGTAAAACACTTAGCATAACATGACTGTGACTATACATTTAAATAAAATAGATTTTTCCTTTAAATAATTTCTGCAACATCTCTGAACTTAGTTTTTAAAACATATTTTCAGCATCCACTTTCTGATATGTTCCACTTCCCCAAAATCAATTTAACGTATCTATTTTGGGTAAAAAAAGCATCGAAGTATTTTTATTCTCTTCTAAAGTATAATTCAAAAATTTGAATGGTTGTGTATAATACGTGACGTGTGAAAAATTAATGCTTACATAATTTTACTAAATCTTATGGTATTTATTCAGTTATAAATTGGGAGTAATAATAAATTAATTCACGCACAAAGTGGTGAGTTCAATTCTATGGTATTAAAATATATAATCTCATTTACCATCAGATTTTTTTTTTACTGATGCAGAGGTTCTCGCATTTTTGCACGAAACAACTAATCTGTTGACACTTTATGAAGGGTGACACTACTTCGTTTGTACCTAACATTCATCTGCATTTTATATGAATGAAAACCCAGTAAATTCCCAGAATACAGTTCAATGGTCAATGGGAAATATACATACACGTTGTTAAAATTTCCACAGTACTTTTGTATCTGAAAACAGTGATTGAAACTAGCCTCTAACAAAAATGGACACGCACTACTTTTGGATTAAGAGTCATTAAAAAAAAAGCATTTAAAAAGAAACCACAGCGTTTGTAACAGATCGTTGAGAGAAAAGAATTCTTTTCTTTGAAGAGAAACAAGAAATCACAGCATTTGTAACAGACCAATTAAAAATGGTTTTATGAATAAAAGGAAATACCTACGATATGGCTACAAAATGCATAGAAATATTGCTGAGAAATTTAATTATTAATACGATTATATTTTACATGATACACCAATTTTATCATTAACAAAACTGAAAAAATCCCTTTTTATTATAATATTAATTCAATTCAATCCAATTACACATAAACTTTTGTGAAGTACACATTTTATAAAGCTGGGAGCGCTAAAAAATTTAATCAAAATTGATATCTGAAATTAAAGTTAATCTAAATGATTGCGTGCTTTAATAGATTTAATTAAAAATTCAAATTATTTGTTAAATATGATTAAGGATCGATGTTTATTAGTGACCTTTAAAATCAAAATATGGTTCCCTATTAAATATTCTTTCTAAAAATATGATAAAGTTTCGCTCTTAATTGTTAATATTTCATATAACAAAGTGGGGGAAATGCATAGTAATGAATTCTGAAAATATACACATATTATAAATTCAGAAATCTTCCTTCTATATATATTCTAAATTAATCTAATATAAATTTGGCGCTTAGTTCAAATAACATTATAATCCAAATTATACACTTCTAGAAAATAATGAATGAAATTTAAACTCTATATTTAACGAATAGTTTGTTTGTAGCTGAATCCAATTTAAATAATGAGCTTCTGCATTGGTTGTTTCCAAGGTTTAAGCTACTTACTTCGTCTGTTTCGGATTTGATTCAATTTGAAGGAATGCATTTAAATTAAGTAGCCTTATTCTCAAGCAAACGACCGCTGCGTGCATGCCGCTATTGTCAACAGGTTAATTAACAGACCAGGCTGGAATAGAAGATTTCATCAACATGTCGAATAAGCAGATGAAAAAGGGCTCGAAGGCACAAGAACAGAATATTGGAACACTAGATCTCTACATAGCCTTTAATAGAAGGTTTAAATTGTATTAGGCAAGACGTTGTAGACTAATTCGGTTTCTGCAGTAGTTCTAATTTTGAATATATTAATATTTTCTAATGCGATTCTGTGGTAATTCCACAATCAGCTCGAATTATGGTAGAAACAAATTGCTTTCTACCAAATATTTGCGTTGTTATAACGTAAATTACTTGCGGAGAGATAAGGAAGTTTCTGGAGTATTTTTCTTTTTATTTCTGAAAATCAATAATCCACAAATGCGTATCAAGAAATGGATGTCGGATGCTAGGCCAGTTTTAAAGTTACATAAAGATTGATTGATGTTATTCAACTTTCTAATATTTTAAAATTGTTGATACGAATCCTATTAATATTATTAATAGTTAAATATATATTTAAATTAACATTAAAAAATTAAAGTGTTTAAAATCGTAATAGGCGTATTTTTCTTTTTATTGAATATGAAATGCTTATAATAAAATACATACTGTACTAAAATATTTTGTATCCTAATAAATTAATATATATTTTACTTATGATTTATAAATTTAGCTAGTAAACATTATTAGTATAGTCTTCATTAACGTGAGGCGAGGAAATGTGTTTTGTGGATATTTCATGTATCAATAAATACTTCCTAATGGGAATTGAGTTCAGCTTAATGCGATAGTGCCTGAGATTAAAAATATCGAACTGGAAAGTGCGACGAGCAATTAACAGTATATTCATTTTTAGTACACTATATTTTTGCCACATCTCACACAATTTCATTTTTCCAACTCTTTTCAGAACGTTTTAATACTAATATTAAAGAGAGTTAGTACTAGCGTTTTACTACTAACTAGTAACTAATAATGTTTATAAAAGGAAAAGTCGAAAGACGTTTAGCGATTTCATTGTTGATACACCTAAGATGTCAAAACATCTTAAAAATAAGAAAATATAAGATATTTCTCTAATATGCAAAGAAAAAAATTCCCACTTAAAAAAGAAAAAGAAGATAAAGATTATTACTTCAGAAAGAAAAATTGATGAACTCTTTCCTCATAACATATAGAAAAGAAATAAGACGAAAATTAAATTATTTTACCAGAAACTGGCCCTGTTGTCATATGAAGAACACTGCTATGATTCTTCTTGCTCTTAAATGTATTGTGAAAATCACAAGAAAATTACTTTAAAAATTGTCAAAAAATAATTTTCAAAATTTAATATTCTCTTATTTTTGTTTAATCTCAACGCATATTAGTATTCTGTAAATTTTTGTTTGCTAGTTAAATCTCAAAATTTAAGTGTCTTTTAAATGTTAAAAAAGAACATGTAACGCTAAATGTTCAATTTAATTGCATAATAAAATCATGTTAGTTGAAAAATACTAATTTGCGTTTTATGACAAACACCTATTCAGTCAGACTAGTGTTCCCGTTAATGTCATCCGCTATTAATGAAATGAATAGCCTGTTTTTGAAAATAGTTCTTTTGTTTCCATGTACAGCCTGAATCTGTTGGGTTTTTTTAAAAATAAATATACTTAAAACTCCATAGCTACATAAACACATTATTGCGAAAGGATCGAAAAGTTCTGTCTTATTGTTTTTTGTTCATTTTTTATTAATTTAAGATAATTTAATTTTTATCTGTAACTAATACGTCTTCGCACCCCTTTCTGGTGTGAATCCTACAGTTTGAGAACCACTGGGTTAAGTGATATGAAATGTTTTGTTGTTTCTATTAGTAACCATATAAACTCATGTTTGTGAAAATTGCAACACCGTGAAGGAATCGTCATAATTGAATGAAATTTAATACACAGTTGAGTGGTAGTAGTACAAATAAATGATTAAATGTTCAAAGCAAACAAACAATAACAAGAGATCGGAATCAGTATTTTGCGTAGCCACCACGCGCCGCAGTAAGTGCTGCTACACGACGTGGCATGGAGTCAAACAAATTTTGAATGTCTGCCTGAGGAAGAGCATTCCATATTGTTTGTATGCGCACCCAAAGTTCGTCTGCAGAAGCAACAGGACGAGGATCACGAGCGAGACGCCGACCAACGAAATCCCACACATGTTCAATCGGCGACATATCCGGGGAATACGCAGGCCAAGGAAGAAGCTGTACCTGCCGCGTTGCAAAGAAGGATTGAACAGTCCCAGCGATATGAGGGCGGGCATTGTCCTGTTGAAATACAGCGCCTGGAAAGCTTTGAAGGAAGGGAACAGCTTGGGGCTGTAGAACTTCACTAATGTACCGGTTGCTGTTCAGATTGCCAACAATTCTTAGCAATTGAGATCGTCCATGATATGCTATGGCACCCCAGACCATAACTCCGGGTGTCCGTCCACTGTGGCGTTCGATAATGCACTCCGGAAGGTGGCGTTCACCAGCATAACGTCTGACACGAATGCGACCATCATGGTACCACAAATTAAAGCGGGATTCGTCATAAAACACGACATGCTGCCAATCAGCACGCCAGTCTCTATGCTGAGCGGCCCATTGTAGCCGCAGGCGGCGATGGTTTAGCGTGAGAGGGATCCTGTATAAAGGAGTCCTTGTGCGCAGTCCACGCTGCAGCAGACGTCTACGAATTGATGAAGCACACAATGAAACACCTGTAGCTATTGACCACTGTGCTGCCAATTGTCTAGAGGAAGCTGTACGGTCCGTCAGCGCCATGCGGACCAGATGTCTATCATCGCGAGCTGACGTCACATTTCGGAGTCCACTCCCGGATTTCCGAGTTGTCCGACACTCGTCCGTCCACTGCTTCCAAAGACGCATCACTGTGCTGCTGTTACGCTGCACACGAGCGGCTACTGCACGATAAGACAATCCAGCTTCACGAAGGCCGATGATTCTCCCCCGTTGAAACTCTGTAAGCTGTTCAAATCTCGCTCTCTTTCGTCGAAGAGGCATAAGTAACGATTGAGCTAACGTTTACCACTAGCAGATAACCACCGATAACCATACACGCCTCACTACAGCCGTCTATTTATTCGGATCCATCCGCCGTTCAGAGGGCGCTGCTCAGCATACGCATGCGCTACGGATTTGAAATTCTAATCATTTGCATATCATGCGCTAATTTGCATTTCCTGAAAATTTCAGCTCACTCGCGTAAGTCCTTTATGGTGTTGCAATTTTCACAAACATGAGTATATATAACTAATATTAATGATATTTATTGCAGGATATTTGTTATAGGAGAAAGTAATGTAAAATTCAAATAAATGACTGTGAAAATAAAGATAAACAATATATTTTTCTTATCCAAGTATTCAGTAGTCCTAAAATCTTTCTTTGAAACCTTGTTTAAGAATCACAGCTTTAAATGATATTTTACTGGGTTATTTGAGATAAATAGGTTTAGAAAATATCATATTCCTAACTTAGCATTTAAAATGTATTCTTCGTATTTCACTAACTGTTAAGTGAAACTTTACAATAAAAACTTGAGTCTTCTCTTCAAGTTATACGTTTTGCCTCACATTTATATTTCAAATTTAATCTGTATAGTTTTGTATCGAATTTTAGTTGAATTTAACCCTTGCTCTTTTTGCTTCATTCTGGTTATATGAGCATATATGCATGTTTATTTGAATTTTCGAATTTTATTTCTCTGATCTCGTACAGGATTCTATTTTTATGGATTTTTAACTTTGCTTTAAGTTACGCATTTTTGCTTCAGTTGTTGAAGTTGACGATAAAATGAAATGTTTACTTCTTTGTTTGTACACAAGTCTGTACATGTTTATAAATGTTTCCAGTCTGTAAAGTTTTTAGTATGTCTTCAAGGTCTAAAATTCGCTTGAATTTGACGTATCAAATATTAAATAGCTTCGAAGCTACTTTCATTTCAAATAACATATAAGTTCTAAGCTAGATAAATACATTTTCCTACTACAAAATAACT
Source organism: Caerostris darwini (assembly GCA_021605075.1). Lineage (NCBI taxonomy): Eukaryota > Metazoa > Arthropoda > Arachnida > Araneae > Araneidae > Caerostris > Caerostris darwini. Next base: position 103,237 of record BPLQ01006518.1, read on the forward strand.
GCTGATATAAAAAAACTGCATGCATTATTTATCTTTTCTATAAGATAAATAATGCATGCAGTTTTTTTAATGTTAACAAAGAACTAAAAGAACCTATAAAATAATTGCTATTGATAATTTATAAAGAGTGACTATAATAAATATTGGGTAATATTGGGTTTTCCCCCAATAATTTCATAAGAAAATAAACTTTTTTTAAATAACTACTTTGGATAGATTTACATTCATATAATACATATTTACACATACTAATACTAGTAAAATTGTTGTGACGTTCTATTTAACATCCCTTATTTCCCTACTGTGTTTCAAAAAGGAGTAATTTTGATAAGAACATCTCACGTTTTTAGAGTTTTTGGTATTATTAGTGTTTTAGAGTGCGAATCTCATAACACATACTTGGTGTGTCAAAAAAAGGATTTCCAACAGTAACTGGTTTGATTTGCTTTCCCATATATTAAAATTTTTTTGTAGATTTATTTCAGTTTGCATGCTTAAAGGGTTTCTAAACACCTCAAAAATTTCTTGTGGCAAAGCATTTTTAAAATACTGACATTTTTACAGAGTTTCTTTTATTTCTTAGCTGGATACAAATTATAAATAAAACAAGTGATTTAATTCAAATGTTAAGAAAAATTCAAATATTTATCATCAAATAATAACTGTTTTAAACAAAACCCATTAAAGTAAATTTATTCGCACCTATATTTATAATATAAAATTATATTGATTTTTAGAACTTGGAATGATGAATTCTTTTTCTCGTGAGACCTCGTGTCTGTCTCTGAATTCGAACAAAAAAAAATGAGTGCGCTTAATCAGATTAAAATGCAATTAAGCGGAAAGAAAAAAAATATATATCATTTGATTTTAATCTTACTCGATGAAGTTATGAGATCACAAAAGAAATATGTCTAAATGAGTGTATTTCAGAAATAAATATTAAATAAAATAATTAACTTAAAGAAAAGGAGTGATTATTTTGTAAATTATTCCTTAAAAAATTAACAACAATTGAAAAATAATAGAAAGCCAAAGACAATCAAAAGTTCAGAACTTAATGCTTTCTAAACGCTTTCTCTGGTTAGATATTTCTATTGATATGTTAGTGCTGATTTGGAATATAATTCTTAGAAACAACATCCGATAGTTGTTTTAAACGATTACAAATGATGTGAAAGCGTAACTTTTATTGGAAGAAAGAAGTAATCAATGGCCTAGTTGAAGAATGGCTTAGATAGATGTGTTGCTCTTTGCAAAAGACTGATCTCTTGATGTTAGCTTACCTCATTCAGTCTGGTTACGTAATGGATTTTTTTTTTTTTTTTTTTGTCAGTTCGGTCAAATAATTTGAAAAACAAACTATTCCCGGGCAAAGACAAAGTTTCTAAAACAGGCAATTTTCATTAGATTTGTCTTCCGAAATGTTGATTTAGTATGGTTTAATTCTAGTTTCGCAATTGTTGACTTAGGCTTCTTTGTTTCTTCGCGACAGAGTTGGGGAAGACTTTTATAGGGGTCGATATCGTGTAGACCAAAGTATAGGGCTCAATTTGGAAAACCAAATTCCCTGAAGACTTTGCAAACTTTTTTTTAACGATTAAAAAACTGCTTTTGGTAAGGGTTTAGTATTTCTTTAGGGAGTTCCGTGTATGCCTTGGAGCGGAAATTTTTTCATCATGCAGAATTTTATTTTATCTTAGTGATTGTTCGTTTACTAGAGAAAACTGCAACTTGCTTGTTATGTATCATGTTAGCTTTTTGATAGCAGAAGTAGTTATTTAAAGGACGTATTGTAAATATAATTTTTAAGTAACTTTTATTTGCTCTAGTTATATATCACAAAAATAATATAGTAATAATAGATTCTTGTTCCAATATTCACTGCTCTAACATTTATAATGCCCAAAGAAATATATTTTGGGTAAAATATTATACTCATTTTATCAAATCGAAATAATTTTGAGATAACATTTAATAATAAATCATAAATATTTTATTACTTATGAACTTACCGAAATTTTTCTAATACACAATTAAAAACGTACTTAAAATTCCAATATGCAGAATTTATCTTTGGATATGTTGTTCGCTTTTAAGAATTTGTTAGGAATAAAAGAAGCTGTGTATTCATTGAATTAATGCTGAAATTTAAAACTTAAATAATCAATCAACATCAAAATAATACAACTAAAAATAGTGGCAAAATTTTTGTAGTGATATTTTTATGTATTGTATAACTTTAATTTCAAGGAAGATATCATGCATCAACAGTTTGTCATTTTGTAGTTTTTATTTCACCATTTTGAAATAAGATTGTAAGACAGAAATTCTCTTCCGTTTAATTTTGTCGACTTTTTCCCTTTGAATTTTTAAAAATAATTTTGAGCTTTACATTTCATTTCTTTCCACATTTGATTTCAAGCTGGAAATAATATTGTAACACGAAGTATACTGAATAGATTATGATAGCATGGGCATGTGCGCAGACACCACTGTAGATTGTACCTGTAGATTCGCTGAAGTGTTTTAAGTACAACAAGAGGCGCTCATATAAAGTTTTCTCATGAAGATTTGGTCATATATCATAAAACAAATTTTAACATGTTCTCTGATTTGCTTGTTAAATAAGTGTTTTCCATGGAACATAATGTTTATGCAAGAAATGTTGTTGTGAAAAATCAAGTTGTGAAAATATTTCGTGTATACCTTTCGTATTAAACTTCATATTTGTCACAAGGTTTTAATAACAATGTTTGCACGGGTTAATGTTCGTTATGTAGAAACTGCTCACACACCCCAGATCACTTTTTCAACAGCCTTTTACAAATTAGAGTGCAAAGACTGATTAAGTTAATCTTCCAGAAGAGCTTCTAACTAGATTGTGGATATAACTGGGATAGTATTATACACATTATGCAATGCAAGAAATTTACACCAGCCATTAATAAAATCTTGATTGGTGACAAAATATATTAACAAAATGTGAAGTGCATTCACCTGATTAATAATAAAATAGGCTCCATTGGTAGTAATCGCTATTTAAGTAATTTCATAAGCAAAAGAGTTCATTAAAAATCAACTCAAACTAAATAAATTTGTAAAACTTGAGATAAGAACAAATAAAAAAAAAATAAAAGCTATTTAAATTTAATTTTCGTTTTCTTTAATGAGACAGGCTGACAAATTGTTTTAAGTAATGATTTTGAATATTTCTTTATAATAACATTTTTTTAATTTCGTTCTTTCTTGTAGAAGGCTAGAGTTAAACAGAAATTTCTTTTCAACTCTTTAGCAACTCTTTGATTAAATAAGAAATGTGCGCGGAAATTTTTTTTTTCTTGTTAAGACATTAACTTAATGTAACCTTTTAATGTATTTTCATAACGGCAGCTCGTCAAAATCTATTCCGAGACATATTTGAAGCCTTCTTTCCAAAATAAAGTCTGAAACTTTCTAAAACCTTATTTTTTTTATTTTACTGAACTTCGTCATCATTGAGTGCTAATATTTATAGAAGTTTCTCAAGCATGGGCAATTTTTCCCAGGTAAAAGATCAGACTGTCATCTCAAAGATGCCCTTCAAAATCATTTTATCGACGTTTATTTAGAAGGTAAACATTTTTTCCCACATTTATTTTCCTTATTCGAGTTATTAAAGTTTACCAAAGACAAAGCAAGTAATTAGTCGAAAGTCGCAGCGGTAAAATTCGACGAAAGCCTCTGAAGGAATGTCAAATATCTCAAGTTAATTATGCCCCTATCGTTGAGTTTAATTGGTTTTATTGACTTTTAATGACAATAGTCATTAATAGCAAATGCTATGCACCCGGCAGTAAAGATGTTTGTTCTGTGGAGTAATTTTACTTCTCAACTTTCTTAAAGTCATAAGCTCAATAAGATGGAGATATTTATTTTATTTCATTGCCCTAAGGCAAACGGTCGTTAAAAGTATATTCTTTGACAATTTAATAACAGAAGTTTTCCTTAAGACTCCTAGAAACATTTTTTAATTTAAGCATTTACTGTTAGTAGAATTTCACTAATTAATGTCGCCATGAAATATTTCTTTTTTTTTCCCTTTTTTTTAATCTAATGATTCAAAGCGATATGGATTGGTATTTATGTTAATTAACTCTTTTACAATTCATATTTATGAATAATGAAAGATTCTGAATGCTTTTAGTAACTTCCATACTACTTAAATGATGAGATTTACCTTTAAAAAAAAGGTGAAATTAGCTAACTTATTTATTTTGCTAATTAATTAATTTAAACTTTGAGTGTATATTCATTAAATATTTTATTGAAACGAAAAAACAAATTTAAATTTTACTACATTTTGTTTAAAATGCAGTTTTTATTTAATAGCCTTATTTAAAAGTAAAAAATTTAAAGTATAGATACAGTCTACAAACTCGGTGATTTTTATGATTCAAAATGAATAATTTGATTTCATTATGTCATTTTTATGTTGGCTATTTTGATATTAAACATGGATTAAAATATAAATAAGCCTTTTTAAGCAGTATTATTTTCTAAATATCAATATTTTATAATTTAATCAACAAGAATAAAAGGCTAAGTGGATTCTGTATATATACATTATAAATAGGATTCTAAATTACAACTGGCGTGCTATTTAACTTTCAAATCAATGTAAAAATTTGATGATACGGTAAAACATCCCTTGGATTATATCCTAATACTATTTCACTTTATTACAATTCATTTCTTATCTATACAGTCAGTTGATTCAGAATAGAAAATTTGTATAATTATATAAGAGCATTGCGAATACCCTAAAATTTTATTCGTATACATTAAAATTTCTTCTAAAAAATCTCTTCTATTTGATTAGTTATTCTAGCCATTTTTTTTAATTTTGTGAATAGTTACTTTTTTGCTACAAAATAGATTTACAAGCAATTTTTATGATTCAAAATTATGATTTGTTGTTACAAATAAACTTTTTTTCATAACATACTTGTAAGAATTGTAAAAATTTAAAAAATAATAATTTTTAAAAGATATCGATTCTATCGTAGTAATAATTTTAATTTCTAATCAAAATTGTGTTGACTGATTAACAGGACTAATTCAATGTTATCTCATCATGAGTTTATATGCATAGTCTATTACCAAGTTGAAAATTCTAATCTTGATAGTTAACCCTATACTTAACATAATCTCAATGTAAGAGTGATGAACACGCGATATTTAAGAGATTCTAGAGATTTTCAAGAGATTAAATACTTTCCTTATAAAGAGCATTTAGATTCAACCACTTAAACTAATAGGAAATGTACTTATTTCCTGTTAATTTAAATTGTTGAATCTACAGATTAATTGAGTTTTTTTAAGTGTTCTAATCATAACTGTATCTGTATTTTATTATTATTTTTTTATTTTATAATTGACCGTCGAATCACATGACAGACGTAGTTTTCTGCTACATGGCAGCCACTGTTATCACCGTGAAAGAGGAAAAACACATTTTTCCTTTTCATAGTCAATACGTATGCAACTGCCGAAAATTATACACTAAAATCGCCCTATATGACCTCTATTAGTGATGTAGACACATTTAAAACCCTATTGTCTCGAAATTTTTCCAGATCACTCTTAGCTTCAGTATAAATACATGGTTTTTCTCTGTGGCTTGAAGTCTGTTTCCCCAACAGATACATCGCTAAATACATTACTTACCTAATGAACAGAAATAGTATGAATTATAATAATTTGAAAGGTATATATTAATTAATGGAGTTATCTTTAGAATATTTCGATTGTCTTCTTTTTGTTGATTTCTGAATATACTCAATTACTATATTTATCAATAGAGTAGTTAAATAAAATCATTCACATAAAATCATCCAAGATTTATTTTTACAATGTAAATTAAAATTTTTTTAAATTTTCCATTTTCTTCTACATATAGTAGCGAATTGCTATTTCAAACATCTCATATTCTTTGCCAGCTTGCTTTTAGGCAAAGTCCGATTCCTGAGCCACACTCCGAATTTCTGCTACCATAATTTTCAACAGTCTCTGACCTTCCAGCTATTTCCACCTAATCTTAAAACAATACCGACAGAAAGAAAGAATTCCTTGCTCCTCACTTAGCGCTCGTGTGTACACGTGAGTTACCCAACTCCCTTAATATCGACCCACGCCAAGAAATGCACGAAAAGGAAGTTAAAAAAATAACTGCCCGAAACAAAAGATATTGCATTGAGGAAGAATTCGCTAAGATAACTCCAATGCATTAGCGGCATCCACGAAAACACCGATTCTCGACTTTCTCCATATTAGCTCTCTTATTTTTCTATTCCAATAAAGCCCGGTCGAATGGATTGGCTATTCGGAGGAAAAACGTGGGAAAAAAGACCGCTGGTCTTCGAGGAAACCTTTGTAGATAGTAAACAAGCTCCGTCCTGAGTGCTTTATTACAGGGACTGTGTTTGCTCTCTAAATTGTGGAATGGGATAAGGCGAAAGGGACGTAGGAATGACTTATATGTCTGTCCAGCTACTCTTTTGGGAGGAATTTTATTCCACGGAGAATCTATGCTCAGAAACCAGCATTTCCTCAAAGTGTTTATTCCAAAAATTCTTCGTCTGAAAGCTTCAATTCTTTTCTGTCTGGAAAAAAAAGAAAGGTTTTAGGAAATTTACATTTTTTTAAAAGCTTAGTATACCAGACTGAATTTTGTTGCAGAGGTTTATCTTTTTCTAGAAATGGGCAGACATTCTTTAAATGTGTAAAATGTATTTGTATTCCAAAGCTTTGCAGTATATCATGAAAAGAGAAATTTCGTTGAAATTACGTTCGAAAAAATTCGAAATTCGTTAAGAGAGATATGAAGAAGAGAGAAAAAAACTGCAATCCAGACTCAGATGGCTTCATCAAGATCTGATATATAAAAAAAAAATACTGACTTGTATGTCTGTCCACCTATTCTAAGTGGAGTAATTTTCCTCCACTATTCTGATAAACCAAAGTTTCTAGGAAGTGTTATCATGTAGGAAATCTTCAAATCATTTGAGGAAACAATAACGACCATAAAAATATTTCGGATATTAGAAAGTTTTCGACTTGAGTTGGATATATTTTAAAAGTAAAAGTTCTGCTAAACTGAGCTAATGGGTTTTTGTTTAAAAAGCACACAAATTAGTCATTACATTCTTAATTTATAGGATAGATCAAGCATTTGGAACACTGACCAGTGTAACAATTTTATAAAACTTTATTGTAATTATACTCATTATAAAATTTTAGAAGCTAAATATGAGCTTTAAATATGCAATTAAATATGTCTCTCTCCTGCCCCCATACATGAATAAATAATACGAAGTTAACCATTATTATATCGTTATGAATATTCCTGAGCTACAAATGCTTTTGTTCTGAATTTAAGAGATATAGACTATTGTTTTTCGCATAGTTTCACTATTCTTATAATATTCTTTGATATTATGGGATAGAATATACAAATATTAGTCTTAGTTCAAATTTAATACACATTTCTTTTCGTTACCTATAATATATTAATATATGGAAATTCTAATTTTAATTGTTTAGTTACTTAAAGGCTGCGTTACGAAAGTTCTAAGTGAAATTAAATGCCAATTCAATTAGTTAATTAATAAAACTTATATTGTGATAAAGATTAATTATATATGTCATAATATTATTAATTTTAAACAGATATTGAAATGGTAACTAATCTATTTAATAATGTCAAGAACGGCATTGATTAATTGTATTGTTATCGGTCCGCAATGTATTGAACCCATATTGAACGTCATATGTCAAAACATCTTTGTTAATGTATAAGCGTTAATGGTCCTCATTTATATCTCATAGGCTTTTATTTTCCGTATGATATTAAAATGAGGTGAATATTTATGATCTCTCTGTAACATTATAACCCTGTATGCATGTTGCCATACAATTCTATAGTGTGGAGAAAACAATACGATTTTAAGGAGCAACCACTCATTATAATATCTTTAACACAAACTAATTAAAATCAAATCTAGTTAACGACTTCACAAAGGAATTCAGTTCTAATTTTAATTCCCATTGGTAGATTGTCAAATTAGAATACTTCACAATGTGTAAAATGGGGTCAAATAGATAGCTTTTCACTGGAACTCTCTAAAGACCTTCAGTACTTCAGCAATATCTCCCTTAAACCGGTTTGCTTTAAAAGAGTTATTGAATGTTTTTAAACACAAGACCATCAGTATACTGACTCTGAACTCATCATTACCATAAATGTACAGTAATGTGCTTTCCAAATTTTTGAATTTTTATTGCTGGTTAAGAAATAACTGATGTAATATATACTTTCTATCTAAAACTATTTGAGCGAATAAATGGGATCTCCATGCTGGAAATTCAGTTGGTGGTTTGATTGATTTGGCCCAAGAGAGACATTACAGCCAGCAAGCCTTCACAGTAGAGGCATACTTTAGTTATTGGTTTGAAAGGCAGCTTAAGACCCCAGTGTTTATGAATGAGTCTCTTGTGTGAACCCTTTCGAAACATTTCAAAATCTAAATGACTCTATTTTACTATAACCTCTGCATCTATCATTTCATGAATCTTGTAATCAGACTCGTTAGAAATTTTGGAGGATAAGTGAAAAGTTATGAAAAAAGGATTTCTGGTTTCAAAAGTTTGCACTAAATTTGCTACTCAATGTTTTATTACTTTAATCTCATTCATTAATTTGAAAGCTAATAAAAATGTCTGAATTTAATGAGCTTGGAGTTTTAAAGGTATAAAAAGGAGAGGGCATGCTAAAAGCCTTTCTAGCTATTCTTCCTAAATTTTTTAATATTCCTTATAAAGTATTTTAACATTAATTAAACGATAATAGTTACAAAATTTCACCTAATTAGTATTTTATTGATTGAACAACTATATGTTTCAAAAATCTTGGGTAATATTATTTCGAACATCATGCACTTGCTTGCTTTTATAATCACTTCAATACTAATTTTGTTTTTATGATTGTGAATTATTTTTCATATAAAATTCAATATTATATTAAAAATTTGAAACTTAATTCATCACAAGATTCACATGCCTTTACAAATATAAGTAACGTTTTTTTAAGTATTAATATGAGTAGTATTATAAGTAGTAATAAGTATATAAGTAGTGCTCCAAATTTCTAATTTTATCAAAATGACTATTGTAATTTAAATTTTATGATGTAAAGAACAATTTTGATTCAGTGACTGATATGGTTAATTTTTAGGATTTATTCTCTACAAAAATATGCCTTGTTTTAAAAACAATTTTCTTTACCAATTTTTGGAAAGAAAATGAACAATAAATTTTTAAAATATATTATTAAAATAACATTAAATGTTAACAACAGATGTTTTTAGGAAAAATGCCATTTTATTGTTTTTATATCAAAACTGGTATTTATTGTTTACACTGTAGTGACAAAAGTCATGGGATAGCAATATGCAAATTTTCAGATGGCAGTAGTATCGCGTAGAACAGGTATAAATGCGCAGTGCTTTCGCAGAGCTTTCATTTCTGTTCAAGTTATTCATGTGAAGAGGCTTTGACGTGATGATGACAGCACGACGGGAAGTAACAGACTTTGAACGCGGAATGTTAGTTGGAGTTAGACGCATGGGTCATGCCATTTCGGAAATCGTTAGGGAATTCAACATTCCCAGATCCACTGTGTCAAGAGTGTGCCGAGAGTATGAAATTTCAGCCATAACATCCCACCATGGACAGCGCAGTGGTCGACCGCCTGCACTTAACGACCGAGACCGGCGACGTCTGCAAAGAGTCGTAAAGTCTAACAGACAAGCAACACTGCGTCAAATAACGGCAGAAATCAATGTGGGACGTACAAGGGACTTGTCTGTTAGAACTGTGCGGAGAAATTTGGCTTTCTTGGGCTATTCCAGCAGAAGACCGACTCGAGTGCCTTTACTGACAGAACGACATCGCTTGCAGCGACTCTCGTGGGCACGTGAGCATATCGGTTGGTCCCTAGATGAATGGAAAACCGTGGCCTGGTCCGATGAGTCACGATTTCAGTTGGTAAGAGCTGATGGTAGGGTTCGAGTGTGGCGCAGACCCCAAGAAGCCATGGACCCAAACTGTCAGCAAGGCACTGTTCAAGCTGGTGGTGGCTCCGTAATGGTGTGGGCTGTTTTTTCACGGCATGGATTTGGTCCTCTGGTGCGACTGGACCGAACATTGATTGGAAATGCTTATGTTCAGCTACTTGGAGATCACTTGCAGCCATTCATGGACTTCATGTACCCAAACAACGATGGGATTTTTATGGATGACAATGCGCCATGTCACCGGGCCACAACTGTTCGCGATTGGTTTGAAGAACATTCTGGACAATTCCAACGAATGATCTGGCCACCTAGATCGCCCGACATGAATCCCATCGAGCATTTATGGGACATCATCGAGAGGTCTGTTCGTGCCCAAAATCCTGCACCATCAACGCTTTCACAATTATGGACGTCTATCGAGACAGCATGGCTCAATATTCCTGCAGAAGACTTCCAACGACTTGTTGAGTCCATGCCAAGTCGAGTTGCTGCACTTCGCCGAGCGAAAGGAGGGCCGACACGATATTAAGAGGTATCCCATGACTTTTGTCACTTCAGTGTATATTTGTAGATTCAATATATTTTATTCATATGCTTCATGAATAGTTGCAGTTGTAGAATTAAACTTAAAAATATTATTAAGTCTTAATGAGCGATCAATAAGGAAGGAAATAGCCATAACAAAAGTTTTCCGATTGGAATTTTAATTAATAAATTTTTTGGCTCTTGTGAAACATTGTCCTGTACAAACCAATTAGATATTTTTATAAACTCATGTTTGTGAAAATTGCAACACCATGAAGGACTTACGCGAGTGAGCTGAAATTTTCAGGAAATGCAAATTAGCGCATGATATGCAAATGATTAGAATTTCAAATCCGTAGCGCATGCGTATGCTGAGCAGCGCCCTCTAAACGGCGGATGGATCCGAATAAATAGACGGCTGTAGCGAGGTGTGTGTGGTTATCTGCTAGTGGTAAACGTTAGCTCAATCGTTACTTATGCCTCTACGACGAAAGAGAGCGAGATTTGAACAACTTACAAAGTTTGAACGGGGGAGAATCATCGGCCTTCGTGGAGCTGGATTGTCTTATCGTGCAGTAGCCGCTCGTGTGCAGCGTAACAGCATCACAGTGATGCGTCTTTGGAAGCAGTGGACGGACGAGTGTCGGACAACTCGGAAATCCGGGAGTGGACCCCGAAATGTGACGTCAGCTCGCGATGATAGACACCTGGTCCGCATGGCGCTGACGGAGACAATTCTAGACAATTCTTCCTCTAGACAATTGGCAGCACAGTGGTCAATAGCTACAGGTGTTTCATTGTGTGCTTCATCAATTCGTAGACGTCTGCTGCAGCGTGGACTGCGCGCAAGGACTCCTTTATACAGGATCCCTCTCAAGCTAAACCATCGCCGCCTGCGGCTACAATGGGCCGCTCAGCATAGAGACTGGCGTGCTGATTGGCAGCATGTCGTGTTTTCTGACGAATCCCGCTTTAATTTGTGGTACCATGATGGCCGCATTCGTGTCAGACGCTATGCCGGTGAACGCCACCTTCCGGAGTGCATTATCGAACGCCACAGTGGACGAACACCCGGAGTTATGGTCTGGGGTGCCATAGCATATCATGGACGATCTCAATTACTAAGAATTGTGGGCAATCGGAACGGGAACCGGTACATCAGTGAAGTTCTACAGCCCCAAGCTGTTCCCTTCCTTCAAAGCTTGCCAGGCGCTGTATTTCAACAGAACAATTCCCGCCCTCATATCGCTAGGACTGTTCAATCCTTCTTTGCAACGCGGCAGGTACAGCTTCTTCCTTGGCCTGCGTATTCCCCGGATATGTCGCCGATTGAACATGTGTGGGATATCGTTAGTCGGCGTCTCGCTCGTGATCCTCGTCCGTTCCTTCATGGTGTTGCAATTTTCACAAACATGAGTTTACTTAAAGATTTTAAATAAAATAAATTCATCAATTATTTTGCAATGTTTCCACAAACAACAATTTATTAATATAATTAAATTTAACTATAATTTTATATTTAAACCATGAAGTCTTTCTTAGTAAGGATTTGCATGTATGTTAAAGTAACGCAGAAATTTATTAAATTTATTCATTACTAGATGAGTTATTGAAGCTTACGAACATTGCTAGTGCAGCTACTCAAATAAACGGCGTTATTTGCTTATTTCAACTGAATCTTTTGAGACTGAAATGAATGCATTTTGGACTTTTATTGACCTTCCTTAATAATAAATGTTTGGGTTTGGAAAATATTGCTGCACAAATTTTTATAAATTGTTTAGTAAAAACCACATTAAACATGTTTTATTATGTCGAATGAACCTATAAAAGTATATGTAAACAGTATTCTGAGGTTATAGCGACCTTCCCTTTATTTGTGGCTGTAGGTAAATAGAAATAGAGGGGTGTTGAATCTAGATCTGCTATGGAAATATTCTGATTAAAATTTGTTAGGAATAGAGGAGAGAAAATGTTGGTTGCTTTAATGAATATTTGCTCTGATTTAGAAAGTTTTATTTGACGTATTTGCTTATAGAGATGAAATAGAAACCAGAAAAAGGGGTCAAAAATTAAATCTGGTCTAGGATAATATTTTCTGGTCGAATGAGAATAATTATCAACGTTTATGGGAAATTCCATGTTTGACATTGGTGCATGTAAATTGTTGGTTGTTTTTTCATATCCTTTTGTACCTAGTTGTAGAAAAAGTGGTAAATGCTTGCTGTATTATAGAAAATAGGTATTTTAAAAAAGACAGTTTTTTTTCACAATTATAATTGAAAAATAAAAGTGATTTGATCTGAATCTACACCAATTAAAGTTGCCTAAATGAGAATAATTTTCCACAAAAAGAATAGATTTACATTTTAGATATCAGGAGAATGTTTGAACCTCATTAAGGTTTAATGTATTAGGATCTTCTGTGTTAACATTTATTTAAATTTTGAAATATAAATATTTTGGATTTGAAAAAAAAAACTTTAAAATTGAAAGTGTTTTGCATTCATGTATTACAAAATTAAATTAACAATAAAATCTTAATTACATGTTTGTAATTCAATTTAAAAAATTATAATGAATATAGTATTTAAGAATTAATACGTTTAAAATGTAAACAGTTCCGTTGATGCCTTTTGGAAATAATTTACAAACATGGATTTTATCTTTCGGTTTGAACAATAAATTTACATGTGTTAATTCTTAAAAAATAATTTTAACCCGGCTATGGCATTTGAAAGCTGTCTTCACAGCTTATAAATATGCTATTGTGTAAAATAAGGAAGGGGAGAAAATTATAAACACTTTTATTTAGTTGATAACTGGCTAAAATCTCTTAAGGAAAATTAAATACATTTACGCTTAAGTTATATTTAAAAAAATTTATTTAAACTGCAAAACTTAAAAAAGTACTTTAAAGATAAGCAGATGCTACAGACGCTTATGCAAATAAATCTGGTTATGTTGCCCCAAAAGTAACCCTTGAATGCTTCATAGTTAGGACAAAGTTACAAAAGGACGAAAAAAGAGCACTATATCAAAAGTTTCCCCGTTGAATATGGTTCAAAAGATCGCAAAAACTCTTGAAAAAAGTGGAATAGTCAACCGTGAGAAGCTGTTGTCAGTTGGGTCTCAATTTTTCAGTACGTATGACAAAGATATGCATTTCTTTTTAAGGCCGCCAGTTGACACATAGACTCTTTTTCTCGAGAACTGCATTCTTTATTTTGCAATGGACTAGTCGATTGTTGCACATGAAATATTACCAAAAATTGTCAGCGGGATAGCTTTTGACCATTCTTTTGATGCGGAGAATAGACCAAAATTAGAACTAAAAAATGAATTTGGAAGTCATGTAAAAATAATATAAAAATTGTTTATCATTGTTGTTTTTATTTCGGCACTAAAATTTTGAATTTAAAAACTTTGCTATATTTGTTGCGAACAAAGTAGTTTTTCATTAGTTAACTATTTGTATTATTTTAATTTTATAATTCTCATTATTTTGGTTTATCTTTATCTTTTATTTTGGTTTATCTTTGGTTTACTCTTTATCGATGTTTGATCACTATATTAGTAAAAAAAGTGCTTAAAGGAAAAAATATAAGTTGTTCTAAATCAAATTACTATTTAACTACTTTACAATTAATATTAATTTAGCTTTAAGTCATTTTTTAGCGTTAAATAAAATATTAAGAGTGTTATGGATTTTCCAAAATGCGGCCTGGTGTGCTGTTTACTTTACAGGAAGAGGTTACTGGTTTGATCCCCATCCGCTTCCATAAGGTCACAAAATACTGCCAAAGCACAGGTTGATATGTTTTAATACGCTGACAGTATGCTTCACTGTAATCGATTATTTATGCGAGTGTTTTCTTGGTCAATCTGAATTCTAACATATTTTTTGCAAGTAATACTAAGAAAGATGTCATGAAAGCCATTTCTTCCCCTCTTCGAACTGAGAAGGAGTAGAACCTGAGGAGGAATGTGATAGAACTTTCAGGTTGTGTAGCTGGGGATAGTCTTATGAATGTTGTTGTAATGTTAAATGTTATGCTTAGCAAATGTAAATTCATGCATAATGTGCATATAGGTGATGCAAAACGAACAACCTTCTTCTTTTTAAATTCCCCTGTACACCACAAAACTTACGCCACCATACCTACAACCAGATTTACTTGTACAGTTTCTTTTAATACAGTTAGTTTGTGTTTTAATATGAAATTTGTTTTATTGCAATAACGTGCTTTAATCATTTGATATTACATTATTTATTTGTTAAGTAGGTATAGTATAAAAAAACCTGTTATAATTATCATTAGATTTTCCGATAAGTGACACAAGTGGAAATGATTCGAAGGGTTTATGATGCAACGCAGTTAATTAACATGGTTATTTAACTACTAAAACGAAATTTTTCCATTGCGGAACCAGCATTTTTTGCGTAATCGATCCAGCCTGTGATAAAGGATATATCCACTAATTTGTGTAACAAAATTCCCATAACGTTTAAAGTTACAAAAAAAAGGCCCGTATCCAAAATTACAATCGTTTCTGTCATTAACTAAGAAAAAGCAAGAAAAATATGATTCCTTTCCTTCAAAAACTTTTGTAAACAATATAAATAATAATATTTAAGTATTTTTATTATTTTATTCACTTAGAATGAATAAAATCTTTAATGACAACCTCTTACCAGCAATGAATGATTGGAATGCTTTTGAGCCAGCCCAACAGATAAATACCATTTTTCGTAAGCACCTTAAATTTTCTAAACCAATGCCATCAAATAGCTAATAATGAAGATCGGTATTTGATTTGAACTCCACCAAATTAACTGAGCTTTGATTTAAGGCAGCTATATTAAGTATTGTTTATTTTTTAATCTATGTAGGAATGTGTCACGAACAATAAGTCGGAGTTTTCTTTTTTGCATTGGTTATTTAATGCTAATTGATGAAATTGAAAGGATTTTTGCATGATTGCGATTTAATAAGAATCTAGTTAAAAAAAAACTTACGAGAATTTAGGTCAAATGATTTTTAAAATTTTTTGGAAAAGAACTGAATAAGAGATTAACTATTTGGAATTTTTATTTTTTTAATAAGAGAATTTTTAATTTTCAGTTAACACAATTTATGTATTTAAATTATTGTTAAGTGTTAATCAGTAAGAGTTTTTAAATCGAATAAAAATTAAAGAATTTGATACTTATGAAGTCATATTTCAAGTTATGATATAATTAGTAATTTGTGGCATTTTTAAATGTTTAAGATTTGAAATTAATTTGTAAGTAATTCACTTTCTTTAATTCATTACTTTAATAATGAAACAATATTTTTTGATCAATTTTTCCCATAACAATTCCCATAAATATTTCATTAGAGTATTTTATAAATAGATTCATCTTTTTGCTGTAATGTTGTAGTTACTTTATTTTTTATTCAGTTCAAATATTCTGGCTAACGCTTATAGTTTACTTCCATGAAGTATATTATTTGTTCTTATAACATTTGCAGTTTTCAAGTAATATTTTAATCTATTCACTTTTTTCTTTCTTATTTATTTATTAATTTTTGATATTTTAGTTTCAATCGATGTATTTATTTATTTAATGTTTAATTCATATTCGCGTCATATGGCCTTTTTATTATTTCTGATAAAGGATAGCTGATATAGGAGTTTACTTAAATAATTGGAATAATTGAAAAATGAAAAATTTATCGGTTTTTTTCTCAAATTTTAGATTGTGGGGTTGTAGGAAATAAACAAATCCAGTTAAAATGGATATTATAATAAGTTTTCTTTTGAAACAATGCTGAATTCGAATTTTGGAATGCTTTCTTAAAAAATCTGTTTAAAAACTTATTTTTATTATTTTTTAATTTTATATGCATAATGGCTGGCCATATCTGCTAATAAGCAATAAAATATAATATATTTTAAATATATAAGGGAAGAATTTTTAAAATTTTGTATTAGATAAAAACACTTCAACATATTTAAAATAAAAAACAAACATAAAATATACATTATAAAAAGTAAAATTTTATTTTATTTTAGAGCAGGATAAAAGCTTTGAATGCTATCGGAATTTGAATGATAAATTTGGAAAGAAATCTCTCCCAGACATTTAATATATCGATAATTTTTTAACTGATTTCAAAAATTTTATACCTTAAAGGTTCACGACACTAGAAAGCCAACCGCATGAATATTTTAATGTGCTATAATTCATTCATTTATTTCATAACAGTATTTAATTTTAAATGTTTTTTAAAAAAATCTGACTAAAATGATGTTTTTAATTTTGAAATTTTTTTTCCTTCGACTGAGCAAAAGGTTTGCAAAATTATTAATTAGAATGTGATATATCATTCATTATGCGAAAGTTTCATTTAACATTGGGGAAGTCAATTTTTGAACTCTTATATCTCCAAAATTTTTAATAAGATCGCTACAATAAATTATTTTATACTAAATTATCGAATTAAGCAAAATTGATTGCTTTAAAATTCTTGAGTTACTTATTATAAAAATTTCGAGTTAGTAGTTAGTTAACCATGTTAAATAACTTTGTTAATCAACTGCATTACACCATAAGTTAGTTTCCATTGAACTTTTTTCAATGATACCACTTATATGAAGATCTAATCATAATTTCGAAAGTTATTAAGGGTGTCTCATTTTTTTTGGGCCGACTTCATTAATGTTTAATCTTATTTCGCGCCTAAATTTTTAAAACGGAACGTTACTAAAGCAAATAATATAGACTGTGACTTTATAAAAATTAATTAAAGATTATTGTTAATAATTGACAATTGAAGATGATTGACACGATGCACTTCAATTTTTATGAAATAACTTTTAAAACTGTGAATATAAATTTAATGTCAGACAGCTCTATTTTTTATAACACACATGGTAATCCTACACAATTCTTATTCCACATCAACAGGGAAAATTACTTTTAATTACTTTCAATATGGTTATCATTTAAAAGCATGACATTAGCTTGATTTCCACAACTAAAATACTTTGTTTCCTAAAACTCATTAACATTCTTATGAATAAATAAAGCTATTCTATCAAAAATTAATCTTTGAAATAATTATCAATGTACAAAATATTTTTTCAGTTGAAAGTTTGTAAATTTCATAAAACATTTATTAAGTTTGTAAAGTTAACGTATAACAGCAGTAGAATTTGAAATTGTTTCTTTTGTCCTAGTACAAATTTGTTTCAAATACATTATTTTTGACAAAGGAAAACAAATTATTTTTCAGTGATGTCGTATTTGAATTCAAAAACGCTCCACAAGAATTAAAATAGATCTTCATTCACACAAACGACTAGTTCATCTAAGTAAAATTATGTTTTTTTCGAACTTTAGATAATAACTAATAAAGCGAATTATTAATGAATTATAAAATTAGATCAAATGATTACTTTTTGAAACAAAACCATTTCAACAAAAACTATGAAAAAGAAAATTGATCAGCAATTTATTACACTTTTAATTACTAACATTAATTTACATTTTTACGTTATATTAATTTGCATTATTCTTTTATTCTTATCTGCAAACACGTTTGATCAAAATACTAATTTGAGATTTAAATTGAGTTTTACACACTTTAAAAGACAGGGGAAACAAACAATGCATAAGACAGAATTATCCAAATTGGACAAAAATCAGTAGATGGAATGATTGAGTCTTATAGAAAAAGCAACGATTAAAATTGTAGAAAAATTGACGGATTTTTGCAGAATATACAGTTATTTATAGTCAATAAGACGTTGGCCCGTCTCTGGCCCTTACGAGTGCTATTGTGAGGCTTGGCATTGATTTGCAGAGGTTTTCTCGAGGGATTTATTTCCAAACTTTGTCCAGTTAGATCTGAGACGACCGGAAACGTCTACAAATGTTTTCGGTTGGTGAGATTTGGGGATTTAATTTTATTGGGAAGTGTTTGATAAGCAAGAAGATAATCAGCAGACATTTGCGTCAATGCCCTTGCCCTTGAAATGCAATCCCGGAGTGATGCGAAAGAAATGGTAACACAATGAGGCGTAGAAGTTCATCAACGTACTGTAAGTGTGTCATGGATGACAACAAAGGAAGTCTGACCATCAAATGAAATGGTATCCCAGACGACGACGCCTGTAACGTGGGTGATAGACGTCTGCAAATACGTCTACGATGATCATTGGCACTGAAAACAATTGTCTAGTCTGAGATATGCCATGCCGAATGAGCTCGGTATAAATGCAAATGCTGGTGCGCACAGGTAGTAGCCATTTTTAAAAGTAGGTAATCTAACCCATTTTAAATATTTAGGATCTTATTTTATTCATATAGTACTTCTAAATATTTTCGAATGACAAATATTTAATTCCTTTAATAAAATTATTTATTCATAAAATTTTAAGAGCAATTTCCAGATAGGCTGTATATTTTTCGAATTTTTATTTATTTGCTGTTTTAACATCTTAAATTGAATTCCATGAAATAAACTAAATAAAATTTAATTGAAGGGCGCAAAAGTTATTTTAATCTTAAAGATTTTTTATTTGTAAACCAGTAAATTATTTAATGTAATATAAATTATCATTAGGAAACATAAATAATTAATAATTATTAGGAAACATCATTTCAACATGATTTGAAAAATATCCATGGTACAAAAATGCTTTTCGGTATTTGCATTTGTGACTTGAAAATAAATTTTGGTAAAAAGGGGAAAACATTTTTTTATTTATCCAAAAAATTTTAGATAATAAATGACAGATGATTTCTAGCCAATCACTAAACTAAATCATTAAGATTTTTATCCCTTTTTATTAACCTTTTACATAATCATGATATATACACGAATTAAAGCTTCTAAATAGCTAATTAATATTCCAACTCTAAAACAAAATATATTCAATTATATAGTACATAATGAATCAAAAAATCCTATTAACAAATCTTCAAATTAACAAACACCAAATATATATACAATTACATAGAAAATTAATACAAATATGCTTATATTAATAAATTTTTAAACTAGCCAACAAAATTATTTAAATAGATACATTGAGTTTCTGGAATGAATTATAAAATCTAACGAAATATAAAATAAAAAGCTAATTTTTTTAACAAAGATTTTTGATTTTTATGCTAATATACTTTCATATTTATGGCTAATAACGTTTTTAAAGTATTAAATAAGTCTGTACAATAATGTTAGTAACAAATTGTGTGGGCCATTTTAAATTACCTCTACCAATAATAATTAAATATGCTTTAATTTCACATATATTTCTTTCATATTCAAGATTCTTATTTGAAACTATTAACTCGCAACATAATTTACAATTAAAAACTACAACTTTTTATCACTAATATTTTCTATCGATTTACAAAATTTATTATTTAATTTCACACTTTTTTGAGGATATATAACATTAACTATATTCTACCATTTTAGAACAAAATCAATAAATATTGCCATACTTTTTACATTTAATTTACTCTTTAAAAAACTCCATCAAAACTCCCTTTAAAAACAAACAACTCCGTTAAAAAACAAACAACTCCGTTAAAAAACAAAAAAAAAACAAAAAACAAAAACCTCCATTGAAAAACCAAAAACTCCATCTGATAATTTAGGTGCAATTTATATATCTAATGCTTACTTAAATTCAAAAATATTTTTTCAAGATCGAGTACTTGCTTAACAAACTCTTGAATAATAATTTGGATTGAGGAAATAAAGAATTTGATCTTCTGTTGTTTGTACCATCCAATAATTTCTAATTTTATTAAATGCACATTATCAAACAAACAGAATTTTTTATGGGTAAACTGGATTTTGAGTACAGCATTTTAAGTTTCGATTACACATTTTCGTTACCATGTTTCTATTTACTCTAGTGCAATTTGAAATTAAACACAAAACAGTAACTGAGTTCTTTTAAAAAACTTTAAACTCTTAAGATATTTGAATGCAAGTAGTATTTGAATATAAGCTTGAAGTCGTCAGTATTTTGGTTTTTCGCTGGTATTAATACGATTATAACCTTATGTTTAGAAAACACTGATGCTGTCATAAAAGCTTGAATATTGATTGATTCACAAACAGATTTATCAACCATATTTGTATTCTGACTAGATTTGTATGAAATATTAGGATTTATGAATATTTTATCAAGTAAATTGCAAAAAAAAATTTTTTTCACTTCTTTTAATTAAACATTTTTTCCTTTAAATCTGAAATATGGCAATTTTCGTCTAGATGACATTTAATATTAAAAGAATTAAATAATTTTTTAAGCTAAATAAGATATGACAAAATAAATAATTTTGAGTTATGGATAAAATTATAGATTGAAAGATAACTGGAAAAATATTTGCTTGCAAACACAAGAAAATTCGTTGGATACACAGCCATAATTAAAATTAAATTGGTTATTTATTCAATTATAACATCAAAAATAAAATATTTCTCATCTTCCTCATTTCCACTTTGTTTTCTAAGATTCTCAAGTTTTGTAAGGCTATTCAATTTGTCTTCCATAAATATTCATTTCATCATAGTTTCCAAGTTTTTCAGTAAACAGTCAGCGTCCCATTTTATTCATCTATCCCATTTTATTTTCGTAAAATATAATCCAGATATTTATTATCCAATGCTATTTTTCCATGCCAAGCAGTCACGGTTGAATTTCTATGTATTTGAAAAGAAAGCGGAATCCGTAGAATTTGACCACTACAATGATTTACTTTTTAAGTGAACATAATTCTTTACTATATAAAGATCCACGCTTTAAGGGACTTTGAAGCAAATTCTTTCCGAAAATAATCGAAAGTGTTAATGAAATCTTTTAAGCATCAGTATGTAAAGCTTTCTTCGTCCTTTTTAAAATTTCATTTATAATACATATGTAAACAATATAACCAGGTTACTTTAAGTCTTAACTTGTACACTAAGAAATCATTTTATAACACTACTGCTACACACTATAACACTGAAATAATATTAAAGCTATATCAAGCAGTAACTAAAAATAAAAACAACACAAAATACTTCGAATAATATTTAAATAACATGACTTAATGTGGGTAACTAAGACACAGCAACGATAGTCTATATGAAGATAAAAGAGCGATTTTTGGTATGGGGACCAGAATCATCAAACTAATGTCACGACCTTAGTTTTACGGTACGGTTAAGGCCCGATAGAAAACTGCTTCAACTTGCTGCCCCATCTGAAATCCCATTGTCCAAATAATCTATCAATAGTCTGTGCTGCACTGTTTTTCTCGTTCTCTTGTCTGGCTTTACAAGTCAGATCATTGACAATCGTCGATCAGGTGACATGAGAGCCACTCTGACGATCCTTCAGTCCTCACGTTCTGTCATCCCTTTATGTCTTCTTGACACTATATTTGAACATTTTTCAACTATTACCAGCAATACGATAGAACCAGGGTAGCATCTTTCTGTCCCAAATGTTCAACGACTCTTCGTTTCATTAGGCTTCATTGCACGACATAGAGAAAGTGAGTAGACGGAATCAAATTCGAATGAAAGTTATGAAATACGCTTATGTCCAAATTTATCTTTACATACCAAAAATTATGATATTCAATGAAATATCCAATCAATGTAATCAATGGTTGCAGAGAATGTGTGTAAAACAAGCTAATTAGCATTATTCAATCAAAAGTAATCAAACAGTTTCTGATACGCAAATCTAGGCTTACTTCATCTGAAGTTAAAGCAAGCACTTTGTACAAAGTGAATATATGAGGGAATTTCTGCAACACAGCGTTTGATTTCAGTGTGTAAGGACTCATTTTGGTTTGTTATGGCCTCGAAGCATTATTTGGAAGACTCTGTGAAGTGGCGAATCGTAGGTCGTTTAGAAGCAAGTCAGCCAATCCCAGAAGCAGCCAGATAACTCAATATTTCAAGACAAACAGCCTCTACGTTATCGAAAATTTTTTTAATCGATGGAACTGTTGTAAAAAGGCCTACTATTACATCACACCCCATCACTATGCCTAGAGTTGATGGCCCTTTATAGTTTGGGAATGATGTGAGGGGGAAGTCTGATTGGGCTGTGTGACGCTCTACAGTCATATGAGACCGGAACATATGGCTTAAAGTGGATTCCAAACCACTACAAACATCCATAGCACCCCCCGGGACTCGAACCCGTGACCTGTGGCACCGAGCGCGAGAGGACTAGACACTCGGCCATTCAGAACCCTGTAAAAAGGTCTGGACAAGGTCGTAAACGAATGACAACTGCTTCTGAAAATCGGTATCTGGTAATAATTGCCCGTCGTAACATGAAGTCTGCTGCTTGCCAGTTAAGTTTAGAGATGTTCAGAGCTGGAACCACCACTGGAAGTGCTACATCACAGCAAATGGTATACAGAAGGATTAATTAAGAAACTTTTTATGCCAGAAAGCCAAGGGTATGTGCTCGACTGTCTTCACAAGAAAAGACGGATTCTTTAATTGATGCAAAAAACATTAGAACTGGAGTGAACGCCATTGGTCCCATCTTCTCTTTATTGATAAGTTGAGATTTAGTTTTACAGGCGATTCTAAACGTGTTTACATCAGGAACACGAAATTATCCATCGAACATTATGGAACGTGATCGTTTCGGTACTGGAGGTGAGATGGTATGGGGAGGAGTAATAATCGATTTACGGATGCCTCTACACTTTTTCAACAGCGGATCTGTGACAGCCCAGAGATACCGGGATGACGCCTTAGAGCCTTATGTAAGACTTTTCAGACGTGTATATAAATCTGACTTTTTATTTATGGACAATAATGCTCGTTCACATCGAGCAAACCTCATTCTCGAATTCCTTGAAAGTGAAGACATTCAGCGAATACCGTAGCCAGCAAACTTTTCTGATCCCAACCCAATAGAGAAGTTATGGGACTACTTTCGAAGAGAAATTGCACGTACTAGTAGACATCCTCCTCCTAGAGATATAAATGCTCTAAAGACAGCATTACTAGAAGAGTGGAGCTTAATTCCCCAAATAATGGTTTACGACGTTATTGCTATGATGAAAACACTTCGTGATATGTATGCACAAGTCAGAGGAGATCACATTATAGTAAATTCATAAGGCTGAGTTATTTCTGAATTATTGCCTTTTTGCTGAACTCTCTTTGTCGCATTTTAATACCATTTTTATTGTTTCCTGCTACAATGATATATCATATGTAGTGCTCTTAATTCTTTCCTTTATATTTGTTTCATCCAGACAAATTCATAAAATTACAGTTCACAGTTTCTGGGAAATCTGTGAATTTAATCATGTAAAGATAATTTTGGACATGAGTGTAGAATAAGAATTTTCCTTTTTTTACGCGCCATTCAGATTTTCAATTGCGATGATATAGAGCCACGGTTATTCATTCACTGGCTGTCAAAGCTATATAATTTTCGTACTGGATCAAAAATAATTTGCTTACGAAATGTTTGTCTTAGAGTGCATTATTCTTGAGAGTACGTTTCTGTGTAGTATTTTGCTGCATTAAATTATCTTTAAATTTAAGTAACTATCCAGATTACGAAAACATGTTTTATAGAGGCTGTAATTAATTTTAAATATAAAAATAATAAATTATGTCAAAATAAAAGTACTTCAAAAGTTCATTCATTATTTAATCCTTAAGATTTTATAATAAGTGAAGTGTTATTTATTTAATTTTTAAAGTAGAACTTGCTTTATTGTAGATAATTGCATATAAATTGTATTTTAATATGCGTTCAAATATTTTTATTAGATAAAGTAAAGCTACATGATCAGTTACTACGAGGATTTGACTTTACTTTGTTATAGCTTTACTTTCTCAAAAAAGCATTATATGCATGTATATATATATATATATATATAATGCTCTGTTAATGCCAGGAAACGTATTATTTCTTCTTATTTTGATTCCTTTAAGCTTCATTAACGCTTTCGTATTTACTGGCAAATAAGACATACTGAGTTTTTCTGGAAATAGAGTTGGCAAACAATCTACGTTTTGCATACAGACATTCATTTTTGTTAATATTTTCATTTCTGGAAATTTTATTTACTCCGAATTAATTATTTTTCTTGTTTCTTTGTTGTGAAAACTTAATTTAAAAAGTCATTAAAGTCATGAAGCCATCTTTTTATCATTAAATTTATTAATTTTAAAGTCATTTGAAATGTGTGTGGTTAGTAATTCAAACAAGACAGTTGTTGTAAATGATTTCAAGTTCTGATTAAAAATAATTTCAATTGTCTATTTATTTATCCCTAGAGATGAATTTCTAAGTTTTGACGAAGAAGATTAAAAGGCAAAAATACTCTCCTAATTAAATTTGGTATTTCTTGGAAAATAAATCTACTTATTATCCTTTATTTAAAATGCATAAATTAATTACAATATTCTTAGATAAATATTTCCGGCTAGAAATATATAAATAAAAAACTTATAGATAAAAGATGTTATTTAAGCTATTTTCATTTAGCCTTTTTTTCTTGAAACATTTTGCAACATAAACACTATTTAAAATAACATTTCATAATTTTTAAAAGCATTAAATAAATATAAAATAGCACATATAAATTTGTGGGTTGAATCTGATAACCAGAGCATTAACAATGACGGTAGATAGACATTTTATAAAATGCGCAATAATAATTTTGGATTGAAGGTACGAGAGAATTACAGAAATCAAAATCATTGCATTTCTTCCTAAAAATACGTAAAAATAAAAATGTACTCTGTTATTTGCCACTGTCTCCTGTCTTACATGCTAATTTATTGGCATTGGTTGCTCCAGATCTCGCCGTAGGTTGAGAATCAAGTGCAGGAACTTTATTCATCGTTAGCCCTTTCTTTTGTGGTATTCATCGTTAGCTCTTTCTTTTGTGGGACCGCCTCATGTAAAATACCACTTCTTTAACTCTATAGATGCAGATTGTATTTACCGACACTTAAGATTTATTTCCCCAGGCAAGGCAATTTCTACTTTTTGCATTTGCCTTTTCAATCCTACCTTTGTAGAAAAAATCGTCCTGGAATACATTAAGTTGAGCAGTCATTTCTTGCTATCTCTCCACCTGCGGCGAATCTAGATAGAATAAGGAATAGCACAGTTAATGGAACAGTATCGAATGTTGAGCGTCAGGATCACTCATTTATTGTTACTTGTGAAAAATGTCTCTTGTGATATCCTTCCGTGTCTCGTTCATGGCCGGGAGCTTTTTCTTTTGTGATATAGCTTTTCGAACTGTCAGGTTTAATCGATGTTTTATCTTGCATACATTCGTGGCTAGTTAGGAAGGCTTGAAAAAGGAGATGTTTCCTCCTTTTGGACATATGGTGTTGAATGATGGGTTGAGGGGCCCTATTTCAGTTCGCATCTACTTTTGTGGAATGTTATTATTGTCTTCTTATAAAAGGTTTTCTAATTTTTCTTCTCAAGAAATGCCAAATTTGAAACATTCCTTATTTTGTAGAATATGTAAATGTAACAAGTAAATAAAATAAAGGAGTAAGTCCAACAATTTTGGAGAAATAATTTATCCTCAAACTGGCCTTTTTAAAGCAAAGCTATAATGATAGTACAATAAAATAGACTGTTCATATGTAGAGATATTGCAAAAGTATTTTTGGTATTTTGGTGTCTTTGAATTACAAATCTTTTGATCACAAGCATAATATTGAAATTTATTATTATTAAATAATACAGAAAAAAAATTAATGAAATGAAATAAGATTATAGGGACATTCCATAATTGAGAAGAGATATATAATTGATACATAATTGATAAGAGACATAATATTCCATAATTCCAAGAAACATTTATACTCTATACAGATCACAATTTTTCAATGTAAAATAAATTACATATTTAAATTTCGTTTTTCATTTTTACTCAATTTATTTACTTTCCAAAAATGTAACATGTGTTTAAAATATTATATTTCATTATATACTTATATATTTTTAAGTAAAGATATGTAATTAAAGTAAAATTTCCTAACCTTAGAAAAAATTACCTGAATTGCTCAAATTATTTCTCTAAAGATTACAATTCTAGAATCCTACAATTTCAATGCTGAGTTTGATTTTATATAAATAATGAAAATTAATATTCTTATAAAGGGGATAATGAAGTAATTTTAAATTGTACAACAGGATCAACTTAACGTGCAAAAACACCAAAAGAAGATACTTTTAGAATTAATTTTTATCAGTAATATTTTTAATGGAATACTTAATAAGAGTATGAGAAATTCAGGTAATAATCCTTTCAAGGCATTTTTATAACGGCTGAAGAATTTTAAAAAATTGAAAAGTGATTTCTGTAAATATTATATTAAAAAATTTGAACTGAACTGAACTGAACTTTATCCGAATATAAATTTAATTATTATTGCTGAATTTAATTTATTTCCTAACAAAACTGAAAAAAAAAAATAATGGAAAATGTCTAACGTATACTATTAAGGTAGTAAAATGCAAACTATGAGCACACCTTTTAATTAAATTCAAGTAATTTAGCCTTTTATCCTATTTCACGAATGTGTGACTTGTTCCAGAGACTATAGTTTCCATAAAACGACATTTCTGTAAGTGTTTTCTCTGTCATCGTCTAGACGACCAATTTTTCTCTAACGAAGTTTGCCATGTTTGAACTGTCTGTTCAATTTCTATTTTCCACTCCATCGAAAACAAACTTCGAAATCAAATCAAAACAGAATGAAATGATGAGAATTTTTCTTTCTTTGTTTTTAATAATAATTGTTCGAAAATCTTATAAGTGAGGATGTAGAAAAACACATAACAGTTCTTTTCAAAATCTGAAGATTTGTTAAAAAAAAGAAAGAAAAAAAAAAACAGACGAGGAAATTACATCCAATACAACAAAACGGCTTCTGGTAATCAAAATTGGAGTTTCCTTTTTTAATAATTTTCTGCATTATTTGAACAGTTCAGTCAATTGCTAGTTTAACTATATGAATAGAAAATAATAATTATTTCGGGGGCATTTTTAAAAAAATTCCACTGTTATTAACTCTATTGATAACTGATTTAACATTTTATTTGCCATATTTGAGAGCTATTTATTAATTTATATTATTTTCCTGATAGATTAATAGTTAATTTTATTCATGACACTCTGAATAGTTTTATCAGTTACACATAAATTACCAATGTTTTTGTATATTTAATGAAAAGTGTTGTCATTAAAATTTAATGGCGTACTTAGATAGAAGTTCGTGAGAAGTAGAAGTCGACAATTTTAAATATTTCATAAAATTTTATTTATATCTTTCTTTCGTCATCAACGTTATTTTTTCGAAAGCAATATCATATTAAGTCAGGCTGTCTGGTGGGAGTTTTCTGGATTTTCTCCCACACGAAAAGGAAATGTGGTGGGGGTTACCCTTAATAGTCCTCCCAGAAGGGCATGACCTCCCCACATCTCTCATCAGTAGACTTCATGGCATATATCTACAGTCTATCGTGTTCATCAAAAATAAATATATATCTTAATACTGCTATTCATTTCTTTGGAATGAAAATCTTAGTTGAATGTTTTTAATATTCTCGGATTGGTTGAATGATGAATAATTGCACTACCTCGAAACTAGGTCTTTCAAAAGGTTCAATCTGACAGCGCATGAGCATTTTTAAAATATCTAGAATTGTATGTCAGTATCATAATAGTTATACTTTATACAGACTTAACTATTAAAATTTAATTATAAATTGTAGACCCTATTTTATAAAATAAAACTAAAATTCGTTAAACTGAGGTTGATGATTGTCAAAGAACAAAAGCATGTTCATTCTGTGAAGTGAAAGAATTTGTACAAACACTGTATAGTGAACATAATCTAAGCAAATACACTCATGTCCATAAATTAAGGATAATTCAGAATCACACAGAAATTGAACTCTAAAATAAAAATTTCACCTGTAGAATTATCACACACATCTTGAAGAAGAATATGCAAATTACAGGAAACCACCAGATGGCGCGGATAGTACGTCACAATGACGAGAGTGTAAGAGAGGGGTATATAAGGAATGGTGGCAAAGAAGTAAAATTGTTCACAAGCGCTTTAAAAGCCTTTCAGTGCAATAAACGCATAGTTATGGCACAAAGGAAGCATTTGGATGATTTTTTACGTGGTAGAATTATCGGACGACTGGAATGTGGATGCAGCCAACTGGAAGTATCCGAGGAACTTGGAATCGCCCAGAATGTCATCTCCAGGCTTTGGCAACGATTCCAAGATGATGGTAATGTGAGTAGATGTTACAGCACAGGTCGCCCCCGAGTTACAACGCCGAATGAGGACCGGTATTTAGCAGTTACTGCCAAAACAAACAGACGGAGCACAGCATCAGACCTGTCTCGTCAGCTCTCTTCAGCTACCGGTGCGACAGTTTCAAGGCAGACCGTGTACAGACGCTTAATGCACATTGGTCTATATGCTCGTAGGCCTGTCAGATGTGTTCCACTTACCGCAACTCACTGTCGCCTGCGATTAACCTGGAGTAGAGAGCATGCATTGTGGAGACCGCAACAGTGGTCTGGTGTGATGTTTTCTGACGAGTCCAGGTTTAGTTTGGAGTCTGATTCTCGTCGGACTTTCATATGGAGAGAGCCAGGTACACGTTACCATCAAGAGAACACCATTGAACGACACCGTTACGGTGGTGCAGGATGGCTCGTTTGGGGAGGAATTATTCTTGGTTCCAGAACTGACCTGCATGTTCAGAGTGTAACGATGACAGGCCACATCTATCGGGATGTCATTCTGGAACAACATGTACGTTTGTTTCGGGGCGCCATGGGTGCTTAATTTCTGTTTATGGATGACAACGCCCGTCCTCACCGTGCAAACATTGTAGACGAATGCCTTCAATTGGAGGATATCACCCGTATGGATTGGCCAGCATACTCACTGGACTAGTATCCAATAGAGCATGTGTGGGATATGCTTGGCCGACGAATTGCAGCCCGTCAACCCCCTCCCACCTGTCAACCGGAACTTCGGAGGGCATCGCTTGATAAGTGGTGTAATATTCCCCAAGATCAGATTGATAATTTGATACTCAGCATGCCTAGGCGTTGTAAGGCCTGTATTGCATCGTCCGGGAGACATGCTCCATATTAACCATCATACTAACCATGTTATACTGTTTTTTGTAAATAGGTTCTTTTTTGAAATTTGCCCCAGGGAGTAAAAATCGCAATTTTTATTAATTATGCCAAACATATACTATCTTCTTTGCTCTTTACCTTTTGTTTAATAAATAGACTTTACAAATAAGTCAAATTTGTTTTGCTTCTGTCTCTTTCTTTGCCTGAACTTCATTATCCTTAATTTATGGACATGAGTGTATTTGTTCCAGCATTTGAACATGAGCATTTTAAACATTTTCTTTACCCAAAATTAAAGTTTTAAGATTGATAAGAACAGCAAATTAATTTCTTAATTTACTTAATAATGAATAAAAATAAATAAATAAATGTGCCTATAATTAAATTTGCTTCATCTACTTTTAATAATCAGTTTTATGTAGTTAATTTTTGAATCGCTTGTAAATGAAAATGATTATACCAATTACACCAACGAATATATTTTCAGATTTATCTTTATTCATTATTTAATTTCTTCATTCATTCATTATTTAATTTTCATGTTTATTTTAATTTCCTTATTTAAATTTCCTATTACATTTCGTAAATATATTTTGTTTTATCTAATAAAAAAATGTTGTATTTTAAATCGTTTTTTGAAAATTTCAATTTTTGAAAAAAAAAAAAACTTTTTTTAAATTTTAAACCTCAGTTTGAAAATTTTGTCCTTCTAAATTTTATCGAAAATGTTTCATGGCGTTACACGAGAATCGTTATATCATTTCTTCTCCAGAAAAAACGTTTTTGCTTCACATATTTTAGAAAAGACACCTTTAAGGCAAAGCATTTTGAAAATTCTCTCTAGTCTCTTATTTTGATGAAGAAAAATGCGTTTTCCTTCATTCTAATAATGAAAAAAGATACTTAAGGTATAACGCATAGGCTGAAAGAAAAGTCGTTCAAAAAAAGAAAAGAAAAGGTACAACGCATAGACAGAAAGAAAAGTCGGTTCTCTCAATTATCTATGGCCAGCATCAGTCCACTCAGTCACAGCGAATATCTCTCTTGGGATGGCTTATAACAAATGAAGAAATACAATGCGCCAAAGTTGTTCCAGTCTGTTAAAGATATTTTAAAACAGAACCTTCGCAAAATGAAGTGACAGAAGCAAAAAGAGGGCATTCAATTAAATACAGCCCTTTTATTGAAAGCCAGGAAAATGTTTTATGGCTTTTCTTGAATAAAATAGTTAATTTGAAACTTTATGTCTTTAAATTTCCGCCTGGGGGATTTAGAAGGGTCACTATGTGTGGTTAATAAATGCAATGTTTTAGGTTGAGTTTTTTTTTTTTTCCTTTTTCTTTTTAATAAATTCCAGCAACATGTAATTTTCTTTAAAAAGGGAGAAAATTTTTTTGTTGCGCTTTTAGAAAAGTAAGCGCTTTTTAAATTTATTTCCTTTTTGTTTTCATAAATGAGAACAAAATTAACTTGAATAAATACAAAATAGCAATTTTTTATTTCCTTGTTTTTAAATTGAACTTTCTAGCTTATGTAATCTTTCAATTGTTTCATTTTTAAAAAATAATACCTGTAATGAATATTCTGACAACATGTGGAGCAGCTTATCTTTATGTTAGTAAAAATTAGACTGCCAACAATAGCATAAAAGCCTTAATAGTTATTAATTTTTATAAAAAGTTATGCTAGGATTTTTTTCAATAAAGTGTGCTTACAGTACTCGAAGTAACTGACTTTATAAAAGCAGCACTATTTGAGTATGGAGAGGGAACTGCTTTCCTTAAGATCTTTCTAAGGAGAAGTGCTCCATATGTATGTAACACAAGAAACTAAGAAACACTTAGTGAACCCGATGACAGCTGTAGTGTCTTACCATTTCCAAATAACTAATAGAGACGCCATTATAAGAACTTTTTCCTCTGTAAGAGCTCTTATTGTAGATGTTTACTACGCTTCAGAGTAGAATCAGTTCTAAAAGTGAAGGTAGAATTAGTTAATTAACTTGGTGATTAGAGTTGTGATAGATCATATAAATGTATAATAAAATTTAAAGGTTGTCTATCAATACGTCATGTTCTTAATATCCTCACTATCACTATTCTTAATATCATCACTATATCCTTCAATCATCACTACTCACATTATATTGGTGCATGAATGCTTGAGTGAAACTGAGGCATGAATTCTGCAAATCTAGAGCAAATGTTCTTGTTTTTGTCTTCCTTCATCAAAGACGATCATTTCCATATGTCCCATGTTTTTATCAGTCAGCTTTGAGATAGTAAAAATTAATTACAATAGGGAATGTTAATTATAACTAATTCATACTGTATTCATAATTTCATACTAATAAGTCCATATAATCATATATGAATAACACAAATGATTCTATTATATTAGTTTTTATTTTTGGAGATACCTGCATTATTTTTACAAAAGCAAATGACGTTTAAAACTTGACCATCCTGCTATAAAATGTGGAAGCACCTTCTAATTCTACAATTTCTTTAATATTTACTGTCATCAATTCATGGTTTTTCTTTTTTGTTTCTAAATACGTGGAGATTAAAATCTTTTCATATTTGTTAAGAAATACTATCATTCTGTGTTCTACCCTTGCTGGAAATCAACTTAATGTATTTCCCAGATTTAGAAAATATAATCGTCATGCAGGGTATAATATGAATTTATAAGATTTCTAATGTGAGTGAAAATGGAATGAGTGTTATTTAAGACAGAATATTTTATCACGACACAAACAAACCCATATATTTTATAGAGAAAAAAAAATTTTATTCTTAAAAACATTGAAACCATTGTGTACTTATTTTAATGTCTTTCTATGTTTGAAGCATTTGATAGATGGCATATCATACATTTGAATTAGAATCATTTGCAATTAAAATATATTCTTTCGAATTCAACTGACATACATTGGTAAAAGAAAAAAAAAATGCCAATATGGATACCCACACTTTTGAAATTATATACAGAATCTTTTTTGTTAGTTGTTTCTTAAAAGTGTTATTAAAAATTCAAGTTCTATACTTTAAATTATTTCCCCTTGTTGAGGAAAACGTGATCTGGTGCCATTCTATCAAGCGGATCAACCCTCAACTATTAAAATTTCGAGAAATAATTACAATTAACCTGACAATAATCTTGACATTCCCTTGAGTATAATTTTTTTAAATACAAATCAGACTATTTAACGTCTATTCTCAAAACAGCTACTGTAAAGTACACACATAAAGTAACAAGTATTAGTTGCATTATTTTTCTCCAATATTTGGCTTCAAATGAAAACAATACATTTTTACCACTATCGTATTAAATGTTTTCCTTAAATCAGATACAAATGTGCATTTATAGGAATAAACTTCGCCTTTTATTCCCATTTAATAGCCATTGTCCCAGAAGTGCAAAATTACCTTTTTGCGGGACAGGGAGTATATTCATGACGTACACCAACAGCTTTCTCTTCTGTTTCAGTATCCATTCAGTGGTATGCGATATTGAGTGCATTTTGGTCTGGAATCGCCTCTATACGCCTCATCTTACAAAGCCCCCCGAAGCAATTGTTATATAACAATCGGAGAGGAGATCTCGAAAAACGTATACAATCCTCTCCATGAAAGAATGCTATTCCGGCAGATGAAACAGAATGCGAAGAAAAAATAGCGGGAGAAAATAGCAGAGATAGATGCGAAAAAAGAATAACAAACAACAAAAATAAAAAAATAAAAAAAAGCAGATGTTCGCGGGCGCCTGTTTGGAACATCCTACCTCTTTCTCCAACCGCAATTTCTCAGAATATATTGCTTGGCCAATCCCTACCATTCCCTTAAAAGATACTTACGACACGGTCAAAAGATGCGTTACACTTCCTTGGAACATCAGACAGGGTTATTGTTAGGGGCATAAGTTTATGCTGCGAGGAAGACATACGTATGTGGAAAAAGAATGCGGAGATATTTGTCACTGTTCATGTCGTAAATGAAGGATGTTAGTTGGTATGTAATGGTGCATAGCTCATTCGTGCGTATATTTTCAGATCGGTGGTTAAGGATAGAGTTCTCAAAAGGAATTTTTTTCCGGGGCTGCATTTTAGTTGAAAATAAATAGGAAGCTTTTGACACATGCTGTAAATCATGCCATTCAAAAAGGGGTGTTAATAAAAAGGATTCTAAAAGGCAAAATATTTCAAATCTTACTTGGTGATTCATCATAGAGATAATTTAGGACGATTTAAAGTTTTCTGAGTACTCAAAAAGAATCTTTTATCGAAGTAGTGGAGTGGAAATATAATACTTTTTTTAATTTCAGTGTTGACAGAAAATTGTGTCTAAGTTTTAAATTCCTCTGCAAAAGTTTTGTAAGATAAAGTAAAAATTAAATTTTTAAAAGTTTCTAAAATAAACTTTTATTTTCAAAAGTATAAAATTTCTTAGTATTAAACAGAAGATTGGATTCAGAAACTAACAAAAATTAATATATAAAACAAACATCCAACATAAATTTCTGTTTCTTTCACTTAGATCTTTGGTAGAAACATTAAATTGAAAGTTTTCTATACTAAAAGAATAAAAGTGTTTTGCAGCATTTTATTCATAAAAATGCTTACAGTTTTTATTTTATTTTTTTAAATTACCGACGTAAGTGTATTTGCTTAAAGTGTGCCCTGAGTGTGTTAGCACTTTCTTATGTTGCATGCGGCAATGATACTTTCCATATCGTTAAGGAGAACTAATATATATTTCTTTTACAAAGGAGTAAAAAAACACAAGGCTGGCTTATCTTGTCTACGAATTCTTACAAAATACACCAAAAGTTCTGAACTAACTAGTATAATGTATCAAACCATGAACTTATATCTCGTAATAAATGTTGATAAAAACATAACTATCTGAAACATTTAAGTTCAGTTTTATAAGAAAACTGCATGAAAATAATAATTTTTGTAGCTTAATGTATTCACTAAACACAGCTTGATGTTAGGGCTTTAATTTATAACTTTACTCCAAAGTAATGATAATTCCCGATAAGCTTTTTAAAATCTTATTATGTTATGAAAATCTTATTATGTTATGAAAATCTTATTATGTTATGAAAATCTATTATGTCTATGAAAATCTTATTATGTTATGAAAATCTATTATGTCTATGAAAATCTTATTATGTTATGAAAATCTATTATGTCTATGATAATCTTATTATGTTATGAAATTTTACAAAAAATAATGTATAAACTGTACATTCTACTTAGAATACTTATGAGTAAGTTAAATAATTCTTAAAATAAAATACAATTAATTTTATGCAAAAGAAAGCGAAAAATTGACAAATATTTATAATTTTGCGTTCAACTCAATTATTGACTTGGTTGGTTAGTGTTAGTTGGCGTTAGTTAGTAGTTCCCTCAAATCAGGAGGTTATGATTTTGCCCTATTTTTAATTAGATTAATACTCATTTTGATAATATGCTCCTCCTTCTAGCAGCCTCGCAAATTTGTGGTTTTCTTAACGTTCAATACAAATATACGCCATTAAGGAATTCCTCTGTTGATGATGTCAACTAGTAAACAAACTTCGTAAAGTCAAACTTTGTAAGAGATTTTCTGAGGAAAAAAAACCAATTTCGTAACTATAACTTACTTTATGGGGTTATTTAAAAGTCCTGCGATGTTTTTACCAATATTTTCACTATCGTAGATCTGGTTGCGTTGGAGTTTTTTTTTTTGTCTTAAACATACTACTTAACACAAAATTCTCCAATTCTTCTGATTGATCATTGAAGGAAATTCTTCTTTTTATCCTTACTTGTATATTGTAGTCTCATTATCAAACACTATTGTTTCCTATCCTGATTAACGCTTTGTTTGTTACTTATTTGTAATTTGTGAACATGACATTTAATGGTTAAATTCTTGTCATTTACCAAACAAGAAAGAAAATTATATCCATAAAATACATTTACAATGTAGAGTGTTTTTATGGTGCATTCAAATGACTTTACCACAATAATATTGCATACTTAATACTTTGTTAATAATAAATTTTGTTCTTGATATCGAAACTAATGACTATTATTTGATAGTTCTTTCTATTCATAATTTCCAAAGTAATATATATTGTGAAGGCAAAGGATGTGTTTCTTTCACAAAAAAAAAAAAAAAAAAAAAAAAAAAAGTGCTTTATATGAATTGCCTGATAAATCAAAGATATAATAATTGTATTAGCATCAACCTGATTCCTAATGAACGTCTTGCTTTATTAGGAATATATTTTTTATTACAAACCTGATTAGTTTCCCACATGTATTAAGAACATTTATACAAGTATAATATAGTAACGTGCTATATCACCATATCTTAATTGCAGCCCTATTGATTATTTGCATAAATTAGGTAAGAAGAAAAGCTGTAAGATAAAAATGAAGTGAAGAAAAAAGTTCTAAAGGCTACAAACTAGTTATTTTATCTGCAATGAAGCAAGCAAATTAGCTAATTTACCTATTTTTTCCAGTTGAAGTTTATTTCATTCTTTTGTAAATTCAGAAGGCCATTAACTCTTCATCTGTTGCACATGTAGTTTTTTTTTTTTTTTTTTTTTTAATGATTTGAAAGAATTGCTTTTAAAACAAAATAATTTGTAACTAAAACTTTTTAAGCCTATATTTTTTAATATTTTTTTTTCTAATTTCTGAAGATGGTGTTCCGTGTTTTTGATCTGCTTATAACACGAAAAATAATGATATAATGCAACATCTAGAGAAACAAATATTTCATGGTTTGCATTTTCTTATGCCAACTTTTCAATATACTACACAACTTTTCGTAAGTCACTAATCGTAAGACCACTTTATTGTTACTTTATTGCTTATAACACTTTCGTAAGACCTGTGAATCTTTTACTAATACACCTAATTTGATAAATATCGATAATACACATACCTTAATTTTTAATACTAATTGTTATCAATTTTTAAATATCATCAAAGCCTATCGTATTATGTACGTGATTCATCGCAACTTCTCAAGAAAGAATGTCGCATGCATTTGCATTTTCGTAAATAAGCATTCTTTTAAAGTATTCTTTCTTTTCGTATAAAAGTATTTTTTAGCAGAATACTTTTATTGTTTGGGATTCCAACTAGTTGTCATCAAACTTCTATCGTAATCATAACTGATTTATGT
This sequence comes from Caerostris darwini, assembly GCA_021605075.1. Taxonomy (NCBI): domain Eukaryota; kingdom Metazoa; phylum Arthropoda; class Arachnida; order Araneae; family Araneidae; genus Caerostris; species Caerostris darwini. The sequence continues at coordinate 140,271 of BPLQ01006518.1, forward strand.
AATCTTTTTTTATTGAAGTTTACGAATGTCGGGTACTTTGGCCTGAGTCATTCACTACAAGAATGGCAAAGATGTAACAAATTCAGCGTTACCCAGGATGCAGCACCAGGAGCCTTCTGCATTGTACCACTTGCCCACGGCAATTTTGAACGAACATCCTAAAGGTATCAGGGGAATTTGTTCCCTCTTCATTGAGACTAACTTAGGACATTCTTATATAATCTGATTTAACGTGCCATTCCCAGCCATAGACATATCCTTTTTTTTTTTTTACTAAAGATTAGAACCCATAGGTTAGATTCAATGGAAAAAAATTTTAACTCTTAAAAAAATTAAAATGACTCTTTCTACCTTAGCAACCTTATTCATGTAATGGAAAATAAGGATTTGTCATTTTCCCATCTAAAATTGTCTCATATTGCATTATAAATCAGATATCATAGATTATTTTTTAACGAGACTGAATAATTATTTTAAAATTTGGAAAACTACCAAGTATTATAATTTTTCTTTGTCGTGGTATTACACAAAGCATTCTCTTCAAGTTTGACCCATGACCCATCTACACTAGATGTGATCACTCATTTATTACTGGTTTCTTTTTTTTTTTTTTTTTTTTTTTTTTTTTTACATCTCAGGAAGCTTGTGCTCTATTAATGTACCATTTTATAAAAGGAACATCATTTCAGTGTATAGACGTTGTTCCTTAGGAGAATTTTAAGGGCGACAAGTGGTGTGGGGATAGAACCTTTCTTTCAAACCTTACAGACCTAAACCTTTCTCATCTAAAACTTTATGAGCCAGACCCTCTCAAACACGAAGCAAATCTCAAGGTCGCTCCATACTCGTAATCGTAACGGTGATTTAATTTCTTACAAGTCGATTCTTGAGGTTTTAGCACTAACAATACACTATTTATTTTCTAACAAATTTAAAATTTAAAAAAAAAAAAGAAAGAAAGAAAATAATAACATTTTCTTTATCGTGATTTTGATTACTTGTTATCAACTTTATCAAGTTGAATTATAAGTCTTCTCAAACTTTCTTACATTATTCTTACAACTATTTCACACAATGAAAAACAAAAGCATCCTTTTCTCTCTTAACCCTAGCACACGCTGCATAATAAATCAAATATCACTCTACCGTGTTTTTATTAGGAGCCTGACTAGTTGTTATCAATTTTTGAACACGACCAAAACATACTGCACTATAATCGTAACAGCAGCCCAGCAAACTTTTCTTCAAAGACATCAAAATCTCATTGTAAGTCTCGCTTTTGCTTGAACGCACTTTCTTGGCCGCAATCTTTTGGCAAAAAAGGGGAGTGGGCGGCACCAAGTGTAGCGGAAAAGGGCGATAGGGATATTCGATTATGATGTAGTTGACCGTAGACTGCGGGGACGACGACAAGCCGAGCGTGTAATTGAAGCCAGGGTTAGAGTTTTCAACTTTACTTCATAGATGGCAGCACAGGGTCTTAAATTTCCTTTCGACTATTCAAGCGTGAAACATGGATCCGAATATTCGTATCTTGAAGATGGCATCATGTCTTTTTCGTCATGGAATTGTTTTCGTTCGACCTTTTTCGCTAGAATCAAAAACCCTGAGAGTCTTTAAAAAGTCAGACTTTATTTGTATGGAATAGCATAGCTAAAATGAGTTGAAACTTGTTTTAAGAAAGGGGAGGGAAAACCAATTTCTTGTTAAAATTAATAATACAGTTATGCTACCATTTGCTATTACTATTATTATTATTATTTTGAATGGCAATCATATTTTCGCATTTAATAACAGCTGGAACTTTTTATTGTTATGAATTCTACACATTTCTAATTTCCAATGTTTCCATTGTAATTAGTTTTAGTTTCACTTTTTATTGTCTTTGAATATGCGATTATTCTATTCTCACTTTGTCTCATAAAATACGATTCGAATTAAGAAAATAGAAGAGGTGCATAAGAGAGATTTTATTACTCTATTTAGCCAGAAAGAGATAGAGCTTCCACAAAATGTGTATTATTATAATAGAACAAAGTTACGACATTCAGTATATGATCTTAAAATAGACAGACAAGCCACAGTGTATTAATGAAAATGTTCGACTTTATTGATTTTGCTTAAAATATCACTGTTTAATTAATGACAATGAAATTAGTTATAATTGATAATAATAATATTTTAATTTCTCTCAAGATTGTCTGTAATATACTATCAAAATTAAATAAACTATCTTCAAAGAAATTTCATAACTGGAAGAAAAAAAAAATCAAGCGAAAATTGTAATGTAATTGGTTTAAATTAAGTAATGTAACTGGTTTTAGCAAATTTAATTGTACACTTTTCTCCTTTTTTTATTTATTAGTTTATGGAATATGAAAAATTGCAATAGTTGCAAAACATTGTTAAAAGTAAATGGTGCATTATTAGATTTCAAAGAGTTTTACTGCATATCAGTGAAATCTATATCCTAAAAAAAACCTATTTGTAATATTTTAATTTACTTTGGAAATTGCTTTTTTTGCTTAGATCTCTATATTAAAAAAAGCTTATTTTAATAAGTGATTGGCAACAATTGTGCATTGTTAGCAAGACAGAGCTTTCGAATAGTTTTTAAACCACTGTTATTTACTATGAAAAAAAACAACTCTTCTAAAAATTTATCTGGCAAACTTGGAATTTTCTCGGTAGTTGGAAATCAATTTAATGCGATGAATAATATAAAAAAAGTCTAATTATCATTATTTATGTGATTTTACATGTAATTGATCTGTGCAAATTTTGCTATGTATTTCGATTCCTTTTTTTAATTAATAACTTTAAAATATTTACTATAAACTTCATACACAGATAAACTAAAAATAAAACACTAGTTCAAAATATTAAAAATATTCCAGAAATAAAATTCTCGTAACAATAAATAATTTAGATAATTTGAATATGGCAAAATAATCTTATCCATCTTAAACCAAAAATAATAAGGTTGCTGTTTATTTTTTCCCAAAATACTTTATTTCCATTACTACTAATCAAATAAATACAAGTCAGCATCAGCTAAATACGTTGCTTGATTATAATAAAATTACAATTTTTTTGCAACACAGAATATGGTTGTAGAAATGGTTATTTCATAATAATCTCCAACTGAAAATGGACGACTGGTCGAGTGTGAGCTATTCCTTTCCATGAGGAATAAACACAGAAATTTTAATAAAACCTAGAAACTGTTTGAAATTAAAACCTTGTTTGTGATGAATTATTAATTTTCACATTCCTGAACAGTTAAGAAAATACTGATAATTACATATTTCTTCAAGATATAGTTCAGCTCCGTTTGTTGTTAGAATTAAACAGTTGTTTTTTCTTCATATTTCTTTTATGAAACAATATTCTTAGCTTTTATCATCTTTCGAACGAAAAGTTTTCTGTATGATTCTCAGTGGAAAAGGATTTCTAATTGGCTTGTTTTTCATTCGACATGAAAGAATGTATTCCAATGAAAATTAACTTCCCTTTAAAAATTTTAAAAGGCATTTATTGGGAGTATTAATTAGTTATCTTCAAAGAGTGTGAAGAAAAGATAAAGCGTGGATTTTTTTGTTGAAAAATTCCTTTTTTTTCCCTGAAAAAGAAATATTTTATAGCACTTATTTTACTGATCAATATAGAGTTCTCTGTGGAGATATGTTTGTTATCAATAAGGATTACATTGACTTATTTAGACAAAACTTAAGAAAAGAATTTGAAAATTCTAGAAATTGCAATGGGCATTAATTGAAAAGGATTGAGGAATAAATAAAACAAAAAATTACATGAATTTAGCTGAAAATGTCAATTTTCTGCACGAGGAAATTTTCAAATCATTTTTGATTTTTAATGATCATTTTTTTATACAATTCCAAATAAACAGGGGATTAGAAATAATTTATTTTCTACAAGGAATGTATTTTGCTTCTTTAAAAACCCAGCAATGGTATAAGATTTCTTAAAAAATGCTAGAATGAAGCTTCTAAACATAAACTTAATTAGCATGCTTATTAATTAGTTGTTAAAATAATTTAGAAAAGAAATACAAATAGCATAGAAGGTGAGTTAGCGAGCAGTTTGTTTCCCACAGAATTTAGAAGGGTTTCTTCAAACAGCTTAAAAAGACTTAGTTATTTATTTAATACAGGAATTAAAAATACCTTTTTCAACTATTAAGTATACATGGTTATCTAAGGCAAGAGGAAATGTATGCTTGGTTGAAACAAGCTTTTCCTTTGACACGTGAAATTTCCAAAGATTTATGCACTATATTAGACAAACAGCGGGGGAAAAAAATACAATATTGCATTTCTATATAGATTAAAGTTATAAAAAAACGAAAAAGAAATAAAATGTCCAGCCTAAGCTGGAAAAAAAGTATTTATTTCTCTTAGGAATTTGTAGGGTATTATTTTACAAATTCTTGAGTAAATGCAGAACTCAACATTTGAACTGCTCTATAAATATTGTATATCTATTCAAAGTTCAGAAAAATTCGAATCTTTATGATATACAGTTTTTATATTTTCAGATATAACTGAATAGTATATGGCTTTCATTTAACAGGAAGTAGAAAACATAATTTAAAGCATGTGCAGTTTATACTATATACTAATAATTAAGCTTTCCAATTGAAAATTTTTGTTATAGAATTAATCCCATTTATATATTTAATTTTTGAAAATTATGTAATCTTTCATTAACTTTTAGTTTTCAAGTCTATAATTGAAAAAACGATATATTTGATGTTAATTTATTCTCTCACTTGTAATGCAAAGTAATTGTTTTTGTTACTGAAGTAATCATCTTTTACTTAGAGAAAGCGTCGCGACATAATATTATTCTATTTATAACAGCTGAAAAAATAGACGAACAGAATTCATAATGATTGTGTTATTCATGACACTCCTTTAGATTTTGTTTTTATTATTAATGATTGCCCTTTTTAGCATCCCTTATCTAAACATTTTGTATAATTTAAATAAACGTGTTTTTTTTTCGCTCAAAACTAACTTAAGGTATTAGTAATGATGAAAGATAAGACTGGCTGTTAGCTAGACTAACTTTTAAAATTGTATTGGAGTCTTTCAAAGAATAAAGAAAAAAAAACCGGTATTAGAAATTCGAAATAAAACTGCTTTCTTTTACATCTGATAGGAAATGAATCGCATGGTGAAAATGTCACATTTCGGCCTAAGCATCATCTTTCATTTTGTAAGAATGAATAGTCTTTTTTCATAACTATCAAGATTCTTTTTATTTTTTTCTTCAGAAAGAAAGTAGTGGTTATAAGAAATTTAAAGATTGTAAATAAAGTACGTTCTATCAAAGATTTATATTTCCTTTGTGATTTTTCTTTCTGCTGTATAAATGCATTTTTTCCCTTCGTTTCTTCCCAGTATTGTTAAAATATGTTTACAAAAATATGTTTCTAAATATTTTTAAATAAAATTTATGTTTTTTTAAAAAATAAAATGTATCTTTTTTAAAAAATAAAATTGATGTTTTTTTAAAAAAATATGTCTTGGTAAAATATGTTTCTGATTTATTCAATTTTGATAAATTATTATTTATGTTATGTGTTAAAAAGTAAATGATCCACTTTATGTGTTAAACATTAATAATAGTTGTTTATTCACTTATATATGAAATAATGATAAAAAGCATAAATTATTTCTAAATTACAAATTTACTAAAACAAATGCATAATATCGCTTATAGCCAGACTCGTTACCTAATGCTAATCCATGCAGCTAGCGAAAGGACACAGGTTCGAATATGCTGTTGGCACATTTTGGAGCTACTACTTTCAGAAACGAGGTGACTCGATGTCCATTTGTCTAAGATGTATCGTGTTGTGAATCAGATTGCCTATGGGAAGTCTTTATGCTTTTATCCCATATGATAGGCAAAAGTGGGGTGGTTAGCCCTTACAAAGTTCTTCCACATGAAGGCAGCATTTTTCCATACCCGTAAGTAGGCTGTTCGTAAGTGAAAGGCAATCAAAGTACAAAAAAAAAAAAAAAAAAAAAAAAACCACCCATTCATAAATGGACATTTATTTACGGGTAAATGATTCAAATGTATTTTAATCTCCCTACAAAATGTTTCAATTCAGCTATTTTGAGTACTGTCCTTTTCAAGAATTTATATCTGTAAGCAAGGAGGTCAAATTAAATTGATGCACAAATGTAAAATCTGGTCAGTTGAGCATATCCGTTTAAATCGTTTCATTTTTTTTCTTAAGAATTGTTTCTTACTATATCTTTTTTCTTGAAGAAGAGTTGGCTGATAAAGCAGTTTAGGAAAGAACTTCAATTTTCAAATGACCCACAAAGTGAAGAAGGCCGGCTTTGCGATTCGGGTCGGTAAGGATAGAACTTCTTTTTTCTTTTCAAAAAAATGTGAAACCAGGCGATATTTTATTTTCGAAAGAACATTTCGGAGTGCTTTGTTTCAGAATTTTGATTCCTTTTAAGTTTTTTTCAACTTTGCAGCTTAGAATTAGGACTTCCTCATTCGTTAAAAAATATAATCATAATTACAAAAAATTACAACACATTATTAAAATATACATTACATTACATTAAATAAATCATCATTACAAACATAAAATAAAAACAAGTAATATAAACAAAATTTAAAGTCAATTCCTACTTTTTTTTCACTATATTGCAGAAAGTTCTTTATAAATAATTTTAATTCATTTTTTTTATGTTTATCTGGCCCCATTTATTGGCAAATATATGCAACTTAAACCTAAAAAAAAAACTAAAATTAATTAATTTAATTTAATGAATGAATTAATGTTTGAAAAAAACTGTATTAACATCAAGTGTCATCCACTACAAGTTTAAAAAAATGTATTTGAACTTGAGTGGATGAATAAAAAGTATTTTATGAACGATTGAAAATTTGAATAAGATATACATAGGGAGAGTGTGAGCTAATAGAAGGAATTAAATAATACTCTTTACAAAAATAATACAAATAATAATAAAATTATACTCTTTGTGACGGTAAAAAAGAGGTTTAATAAATAGAGATTCTATAGGTGAAACGTTAAATTTAAAATTTAAAAATCTTGCTTTTTTTAAAGATTTGAGATATTTGAGCACGACTTCTTTCGTAAGAGGGGAAAAATGTTGAGCATTATTTTCGTAAGTTCGGATATTTCTGGAAGTTTCAAAAAACTGCATACATATTCTTCTATGAAAAGGTACAAAATCCACGTTTAACCTTCCGACTTAAATAAAAAAAAGAAAATATTTTTTTAACAAGGATTTGAATGAACGCAGGATCTGGAGGTTTAAGTAGATAGTAGAAGATTCTATTCAAACTTTCGTCGACTTTTGGATTAAACTTTATTTAAAAGATTTCGATCAGAATTTGGGAGACTAGCTGAAGATATTTAAAAGAAATGAATGAATTTGTTGGCACAGATTTAAAAAAAAATAAGAATGAAAATAGTTTAGTCATTCTATTGAAGAGTAAGTTTTCATTTTCCTGTCAAAGTAAATAAATACAATTTTATTTTGTAGGATTTCAATTTCATCGAATAACTAAATATATTGCTTGACTCATAGCCCAATAGTTGCACGCGTAAAACTAGTTTGCAAGAGGATGATACTTAAAATTAGTTGATGGGTACGTCTCTATTTTCAGAAACGAGGAATCTCGGTGAAAATTTGATAGTTCCTTTTGTGTGCCTATAGGAGCACAACGTGTTCTCACATACGACCTTTTCTTTCTAATGCAGCTGGCAATACATAGCCAGTTATCGTTATGCCATAAGCAAGGGCTGCACCGCTGTTACTCATTTGGCATGACCCAGGGGTCACGTGTAGCTTGAAGATATGCTACGGACGCGAGTAACACTACCCACACAACGCTTTACGAACATAGTAGACCGGGACCTACGGTTTAAAGTGGATTCCGAACCATTAAAAACATCCATGGTACCGCCGGGACTCGAACCTGAAACTTGTGGTACCAAGCGCTAGATACTCAGCCATCAGGTCCCTCCCATACGACTTGCAAATGCAGTCAATTATTCCTGTAAGTCTTCTCCACCTATCAGGAATTATATGGAGGTTTCTGAAAATGCATTTAAAAGAATTTAAAAAAAAATTCTGGGAAAAGTGTTTTTCAACCAAAAAGGAAAATCCTGTCACCGAGAGAGGTTCCCTAATTTTCTAAGAAAATAAATAGATATAATTTTATTCTCTAATATTTTAATTAGAAATTGTAGAACTAGTAACTAGGTAAAGTTATTTGTGGCGCTTTGTCCGAATTAGTTAAATACATTAAAAAGTAAAATAAATGAATGAATTTGTAGCATAGATTTTTTCAACATTATTTATGAAAAAAGTGCTATTCTGCTGAGAAGAATTTTTATTCTCCTGAAAAAAACCATGATTACTTTTTATTCTTCAACTGTTTTAAAAGAAGTCCATTTATTGTGTAATGAGGTAAAAGACGTCTTATTGATTATAAATTTATTTCAGATACAATATAGTGATTATTCTGACTTAATTATCTTAATTGTGACTTAATTAAAAATTTATCTGCGCATAATCTGTAGCGAATGTTTGAACTAACATTATTATTAGAAAACACATTTATTTCTGATTAATCCAGACGTACAGGTAATCTGTAATTTTTTTTCTATAAATAATTTTTTTAACAATGAAATAATTAATTTATTTATTCTTTTCTTATCATTTCTTATTAGTTAACTTACTGTTACTAGTGAAAGCAATAACTATCAGCCATAGACTTAATTAAACTTGTAAATTTAATTGTTGGATTTTTAAAAGACTGGAGACTTGGGAATTAGAGTATCTAAAAACGTTTGAAATTTAATTAAAAAAAGAAAGGAAGCTCGTGAACATGCAATGTTTTAAAAATAAAATTTCTAAATTTAAGTACTTCAGAATCCATTAAAAGTAAATCAATCCTAAAAAGAACATAAAAATGGAAAAAAAGTTCGAGAAAAATAATAAATTCCTTCCCAAAAAGTTGATAGTACTTAGATTTTCAATTTTTTTTTGTTTTTAACTAACAGAGATAAAAATAAAGAAATTTTCAATTCTTAGAGGATACTCCAAATCGAAAAATAGTTTTTAAGAAGCGGCTAATTTAACGTAAAACGCTTTGAAACAATAGAGAAGAGCATAAAATCTTTAATTTTCAATTGAAATAGTGTCTAATTAATGACTCGAATGACCAAAGTAAGATTTTTTTTTAAACTTGAATCTTTTTCTTCGGATTGACAATTGAATAATCGTTGTTGCAAAAAAGAATGCGAAAAATTTCGATCTAAGACAAATGGCTGCCTTAAAAATAAAAAAAAATAAAATCTTTTCAAATAGAAAATTTTATCTTTTTTCATATTTTTTTTCGAAAGAAAATTGCTTTTAAGTACAGAGAATAAATCCAAAATAATCGAAATTTTTTAGTAACGCTTAAATTTATTTTTATAGCGCAATTAAATTTTAATTTATTTGTTGTTTGTTATTTATTATTGATGAGTTAGAGTTTTTACAATGATTATTTTTCAAAAAAATATTCATTTTGAAATCAATTAGAAAAAATTCTGCAATGGGTGTGTTCGACATCTGTCATTGTGTTATATTTTCTACATAACTAATTTGTATATTAGTTGAGCGTGCATAGTTTAAGTGCTCATATGCGAGTGGAAAAATCGAATCGGAATACTTCTGAAGAATTGCTTAATTTTGTTATATTTTTAAACTAAGAAGAAATTAAATTTTTTATATGTAATATAATTTAATATATTATATAATAATATAAAATGCAGTATTAGAAAGGAATTTTAGTATTAAAAACAGTGCATTTTATCTCTCATACTTTGATGTAAATAAATTTGGTATGTTTTTCATACTTAAAATTGTTAAATTTCAGATAATTTCATTCATCAGATTTCATTTTGGATTGAAGGTAAGAGAGATAAATATTAAACAAATCATTAAGAAAATTAGTTTTTGTATATTAAATTTTTTTAAATAGTTATAATTACAATATGAAAATAAGCAATAATTTCACGTCGATTTTAAAACATACGAATTAATGTAATAATTCTCACCTCTCTATGTGATGAATAGAAATTGACTAAAACGGTACAAAAGCAAATTATAAAGTAAATAAATTTTTGAAATTCCACTAACTTATATTAATTATAACATTTATTAACTATTTGTTATGTTAATGAAGGATTTATAGTTTCTAACTCTTAAATAATTAATGTATAACAAGCATAAAATGGAACACCAAGTTTAATGTTTATAATGATTTTTTGATGTCTCTAACTTAATTACTTATTTAACTAAATTACTTATTAACTAAATTACTTATTTAATTTTACTGCAAGACTACGAAAACACCCAATAAAAAACGAAAAAGCAAGAAAATATAATGGAATTTAAAATTTACTCTCAAGAGAAAAAAAAAAAAAACCAGGAAGAAATATGAGGTAAAATGATTCTGGTCAGATTTTGACAATTTGAAACTGTTATAAATTATAAAAGAGTATTTTACGATACAACAGATTATTTTAAATTTTTACTCGCTTTGCTAAGAGGAGATTTTATTCATAGCTAAAACTAAATACAAAGTTACATAACAGCAAAGTAGTAATATATTGTATTTTATCGTTACATATTAACTGCTGATTCTATATGCAACATCTAAGACAGTTTGCAGTCTCAGTTGGATATTAAATCTATTTCTCTCCTAAAGGAGAACCTCACGAAGGGATCTCTTCATCGGAAATTTCATTACTCTTCTGCCATTATTGCATAAACGCCTCCAACTATCAAGCTAAATAATTTGGGTTCATAGGACGCGCTATAAAACAAACATCCTTTCGAAACAGCGTGAGCACAACGCTTGACACAAAATTAAATCTTGTATCAACTTGTGGATTACAGACAAGCTTAATTGGACCACGGCGTGTTTGCGGCCTTTATTACATGCATCAACACTTCCAATAACGTTAAAGGAAATGGGACTGATCGTCCTTCCTTAGTTGGGTGCCCATAAAGAAACATGGAGGCTTCAGCTACTTCAAAGAAGTTTTCGAACTTCAGCTTTGAGGGCTCTTCAAGGTATTTTCTCAGTGTATTTCTCGGAAGTTACATCATGTGTATTTTGAAGTGTTTTAGAAAGTTTATTTGAAATTTTATATCAAATCTCTAATTAATTAGAAACATTGTTATTAATACTGAATAACGCAATTTTCTAACAAAATAAAGTATAACCAGAGTTTATTCAGATTTTATATCAGGGCTGCATATTTATGAATTTTTTTATGTTTTTTATTAATTCCATACTAAATAGTATGAAGTATCTAAAGTTTGTATTCTTGGACTGTGTGTTTTTCGGTTTTATTTTTTACTTACTACTAGCCATTTTAAAAATATTATAATTCAAAAGACTCACTGTGTCAGTATAACCAGAGTATATATATATGAATCATAACGTTAATATGCTGGAATATGTGTTAAGCTAGGACCCACAATTATTTTGTTGCATGCATTTTTTAACATGAAAGATTGGTAATTATATAAAATATATAATAAATTCTTGAAACACACATTCATTGCTGGCTGATGTCTTGATGACTAATACTGAGATCTTGCGTGAACGTATGAAAGAAACAGAACACATCCTAGATCGAAATGCTGCATCGAGGCTAGCATCTTATTGACAAATGTTCAGATTTCCTACATTGAAATAAACTAGAAAACATTAAACAAGTTATCTTTTTAATATTTGAAAGTTATTTTTTATTGGATGAGACTTGGGACCAGGATTCCTGTTCCGCTCTTTCAGCAAAATTTCATTTTTTTTAACAACTACTTTTTGCATGATTTATTATAGTCAAAATGACGCACAAACGATCAATAATGATGATATCTCAATGATAGGAAAATATTTCTTACAAGTGTCAATGTGAAAGTACAGGTGTGTGAGAACTATCGGGCACATTACAATTTTCATGTAAGGTATGTTAAGAAATCTAAAAGAAATAGAAATAAATGATTTCATTAACTTTCAATGTGACTATAAAAGTAAAGTTTCGATGTGAAGTGATTTGGTTGCTCTGATTACATTTCAGTAATACTTCGTTTCATAACATGCATGACAAGTAATTCAAGTGTTATTAACCTACTTTAGGCATAAGAAATTTTGCATACAAGTGCAAAACGTTTTATCTGCTAAGAATGTTCAGATGTATTTTCACACTAAATGTGTATTTTCTTTAGAATTTATAGCACAGTTACTAAGCAGCTTAAAATATTATATCCAAAGTAGATCGACGTGTTATGTACTAGTAAATCGTTATAGATGATTAAATGACTTTATAGTTGTGATTATGGTTAAAATTATAATCGTTTATGACAGAAGATTTAATGTAAACTAAACGAATATGGTTTTAAAATTTTTGCAAAATTAAAATTAATGTCCTTTCGAAAAGTCAGTTAAGAGGACATTTTAATGTCCATGCTTTGTATAATCAAAAAATTATTTACTATTAATTTTTCACCGTTCTTATTCTTACCATTAAAAATTTCTTAACCAAATCTGTCATTACTGATACTATTAAAAATGTTCAGTATACGTAATTTTCTCCCTAATGACAAGTTTAAATTTTTAATTCAACTTACTCGTTGACTGTTTAATACTAAGGATTATTTCTCTATGATGAGACAATGTTTTTCGGTCATTATGGATTATTATTACAACAAGAATATTAAAAATGAGATTTTAATAAAAATAGATTCTCTAATGTTTGATTATACAAAATAAAATATTAATATGCTTAATTTTTAATCACTTAAACAATGATAATTGTCTGATGATGAGGTGGACAAATTTGAGAACCAAATTTTGAGGTGTGACCCTCAAAAGGGTTAAGGGCGGGTTGAATGTTAGGGTGACATATTTTATGCAGCTAAACATTTAACCGCTTAAAGTAAATGAGAAATTTAACAGAAAATATTTTAGGAAAACTTACTGATGAATACAACCTTTAATTACCTGACATTTAAAATAGCATTTATCTCTGATTGATACAGAATTCTCGATTTTATGTCTAAAAGCATTGTATGTTGATCAAAAATTCCAAAAACATTATTTTTTATTTGGCCACTATCACATGCAGTCAAAATAAATTATTTAATAATATCCCAGAAATTGCCTTCTGATAATGTATCAAATTCTGGAAACACACAGAGAAGCATTTTTATTGATGATGTAAAGACTTAAAAGTTCGATAATTTTTCATAAATTAAATATTTGTTAATTAGGTATCATTATATTTCAATGGACATATTACCAAATTGCTGTCAGCAATATTTTTTGCAGGTTATTAAATAATTTTTTTAAATTTTAATTAAAGCATAATGCTACTCATGTATTGATAATAAACAGAATAAAAAGCCAAAGTGGTGGAATGGGTTAACATAATATAGTTTGGTTTCATGAGGGCGCAAGCTTGGTAAGGGAAGGCAAAAAAAAATTTGAGAACCACTGCATTAAGAGTTATTGCACACAAATATGATTTTTTCGAAATATTCTGAAAGCTGGTATAATAATTGTTTTTGATTAAATTATTTTAATTTTGAATTTGCAGTATTTTGATTGAGGCATATTAAAAAAAATCATGATTTACAAATAATTACTGGAATAAATTTTATATATTTTATTACAGTATATGTAATGTAACATTTAATAATACTAAAAGTTGAATTAGAATTTAGCCTTGATTTATTCTTGAAGTATACTTACACTATAAAAACAGTATTTATTTTTATTTCTCCTGATAACTCTCTCAGTATTTTACTTGCGACAATTTGACCAGTGTACAGAATGCACATTAATGTAACATATTGGCCTTAAAAAGTTAAGGTACAGCCTTTTATAGCTTCCTAACTTACAAACAAGTTTTTAAAAAAACATGTATTTGGATGAACATTTCGTTAAACAATTTTTTAATGTATTTTACACGTTTTTGACATTGTACATGATTTACAAATTAATAATTACATTTTTTTCTCGTAGATCTATTGCTAGAGAAAAAGAAAATAATAAATAAAATTGTACAAAAATTTAATTAAATAAATGTGTTTTAATAAGATATATGCAATCCCCTAGCTTTTACTATAGTATGCCTTCTTGGCATAATTTTTCATACTGACAATTAAGTGGCTAAAAGTTTAAATATGGATCATAGACTATATATAAAGCACCCCTTATTCCAATTTATAAAGACCTTGTAGTAGGATTGAGAGCAGTCATCGTTTTCCCAAGGTAGGTAAGTAGTACTCGATAGGATTAAGGCCCTGGGATCTAGCTAACCAATCAATTCTTTCCATACTCTGTCCTCAAGATATCTATCAATAAGCCTAGCGCAGTGAAGTCTGTCATTATCATTCATTTAAATGAAGTCATCGCCTATAGGCATATGGATTAAGGATAACCTCGCGATATCTTTCAGCAGTTAAAACAGCTAAAATTCTTCTATGGAACACATGAACCACTTAAAACGATTTCTGCCAAAATTATGATTATATCTCCTCTATTATTGTGTTTTTAATCAACATAAGATCGGTAGTAACTGGTTTGCCCTTTTCTTCAGATCAGAATACGACCTGAATCACTTTCCAGAGTTGAAAGGGACTCGTCTATGAAGACCTCTTTTGTTGTCTTGTTGTTTAGGTAAAGTGCTCTCTTCCCCGAGGCTACTTGGCAATTCTCTGCGGTCGATTAAGAGGGACATGCACAATTGGTCATCTTTCATACAGTAATTGGAAATATTCGGCTTTTGTATAGTAGCTGGAGATATTCTTTGGTCTATTGCAAAAAAACAGTCTGATACTTGCTGGAGCAGATAAGAATTATTTCTTCTTCAGACCAACAGTGATCTTCAGAAGGGTTTATTATTGACGGTTGGTTTGGACAGGCATCTGCGAAATTTAATTCTTGGTTCGAAATTGGTCCTTAAATCTCGATTAAATCCACACTGCGAAAAACATTGCGAATCTAGCGGTATCCGATTGTGATAAGTCCCCTTTTTATCCGCTTGATAGCCCACCAGCTTAACAAATCAGGTATCACCAAAAATATCTAGGTAACAAAAATTGAAATTCTAGAAACATTTATTAGGATCACAGGAATTTCAAAAATGATTTATTCATAATCGTATTTACTGTCTTTATTTTCATTTTTTTAATAATGAGTGTCAAAAAAAAAATTTTACACTAACTTATGAAGCTCAGTGTACAATATACGCTTTTATGTCTCATATTCAGACCAAAAAAGACAACAAAAATTAAAAAAAAAATTAAAGAAATTAAATGTATAATTTGAAATGTTTAATTTGTATAAATTGCAATGTATAATTTGTATAAATTGCAATGTATAATTTGTTAACACTGCAATGAGTAAATTATTTTTTTATAAAAGTTGCCTTGAAATTCGTAGAATAGTAAGTACTATGACACTTTGTATCAGTTTTACCTAACTAATAATGGCATGATGGCATGATGCAGAAACTTTTCAATAAATTAAGCAGAGAATAAAACAAAAAATAACGTATTCTTTTTTAAAACTGTAGCTGTAATTATAAATCAAACATTTTTCTTACATGTAGTATTTATATATATGCTGCGGTTTTATTATAAAAAATATCTTTCTATCTTATTGGGACCTTTTTCATCCTCTCGCTTCACTCATTCAAGTTCCTGACTCTTTTCCATACGATTACTTTCTCTCATATAAGTTAAAGTAGGGGAAAATCAGTTGTATTAAAATCTTCTGTTTGAAGCTTAAATTATTATTAAGAATTTCAATATATTATATGAATTTTTTCAGATGTTCACAGGATGTTTATTGCGGTACAATTCACCAAAGTAAATTGAAATTTAAAAAAAAACAACACGTATTTCTTAATATATTTCACTAAAAATGTATCAAAACGTCGAAAAATTTCTTCATTAAAAAAATTACATTGAAGTATCTATTGTATTTAAATACGTAGCACATACAGTATTTACACATGTAGCCCATATATGTAGCACACACCATTATTTTTTTTTTAAATTATGGTTACCGTACATGCCGCCTTTTTCTGAAAAATCCCAATTCGATGAATAGTAATAACAATTAATTCGACGCATGTTCTCGTAGTCATGAAGGGTCAATTTAGTGTGAACTCATCAGTATAAATTGAAATAAAAAAAAAGACATCGGATAATTATTTATTATTTAGTGACGAATATAGTATATTGATGATGAAATTCGACTACGACTAAGAGAGAAAATCGACTACGTTTAATATGAAATCTTAGATCCAATCTTTTTCCAATGCAGACCTAAGAGACCCACGGAACTATTAATCTCGTTGACCAAATAATAAATAACGTCGCTTTGATACGTTTATGTTATGTTATATTACGTTGTTTTGATACGTTAGTGTTAGGACAACTAAACGAAAGTGAGTTATTGAGTCCAGAAAGACTTTCATGGGTAATTGCTCAGCTTGTCTGCTGATTAGACCAAACCAGGAAAACCCCAACCTGGCATTGAATTGTAGAACTTATGAAGTCTAGAGTACAATATGGGCTTTTACGTCTCTTTCACATTCTAACAAAGCAAAAACAACAAAAATTTAAAAATATTGTGGTTGTTATTCAAATCAAATTAACCAATAACAATTAATAATTTAGGGATAAAATTCGTTTATCTAATTATTAAATCTTGATTCGTATTTATGGGAGAATTCTAAATTGGCCAATAATAACAGTAACTGGGTATCATATTTGTATATTGTATGAATTTGTAAATTTTTCAATCGGCACAGGCACTTACAATATGCAGATTATAATTATTAGATTGATATAATAAGAAAAGAAACAGAAACAACTTTTACAGCGAAAAACTATAAACATATAAACATGCTGCAGATGGGGAAATATATTTATTATTATGTTTATATCAAACAAAAATTTCATTGACGCTTTTTAAGAATTATAAATGACTTTCTATCATTCTTAAGTGATTCTAATCAGTTCTCCTTTAACCGCAAAGCATGGGACTCAAACAAATTGGTCACATCTAATTGCCCTAATGTGATATGAGTGCCGTTCTAATTAGAGTTTCTATCTCAGATGTTGTAATCTGTGTATTAGATAAAGGCACTCTCCATATAAACATAGTTTGAGAAATATTAATATCAGGAAAGCGATTCATGCACGATGGAATTTAAAATACCTCTGGTTTAATAATAATTCAACAATTGGAACAATTAAACGATATCGAATAATTCTAAATGCATTATGACACAGATTAAATTAGAGTATAAAGCGTCGAATATATCTGCTGCTACTGGCGGATGTTGTATTCCTACGTTGATTTGATAAATATGCTGCAGCTGCGTTTGCTTTCACCTGCATTTGAGAAATTGAATGTAGATAATTGAATAAATTGGACTTTTATATTGTTGAAGGTGGGTTGGTTAAGGTTTGTTGTTAATATTTTGGTTTATTCGAGTGTTTAAGGGAAGATTTAGATTTTTAGATGAAGTTGTTGAGATATAAAAATGAAATCACACATAAGTTAAGTAATAATTATGAATAAAAAATAAATATGATTGAATATTAAGAACTTTTATTATTAAAAAGTAAAAATTTTGTGTAAAAATAATATCAATATGCTGTTAATAAAAATAAAAGCAATATATAATTATTATAAATTAATGCCTGAATACAAACAACAAAAATTGTTTCTAAAGAAAAAATTCACATTTTAATCAGTATCATAAAAGTGTGCCTTTTTTTGTGAATTTATTAAAATTTTTTAATTAAATCTGTAAGTAAGTACTTTTTAATTTTGTCAGACTTTCAAGTAAATTGGGAACCACCAGTAGAATGCAATTCTAACATTGCACTTTACAGAAAAATACTGATGAAGTTTGAACATTTTTTTATAATTTAGAAAGGTGGGTTTGAATTTTGAAAAAAAAATTTATTTCTTTTTATCTGTATAAATAACATGATAATAATTTGATTATTTAAATTCAATAAATAAAAAAAAACGATTTGTTCTGAACTGTATTTTAAGATATATTGTTGGCACATATTGTTGGTTAATAGGCCTGTGTTATCATAATTCACGTAAAAAAATAAGATTTGATTGAATTGCTCAAGAATTGATTAGATTTAATTTTTCTTTTTGAAATAGAAAAAATTATTAATAGTACTTTAAAGTAGTTTTTAAGTGCTTTCTGTAAAAAGGAGGCATTTTTTTTTATCAATTAATGCATTGCCGGGATTGACATATATAAGAGAATTAAGATGAATACAACAAATGTTATTTGAAGTAGCAAATGTTATAATATTTACTGTTATTCTAAAAGTCTCTTTGTCAATTATTATGACATTGTTATTAACATAATACAGATTTTAGGCACATCATGTCACAAATGTCTTTTGAGATAAACACAAGGTCAAAGCACCACATCTAAAAGAACTACTAATATAGACATTTAGTTGGAATACGATATTCAAAATATGAATAAATTCGCTTGGCATTTAACAACTTCAACGGCAGGCATAGTTCGGTGTTTTGTTGTACAAAAAATAAATTTAAGACTTCATACATCAATTTATAAAACACGGAATGTTTTTAAGAAATAATTAGTTTTGAAAAAAATGAAGTAAACATTGATTTATGGGTGACGTAAAGAATTTTTTTGTGAACTTTTAAAACAAATCACCCTAAATTAGCAGTTTTCGCTTTAACTACATGTATAGTAAACTCTTCCCAAATTGCTATATCTATATTCCTCTCTTTCTGACAGGGATATTCAAGTCTCGCCAAGTATAGACCACAGAAGAAAGACACTGGTGAAGAAAAGAGGCCTCATCATTTTTCGCTGTCGAACCCACACTTCGACGAAGAAAACACTTCTTTCAAACTGGAGAATGTTTCTAAGTTTAAAAGATTTATCACAGCATTCTACAAAAGAAAACTGCCATTATTTCCCTTTACAACTTTGACAGGTACACCGTTTCGCATCATGGAACGTTGAGTTCTTTCGATTTTCTACAAGAATCACTAGATTAATTTTAGAGAATTTCAATCAAAAGCAATTTATTGAAAATATTTTCGGATTTTTTGAAATAGATGATTCTAAGACTGAGAAAATTATAAAAATAAAAAAATTCTTCATGAAAATAACATGGCAAAAAAGAATTTTTTTAAAAATTTAATTCTCAAATCGAAAGGATATTTAAAATAAAAACTCTCATAGATACATAATAATTAATATAAAAAGCATTTTTAAAAATTAAGGTTTCAAATGAATGTAATTTATACATAGAAATGTGTGTGATATAAATTATAAACTGTGTTGAAAATTAACAGAATAATAAATTTTAGAGGAAATAAATTCATGATAGATTAATAGCGTTAAAATTATTCAATATATAAGGAATATATTTACCACACAAAGTTTACATTCGTTGTATTATATTGCTAAGATAATTTAACTTGTATATTTTAGTATATATATGGTATATGCTAAAAATATATAATTAGACATGTTTATTTTTAAACATGTCTAATTATATATTTTTTTAATGAATAATCTGGTTTGGTTTGTCGCTCTACGGTCATCTTGTGCACATGAGGGCTAAACAGACCAGGACCTTCAGTTTAAAGTAGATTCCGAACCGTGTCTATGGCACAGATGGCACCCGGAATCGACATCTGTGGTACCGAGCGCTAGCCACTCGGCCATCAGGCCCCATCTGAATAATCTGGGAGAGAACAGTCTTTTTATTGATCATTAATCAATTTTTCCAACATGGAAAGAAGCTAAGGAAGAAGAGTAGAAGCTTTTTATAAAAGTAAAGAAAGACATAGTAGAATTATATGAGTTAATTACACTGCATTTAACTTCTAATGAAAATAACTTGATAATGACATTGCGTTATAAGTTAAGAAGGTTTATCTTAAAAAAAAATTTTTTAAATTTAAATATGAAAATACATTTTTCAGGAGGATAAATATATTTGATAACCAAATATCCTCAACATTGAAATTCGTCAAAACATTTAGGGAAAATAAAAATTCTTATCTTTGATATTTTGTTAAAATATAAATTCATAAAGTTGCTGGAATAGTTAGTACATATTTCCAACGAATTTTTTGAAATTTAAAAGCACTGAATATCTTTTCCTGCGAAGGTGACCTCTCTGCTCCTCTTAGAAGGGAAATCAAATTATTTATTCTTAAAATAAATTGAGTTTGGACATTAGAGTAATTTTCTCTCAAAATAAAGCCGCCAGGAAATAAAAATATCATTTATGGATAGATATTCTTTAACAAAATTATAATTTCAACTGTTTTGTTGCTGTTTCATTTCAGTAAATAAATTGATTAATTGGAATGTTTTTAAACTATATTTAATCTATTTTTAAGTCTACTTTATAAATGAAAATGATTAAAATGTCGAATTCAACTAGCTAACTAAAGAAAACAGATGAAGAGAGGATGATAGTATTTTCAAGAGAAGATTCAGCAGTGAGAAGTTTGCGAACAACTGTCTGCGAAGAATTTATCTTGTCATAATTTTAAAATGGGATTTAGTTCCAGAATTTCATTATTTTGGAAATTAAAATTGAATCAACCAACTTCCTGTAAAATCTAATGAAAAATAATGTTTTGAAATGAAGTCAGAAACGAATTAAAATATTCAATTGAATGTATATGCATGAAAGCAATCAAGATGATATATGATGAAACAGGAATAGACGGCCTTAACTGCATATCGACTATCGAAATGACAAAAATCCGATATCAGCTTAGCATGAATTAGGTATGGTAAAGTTAATTTACGTACAGTGCATGATTTATTCAAACTTGACTTTGAAAAATATCAATTAGAAAGAAAATTTACACAAGAAATCGATTTCAACAGATGAAAGATCTATTATGTGAGTGGGATTTCAATTGGGTATGTTTTATTTGGGAATTTGACAATAAATCCCTAATTCTTCTTTATGAGACATCGAAATACTGTAGAAATTAATTAAAGTCATAAGTAGAGATATAAATGTAGAAACAAATTGATTATAAAAAAACATTCTTGATATATGAGTCCCCAGCTATCATACCATTCACAGAAATTGAATGAAATTTGCGTTTAAAGCATTTTGAGTTGTGCGCTCAAGAATCATATGAAAAACAATAGTTAAACTCTAACAGTTACGGTTGCAGTGATGCGATTTCGAAAATTTCAAATGGAAACATATACTTTTTTTATTGAAATATGATCTTCATAGTGAAAAATCATGAAGCGTTGAGCCTATGAGCGTAAACTGCATCTGTAACACGAAAATCGTAGGCACTAGATAGACTAAGAAGAAAAGAGAAAACTACCAAGGTACAGAACAACAACAGAAAGGAAAATATTTTGTTTCACAAATTTTCCACTTGACCTCCTTCACACACGATCGTATTTTGCATGCGGCCGATGATGTATAGGACTAAGGTACATAATATGGCAAGAGGAATCTGTTACCTGGCTTCTGATGGCATCTTTCAAATTAGATGCAGTTTGAAGATTAAATGCATACACTTTAGATTTCAGGTATCCCCACAGCCAAAAATCCATTGGAATGAGTTTGGGAGAACTTGGTGACCACGGAAATGTGAACTGATGGGTAATAATTCTGTCACCAAACTGTTGTGTTAAAAAAATTTGACAGGAGGCCACACAAATGTATGCATTTCATCTGCAACTAGCATCTGATTTGAAAGATGCTCTTAGACTTCAGTGCTATACACCATCTGCCACATGCAGTGTCATCGTGTGTGAAGGACGTCAGCGTCCTTCACACACGAAATTTATAAAACACATTAAGATGTTTTGCTTTTTGTTGCTTCTCTGTAGTTATTGGTTGTTTTCTCTTTTCTTCTTAGTTTGTCTAGCTCCGGCGATTTTCGTGCTATAAGTACTGTCGAAAATGCTGTATATCTAGAACTCTATTACTAGAAATATTTACCACTTGATCTCTTTACCGCTTTACTTTTGAACTGCACCCGTACTTCGATGTACGAACTTTTTTTTAACTCTTCGTTATTGATAGTCACCCGTGTTAGACGCGGGTTTTTTTTTGTGGTCGCAATTTCTGTTATTATTTCTGTGTGTCATATCATCATTGTTGTATGTTCAATAATAGTCTTACAAATATATTTGAATCAACTTACTACATCTCGACCTTTTGGATACCTCAACTACGGCGTTGGACTAGAAAGGTAAGAGAAATTTTATATGGAATTTTCTAGTTTAGCGGATTGTTTAGTGAGGTAAAATTGAGTTTCAAAAGAATATGAAACTCAAAGAGTACTGTTCCAACGGTATTTATGGCTTTTCAGTATGGAGATCACATTCCAATAATAAAAAGTAGATGTTGCCTTTTAAAATTTCACAATCGTATCATTGTAATTTGTATTTGTTCAAGTTCAATTGTTTTTTTGTCATATGATTCTTGAGTTCATATCTGACAATACCTTAAACTGAAATTTCATTCAGTTTCTATGAATGGTACAATAGTTAAGAACTCGTTTATCGTGAAAGTTTTTTATAAACCTTTCAACCTTTTTTGTTCTTCAGAAACACAGCAAAAGAAATGCGAAAGTTCTGTTTCTGGGCTTGCTTCGTTTCAATTAATCAACAAGTTAACAGCTGATACAGGTTTCCATTTCTCAGTAATTTCTTTATATAAAGAGTTCGTAGGTACAAGGCTTTTATTACTCAAGAGCTGATTCGAACAAGACGAACTTCATTTCAGAGCTATAAATTATCAACCTACACACAGCAATAAATATAAAGAGAAATTGTCAATTAGTGTAGTAATAAATTTCCAAATCTGTCGTAACATTACGTTTTATTATTTTTTATGATTTTACTATTTTGAAATGAAATCCGGATCTTTTCCCTACAATTCTGAAATATAAGCAGAAACCTCTAAATATATATACTTAACTGATTGAGTAGGAGTCATATAAATTGTGGCAAAACTAATTTATTTATGAGAAATGAGGCATATTTCAATTCTATGGTAAGGTAAATTATGAAACCCCGATGGCATGGTGAGAGCTTAACGTGTAATAGGTTATATACATATAATAACCTGGATTATTAGTTTTGCAATATTATGCGTGTTGTAATTCTAAAGGGTATGCCACATTATGTATTGAGTGGCTTGTTTTTAGGTCCATATAAATCAGAAATTTCAAATTGTCTTGATTTAATTACTTTTCAATTTAAACAGCTGTTTTTTATTTCGCCACAGCCTTCGGGTTCGAATCTCGCCGTTGCCAGGATTGTTTGTAGCGGTTTGGACAACTACGGTTCTACTTTAAACTATGTCTAATAAGCCCTCGTGTGCAAAAAAATGACCATAGAGCGACGAACCAAAACTTAATTATTTCGCGATTTCCAGATATTACGTAATTTACTGGCAGAAGAAGCCTTGTGTAAATCCTTTTGGTATTGACAGAGTTCTGTTCGAAACCCGACAAACGAAGCCAAACAAAATGCTTCCGTGTCTATAGCAGAAATATAAAAATGCTAATTCAGTAAACCACAAAGATCTTTCTTTAGGATAAAGAAGGATCTTCAAAAACTGTAAAATAACAGCTTGATCTTTTGCATTTTTGTTGTACTTTCGTTACTAATATTTCTATATTTGTTTGTTTGTTGTTTCTATACTTAATTCTGTGTTTGGAAAAAGTAAATATATATCTTTCAAATCTGTTGTTTAGTTTATAATATTTGTAGTTATTGCTAGTTTGAAATATTTTATGTTGTCAGAATTCAAAATTTTTTAATTTACTTGTAGTGAATGTTTTAAATTTAATATGTTAAGATATGAACATAATTCATTTCGAATAATTTGAATTCTTTGTTTAAAATTTATTCAATGAATTGAAGTAAGCAGAGATAAATGAATCGTTATCCATTTTATGTATTCGATTTATGTTCTAAAAATATTTATAATTATTAAAGTTAATTCGCTTCATATTAAAAATTTATTAGTGTCTATTCCGAAGACAAATCTGTTGGCCGGAATATCGTTCCATAGAGATAAAGGGAGGAGCGTACGAACCCCCATTTGTTCTTCCAAGGGGATACTCGTTTAGAATTGCAGTAAAGTGTAGCACTCTTTAGTCTAGTTAATGTCGAATCTCTTTCGTTCTTGTTGAGAATGAGAGGTCAAAATGTCTGCCATTTCAAAATAATTATAAATGAAGAATAAAACAAGACTTAATTTTTTTATGTGAAATAATGATTACTTATTAAAATAAAAATTTTAACACAATTTTGTCTCCTTTTTATTCTATAGTATTAATAACAGAAGAATTTACGAATTTATTTAAATACATATAACTTTTGTTACAATTTATGTGTGTTTAAAACAAAGAATTTTAGATATATTACACACTACTTTTTGATAAGTTAATTATAAAAACATAATTAGCTAAACGGCTCATTAGTTTTTCTTACAAAATATATAATTTAATTTTTCATTAAAAGAAGTTTATTGTTTAAATTGATATAATTTAAATTGATCTTTTTAAATATATTGTTAATATTGGTGAGTTATAGTTGTGATCGCCTGTAGGAATTGAATTTATGATAATAATCAAGATATTGAAACATTTAAAAGCATATGCTTAGAAGTATTAACTAACAAATAAACAAGCTTTCACCGAATTTTTATTTTATTCAAGAATCAAATAAATGCATGAATTTCAATGAAGAAACAAGCATTTAAAAAAAAAAAAGATAATTCATTTAGTTTAAACTATGTTATTTTATTCAACTAATCTATATCATTAGTCTCGATTTTTGTTACATTCCATCGAAACTATTTCTGAAATTAATTAATATAAATATTGTTAAAAAGGGAACTGAATCACTTCAATTTAATTAAATCTAATTCATATACGCTTTTAATCTCTGTATAGAAAAATGAAATCCTCTTCAAATATTTTCGGGGCAGATAAAATAAATACTTTCCATGAATTAATTCGAAAGAATTAATTGGAAGAGATTAAAGCACAATCTAATGTAAATATGCTGCTCGAAGGATTTATTTACTTAGAATATCTCATCCGTGAGAACAAGGATTTTCTGTGGTTTATGTCAGTTATGGAGCTTTGCAAAGGATCACTGAAACCCTTAAAGTATCTGGATCAACACTCGGCTTGCTTTGCACTGATATCGAGAAATGCGTTGCAGATTAGCACTATAGATTTCAATTCACAAATGAAATTGAATGTTAGTGGATCGATGAAATGGTCTCAGTAGGTACAATAGTTGGGCTAAATGGGAACTTTGCGACTTGTTCAAATACAGGGTTTTCTTTCGTTATAATAGTATTGGGAAGATATCAACATGATTTTATATATTTAAAAATATGTATTCATTAAAAAAAGCCCCATTTCCAAATCCACCTTTTTGAATCTTTTCACATATTGAAGCTCTTGGAGGGTGTCTTAACAAAAGGTTAAAAAAAACTTTTAGAGCTTATTACATATGTTGTTCTAAGGCAGCGGGCAATGCAGAGGCAGTTATTCTTTATGCCATAAGCAAAGGCTGCACCGCTGTTACTCACTTAGCACTCCCCAGGGAGCATGTGTAGCTTGAAGATATGCTACGGACGCGAGTCACACTACCCTCTGAAAGCTCTACGATCCTATTAGACAGGGGCCTACGGTTTATAACGGATTCCGAACCACTACAAACATACATGGCATCGCCGGGATTTGAACCCGAAACCTGTGGTACCGAGCTCCAGAGCGCTAACCACTCGGCCCCCTCACATTGCATATGTAGTAATTATGAAAATCCAAGTCATTATCTAATGGTTAATAGGGCACGCCATTTCTCTCAAACCCTCTTTTTGAATACTTTCCTGCATTAAAAAAATGGTTAATTTTTTCTGTTTAATTAATTTCTACCGATAACTGCATGCGTATCAAAATCAAGTTCGAAATCACTACTTTATGGTTAAAAGGAACCTGGTGGTTTGGCTTATTGTCCCGAATGTCCGATAAGGAAAACGAATCAAAATTCCTTTGTATATGGCCGGGGAGGATAAATATTTAGGTTGAAAGACTCTCCTCACGAACTGCGCAAATAGAAACCTTGCTGTTCTTTGTTCCAAATTGCAGTAAAACTAAAGTGGATGTTGTGTAGCAGGTAGTCCTTGATAAAATTGAATTTGCTTTATTTCTATTGTGTCAGTTTTAAGTGTCTTACATCAACGATAACTTCTTCACAGCTAAAAATTATTTTAACTGGTTTCTATTAAGAATTATTTGTAAATTAAATATAAATAACAAAATCATTATGAATTACTGAAATATTTCGTATTTGGCTAGACCGAAAACGAATAAATGTATAAGTGGCATGTAATGTTGCTATTTAATAAAGGGTAAATATTCAAATAGATGGAAAAAAATTAGAAAATTTTATTAAAATGGTTATGTTGATTTTTTGTGTATATAACTATAAAATGAATATCATCTATTAAATTCCAAATTACATTTATGAATTCTAAAAATCACATTGGTAGCATACAAATATAACATAGTTCAAAAATTGTCTGCTTGTAAATACATGAACACTTACTTATAAACAATCACTGAACGTTTATTTATATATATAAGATAACAACACCATTATTTCAAAAACCTTTTTCATTAGGTTACATGACGTTTTTAGAACCGTCGATGCATGAAATTATTTTATGTGCTTACAATATCATAGCAGATTCAGAACTCATAGATTTGAAACAAACAAAATTCAGAGACAAACGTGTATTAAAAAACAAACTCATTTTTTAAATAAAATTTATATTCATTGACTTAGAAAATAACTACACTAATAACACTAAAATAACACTTTTCTTAGAAAATAATCCTTCTAAAAAATTTAAAGAAGAGGACTTCATGGATTATCTTTTCTGAATAAAGTTTGAAATGAATCAATAAGGTGTCTCGAAGTTTTGCAAATCGATTAATATATTCATTTATTATGAACAAGCAGAAAAATAACTTTCGTTAATGATCATGCCATTTCAATGGAAATGAAAGGATTGTAAGCTTTTTTTTTTATAACTTTTCTATTAATTTCCTCCAATGTAAGCCAATTTTTCCTCGAACAGATTCTTTAAAAAATCTTTATAAATCAGGAAAATGCATTCTTAACGTTGCATTTTAATAGTTTACATATATTTGATTTAGAGTTACATATAGTTTATTTCGCTTAAAAAATAACACTAAACTATTAATGTTCGTACTTAATATATTTCGTTCAAATAATTAGAAAATAATTTTTTTTAATTGGTTAGTATGAAAAATATCATTTGTGAAGCCTAACATCACAAAAACATTTCAATGTCAAATTATTCTTGTGTTTATTTTTGTTTTAAATTCACAATTCAATACTACAGTCTAATTTTGTGTGAAAAATATTTAAATAGTAAAATTCTTACATTTTTTAAAAATAGATTATTGTTCATACTAATTATTTTAAATTTATGTATTTATTACTATTTATTTATTTTTATATTTATTCTATAGCTTTTTTGACAAAAACTATCCAGTTAATACATTTCCTTTTTAATTTTGAAGTAATTTAAAATAATCGAGGCATTTTTGAAAATTAAGTACAAGGTAAACAATAAGGTTAAAAAAGTTTTAAAGATGAAATTAAATGTGATTTCCTTATGCACAATATTATAATAAAACATTCATTTTATCAGTTTTTTTAAGTACTTTTTAAATTATTTTCAAACCAATAAAAAGTATGATTACGACTTTTTAAAAAGTTCTTTCCGTAAATAAAAATATATACTTTAGAATAACAGCAATTTCATTTCAAAAAAAAAAAAAAGTAATAGAAAGAGAAAAAATAAATGATTCAATTTATTTTTTCTCTTTCTATTACTTTTTTTAAAACTTTCTTCAAAGTTTGTTTAACTCTTGTAGAATCTTACTTTTTAAATTCATAATATCTTGTAATATTATTTTTAATTAGCTTAAAATTGCAATTAAAATGATTAACTTAAACGAATGCAAAATGAAGTATCTCTTTATTAACTTTTTTCCTTCTAGGAATGTAATGTTTAAATCATTTCTGACTATCTGCACCATTTCTTTTTAATCCCTTCACTAATATTCAAACACAAATCCCATTGGAATGAATCGACATAATGTTTGAATTTGAAAAAGGTGCGACATCCTAAGCGACCAAATCAAATGGCATAAAACTCATGATTCCAAATCAATTACTTCAATGTTTCATCTGAATCGTCTGAATGAATACATTTTCCTCTATCGGTTTCTCGTTAAGGATTAAAAGTGTTTGCTTATCACTGAATAGAATTTGTGTAAGAGGACAAAAAAATAAAAATAAATCGTTCCAAATTACCTGCTGTGATGTATCTATTTTGGCGCCATTTTACTGTGACAGACCTATCCAAGCAAGATATGAGCTGATGTTGCTTTTTATGCTGTATAATTTATTAATTTGGATTGATCTGAAATCGTTTAATCACCATTTAATTGATAATATAATCAGAGGTATTCAATAAAGAGATTTTCTAATTATCTCTTATCTTAACATGCTTATAAGCAAATCTAAAGATGACATCTGAAAACTACAAGGAATATATTACAATGAAACTATTATTTCAATATGGTATGAAATCAAAAATATTATTTACTATGTGATATTCTATTACACCAATATTTTATTTCAATCTTCTGTTTGGGAGTTAGAAACCTCCACAAAAAATTTGTTTAAAAGTAAGAAAACATTTATTATAACATATTCCATAAAAAACTTACAGAGCACATTAATGAATATGTAATTAAATTATATAAAACTATTAATTATGCTTAACAACCATTTTCTCTTCTTCTATTAACATATGAGCCATAAGTAATATTAACCAAGATTGAATTAGTTTTCTTAATGTGAAAATAATTTTAAGTAAAGTGTGCCTTTGCAAACTTTATATTGGTTCTTATTTAAAGTTTTAAATAGTTTTAAGATTATGAGTTGTCAAACTTCTATTGATTGATATGCTTGTATAATGAATAATCTGCATTAATTAAAAATTATATCTATAAGACGAACAAGTTCTGATAATTTATGTTCTTATGAATAATTTTAAAACAAGTTTCTGCGAAGTTAATAAGCTACCCATTTACAAAGCCATGCGTATTAAAACAACAATGAAATGGATGTATAAAAATCGTTGACATAATTTAAAGATTGTAAGCTGAAAATTCAGAGATTATTATTTTTTAATTATGCATCCTACATCTAAAAAGAAAAAAAATATCTTCAAATTGATCAATGATCAATTGATCTTCAATTGATTTGCGTGTATCCTTACTTAATCAGAATTTTTTATAACGTAATTAAAAAATCCAAAAGGCGACATAAGTTGTTACTTTAAAATCAAACAATATGTCTTAAGATTTAATAAACCTAGTAATATTAGGGAAAAAAAGCACATGCTACAAATATAAATTGTACCTTTCAAGTAATATACATTAAGTAATTACATTTAATAATTACAATTGTTATTTTAAATAAGGTATCATTCAAATGAAATAAGACATATAGCCTAATATTAAATTGATATTAAATTAGTTAAAAAATAAATGAAGGAGTTAGTTCTCTCACCTTTACTCTTTTTACTGAATGTTATACAAATGGTCCAACTTACACATTTATTAAAGTACCGAAAACAAAACCTCTTTATGTTCTGGTCATAAAATTTCTTAAAACAGTTTTTTTTCCAAGTACACCATTTTACTTTAAATAAATTGGAAATAAAACCAAAAGAGAGAGAGAGAGAAAAAAAACTTTAAATCTTAGAGCCCTTTTTCTATATTTATTGTGGACAATTTATTAGCTTGTCTCACTACTGGAAAATGTTCGTCAACGCCACCTGGTGTTCGAATTGCAATCTAAGTCGAACACGCAAACTGCCTTAATAGGGTAATTTTTATGAGGCTCTTCATCCTATTCTTTAATACATAAGATTGCTTATTTTATTTATTATTCCTCTTTAATGTTGGACTGTGTTAACGACTGATTTATAGTATAGTGGTTATATCTAGAAGGCAAATTTTCCAAACATGGCGGAAACAAGTTAAATATTTATCTTTGTGATTTTTATCAG
This sequence comes from Caerostris darwini, assembly GCA_021605075.1. NCBI lineage: Eukaryota > Metazoa > Arthropoda > Arachnida > Araneae > Araneidae > Caerostris > Caerostris darwini. The sequence continues at coordinate 170,606 of BPLQ01006518.1, forward strand.
GGTGTGATAATTCGAGCTTTGTAATAATTTAAGGTGTCGGTACTTCAAACCTAACATTTATTGGATGATGAATAATACAATATTTTGTTCAAGTGATAGCTCAACTAAGTAGAAATGGGTTCCATTAAACCAGCTACCCAGAACTAAAATTATCTGAATCATTAAATCAGCTGCCTAGAACGCAAACGATCTAAATGCAATATTCGGCGCCTTTGCTTTGCATTCGGCATAATTAAACTAAATAGTGTTTTATTTTTAATCTTTGTTTTGTTGCATCAATATTATGGAACTTATTTAACAACTAATATCTTTTGAACATTTAACAACTCTTATTTACTATAAAGTTAATCTAATAGGTTCCATAAGAATTTTGATGCATTTTAAATATCTGTATCTGTATTTAATTGTGATTGCTATAGTCCTTACATTTATTATGAAATACGGGCATTCAAGTAGTTTTAGAATACTGTTTAGTTTGCTTAGTGTTTAAAACTAGCGTTTAAAAATATCTTTTAAATTGTTTTCGCTACGTTTTTCTAGTACTAATATAATAACATTAAAGAGACTCATAAAATTATCGTTAAATAGTATAGATGAACACAGTTAAAATCATAATATATAATCTAGAAGTAAATACAGTTAAAACATAAGGGAGACTGCATATTGTCTCGTATATTGGTAAATTAAATTTTCTGCCTTATGATTTACATTAATGAGTTTTATATTTAGGTATCATTAACTTAAAACTTAACCAAAGTTTAGTTGATTAAATCTTCTTAGTAGCTGAATCTTTGAAAATGATTGTGGTTTATTACTCTGTCAGTAAAATAAGACTATTTAAAATGTTATAACGACAGACAATTTAACAATGAGGCATTGTAGAATCTGTATTTCATTTATTTATTTTTCAGTAAGGCATTTGTCCTTCAAAAGGTCTTCAGGAAAGAAATCAGTTTTTTTTTAAATTTAGGTGAGAACTGGAGCTCACTAGGCTTCCAATCGAAAGGAGGTGGGTTCGAAGTCTGTGAAGCCTAACCGTAAATATCGGGTATCCTAATCGTATGCTGATACGATAAAACCGTAATGTAAACTAAAATACAGTAATAAAATACGAATGCGTAACAACGTAAAATAAATACTGATGCGATAAAACTGTAGGCCGTGAAGCTGTTGCTTGAGGAGGAGCGTGATAACCACCAAATACATTACTAGTACATTTTAATTTGCTGGTGTGGCACTAAATCAGCTACATGTCTGCCATTGTAATGTCAAATAACCTCAGATTAAAAGATCCGGCATTGGAAAACAACAACATTTTACATACATAAGTGTTGTGTGGTAGTGGTTTATAAACTTAATAAGATAACACCTAAAACGGAGATCCTTTCATTAACTCCCAATTCATCAAAATTGCTCAAATTTCGCAATAACCAATAAATTTATATGCGCTAATGCATCATTTTTATTACAGCAGTTTCGAAAGTCTTCAGAGCTTAAAATTAAGAAGAGATATATATACTCATAAGAAATAAATGAAATGTGAAACATTTGATTTAAATAAAAATATATAATTTAATAATTACAAAATGGAAAAGAGTTTACATCAGTCGTACACACTATATATCTTCAGAAAAATATTTATTTACAATTAATCAAATCGTTACCATATGACAATAAAAGTTGTCATACATGTTTACGTATGTCTATATTAAGCTCGTTACGTAAAGAAAAACATATTGATGAACTATTATTAAAATTAATACTTCAAGATATATTTTTACATAAGATTTAATTAAGGCACAGATTTGAATAGCATGCTACTATAATGTAACGTACTATGAAAGAAATATATATTTATGTATAAGAAATAATAGTAAAATCATCCAACTATGTCTTAACACCAAACGGTATTTTGAATTCCCCTTCTCTGGTGAATGCCATAATCTCATGGGGCCAAAAGAAAATCTTAGATTCTTGGCATCAGAGTTCATGAATTACATTCTCTCAGGAACTCGTCAATAATTATGTCAGTTTAAGAGGTGTTCCGGGCACCAAAGGCTATCAAAGTGCTACGCCTGCGTAAAGGGTCAAGACAGCAGATTACTTAGACCACATCATCACTGGCGGCAGGGAGCCTCTTCTCCTGGACTTGACTCTTGCAAGAAGTCACTGTCTTGGAATTAGCATCTCGATTCTTCTTCACAGGCACAGCTCTTTACTGTCTCATATAGTATTCCTTTTTTCTGTGACGTTAGGATTACCTTGCTCTGGCTTTTGCTGGTAACACAGATTGCTCTTTCACCTCTCATTCTCCATCTGTGTCTGTTTGTCTCCCTATTATTTCCATTCAGGTAACACCATCGTCGTGATGATCTCGATTGTCCCCCTTTCCTCCTTCTCCCTCTTGATCTCACCACACTTTTTATCCTCTTCAGATCATTTGCCCTTTTTTATTATTAGCTGGATTTTAACTTTAAAATGGAGTCTATATGTTTTCCCTTTAGTGGAAGTATTATCGACACCTAATCATTCCAAACATCTCGGCTAATCCTTTTAGGGATCAAGGGCCAATTTCTCCTACGCAAGAGGCACTCACAAAATATCTGGATAAGCACGGATTAGCCACACAAACAGCTTAATTCCTTTGCGACAGTTTACACCAATCAATAAATATTATTGAATGTCAACTTCTAAGCAGTTAACATCACTAAAACCCTTCTTCGACAAACATTTTCTCTCGGCTGCAGTGTGATCACTCACCACCTGCACTTTACCGATAGAAAAGCTACCAATTAAAAAATGAAAGGGGATTCAGCACATCCTTTATTTTTGGTCCCGACTATATGTCGCTAGTGACAACAAGAAAGGCCCTCTGATTTTTCTGTCGACCAGTATTCCATGGGAAAAGGGAAGTTTACACATATATACACTATATACCGTTATATACATTGATTATAGAATATTAATGATTTTATATAAAAAGACAATTTAACCTATTGTCGAACACATGTCAACACGACAGTTGCAAATCCTCTTCCCCACAGTGCATCGTAAATAATGCTGATTATCAACTTTCAAATGTCTACGGAAGAAATTGCATTTTAAGTGACTCTTTGTTTTAAAGAAATGAAATGTACCAAATGAATTTAAAATAAAATAAAATTATTACATTTTTTTCAGATTTGTTTACTACAAAATCGGGTGGGAGGAACAGCAAAATACGAAGAAAAATGAGACATTGGAAGAAAGACATCTGTGAAATATTTCTTTCCACGTGCTTTTCATGATTAATCTTAAAAGTCCGTTTAGTAAGAAATGATTACAAACGATTACTCTCAAACCGAACAAATATAAAAAAAATGAATGACAAAAATAAAACAACTTTAACTTTCTTCCAATTCCAACTTAACTTTTCTTTCTTTACAATGGATTGTGAAAACCCAGCTAAATAAAAAAAAATTCGTACACTGATTTTTTCTATATTATACATGTTATCAAAAACAATTTCGTATATTTTCCTTCAGAGAATTGAAAATCTATTGATAATCCAGATAAAAAAGAACAACAAAACGAAGAACTCCCACCTATTTGAGATTCCCAGTATACAACGGACTAGAAGTCAGTTGCAGAATGAATGGTTTATAGCGTTCCGTTTTGATTTTGTAACAATGGTTGTGTGTGTCCACATTGATTTTTCTTATCAAAGTCGTTATACAGCGCAATAGACGAACGAATAGATAAAAGTGCATTTTCTATCGTCATCCGATTCTTTGGCATTCATTTTGATACATATGAATTTGAGAAAGATCAGATTGAATGAATATTACATTTTCTGTCATTTGCATTTGTTTTGATTATTCAGAATTTTAATGATTCTTTTAGCTCATGTAAGAACATCTAATAAATTGACTTCCGAAACATGTTTCTAACTATGTACGTTATTTTTTTCGCCGAGTAATTATAAGACTAGAAAAAGAACTTGAATTTTTCCATAAATTAAAACTTTAAATCATTTCGAAGCTCTTTTAATTTATGTTATACCATATAAAATGCTAACTTCCTTCACATATAGCATTTTGTAAGGATGGTCATAACAATATTCTTTATTTTAATAACGACGATGTTCCTAAAAAATCGAAACAATATAAAGAGAGAGACAAAATTTTTTTTTTAATTTTACTTATGGACAATTGCCAAATACTTACATTCCATCAAATTCTTTCACATTCGCACCACTATTTATCAGTCCTACTTTTTCCATGTTCTTCATTCAGTTTGGACGTCAATAACAATAATTTTCTTTTTAGTCATGGTAATAGGCAATAAATTAAGTATGAAAACATTATGTCTTTACCATACTGCTTTCTTCATCTTGGAAATATTAAAAGAATGTGATTGGCCTTTCCACCATTTTGCAAACCGCCCACCAAGCAATCACTTGGCGTGTTCAGACAAGTAATAGTATACACCTGTTTCATTTTCACTTCATTCGCTTCCCTTTCTTCGAAAGCATTGAAGCAAGAGGGAAAAAACCCTTCGCCTGCTGTACCACAGCTACTTCTTAATCCACCCACCATTTTGTTGGGGCCCGACATTGTTATTTTTCTTCCACGCATTGGAACAGCGATTGCTTCTTCTTTGGTAATCGCCTTACCACCGACATTTTATTGCTAGGCTTCGAGCTAAGGTGCTTATGGATTCCACATCTTAGCTTCAGCGGAGGATAATTGCGATTTCGGGGGAGGGATTTTCCGATGTTAGGGGGATGAGATAGATATTACCTGTCTCCGTAGGGGTGCAGCGTCTAGCATGCTTGTTGCCAACCCCCAACCGAAAGAGTTAGCGGGAAGTTTAGATGATTTCTTTTGTGCAATTGCTTGCGTATTGAAATCATCGGGTATGTTTTCTTTCCTAGAATTTGAAATGCATTAAAATAAGTTTTTATTGAAAATATTTTTGCAATTAATATTTCAATCTCTTCCTCCCAAAATATAAGATCCATAAGGGTTTCTTTTTAAATGGGGCATGTGGAGTACAAAGAAAACACAACTGCGAAATTTGAAGGCAAATATTTAATATTATATATATGTGATTAAAGCTTTTAAATTTAAAGGATTTTAGCTCACAGCATTACAATATTGAAGAAAAGATTCAGATTTTTTTAAGCAATTATTTGATTGAATAGTAATAGGATAACAATTTTCGTTTCACTAATCTTGAAAAATCTAAATTCTAATATTTGTTTTTAATCCTTTCCTCTTTAATTCTGTGATATAAAAGAAATTCTTTTAGTATGGAAAATTCTAGTAATTTTAAAAGTAATAAAACGATAAAATGTAATAAAGTAATCCGAATAGAGCAAAAGTAAATTTTTGAACTTATGCAGACATTCGACTATAGTATAAAACGATTGTAAAATTTAGTAACGTAAAAAGTGGGAAAAAAATTAAAAAATATATATGGTACTGATATACAGGTTACCTATAAAATTTAGAAATTAATGTAATAACAAAACGAATAACAGCAATCATAAAAAAAAATTAAACAATAGAATTCCAAACAATTCTTTTATCTTTTCTCATTTTTCACTTTCAAGTAAAATTATCTTTGCTTTCACCATACGATCTTTTAGAACAATTTTACGTTGTTTAATTATGAAATCAATAGCTCGTGAAAGAAATTTAAAAAATATCCAAAATTGAAAGTGGTCAAGGACATGAAATATTTATCGAAAGTGATCAAGGATACGAAAGATCTCACTCCCGAAAACAATTTTGTAGGCAAAAATATAATAGAAAGCAATATATAATATTTTAAAGCGTAAATAAAACGAGGACAAATTTTAATTGATGTTTTCTATCCAATAATATAACGAAAAAATATAATGAATTCGAAATTGAACAGGATCGAAGGAAACTGAAATAATTCTCTTTTTTGTCGATAAGTAAGTTTACGTACAAATAAGTACATTTCTAGTAAGGCTAAATAAAAAAAATTAAAAATGTTAACAAAACCTTAACATTAAACCTTAAAATTCTTAACATTCCCTTTGAAATATTTAATAATATTTATCTCTAGCGTGAAAATAATTCTGGAATAATGAAATCAATTAGATAGGACATGATATTGCTGATTCTTACTGTTGGTAGAAGGTTAATTCATTATCTGCTGCATTACATACTTTTCATTACAATTATATGCATTATTAAATTATTAAAAAATTAGTTTATTGCTTAAAAAACTCTACTTTTAAATTAGTAAGTACATTAATATTTTATTTTATTTTTATATTTCATAATATTTATTTTTAATTATTAACAGTGCCTATATTTTATAATAGTTAAGTGGCGAATTTAATGTAAACATAATATAATTAAAAAGTTATTGTGCTAAATAATTAAAACAATTGAAATGTGTTACAATTTTACAATACAAAGTTACAATTTTTTTTTGATGAAAAGGAAATAATTATTCAAACATGCGGTTGTTACAGCTAAAACCATTTTTATTTAAGGTAATATTATTGTACTGGCAAATAATCCGTAAACCAGTGTTAATACAATGTATTCCAAATAAAAATATTAATTAAAATTATAGTTAATATATGGATTTTTATTGAGTTAACTATAAAGAACTGGCTATTTCATATGAACCATATTCAATTAACTCCCAAGACATGGTGTTCTTGTAAGATCAGTTATTCTTTTTCTAATTCGAAGACAGTGAAAAAAGAAAACTTCAATTGTTGATTAATGTAGAAAAGTTCGCCTCCTTCTTCATTCTTATCGCCTACAAAATTACAAAAATCGATATTGTGGCCAATTTTGTGTGTGATTTCATGTCTTACCTCAACTGACGAGTTCTCCAAGAAAGAAGAAACTTCTTGGATCAATACAAAGCTAGATTATTGGAGCGATAGGGGAAGAAGTGTGAAAGAAGGGACTAAAATCTTTCATTTAAATTCCAGATTTAATTATCCGCCTTTGCTTTCTAACGCAATTTACATATATGCCACAGGAATATAAATATGTATAAGTCTCGTTAGGATGGTTCTGTGCTCTACCAAATATGAGAAATAATAACAGTCAGGCTAGAAGGATAAAATGAATAAAAAAGTACCACTTTGCATTCGATGTCAAATCGTGGAGAATTTATTAAATTTGCATTTCCTTTAGGAGCTGATAATGAAAATTTATTATATAGGTGATAATGCATTTGTGTGTGGCTGAAAGCTGAAAATGTGTTTTTCGCTTTCTAACTCGCTTTCAATTGATTTTCAACTTTCACAAAAAAATAGTCTCTTGTGTATTATTATGAGTCTGTTGAATGCTGCAATTAGTCCTGTTAAAAGGGTTTTAGTGAAGAAGATGTACCGATAATAAAAATTGCTAGAAAAGTGCTGCATATAAAGTAACTTAATGAAAAATGAAATGGTACGTTAAAAGTAAGCTTTTTAAATAGGGAGGGTTTTTTTCTTTAACACAAGTGTATTATGATGATTTAAGTAATTTTGTTCATTTGAATTTAATTCTTCAAATCTCTTGAACGTGTGTGTTTTAAATAGGAGAACCAGTTTTAAAAAACACCCTCATTTAGACTATTATATTCCTTGCAATACTCATAATTTATCAAATTTATTTTATTAATGATTCCTCTTATTTGTTTGGTGTTCTTTCTATTAAATATTAACTGATTATGAAAATTCACAAATTAAGATATTTGAAAATTTAGATAATTTTAAATTTATATAGAGATATGTCAGTAAACGATGATTTCTTCAATACGAAATATAAGGGATTGAATAAAGAAAAACACCTTGAAACAACATTTCACGTGATTGTGAGACATGTTTCGGAAATACGTGATGTAACATTGACCAGTTACTATTGTTAGCCCAGTCAACAATGATTCTTTGAAAAATATTGTACATCATTTTGAGGAATTTAACTGACTCCTTTAAAAATTCATTTTAAACAGAAAAAGTATGCAAACTAAAATTGTAAGAAAAAATAATTATTTTTGTTAAATATTACTAATCACTATACTTTTGAAGCTCTGGCTAATCGAAGTGCTAAATCTATCAATAAAAATCTGAATAGAATAGGAAAAAAACATTTATTTTCCTGAAAATAATTAACTTTATTATTTTATAAACTAGTTATTTTAAGTATTCTTCTCCTCAGTAGTGAATTTTTTTAATTCGTTAAACAATGATTAGTTAACACTAATTGATAATAACATTGATTCAGTTAACAGTGATTCGTTAAGTAGTGATTTTATTAAATGATGATAAATTCAGAGAACAATAAAAAATTGTTTACTATAAGCGTTGTGCATTGTATGATGGGTACTTTCTTCACAATTGATTAATTAATTGATCTTATTAAAAGATTAAGAGGGCAATAAAATCACTATTGTTTCATTTAATACTATTACTGTACAAAATTATTCTTGTAAAAACAGAAATAATGGAATTGCATTTACTTTTGAATCTTGATGATGCTTTGCTACTAGATTTTGAACCTTTAAGAGTTTAAATTTATTAAATGTGATCGTATTGAAAAGTATTACTGCATTACAAATATTTAACATGTGTGGCAAAATAGAATTTTCTTTTAATTATTTTTTTTTCTTAAAAACATTTCTTTCTTTTAAGATTATAATAATCATTTTCCTTAAATAACTCTTTAATTTTATACCTTAAAAATTTTTTCTCATACTATAAGACATCTATTCCTTTATCTATATAAAAAACATTTTGAAAAAAAGCTTGTACTTGGTAGGAAATCAAACAAATTGTTTATTAAAGACTAGAAAAATAAGCAATTAAGGAGTTTTAGTTCCAGAATAGAAGGTTAAAACCCATTAAACCAGTAAAAAAGTTATTTTTAATTTTTATAAAAAAACTTCGATTGTTTCTAAATCTATTGTGATTCTGATGTTTTAACTTTAATATTTTAATATTTTTAAATTCTCTTTAAAAATAATTCCAGGAAATTTATTAAGTTTATTTCTATTAGTTTTTTTCTAACATTCTTTCTAATGATCAAATGTATTTAAGAATAATAGAATTTTTCAGTTTTTTCATAAAACGACCGTGAGTTTTTTAATTTTCCTACTAATTATTTGAAAATTTTTAAAACCATTTTCTTGTCAAACACTCTTTAGCATCTAAAGTCTTTTAGCTGAAAAATTAATCTCAATTATAATCTGCAGTTTTTTAAACTGACTGCATTCATTATTACTAACGATTCTTTTACTTACTTTAATTTATTAATTTCAAACATTAAGTGCCATAGAAAATTTAAATAAGATCGTTATTAAGTTTAATGAATGTTAATTATTAACAATAAAAATTATACAAAAGAATCACAGATTTTTATGGATATATATTTTTTAAGTTCCACTTTTTTTTTATTTGTAGATGATTCGTAAATGTATTAGATTTGAGCAATTATTTAGTTAGTTGTGTAATTGTTATATGGATTTTTTGAATTTGTTTTATTGTTATTTATGCCTTATGGTTTCTTATAGATTAAATGGTAAATTAAATAAAAATTAATTTATATTCCGATTGATATAAATTTTCTAATGTGGGATAGAAGCTACTTGCATGTAAGTATTCAGTTTACGAAATCCATAAATTTGACTTCCAAAGAGACACCACTTCGGTGTGTCACCATTAGCTTCTATAAAGAATAGTCTCAGAATAGAAAGATCAGATCTTTTTAAGGATAATGGGAGACGTGAGAAAATTATTCACTCCGAAGAGAGCTAAGTGAGAGATGCCAACTATTTTAAGGAGCTGTAATTAAGCGAGAAAGAGAATCGAATCCTTAACTTCCTATCTAGATTGACTAAGACCAAAATGCAGTCGATATCTTAACATATCGATTCCTGATTGCGTATTATGAGCAATTAGCGATAATATCTTTACACTGCGTATTTCAGCTATATTTAAATCTTTGTGTTTCTCTTTATCAAGCATGCTATTTATGCCAAGCATTCTCTTTATCAAGCATTTGGTTCAAGCAAGAAGTTTGTAACAGTTGAATTTATCATTCTAATTTATATGTAAATTAAAAATTAGTTCAACCTCAATTTTTAATATTTACTTGACTAATATTAAAAAAATGAATGATGTTAAAGCAACCCTGTTTGCATTTTATAATTTATCGTAATTATGCAATCCCTTTACTTAAGCTTAGTATGTAATATACAAATGAAATCAATTTGAGGGCAATTTAAATGCAATTATGAGCTAAATGAAATTTTACTAATAATTGATAAGACAGAATTGTTTTCAAAATTCAATTCGATGTGAAGCGAATGTGGGTTTTTGTAGTGTTGGTAGTTAGACTTATATTTTTACACCATGATATATATTTAAAAACATATGTAGCAATGGAATAAATGAATAGGATGTTAAAAATATAGAGCTAAACAATAATAAAGTGCAATCAAAACATAGAATAAAACACAGAATTAAGTAATTGACAAGTTTCCTTTCTTTCTCATGAATTGACAAATATCCAAAATATTTCTTAGGCTACAGATTGCAAACAGCAAGAAATAAAATTAAAAGTTGTGCATCATAAACACATCAGTATAAATGCCTGCTAAACAAACATGATCAGCAGCAAATTTATAGCCGCTATAGTATTGAAGTACACAAAATATGAGAAAACATTTTTCCATTTTTTGTGCTGGATCTCTCTGTAAACTCTGCTTTTGAATAGAAAGTGAACGGAAGCATAAGTAGTTTATTCTATCTTTGAAAATTAATTTGAGATACAAAAAATATTCTTAAGAAAAAAATCTGACCATGGCTAGTACCTCATGGACAATAAAACTAAATGGAAATTTTTGCCAGATATTTGAAATCAGCACAACATATCTTCCAAAGTACAATGAATAAGTTTGTAGCATTAATTATATACTATATATATAATATAAGAAAGATATATACATATACTGCAGAAAGATTTATGGATAAATATAGTAGCACTTGCACAATTACTATGTTTTTATCTGAATTGATGTGTCCAGACAGGCATATCCTTATTAGAACCATCATCATTATTGTCTCATATCTCGGGATCTGTCATGACATCTTATATGGTTTTCTAATAAAATAACGAAATCGCTGACTGGGCAAAATGTAAGTCAGCACATCATACATCATTGATATATCATCATGAATCCATCAGTACTTTACTACATACAATATTTTAGTTTTTTGGTTAATATGATGCATTTACAATGATAGATGAAATTATTTAACTTTTTCGATAGTAAAGGGCCTATCATTATATGCCATTCAAATAATAAAAAACCCTATTTTTCCTGTTGCAACATTTATAACCTGTATTTCTTAAGCTCCAGGAAAAGTAAAAGTCTGTTAAAAAGAAAGTTAAAGATGATATTTACAAAATAAATGTTTATTAATTCCTAATAAACTATATTCTGTTTTGAACGATGTAATTCACTTTATAGAATGTTGCATATATTACCTTTGCAATACCTTTGCAATGGAAATATGCCATTCATTGAGTACTGTTTAACATAATATTCTACCGTTTCAAAATATAAATTCTACTACCCGTGTTAGAAGCCAGGCAATTCATAAGGATGAATAAATGGTTGTGAATTAATTCATTTTGTATTTTGATTAGACTTTTCATTTTGTTTTATCTAATTTTATTTATGTTTCGTTTTTTTATTTTAAAGTGTCATTCATCTTATTTAAATGCAATGTCTTTTTATTCATGATATGGTGTATAGATATATATCTAAATGTCAATTTTTAAGTAGATAAGTTGTCTGTTGTAAATTTCTTTATTCATCCTTAAGAAAGACATTTTTAGCATAATTGAAATTCGAAATGATAAATGTTAATATGGTGAGCTTGTAGGTTTGAAAAATATATTGCATATGACTCTGGAGTGGCCTAGTAGAAGAGTGATTTGACATGCTGTGTTTCTAAACTGCAAAGCTAACTGGAAGCCCAACAGTAATATCAAAACGAGAGTTCCCACATGTATAGAAGATACATGGACAAGTCAATTCTCTAAGCTGGGAAGTCCCCCCTCCTCCATCAAATTTAAGAAGGCAAGAAAAGTTGCGTTATTTATCAGATGCCGCTCTTTGGAATGGGAACTACCGAAGTAATTTTGAATAATTCTCTTAACTCAAGCATTATTTATCTCTTTTTAACAAATTAAAAACGTGTCTTTATAATTATGTGATTTTAAACTAAGACTTAAAAGATATCTTTCTACTTATCTTCCTACAAGTGGCACTCAAAAGCTTAAACAAAAAGTTATGAACAATGGTTGATTGCAGGTAATTAAAAGGAATGTTTGTAAATTCTTCCTTTTAGATTGCATATATTTTCAATTGGTTTTAATCAGCCAGAGTCTTTCAAAATGATTGTCAGAATTTTTCTATTGTTTGAGAAATCCTGTAGAAAGCCTTGCCTTCTGGATTTTACTAAGTATAAGATATATCTTAATTAGTTTGAAGTTCAAAGGTAAAACCTATTGAACAACCAAAATTAGCAAAATATTTACAAACGTTTTAAAAAGAATACGAAAAAATATAGACAAGATTAAACGAGTAAACTTTACAATAGTAGCAATGAATTAAATTAAAAATGCATATTGATTATTTGTCTAGTCATAGCAGATATTTTTTTAATTCGAATATTAAGGTGATTTGAACTTTAGTTTGGAAACAATGACAGAAAAAGAGTTCATTAGAGTAGATTGCTTTTATATTTCTCCATCAACATATCTGTACATTTGATTTTGAGATGTTGAACCAATGATCAAATAATTATTGGAATAAGGTTTTTTAAATTACCAGATATCTTAAGAAAAATAATATTTATGTGGCGAAGTTTAATTTGATAGAATGATTCCCAACCATAGTTACAGGTATACATTATTTCTAAACACGTGTATAGAATTTTACAACGTATAAATTTATTCCATTTATAAATCCTTTTATTTTCTGTCTAAAACTTTCTTTTTGAAAAATATAAAGTTATTAAACAATTATAAAAATACCTGTTTTACAAAGCAAGCATATGAACGTAATAAACACATTAGGAAGACATCTTTATTTAAATTAAGTTCTCAAAAGTAAATGAAATTCTAAAACTTTAATTGAAACGAATGTTTTAGTTAAAATAGTAAATGCCTTGTGATTTTAAATAAAAAGCTATTTTCCATCTGGCTTCTACATAATTATTCAGATACAATGTTTTGCCAATAAACTTCTATTTTTGAATCCGAGTTAATTTAGAGATCTTTTATAGAAATCTATTCCAGTGTTGTAGCGAAATGTAAATATTTTGCAATGTTAATGAATAAGAGAAAGGCATTCGCATTAGATACTCTTATTCAACTTTCATTCAAGGAATTGCACATTATTCTGCTTAGTAATCCTATTCGGCAATTGCAATTAGTTGATGTCGAAATACGGATGAACTGTCTGGAATGAAGCATATTTATAGCCTGTTAGTGTAATTCTGGGATATAATACAGCACGAATGCTGCAGACAGTGCAGTTACGAAACTAAAGTATTTCATGGAAATATCCTCCTTTTCATAGATTATAATTTGATGGAAAATTCTTTTGCGAAACTTGTAGGATTATACAATTTCAGATTTGGATTATGTCAGTGTATTTATTTCAAATGCAATGAATGTAATAAAAATATTCTTATGTTAAGAAATAAGTTAAAATTATAATTTTATAAAACTCGTTACAATTTATCATAATACTCATTTGTATATAAGAAATTTTTATAAAAATATAAATATTTATTATGTCTAAAGAGAAAATATTTTCCAAGTTATTTTAAATATTTTAAACATTAATGACAGAAAAAAATGGAATTATTTAATAAGAGTTGCTTAGAAAAATACGTAGTTAAGAGATTGTGATGAAAAAAACAGTATTTATTAAATCTTATTATTAAATAAGAAGGCTAATATAAATTTGATAACGCTAATTTTTTTTTTTTTTGGGGGGGGAATGAAGAACATAGAAAAAAAAGTCGATGGATTTTTTTTTTTATGTTTAGGAAAAAGCAATTAAAGATATTTAAACTACATTTCTAAAAATGTAAATAAATAAATGTAATGAAAATTAATATTTCATTTGAAATAAAGTATTATTTTTGCTTTTTAATCTTATATTCAGAATTTTTTTTTTTTTTGAAAATTTTTCAAAAATTTTCAAAAGCTTTTTTGTTTAAACAATAAGCTTACTATCTTTTATGATTTTAATTTGTTAATTATTTAATTTTCTTCTTATTGCTTTTATTGATATTTTAATAATATTATTTTTATAAAAAGTCGATGTAATTTTTTTCGATCATTAACAGTACTATTTTATATCTCTTAGCATATCTTTATTATCTGTGTATATTTTTAAAGTAACAAATTAAAAATAAAAATAGTAATAGAATTTTTGTCCTTTTTTAAAAAAAATTTTCTACTTATTATATCCTGAAAATTAAAACTTTTTTAAATAAACTTTTCCAATAAAAAGTCTAAAAATTAAAAATAATGATAATAATAAAATTCTTCATTTGAATATTTTGTTTGAAATTTCAAAAGATTTCTTTTGAAAAGAAAATTGAAATTTTACTAGACTCGTTGAATCTTTACTTTGCATTTTACAGCTTTTTAAAAAGATTTCCACCCACCACATTCAAACAATTATTTTTCCACTTATTTGTGTAGACTATTAATGTAGGTAGGTATTCATCTGTGTAATATAGTAAGTTTATTATAAATTAAGCCCTTAATGGTAGTTTTTCAAATTTCCTAATTTACCACGTGGGAAAGAAAGAGAAAATCGCGCGAAAAGTACTTCCTCTCTTCAAATAAAAATTATAATACAAACTTTCTTGCACCTAATAAAAACAGATAAAAATAAAAATGCAATAACATTCAGATATTTTCTTGCTCTTAATTAAAAAGAATCCCTAAGACTTTTTTTTGTTAAGACAAAGTAAGACTAATTACAGATTTTTTTTGTACTAATTTTAGCATCAACTGGGAATTAATTCAATTTAGTCGAGCGTAGTTCGTTAAATTAGTGACTCTTCACTGCTCTAACCCTTTAAAAATGTGATTCAGTCTTGGTGCGCAGATAAATGTTTGACTTCTAGACAGTTCTACAATTTATTCGCTAAATACAATTTAGTAATTAAGTGTTCGGCAGCATTTGAAAAATAAAATAGCAGAAATTTTTTGTTGATTCATGTTATTTGAGATTGATTCTTACCATGTCTTTGATGAGAAGGAATATAACTCAAAGGATCACTTAGTCAAAATACAATAGATATTCGAAATTCACAATATTTGATTATTCGAGACTCTGTAAATGCTGATTAGTTTTGGTGCATAAAGATTTGTTTTAAGTTTAACTAGTTCTATATTTGTTTGAGAAAAAGGTCATTCCAAATACGTTCTAGGATCTCGAAAATCCTTAATTTAGTCTGATGAATGAGCATTGAGAATTATTTCAAAAATGAGAATGCATAAAATACTAATGGATGTGTCATTCAAGTTGGATTCCTTCTACTTTCATATGCCAAATGTCCTGACCATCTGATGAAAAAACGTAGGAAAATAATAAAAAATATATATATACTCTTAAAATACAATTATGTCTAGAAAATACCTTTTACTTTTAACAGGTTCACATTTTATTCGTTAAATAGTTTACATAGAGTATTTGAGGTAAATTCTTTTTGTATTATCATATTCTTTCTTGACCACGTAAAATATAACAAGCAATCAAATATCACAAAAAACAGCAGTTTAATTTTCGTTCGTAGCTATTTTTTTTAAACCAACATATATGTTTGTTAAATACAATTTACTTAAACAACCATTACAGATTTTTAAAAATGGAAAAGAGGTTAATGAAAGTCATTCGAAATTGATTCCTTCTACACTATTCTGCCAAATGCTATAACCACCGATGAAATTTTGGGGAGAAATCGTTCTGAAAAGATAGTATTGAGTTAGTTATAACTCTGTAAAAAAACTATGCTTCTCAATTCAGTTAAAGTATGGCAGAAAATTTTGATTTTTTTTAGAGTAAACCGATTTAATGAATTGGAAATTATTACATAAAAATGAACTTAGGGATTAAACAATATAGTAAAGATCCTTATATTATTACCAGAGGAACAGTTGTAAATAAAAATTGCTGATGATCATGCTTTTAAACATTTAAGAAATGATATGAACATCAATTTAAAATTTTTTTTCAAAACAGAGCCAATATCGATTATTAATAAGATATTATAATTACTATTACATTAGAGTCCCAAATAGTGACCAAGAACAATCCTTGACAAGTCCAATTCACATAATTATCTACCTCTAGGATGGGGAAAAATGAAAAAATCGCTCCAGGTAGTCTGGCTATACTATAAATGGCGCTCACTACATGCTGGCACAATCTACCGAATCTTCTGGCTTTCGAAAGAGGTGACGGCATAGTAAGAGATTAAAGAAATATTTCATACTGAATATTTGACTGAAAAACGCACACTTTTTACAAATGAAAACGAAATTTACGAATAATAATACGTCTATTTTTTATTTATTAACGAAATTAAATTCAAAACATTGAAAAAAATCATATCAAAAGTTATCTTAAGTTAAATAGATGGAACATAAGATAAAAGGTTTGGATATGTAAAGAAATATTTTTAAACCAACAAATTCTTTTTTAAATACAGAATTTGCAATAAAACGTACATTGAGAGATTTATTCATGAAAGTAAATTCAAACTACTTTGACCTAATGTTAAAACCTTTCTAAAATAAATCGAATAAATGAATTAAAAAAAATAAAACTATATATTTAAAGAAATTAAAAGTTTCAAGCATGGCACTCCTTAATCCCGCCTATGAAATGTAGCCACTCATAAAATAAATTTCAACCATGCCCTAGAATTAATTGAGTAAAGCCATTTAGTAAATGCCCTGCAAATCCTATCGCAGTATGTTAAAGAAAATCAAATTTTCAAAAGTTTAATTATTCACCAGATTAGTAGTGGCAGGAAGCATATCCTCTATCTCTTTTCTTCTGGATGTAGACGTTTTATCGGAAACAAAGATCTTGTCAGAGAAAATAAATCTCTTCTCCTGAAAAAGTGCTAACTGTCATTTTGCAAGAAAGATGGAAGCTGCGATACTATCCAGGCTGATTAATTTGCTTCTCGAAGGAGCAGCTAAAATTTTTGATCGATTCATAAATTCATTACATAGCTATGTCACTATGAGCAGGATTAATTGAGAAGTGAATGAGTGGTTTCTTCGTGCTTTATTTCATTTGATTTATTGATTTGAAATGCAAGACAAAGGATTTTAGTAGAAGAAAGATAATAAATTATGCGGAAATAATCAACCAAGAAAATGAATTCTTCAATGTAACTCGTGCCATCGAAGGCTCTGTAAGAACATTCCGGATTTTTAAGGGAATTTGCTTCACTAATTCGATGACATATGCTAGAGAATAATTCTCGGCATGATTGAGTGACCGGGCTTGTAATTAGAACTATTGAAAAATGCTTGATGGATTGAAGATTCTGTAATCAAGCAAAAAGCTTGGAAGTTTGTTGCTTCTATAAAATGTTACATATTACATAATTATTGAATTAGTAGCTAGCCTTTTATACAATTTTCATGTTATTAATTATTACTTAATTTGTTTTCTTTTATTTATACAATAATTTTTATATCTGCTGTTAACTTTAAGAATAGATATTAAGGGGCTCTAAAAGTTTAGATAATTTCGTTTTGATTTTTGTCCATTGAAATTTATTTACTCTCTTCCCCTTGAAATATATTTTTATTTTAATCATAAAATACCTACAATAAATAATTAAGAAAATTTGTGCTTAAATAATTTTATCTTAAAAATAAAAATATACTGACAATATTGCCGATTACCTTTGAAATGACAGGTTTTTTTCCACTAGCAACGATATTTACCTCCCAAAGTTGGAGGATTGTAGCAAAGGCCACATTAACCTGAGTAAATCTCGAAAGGTTGTGAGGGGCATGTTGTATAAAATCCACAAAAGGAATAGTAGAAACTGCTTTCCTGATGTAGAATTTATTTTAATTAAATTTTAAAAATTAATTTTCAGAGAACTTCCATGTACTGCAAGCTATCTATGTAATTCAAAAGTTTGTTGGTGATCCGAGAAATTAAAAAAACTAGAAGGATAATGAAAAACGTAAATGTAATACAATCAAAACTAATCAATTCTTTTTAGTGGAATTTTAATAAACAAGTAATATGATTATATTTAGTATACATTTTTGTCAATTTTCAGTAAAATCATTAAAACTAAATATTGGAATGAGTTTCATGCATCATTCAGAAATTTTTTTTATCTATTCATTAAACAGAAAGAAAATTCCCTATCAAGGGCGTAAATTTTAAAACTAAGACATGAAAACAGTATGTCCTTCATATTACAAATTTCCATGGATTGAACTCGGACTACAACAAGTGTCCAAAAAACCTTTTTTTCTAATGACCAAGAAACACATGGCAGAAAGGCACTAAAAAAAGACTGAAGAAAATCAACAGCAAGCTTCAAGGATAAAACAAACCCTTAAAATCCTTTTCCCGGGGAAAAAACAGAGACACGGATAGAAAAATGAATTAACTTTAATGCCAATGCTCATTAGATGGGCATTTAGAGACATTGATCCTGAGTGTTGGCAAGTAGTGAAGCCAAAATTAGAGGCGTTTTTGTGAACTCAATTTGATTTCCAGCAATGAGGAGGGAAATTAAGTTAGTGGAATCGACCGCAATTGGTTTATAGGAAAAGGTTTTGCTTTCGATTGAGGATCCAGAGATACTCTTCAATTAGCAATAAACACGTTTTTATTCTTTGAAATCTGTTGCTGCGATCTTTTAATGCGCTGGAAGAGATTTATGTTAAAAGTTGTAGCATTGTGCTTTATGGCTCGTTAAATTTGTAGTGGTTTCTTTATCGAAAAGCTTGGGAAGCGTTTATTTATGGGTTGATTGACTTTTGCATAACGTCCTTAAGAGCAGGGCTAATTATTCAGCGGATGCGGTTACAAGGGAGGCATGTTTGCATTTCATTTTTGCTTTTCTGTTCAATTCTTTATACGCGGTTTATTGAAAAGAGAAATGACAGTTTGAAAAATGAAATCAATGTTTCTTTTTATTTAAAGTCGTTCAAACACAATACTAATATTTTCATAAAATGTTTTATTTGTGTTGAATATTGGAATAGAAACAGAACATATCAATTTGCCTTTAAACTGATGTAACTGGTTTTGGAAGAATAATTTTTATAATTTTCATTAATGTATTTTCAAGTTTTATACAGATAACGATGTAATTTATTTTACTGAGTTTAGTGTAATGATATTTTTAAATTTATTCACAAATCGAGAGTTTGAATCAAAAAATAATTTGAGTAATAATATTGCATTTTAATTGTATATTAACGACAATGTGTAATTATCTAATACTCGTATATTTAAGAAACGCTAGATGTCTTAAAATAAGAAGAAAAAAAAAACGTATTCTACAATCTTATTAAATTGATTTACTTTCTCGCAAAGTAGTAAAAATCATACAATATTTACATTTTTTTTAAATCTTAGAATTAATTTAATATGAGAATGATTGCTTTGGTCCATTCTCAAAGTATTTAAGTGATTAATTTATGCTTTTGAAAAGGCTTAACAGGAAAAAGTTTTGTTAAGCACAGTTAAGTAATTCAGTTTTATAAATGGCAATATTATTTTAAATATCTTTCATAAACATGCACACATTTTGATGCATCGTGATGCATTGTGTTTTCATAAGTATGCACACATTGTGATTTCATAAACATGCACACACATTCTTTACGACATATTGAGATTGAGCATATCCTTTACGTATAATATAATAGTGGACCACAAGTCAATGGTATAATTGCTTTTGATAAATTAATGCTGTTAAAGTAGTGACAAGAGAATAAATACTGAATAAGGTGATTTATTATCTCACTGCATTTTACCAGATAGAATTTTAACTTAGTAAATTGAATGTTAAAAAGGCTATCTGAAAAAGTGGACTAAATGTTTAACTTATATATTATCTATTTATCATTTAAGTCATGTAAAGTAGCATTTATATATTTATGTTTTTGGTTTAATGTTTTATTAGTTAAAAAAGTATTCAACATTATATGAAATCTAATTTCTAATCCAATTTTTATGTAATTTGAAAAATTTCGAAAGTTTAAAGACAAATTTGATAATGTATGAAATAATACCCATTAGAAATGTATCGAATACATATATTCTACCTTCGGATTTCCATACTTCCACTTCATTATAGAAGATAAACACTAAGTCCTAGCTTACTGATTAATATATTCAAAATTACTTTTAGTTCGTGACGTGAGCATCTTAGTGTGAAAGCTTGCCAATACGTATGAAAAAATCAGTTCTCATTAATGAAAAAAAATTATATTGTAGAACATTTGAAAAAAGTATTTTTGCTTTATAAATATCAGTGAACTTATTATGAACTTTTTGATCTAGAAATGAATAAAAATATACCAACCGAATTTCAACGGATGTTTCGTATATTTTAAGGAATCGGTTTTTAAATTAACGATTTTTTTACTCGCAATTTCTTTTTACGATCAATGTATTGCATCTATGTCAGTTTCTTAAATTTAAAAAAAAAAATTTTACTGCTTTAAAGTTGTCAGTTATGGTAAAATTTGAATTTTATAAACGAACACATATTGTGCAGGTCAAACTAATTTTCTCTGTATCCCGTCGATCTCAGATATAATGAAATTGGCCACCCCTGTTATATATGTCGGTATTTTATTTCAAATGCTAAATACATTTGTAGATAGGAAGCAGCATTAAGCTGGATTACTCGTGGAAACAGATATGCGGCGGGAGACAGAAAGGAAAGGTTGTGTTACTGCAGAGATGGCTCTTCTAATCAATACAAATGCAATTTCTGTTTGCTGGGCTTGTGCCAGTCAGAGCTCGAATTCAACAGCACAGAAAGTAAGCGAGAAGAGATCCAATTTCTTTTTATATATTCTGTTAATTGTCAACGGTTTTATAAGTGGACAGCAAGGATGAAACCATTCAAATTGAATCTTTGAGAAAGTAATGATTTGAAACTGTTAAGAGGTGCATCGTGCAACTTTTTTCACATACTTAGAAAAGTTTCAACAACATGCATTATATTCTGTCCAATCATAATTTAGAACATTTTTCTGGTTGAAAATATTTGAGAAATCCAAAGATAGAAATATTTATCATAAATAGTTAGAGTATCATAGAAAATATTTAAAATTGGAAAACTTTTATTTATTTTAATTTTATTTTTAGAAAATGCTATACCCCGAGAAAACCAAGTCCGTTTCAATAAAGAGATAAAAATACAAGTAACAAATTGCATTGCACAAAACATTAATTTTCGTAATTGATAGTTACATATAATAATAGATATATCGGATGTACAGTCTGTTATGCAATTGTTAAATATTGACATAAAATGTGAGCTAGTAAGTATTAGCCAAATATATAGGGCAAAAGAAAATCTAATTTAGCATAGTTGCATGAGTAGCATATTGTTAATCAAATGATTGGACATTTTTCTGAACAGTTTTTGCTCTCGAATAGTATAATTAAATTATGATATATTGTATCAGTCACAAATTAAATTAAGTTATTGATGTTATCAAAGTTATTAAGTTATCAAACATTATTTTATGAAGAATTTTTTTTCGATAAACAAGATTATAACAAAAAAAATAAGATAAAAATAGGAGAATGCATACACTTAATAGCATGTGTTTATAATGCTTTATTAGCGGGAAAGTAAATATATTTTAATAAATTTAAGTATGTAAAAATAATATACTCCTTACATAATTTATGTTTAAAAAATGTCATTTTTAAGCCTGAAAGTTAAACAAGACAAAATAATTAAAATGTCCACGTTAGTATGGGAAAACCTGGAAATAATAACGAAAATTAGTTTTTGTAGTGAAAGACGCATTGGATTTAGAGAATCGTATTCAGAAAAATGAAGCAGACAAAATAAAGTTGGATTTAAAGAATGTAATTTTACGGAGAAAGTTTAGGAACAATTCTACACCTTATTTGTAAAAATATACTTGCCTCCAGAAGTTAAGGTAAAGCTGTTTTTATGGCTAATTTACAAACAAATGAACATAAAATTTGAATGAATTGTACATTAAACATATAACATAATTTTAACATCAAGCGAATTTTACTAGCGAATAATTACCTCTTGTACAAAAACCCATTCAGTGAGGAAAAATAAATGACTAATTTTTGTGGGAAAAATTAAATAAATGCGCTTTGATTTGGTATGTGTTCACTCTTAGTTGTAATACATTGGCCTCATAGACGTTTCTTACAGCCAGTTGAGTCGGCAGACACCAGAATTGGAAGTAAAGACTATTATATGGAACATTTTGGTTCCAGCTCATTTTACGATCTTACTTAAAGCAATCACCTGTTTACCACACTAGTCCCAAATATGCTCTATGAGATTAAAGTCCGGATATCGGGCTAGCGGTTCTATTCACTCCAAACCCTGATTTTCAAGATATTCATCAATCTACCAAGATTGGTGGAATCAAGCCTTTATTAAGATGGAACTTATTACCAAAGTATCAGCATATGATCTGACATATGGATCTTGTTCTGTTATCTCCCAGTAATCATAGCTTCTCTTTGGGTGGTAACACTGACCTAAATGATCACCAAATAGATTCCAGCCAAAATTATGATTCCCTCTCTTCTAAAACTGTCTTTCAACATTGGAAACCTTGTCCTCTCCGATTTGATTTGGTTTGTCGCTCTACGGTTAAAAAGTTTAAAGTTTACAGTTTAAAGTGGATTTCGAACAACTACAAACATCCATGACACCGCCGGGACTCAAATCCGAAACCTGTGGTACCGAGCGCCAGAACGCTAGCCACTCGGCCATCAAGCCCCCTGCCCTCTCTGAATCAGAACACGATCTAAATTACTCTCCAGAATAAATCTGTACTCGTCTATGAAGAATACAGAAGCCCATTGTTGTTTGGTCAGGTAACATACTCTCTTGCTCGACGTGAAAGGGCACTTCTCTGATGACGGTTAAAAGGGACAATCACAATGGAACGCATTGTAAAGCGTCTTTGATTGCAAAGGCGTTTTCGTGCTAGCAGATATTCTCGTCCATGTTGCGGCAAAATGATTCAAGATTAGCTGAAGCACAATAGCGTTCCTCCTCCTTTAAGCCGAAAGAGCAAGATATTGATCCTCAGAAGTTTTAATTCATGGCCGTCATGGAACAGATTTCTTTGAAAATGAATTCTCGTATTGGAACAAATGACATCTATCCCGATAATCTTTTATCCACCCATACAATCACAGCCCTTTAAACGAACCACGTAATATCTTTTGCAATATCCATTGCCAACAATACCTTATTTCCAATAATAGAAAGTCAACGAAAAGTAATAAAAATTAAACACAACTTTTTAAAAATATCAATATTTAGCTGTTTCCTCCAACTTTTTAAGCATCTAATTCTCTGGAAATTGAGGGGTAGATAAAATTTTTTCACAACATTTTTTTAAAGTTTATGTCAATATTCATATAAAGTATATTTTTACCTTTATTTTCATTCTTTTAAGGAGCTGTAAAAACAGATTTTATCTTAACTTTTGGAAGACAATGTATGAGCCACATTAAAATTATAACAAATAGTATAAATGATAGGATATCATGACATTTCTAGAATTTTTAGTGTAAATTCTACATAATTTATTTATGTTGAATTTAAGTGAAATAAGTAAATTTATTAGGTAAAAGGTAAATTTATGGATAAAGTAAACGCCGCCTTCGAGTAAATTTATGGGAGTTTTTAAATATAGAATATGTTTTAGAGATGAGTCCAATGATTTTATTTAAAAAGAGACTTTCTACAAGTCAGTAACTTAGACGCTTTTAATGTTGTTAGCATAGTGATACAAATGAAATGTTAAATTCAAATGTAATAACTAATAATAAAATATTCATAGACTCAAATTTTTTTAATAATTTATTTTAAAAAATCAAGCTGATAAAATTTTAATTAAAGCGTTTTTTGTAGGATAAAATTAAATATAATATAAGCAAAATTGAAGATTATTAATGGAATTAAAGCCTTTTATTTACTATTAATCTTTAAAATCTTTTATTGAATTGCTACAGTATATTTTACAGAGAATCATTTGATTAAAACCGACATGCACATTTCATGCAGGCTCATAAGACTAAATGTTTTTATGATATTATGTATGGTGTTATTTGCCAGAGTTTATTTAAATACTTTATTGTAAAAGTCAAAACGGACTTGTTGATTGAATAGTTTAAAGTATTTTTCAAAGAATTTCATATGGAATGTATTAAAAGCTAGATATAGATTAGATTCTACTCTCATTATTACTAAAGAATATTCATACAATGATGCTGTGTTACTTCGATAACTAAACATTGAAATTTTGTACCATTCTTTATCATTATCCAATTCTAATAACTTTCTTGATATTACCATTGGATCATTTTCCGTTAAAATGCCATCATTAGAAAACATAAAAAGTATTCTAAGTATGTCTTTGTCCTGAATCGAATGCACAAATTCGATTTTTTTTACCAAATAAAATATTTTCATATGTCTGAAGTAATTTTTACTTAATTTTATTTTATAAAATATTTCTGATTAGCACTGAATTAGGGCGAATTTAAGTTGTATCATCCGGTGCTTCGAAAAGGCTGGCGAGAAAATAGAATTCCGTCATTAAATCAGGAATCTGGCTTACATTACACGCTATGAATCGTTAATTACTTATTATGCAATTTAGGAAAGGTGCCGAGTGCAAACATTATGCTTCCAAGTTGTTAAAATTAGCTGAGAGGAAAATGCTGAGTTTTCTAAATGCAAATTTATCCGAAACTTTTGCATGTTACTAAAGATAACTTACCAAGCATTGTGTCTAAGTAGTTAATTCAACTGTACCTTTCTAAAGTCTTTTTGGATGTTAATGTATTGAATTTTTTCAGATAAGGTTGAATGTAAAATACTAAAACTACATAAAAGAAAAATTAACCTGTACTAATTTAAAAAAGAAAAAAAATTAAGTATTTCACCAGAAGTAAAGAAAGAGTGTGCATAATTTTAAAAAAATGCATTGATGTTCATATTTCCTATAAGAATCAAAAAGTTTTTCAAAATTCGATGATATTCGAGATAATAAGTTACATCATTATTAAAATTAGATATCATTTCTTAGAAAAAGTTCTATTATCTGTTTTATTTTTCATAGCTACTTTCCTAAAGTTTTTATAATCAAATTGCTATCTTAGAAGAATGATTTCTTTGAGCAGCTTGAGTTCGATTCCAGACTTAAGTGAATGGGGAGGCCTGCTGATCAATCCTACTCATTTCATTGCCAAGACCTTTGTCATGACGAATGAGTAACGGTTTTTGATTACTGTCCTTAAAATTGAATTTTATCGGATAGCTTTAATCAGGAAGATCTTAAATCCAAGTTGTAAGGTATTAGAAAACATATACCAGTCCTTTGTTTTATTATGATAAGGCTTTGTCACCGAGGATGAGTTTCGTTTTCAGATTTCTGTTCGATCCTTCCTTTTAATGGATTTGACAATCTGAAAGTGTTCAATTCTGTGATTAATCATCATCATCGGCGCAACAGCCCCATGGTGGGCCAAGGTCGTTTGCCTACTGGCAAATTTCTAGACAGGAGATGTTTTCTTTTTATGGGGTAGGGTTGTCAGCACGAAGTCTAACGCTCAATAACCATATTAGACGGGGACCTACTGTTTAAAGTGGATTCTGCACCACTACAAACATCCATGGCACCACCGGGAATAGCGCCAGGGCGCTAGTCACTCGGCCATCAGGCCCCCATTCTCTATTAAGACTACAGAAAATAAAAAATGCAACGTTTTCTATGCCACCACAAAAAACGCTAAGACTTTCTATACTGAGATCTTCTGTTTTGGAGAAGAGATTTAACAGCTTTCGTTGAACGGTATTTTTATTTCCGGCCAAAGACAACGTAGTACTATATTATTGTCTGACATAAAATTAGAATTAAATAAAATGTTCTTTTATAGATTTCAAATCCCATTGAGAATAATAATTAATATGCAGGAAAATTAATTCAATGAATTTTAAAATTCAAACCATCAGCAGAAATTAAATAGTATGCTCTCACGTATATAACAACTTCTGAACAATTCTCATAATGGGGCTTTCGAATACATTGTAAATCTAATTTAAATTCAAGAGGAAATACGGGGTGATATTGATTATGAAATAAATACCTAAATTTGATCAAAAATCTGCTTTAAAAAAAAGAAAAATTC
Source organism: Caerostris darwini (assembly GCA_021605075.1). NCBI lineage: Eukaryota > Metazoa > Arthropoda > Arachnida > Araneae > Araneidae > Caerostris > Caerostris darwini. The sequence continues at coordinate 197,114 of BPLQ01006518.1, forward strand.
TATATTAATGCAATTGTTATTAACTTCTCTTGTAAAAGATGAATGACAATATGAAAAAACCGAAGTAATAAAAATTCTAAATACCGCAATACTAAAAATTCAGTACTAATATTAATTGAATAATAATGTTAAGAGAAAATAACCTAACAAAAATAATTAATTAACTAATAAATAACTGTCTGAATGCTTATTAGGATGGCATCGTAAAAGTGTATCAAAATTAATGAGTAAGTTATTCAAAACTGACGTGTATGTTATTGAAAAGGCCAAAGGTTTATGTAAAACAAGAACGAAGCGAAAGGAAATACGGAAAGAAAAGCCCGCTATTTTGAAAATGGTTTGAATATGAAATAAGACTTTTAATTGAGATTAAAATTAAATCCTATTGTTTATACCGTGTATTCTCACATTCTTGTGTTTTTACTCCAATCTCGTTTCTGAAATAATATCAATTTCTGGCTTTTCTCATAAGATTTATCTCACATAAAAGGCGTACTAAAATGCGCTAGGAAATGGTAAGCCGTGTTTATGATGTTTATTGTGCAAAGGAAATGGGGAAAATAAGAGATCACTTAAAAATGTAGCCGAATGGGAAAAATGTTTCGCACATAACGAAAGTACCTCCTCGTTTTGTAGCACAGCTGCAAAGAAGTGCGTTTCTTTCTGGTATTGTCCTGAAGGCGAGCTCCAGAGAGAGGGCCAAATGGATATTAAGGCTGGAAAGAGGTTATTTACTCAGTGAGGGGCGGTTCCAGAATGGTTGGCAATATTAAGTGAACGTTTGTTGGGTTTCGCCTGGACGCATGTTGCGTCAGAGTATTAGTCTGCTGTGAACTTTGAGGTTTCGAAGTGTCTTGCTCACTTTCTCCCAGGCTTTTTCACTCTGGATAAAATAATTATTTTTGGAAATTCTTTCTATGTAACAACTATTGTTTCTTATCCCTTGGAATCAGATTGTTTTTGCTATTATTTCAATGAAATTCATTTTTTTTGTTTGTGTTCGAAGTGGGGAATCCGTGATATTGTTTCCAAAAGTCCTTATTTGTTAATAAATATCAGATAATGTTTGTTAAATTGTTTTAAATAAATAAGATTACTTTAAATTTTATATTTAGTTTACAACTTTTTACTGCCAAGCAAATGAGAAATACGGAAACCTTCCACCAGTATTCATTATTGAAAGTTATTAATTAAGGTTTTACTAAATAAATTTTGAAAAAAAAACAAACTATTTTTAAATTTTGGATAACTCCAGTCTTGTTATTTTTTAAATGTGGTACATTTTTTCCCAATTCATTACTCTACATGGGGGGATATCATTTAATTTAATTACTTCCTTCCTTATAAAATATTTTTAAATCCTTTTCTCCTTTTCATCCTTTTTTCAACATGATATTGATAACATACTATTGTTAAACAATGCTTAAAAGTCCTTAACAGTATCTAAAAGGGGTTTCTAAATGTTTAATAACATTTAAAGTTTGTTAATTTGATAATAAGGCCATAAATTAGTCCATAGCATTTAAGGGTGATCGTTTCATAAGGTACTCGCATTGCATATTGAAGGAAATATTTATTTTTTTGCAATTTACTAGAACCACAAAGTAAATTTTGTTATTGTTAAAATAAGAAGCATCACTGTTTCTTCAATAAATATTTTTTGAAAGTTAGGAACTCAGTTTTGCAACAGACATACGGTTATTTATCTTACTGTTTTTATATGATTGGTTTTAAGATATTAGAATGTTACCATGGTGGTTTTTTCTTAGCATTTAGCTTGATTTTTTAATGCGTATAGATATATTTCTTTACCTCTTTTTAGAAATATTCAATCTTAATAAATTTTTTCCAGGCTATTCTTTTTTTAATTTGTTAACATTCTGTGTAATATTATAATTTTTTTACCTTAATCAAAAGATTACATTTATTACAATGATACAATTTTTATAATTATTATTAGTTTCTTTCAAAAACTGATTTTTTCGGGGCATTCATTCAATAGGGAAAACTCTCCAGTATTATAAATGCGAAAAAAGAAAAATCAGCTTTTTGCCAAGAAATTCAATGTATTTCAGCATATGGATTCTAAGTTCACTATAAGCCTAAAACATTTTAAATTTTGTTTAGAGTTTGTTTTTTGATACCTTATAATTATTTTGAATGTTTTATACGTTAACATGCCAAAAGCAAGAAAAGATCATTTTAGTAAAAAATTCAGGATGTGTTTGATGAAATCAATGCTTTTTAACTCAGTTGTACATATACTGTACAATCCAGTTACACAATATTGCTGTAATCAAAATTTTGAAGGTAAAATTTGCACATCTATCTTTTTTCCCATCTTAAAAGATGTATTTGTTGGTTCAGTTATCTGCTTAAACGACATCAACTTCAAGAATTTGTCAGTTATGCTATCTTTTTCAATTATGTTAGGTAAATTGATTGCGCGCATGAAAAGATTTTTCTTAATAGATATGGCTATATTGGAACAGCCGGCTTTTATGTGCATGTTTGACCGGATTAACATTCATCTTAAAAATATCGGATAAAAAAATCTAAATTGGCTGTCACTTACAAAAAATTCCCGCCTTAAGTGTTAAACTGATGCTATCAGGAAGTGATTTCTATCACTTAAGTGTTTTGGGAATTTTTAGTTTCACTAATTAAGAACTGAGATTTTCGCCATACAGCTAAATAAGGTATCATTAACTAGCTTAGCATTTCTCTTTGAAGATTAAAGATTAACTGAATTGTCTGGAGTTTCAAATTACATGAAGATTGGAATATTATATATATAGCAGTTAAGGGGGTGGAGTTCGTTACGTAAAAAAATTAATACCCTCATTTTAGATCGGGTATCAGCTATATAGTGAGATATTTTATAAAAGAAAGAACTGATATAAAATCTTAAAGTTATGAACTAAACGAATATGAAGATAAAATATGAAGGTTATTTTAATATATAAATATGATCCACCACTTTTACTCTAAAATACCTTCATATGATTTGCGGCAGAAATCTTAGTTCTTAGTAAATTAAAAATTAAAAAATTAAAAAAATAATTATACAAACATTTCATTATATTAAAAATCACGAATCCACAAATAAATCTTTCTTTCCAAGAATGTCTTTCCAAGAATGTTCTACATTCTAACATTATGAAACTGATGGCAATAGTTTTCTATTAACCAAACATTTGTTGAACTGAGCATAAATAAAAAAGGAGTATTATAAAAGTTACGAATTTGCATGAAAGATTGCAAAGACATTTTTTGTGCTCTAATTTTTTCTGGTAAGATGTATGAGAAGAGTTTGTTCAAAGACGGTCAATTGAAATTGTACTGTAAGCGTCAGAGAAAATGAAGGTACATATTAATGCTCTGCCTTATATTCATAAAAAGCGAAATAATTAAATATTTTCCTCAATTATTTAATTATTTCGATCAAGAAGAAAATATATCTTCCAGATTCTGTATCAAATGAACAACCTTTTGTATAGATAAATTAAATAAGGTATAAGAGTAAATTTATTTATAAATTTATCTAAATTAAATAGTTAAGACAAAACTAAATAGTAATTTATTTAAATGAGTAATGAGTAATGCATGCTTATCAGGAGTTATTCTGGAATATTTCCCTTTTTTTAATGTATTTGAGACTTTTAATGTTGTCTTTTGGAAATTTTTATAATTTTACTATTATTTGAATGCAGTTGTTCAATATTTAAAGGAATAATTTATATTTGCTGTATGGATATAATTAATTAATTACATTTAATTTATGAATATAAAGTAATAATTGTATTACTTCCTCAAATTCTTATTCGTTTTTTGCATCTTATTGCAAAAAACGAATAAGACGTTTTTGCATCTTTGCATTGATGGTTAAACCTTATTTTTCTTGTAGTGTTTGACTAGTTTCTTAGAAGAAAACTTATAATTATAAAGTCACGAGAATATTTTCAAAAAAAGGTTGATAGGTGTCTTTCTGAAATGTTTGTATGAGGCTATGCAAATATTTTACAATATAATAAGCAAATACTATTCGTATGAAATGTATTATTTTTGGGAATAAAAAAACAGGCACCTAAGCACTTTCTTAAAATAAAGTTGATTACTGTTGACAACAAAATGGATAACCATACAATATCTTGAGATAGATAGCTACAAGTTTTCAAAAAGAGAAAAGATAATAAATTAAAAAATGTGTGTGAGCAAAAAATAGACAAAAATTGAGAAAACTAGCCTGATGTGATGAAATCAACACAAAATTCCACGTGAGGGTCGGGGAGAATTGTTTCTTTTAAAAAGTATCTTGATGAGATATGATGCATTAAAAAAATAAAAACCCACCTCGTGCTTTACACAATCTGACCTGAAGACACTACATATTACATATAAAACAAGGAGTATAAGCATGTCATGACAGCACCTTTGTGCAGACTTCTAAAGCGCAGGGATTGAACCATTTGAACTCGGGTTTATCAATCATAGTGTAAATGATAAATCTCTGGTATCTGACATCTGCCATTTTACTCATTAGAGACCGCAGCGGCACCTAGGAAGTGGAACAGAGAGTAACAGCATGTTGTCCTTCTGCTGCATTGTTGTTTTACAGCTTAGTTGCATGACTAAAAGCTTAAGGCACTTTATTAAAGCAGAAAAAGAGTTGATAACCTTGTAGAGTTTGTTTCTTCATTTAACCTTGAGCGTATTCGGGAAATGACAGTATTTGAGTAAAGCTGGAAGATTAAGTAGGGTGGTTCCGGTGACGTTATTTATTTTGAGATGAATGGATTGTTCATTCTGATCGATCGGTTTTGATTAGTAACTGCCACCTCTATTTTCTCAGAGCATGGTGGCCTCATGACTGCTGTTGTATGTGTTTCCAAAATCACAACTTTTGACAATCGAATTTGGAGATTGCGAAAGATCTCAAGTTGGTAAATGCCATTAACATTACAAGATCTGAAGTGTTACTTGAATTGTGTGTTAGTCAACCCTTTGAAAGGCGTGGTCGAAAGTGTGACATTAAAAGGTGTGGCACATGTATGACATATCAGTCGCTATCTTAGAAAAGTATTAGAAATCTGTTAAAAGCGAACTTGAAACACAAAGAAATCATTAGATTGTTTCATGTTGTATATCAGACAAGGACACTAAGTATCCAATTTATAATAATATTTAATAATGTAAAAATAATAATAAATAATATTTTTAAATTCTGCTGGTTTCAAAACAGATAGATAATGTTACAAGTTTTGTTCGATATTAAATTATAAAAATTTATGAAATTAAAAAACACAATGAATACAATACAAATTAATTAATATATTAAAATAAGAATGATGCTTTTAAAAAAGCTGTATTTAAATCTGATAGGATTTCAGCGCATTTAGTAAAAGTATCTGTCTTCTACCAGATAAATTTCTTTTTTACGAACCATTTTTTCCTATCCATCTATATCTTATTCTCTGGCAATAACAATCTTATTTATAAAGCTGATAATTTATCTTCTGAAATGTTGAATTCAATTATCGTAAACTATTTGAATAAATATTAAATTACAATTTCAAAAGTTTCTGAAACACAAAATTCTGATTACTTTTTTTTTTTTTTTTTTTTTTTTGAAGTAGGAAAATATACATATTTATGAGTAGATTCTTTTGTTCAATTTACGAAAATTATAATAATTGAAAATATTACGAAAATTATAATAATTGCATTAACAGAATAAAGAAAGGGTAATCAAAGAAATTGAATTAGTTTTGATGACTTTAAAGATAATTTGAAGCAAAAGTTCCATATTTAGTAGCAAAATGTGGGTAAAATGTTGCAGGTTCCCATAATGCACTCTGAGTAACGTTGAATGTGCTGCATTGTAATGGTAAATGACCTTTAAGTCACCTGGCACTAGAAAATAACAATTAAAGGAAAATAATTATCAACATATCAAGGCTGTCAAACAGAGCATATGTTTTCATATTTATGGATTTGAATCTTAAATTTATTGTTGGAGATTTAAAGCAATTTTTCCTTAATGCTTTTTATAGCTTATTCTTAATCAAAATAATTTGATCGTACGCAGAAAGAATTTGAATTTATGGAGATACAAATTTCTGTTAATTTCTACTGTATACAAATATTAGGATAATTGATTGTTAAATGTCTGCTTTGTTATGTTGAATTTTTTTATTAATTTTAAAGCTCTTTATATCTCAAACTTCTTTTCAGAAACTTATAACAAAATTCCTTTTGGAATGCTATCTTATGATTTATTTTTTTTATTCCTGTAATATGTTCACTAACTTTATAATTTTAATGCAGCCCTATTTATTTGATAGAACTTTAGTGTTGCGTGCTCCTGTTCAAAACTTTTGAAACTTGGTTTATATTCTGTCCAAGTGAATGAAGTGAAACGCGTCGTATTTGAATAGGTGACGTGTGTGCAGCCCAAGTTTTGAAAACTTAAGTATTTTAAAGCTTGTAGACTCGTAGAAAAATCAAATTTTCCAAACAGTTATCCGTGTTAAAAATTAAGGTAATAATAATATTAATCATTTTCTATGAATTGCAAATCTTTTTAAATCCTTACAAAATATTTCAATTGCAATAGAATGCACACTACCGTCCTAATAACTTGGTATAAAGTGTATAGAGAAATTATGTGTAATATGTAGTGTAGACATTTATTTTGAAGCAAATATTAAATTTACATCGCCCTAATGTTTTAAAGGAGCTCCACTCTTTTTACAGAGTAAATATTAGATGCACTGTATTTTTGCTGTAGGAATTTTATTTATTTATTATTTTCTTTTTCGAAGAATATTACATAAATATGTTATCGGAACTAAAAAAATAAACATTTCTTCCACCTTCAGTTATTTAAATGAATAAGGGGCATCTATTAAACAGGTCCAATGAACTTTTCATTAACCAAAATTCAATACCAAGGTATATGAAACTTAAATTTTTAAGATAAGTTTTTATTTATTTATTTATTTTATTTCTTTTTTCTTTTTATTATAAATTAACCTTATTAATTTTTTGACAAACTATTAGCTTCTTTTCTTAAATATTAGAAATTTAACATTCGAACCATTTTTATCAATTAATTACACATTGAATTGAGATTAAGAACAATTTTTTTTTAGAAGTTTTCTATTAGATGTGTAGTATTTAGATAAAAGTGAGCAATATTGTTTCGTACGATGATTCAAATTTTATGATGATTCACACGTTCATTAAAATTAGGCTGACTGTATAGTTAAAAATTGGCCATACCCATTATTTTCAAATAAAAACGATGACAATTAACTTGTATTACAATTAACTTACAAAATTATTATGTAAAGAGTTTATTAGAGGGAATTCTATCAAGAATACGCTAGTCAATTTCTGAGTTAGCATACTTTCATTTTACTTAAGAGAATATCTATCGTGATCATCTATTTGTGAATTGTAATGCAGATTATTATCTATTAGAAAGTAAACCTACTTGCGCATCTGTTTTATCAATAAACGACGTTTTCGGAAAAATGATTGTGTTAAAACATATTTATTCTTATTGTCTTTAATTTGAACTGTGGAATATTGTCTTCGAGAATACTTGTGTATAAACTGCCTTAAAAATAAAACTCCTCAAAGAGAATGTTCCTTCTAGGGGAGGTTATGTTGTGGAAAAAAATGAAGTAGGCTGCTCGACCCGACAGAGTTACCGGATGTTCCTCGTTTCAAAATTTTCCGGGAAACTTTTTCCATTAGTATTTCCGAGCCATTGAACCGCTTTAAGTTGTCATACAAGGCTTCCCAAGAGTTAGTTGATCTGGAAACATCAAATGGCTTATCAAATTGCTGACTCATGTCATAATTTGCTTTGATGATTATCTGCTTTTCTTTAAACGTTCACAAACTAGTCTATTTTTTAATTCGGTTATTTTCCGAGTCTCTGTTAAAGCTTTGTTTTAACCAGGATATAATATTTCTAAGAACAAGAAAGTATGAAGTATTTTTAAGAATCCCGTTATGGTTCACTTTCCGCAGGAAAAAAAAACTGCGATAAAAAATAGTTTGCATTTTTTCAGATTTTTTGTAATTGGGTTATGTATAATGTAAAAAATTTCAAGTATTTTTTGACGAACGAAAAATGTTTTTTCAGTCACTTTTAATTAAAATATTTTTTTTAAAATTATATACGTTATTCGAATAACTAATTAAATAAAAAATACTGGAAAACTGGAAAAAAACTTTTAATATGTATTTTATTATATTTTTTAGAACATTTTAATAAATGATTTAATTTTTCCAAACAAATTATAACATTCACTTAAAAATTGGATAATAGGCTTTTACAGCAGATTCTTGGTTCTATAGGTCCAATAAAATAAATCTAAAGTTTGATTGCCGATTGCTTGGAAATGTAAACATCCGGTTTAAAGGCGGAAATGGACGAATCGATTACTTGAAAGGGATAATAGTTAGACATGCACTAAGTACAGAAATTCTGAAAGAAAAAATTTAATAGTTATTGTGGAATTTTCTAATCTATTGTTTCTTTTGATATTATGCAATTTAAAATTTTAATTATTAAACAATTAAAATGAATTTTATTGTCATTAAACCTATACCTTTCTCACCGATTTGGAAGTTCTGTTTGTATCTATCAGATTTGGCAGTTTGTCCACACAATCGGATGTTAAACTATAATTATTTTTTAATAAATTTAAATCATCCCTATCCTTTGATACATCGTTATAAATCCATTTCGCTTTTTTAATTGGCCTCTAAGCACCTATACTTTAATTAAGTTCACTCCGTGTACAGATAAAAAATCCAGGTTTAAACCTACAGGTAATGGGGGTTTATTGTATTTGTCGTGTCAATATGTATTATAAATATTTTTTATATTGATGTAAAATTTATTGTAATTATTATATAATTCATGTGTTGGGATTGTATATTATATATGTGTCCCTTGGAAAGGTGTATTTGTTGGTCACTAGCCCTTACCGGAGGCGAATTCGTTTTGTGCAAAGAATGTCCAGCTTTCGGAGGAAATAGGTCTTTTGCTGCAGCTACAATTGAAAGCGATATCTCTGTGAGGGGTTTTAATTGGCTGGAGTTATCTGTGCTCGCATAGCTTATTGATGGGGTGTTTCTTCTCAACGGAAACAGATTACTTTGATGACAGATAGGATGCTAAGGATATGTTTTGAGAAATATGTGCAAAAATGACTATCAGCTTCTTCTACCTGATTAAGTGTCGGCATTCACCCTCATCAATGAAAAGGTCTATAGGCAAAGGAGCGGATTTTTATGAGGAAAATCCAGCGAATAATGAGTGAATGGGGCATATGGTCTGAAAAGACAAAAAAAAAAGTGATGTTGGAGACATCTAGGGAAAAATAGACATTTGTGAGAGGAGTTCGCCGGAGCTGGTTGTAAGATGATTAAGACGCTGCAAATCCAAAAGGGAAAGGCAGAACGAGAGCTTACTGTTTTTCTGCATTCAGCTACAGAAAGATATAAAATTTCACTGCGGTGAGGGATGTCTCAGAAGATGTTTGCCCCAGAAAAATGATATGGACAGCTAGATAGCAGAAAATCCCCTTACTGCCGCGTCGTTACACAAAGGAGCTGCAAATCAATGTGCCCGGCTGCCATTGCGTTCAAGAAGGAAAAGCATATGCATATGTAAGTGGCATATTTCTTTCATGAACGATAATTGAAAGACCCATGTGGTCAGCAGTAATTATTATTATTACTGGGAAAGGGTTTGGACTAGTAGACCACTGTTTTCAGGTTCTAAGAAACATATTTTGTAATATTAGAGAGTTTTTGCATACCGTACGTTAGGTTACCGTAGGACGTCCGTTAGCTTTTTCTCCCTAGCACGCATGCTCATAGGAAACTGAGCATGCGTGCATGAAAAATAATGCATGAGCATTATTTTTTTGAAATGCTTTATGTAGTGTTAACTGATTAATGCTTATTAGAATTCCCCTGTGCTAATATAATGTTAACTGTAAGACTTATTTTAACTATTTAAATTGTAAATATTAATAAATACATTTTATTTATATTTAAAATCAGGAAATGTGCTTTGGATTTATTTAACGTACATGCTTTTCCTTCTCCATACATAAGTCTCTGGGGGCATTGAGGTATGGGTTACTGCAGATTTTGAGGTATATTATTGAAAGGGTTATTCCGTATTTTTAGGTGAGTTGAGTGTTTAGGAGAGTCCGTTTAGTGTGTTCTTCCTAGATTCGAGTTATGGTTATAAGAGTTTAAAGCTTAAAGTCCTAACAACACCATATATTTTGCAAGGCTTTAAGGGGGATACTTATTAAAAACCTTTAAATTCAAAAGTACTTAAAGAAGAAATATTGTTACAAAACTTGTTTTAAATTATAAAATAGGTTTATTATATTTGCTTATTTCTGAGTCTGACGCTGCCATAAAAAAATGGTATTAAAAATGTTAAAAGTACATCACTTGATTTTTCTTCACATATGTGGAAGTATCACAGATGGCAAAGCGAGAAAATTGTCGGAGTTTTTTTACATTAGGAAATTTGACTTTCTGGCTTCTGAGATATATAAGTACATGCATTTTATATTCAAGTAGGTGTGCGTTTATTTCGTTGTGTATGAAAATCACGAACTTGCTGCATAAAAATTAATTTAAAGCTTACGATTAATATTTTTTGTACATAATCAATCTAGAGAACTCGAAAAATCCTACTTACCTGAATTATTTATAAAGCAGTGATTTACATGTAATCTCCTTTAAATTTTAAAAAGAACTTAATTTAATAATGCTAAATAATACAACATTTAAGTATAGCAAAACTTTCAGTGAAAAATGTATTATGCACAAAACTGAGTTGTTTAATATGCTCATTAATATATGCGTGAATGTTAATGTGATTTCGAGAGACATTTTACTTAATTCAATAATTATAAATGTGTATATATATATGCATTTGTGTATTATTCATAATTTAAGTAATTTAACATGTCTGGTTTTCTGAAAAGGAAACACTGAATTCTAATTCCAGATTTCAATTATTTAAATTTCAGTCTAATGAAACAAATTCAATTATTCAAATTTGATGAGAAACTAAGTTTCTTTTAATGTACATAAATTGTAATTTCTATTGTAATATACAACATGATTATTTCTATTTGAGTAAACAAGATTATCCTTTATGAGTTTTTTTTTTATTTCAATATGTTATAAAATTATTAAATCTGCGCAAAATTATACTAGTTTTTTAATCTTAATTTTGAATAATTTATTATTAAGGAAGGAAAATACTATACAAAATATTTGCTGATGAATATTTACTTTAATTTTAAATTCATATTCCATAGTCCTTAATATTTTAAATTCATTAATATTAAAAATCAATTTCAACTATAATGTAAAGAGAAAACATACAATATTCGTGAGTTGATTCTAATAAATGGATACACATTTCAATACATATGGGATATATATTAAATTAATTTGAAATTGTTATTTTAAATTCGAAATAAGCGAAATATGCAAGAAAATATAAGAGGGAGAAAGATTCAGCAGCAAATGTGTTACCTAGATGTTTTTTATGTCTGAAACAATTTACAATCAGGATCATATACTAAAAAATCAATGTTTAAGGGTTGGAAATGACGTATACAACATTAAATCGCGAGGTTCGCTTATTGTATTAGGTTTCCAGTCACATTCTGAATTGAACTAAAGTTACTATTTGGTGTTTTCATACCAATTTGTATTAATGTCAACACTTTGTAACAATTTTGAGAAGATTATTTTCACTTAAACCCAAAAGCATTATTAAACAATATACAGAAATGTCATTCATCTGCGATTATAACATTGTAATCTTTATAGTAATCGAACATCGTTTTGTTTAATTAAATAAATGTAAAGCACCGGAAAGGTTATACTTATAACAGTTAGCACAGATTGTTAAGGCAACTCTATCAGCCCACGATGCTACCTAGTGTCAAATAAATATAACATGAGCAACAACATGAAATTTATGTGCTTCAGCATAATTAGTTAGTTGTGTTTAAAAGACACAGTAATTTTCTGTGATAAGTTAATAACTTAAGAATGTGTCTTTAATAAAAGCTCTCATCTGTAATTTCATTAATGGGAAGATGTTGAAAGGAAGATATCAATAAAAAGAGGTTGGGTGGTTTCTTTTCTGACGCATATAGACTTTTTATTCTGCGTGCCGACGGAAGATTGCTTTCTTCGTAATCATTTGAATTAAATGAATGGTCCCAAAATTATATAATCTTCACAACGTTTTCCCCATGAACTAGCTATATTAGAAAAACAGGTTTCAGGCGCTTCAACCGAAAAAAAATCTTACAAAGTTGATTAATGGTAGACTTTATCTGTCTCTACACTTCCACGGCCTTAAAGTGTGTTATAATAACAACCACGACGCCTCGATTGCTAAGATGCCTCCAGTTTCATTGAGTTAGGTTTTTTTTAATGTATTTTTTAGAGCTCTTGTCATTTAGCTAAGGTAGGGTAGGGCGTTCTATGAATCTTGCATTTTTCTCTTTCATAGACATGTTGGATTAAGGTATTATCCATGGGTTATTTATCTTATTCAATTGTTTAATCTGGCATGTGCCGAAAGCACGTGTTCACTGTGTGGTTAATAAAGGGCAGTTTTCAACATCAGTTCTAATTAGGGTCCAGGACTCTTTACGAAAAATTTATTTTATTATTAAGAGCTTGTAAGACGTGCAGGCTAAAATATTTTGTATTTACAGGAATAAAAGGAAACACAGAGAAAAGAATTAGAAACAAAATATTCAAGGAATAGACACGTGCTATTTTAGAAGTCTATTGTGAACATGACGTGGGTGACTGAAATCTGAAGCTTTTGTTCCACTTCAGAGTATTTTCCCTTTGGTTGCATTTTTGTGTTTTCCTAAGAAATTCTTCATTGCATTTGACTTGATCATTAATAGAGTGATATGGATGCTTTGATATCATAAACAAACTTTTGAAGAATGGTTTTAGATTTTTATTATAAGTACAATGCGTGCTTATTTAACGAGAGCTAAAATTTAATTAATTTTTATCATGATAATTAATTGCGCCTAAACTTTTATAATAAATCCTTTAAGAATCCAGAAATTCGTTTTCCAAATTTTTGTCATAACTTCGCACTTAATCAGAAATTAAGGATGGTTCGGTCCCATTCCAAAAAAACTGATAACTTTAGTTGCAATGTACAATATTTATTATTTTTCATAGGTTCAAATAAAGTGAGTAATATTTGTATCTAACAAAATTTGATAGAACTATGTTTAATGTTATGTTTAAGTACAATATCTATTTTTTATAAAATAAAAATTAATTTATGACTTTCCAAAGTAATTTTAATAATAAAATTTACTTAAAATTTTTAATTAAAACTTTAAATGATATTAATACTGTTAATATCTTCAAAATCAAGCTCTGTACATAAAATAAAAACCTTGTTCAGAAATTTGATAACTCTTCTAAAGTTATCTTTCTAAGCAATTGGACAGTGTTTCTGATACTCATTAAGTCTTCAAATAATAAAACATAATTTAATAATACTTTATTTAAAATAAGAAACTTTTGAAACTCTTACATTTATTTTAACTCCGAATTCTCCAAAAAAATTGCTTATAGAGTTTTTTTAAAGCAGGTATTATTTACACGATCTTTTATTACATTGTCTTAACTATTTCTCATATTTTATATAAATAAGAATTTGCAGTTTTTTTAAAACTGTTAGGTTTCTTGGGATATTAAAATGTAATTGTGTAAAATATTGTAATGTTATTTTAAATTCAGCATTTTTTGAAGCCATGAGATTTAATATACATATACACATTATCATTTTGCAGACATGCAGAATAAAGATGTTATACAAATGTAGCTCATTTGCATATCTTATCGTATCACAAGTTGAGTTACATCTTTTTTACAACCTAAATCCACTGTCTACTTAATAAAGGAGCTGTCAGTTTTGAAAAAGGAAGAAATATTAGCTATGTTAATATATCGTTATATTTTTGTGTATAGTATATTATGTGTAAAGAATTACTCAAAAATATGTCTTGCCATCATATTTGAAGAATGTCAAGAGGAATATGAAATATGGTTTAACTTTATTAAATCACATTGCATCAAATATGCTTTTCATACTTTGGGGAATTTTGAGACTCAGACTGTGATAACTAGATTCTTTTTTTTTCATTTATTTATAAAAAGAAAATGTATTATTTAATCCAAAATTAGCTGGAATATTTATTAATTTTAATTGGCAAGTAGGAATTTATTGTTTTTATTTTATTTAAATATGAGATTTATGATAGAAAAATAACTGTCCACAACATGGGAAAAAACGTAAAATGTTTCAGTGAAATTCATTTTAAATTTGATTTTTCTATCAATGCTAAAATATATAAGAAATGTATAAGTTTAAAAAGCTACAAAATGTACCTAACAAGAAAATAATTTCTTAACATTAGCTTACCAATGTATTTCTTTTATTATTTTGTGTATATATACAAGAAAACGGCAAAATTTAAGAGATACTTTTCCTTAATATTGAAAAAGCGAAATTGATGTGTTTTTAATATATAATTTTTCGGCATTTTCTGACATTTCATAAATCAGCAATATTCCAATAAAAATTCTATTTTACGGGATTATTTTCGTTGAACTAAGTAATTATTGCTTGATAAAAAGGGAAAACAGTAGAAATAAAAGTTGTAACATTTTCTTAAATTATTTTTGTTTCGACTTTAAAATACATTTATTTATTTACCGTGAACCATCAATTATAAATAACAGACCCGGTATTAACGAAAACTTATTTAAGTAAAAAAATATACATTCACTTCTTTTTATTGATATCGCAGACTTTATATGAGGTTTAGAGATGTGAAAAGCAAACAATAACAAATAAACAAAGTAAGTAAAACTTAAAAATGTATAAAAATCGAAAATGCGTTAATTGAAAGCTCCAAAGATTTGTAAAAGCTTTAAAATTGACAGAACTGGCATTATTTTTCTAAAGTTTTTTTATTTACTGCTTCTTTTAACTCTGAAACAGCACTGAAATAATAATGCTATTACATGTAGGTACTGAATGATTAAACATAACATTTATCAATTAAAACCTAATATTTATCAATTTAATATTTTTTCCCTTGTGTTTCAATTTTCTTATAAATATTTATTATTAAAAATATTTTTAAAAAAGCATTTTCAGGCTTTCAAAATTAATTTCATAAATAAATATTTTTTTGAAGAATTTGTTCCAAATTTTAGTTTAATATATATTTATAATGAAATTAAAGAATTATGAGATCATATTACAAACATTTCTATTCCATTGAATAAAAAAGATATAACATCGAATATGCAACTTTTTCATACAAGATTCAAATTTCTCCGATACCATTTCGCCAATTAAATTCTGCATTTTTATTACATTAAATTTTATTGTATTTATAGGAACCCGTGTCTTGTTTTTCGTCATATTAACTGCACTTTTTAATTTTTATAAACATATAAAAGGTAGTGTTTTTTCCATGTTGTTATTACTCGAATGGTCAGTATTTGGAAAAAAATATATATAAGTAAGCTTCATACAGTTTTCATTTATAACATATTAAAAAGAATAACGAGAAAGAATTATATAAATTATATGGATAATGATATAAATTAATTATAATTAATTACAATAATTAAATTAATTATATAAAATAATTATAATAATTAAAGCGTAATATAAATTACACGTACATGAGAATCCTTCAAGGGCAATAAATACATAAAGTTGATATATGAATAATCCTAAGACACCAATTACATAAATAATTAATCATCACAATTAAATCAATATATAATAAACACAATTACATAAATATATAATAATTATATGTGTATTATTATTATAAATACATATAATTTTCATAAAATGCTTTTGTTGTTTCAAGCACATTTTGGGCCACTTTAATATGAGTTCTTTCATTAATAGAGCAGGTATGTAGCAGGTTCAGCTTTACAAAGAATAGGCTAGGAGAGTTTGCTACTACATTGCATTCATAATCTTGAACAAAAGTTCACAGAGGAAGCTTCAGAGGGTTACGCATGTTTTTAGCTTTAATTCTGAATCCAATAAAAGTATTTCCCTGCTTACAGAATTATATCCAGCAAAGACACGGGAGCTTTCAGTTCTGTTTCGCTGGTTGGTCTGTTGGTTTCCACCAGAATCAGAACTTTACAAGGACCTAGGTCCATTTCTATTTAATAAAAATATTCAGAAAGCTTAAGTGTTTAAAGTATCAATCTAAAATGTGCATAAATATAAAGTTAAGAAAGGGTAAATACTTTTTTGAAAAAATGCTTTCATGTGTTAGAAAAAGGCATATTTAGAAAATTGAGAATCCATGTTTCCTCACTGTTTTTTTTACACATTTATGACTATCCTTCAGTGTTATGAAACTCGTGTGTAAAAATCATAAAAAAAAAAAAAAAACATATTAAATATACAGGTAAAAAAAAATCTTGTTTTTCCACCAAACAAATCAATCTCCAGTTCAATGGCTAGTGAAACCAATGTCATATTCCTTTAAATGTACATCACACATTTTCAGAATAGTGGCCTGTTCTATTCAAATGTACGCAATATCAGTTCAACTGATTAATTATACTTTCCGATGCGAAACCTTGCCACGGACATTACCGTTCTATAAAACAGAACGCTAGCTGGACCAGAGTTGCAAATCCGTAGAGAAAAAACACAACTGAATCTATTGTTCATTATCTAGGATTCGAGCTCCTTTGAACTTCTACCCCGCGAGGGGTCGAAGCAGCCTGCTGAGAGAAACTCATTAGCCATCCTAAATTATGCAAATTGAGTTTAAGTAGAGTAGTTGGCTCGGGAAAGAGGAATGATTATTTTTAGTTTTAGGTAGAAAAAGCGGATTTCAACTTATCTTGGCGTTTTCTCTTTTTCTTTTCAGGATCTTCGGTGTAATGATCGCATGAGGGGGTGGTGGATATACCAAGAGGGTTTTCTTTCCTGTGCGAAAGAATGACTTGTTGTTTCCGAAGGCTTTTTCAGTTTGCAGAAGTAAAACAGATGGTTCAGTGTTCTGGTAGAACAATTCACCATGTTTTGAAGGCAAATAAAAGAAAAATGTTATGCGAATTTCTTTCATATTGAAAATAACATTTTAATAATTCATTTTTTTTTCAAACAAGTACTGTTTCTTAACATTTTGTAAATTATTTTTATTTCAGATTTTTGCCTCCGTGTCTCATACATTAATTAAATTGCTCCTTACCTTTGACTATTCTGACCTTGATGCTTGAGGACCGTCATATTTAGAAATTTAGTTTTGGTAATTGAGTAAATTGTAATTAACTTCTATAATGTAAGATTTATTATAGAAGTTCTTACTCGAAATGATTCTCTATATATCTTTTATAATACTATATATATTGTCTTTCTCTGGTGCTTTAGTATAACAATGAAAGCCAAAGAAACGCATATTATTTTCAAAGTATTGTGTTATGATATAACAATTTTTTTCAATTTATTGATTCTCACAGTTCTAATTAAAAAACTTTGAATAAAATTTTCAAAGCAGATTCATAAATTTCTATATAATTTGCATCATGAAAAATCTTTTAACCTTAAGATGAGAAAAATTGTAATTAACTACTGATCTGGGCTATCAAAGAAATTAAACGTTTGTACGCCAGAAAACAGCATGTCAACTGTCACTACATTTACGTTGACATCTCAAAATACATTAAAGGGCAAATCAAATGCAACATACTAACTTAACAAAATTTGTATTCACAACTTAATCAGTTTTAATTTATGTTTCATTTTAAGCAAGTGCTTTTCATTTTCATTTGTAACAGTTGATAGTTTAAGCTGGTTAATACTAAAGAAAATACCTTTCTAGTCTTATAAAGTCAACATTTACATTTTCTTTAATTTAATTTGGGCTTGAATTTTAGCTCTATGGAGACAACTTAAATCTGCATTCTATAAAAATTAAAATCTTTGTGAATAAATTAATTTTATACCTTAGAGTATCAAAAACTGAGTTTATTTAATTAAAATATTGTGGGGCCTTGAAAGAATATTTAATTTAACGAAAATTAACTGAAATTCTTGTTTTAAAATATACTTTTTAAATTCTAATGAATTATTTTCTTTAATTCTTATTTAATGACTACTTTAAAAATTTTTTGCATTACTTTTATATGTATTTATTCCTTCCTTTTGAGACGGAAACTACAAGGAAGTTAATTTACCTGCAAAAAAAGACATTTTTTTTTTGCCTTTTTTTCTTTCAATGAATTGTAATGAAATAACATAAACATAAGGGTTAAAACTACAGAAGAAAAAAGAATTCTTGAGAGGAAACAAAAAAATTATATTTTTAGAAAAACCGATGACAAATTACAAAATTGAATGGATAATTGTTAAATTTATACTTGTTTTTAAAATCGGATTTATAGTGTGGAAAAATTCAAATGAACTGCGTTTCAATTATTTCAATTAACCGTGTAAATATGAATGTTATCGCTAAACATCTCGCTCAGCTATTTTAAACATGTTGCATTCGTTTCAACCTGTTCTTTATCATTAGCTTAAACTTTTTACTGGATTTTTGCATTTGAATTGACTGATAGTATGACATGTTTCAGACATTTTATTATCATTCATTCATGGTTGAATGGTTTTTATAATAATTGATATTTAATGGGAAAAGGATATTAAATAGAAATTATTTATTGTTAAATATATTTGTTAGAATATTTTAAATTACGTCCAAATGTGGGTGTTTGCTATACCACTCAATAATAATTATAACCCCAAGTATAGTTTACTAATTAAATGATAATTGCGGACATATTTTAAAAATTTAATAATTAATTTACTAACATCCATATCTTCTCTTTAAATAACTATTTTATAATAAGCCGTTGGCTAAATGAAAGTAGATTAGACCACTAAAGATTTATTATCTGTAAAAATGCTAATTTTCAGTCGATATATCTTCTAAAATTTTTTTAATTTATTCTATAGAAATACAAACATTTAAATTTTAAATTAACAGACTATTATCTATATTATGGTACTAAATTAGTAATTTAAACTATCATAATTTATCTGTAAATAATTATGGATTTTTGGAAATATTAAAATTAATTAGCTTTACTTTTTTAACTTAAGAATTTTCCATCGTGTATTTAAATACAAAGATGTATTCATAAAAATTGAATTCTACATAATTTCTATAGAATTTATTTTATAAAAATAAAGTTAATGAAAGTTTATAAATTCATTTAAATTCTCAGACTTCAATCTTTATTTTGATATTATGTTAATAATTTGTCTGCAAGTTAGTTATAGCTTTCTGGAAACAATTAAAATTAATTGCTTTTTTAAATTTGTTATAGAATTCTCCCTCCTACATTTAAATATGTCTGTAGATATATTATTAAAAATTAAAAACACGCATAAACAGAAGCTTCAATGTAAAATCAATCGATATTCCCAGGTTTTACTAAACTCATCATCATCATCAGTGACTTAGCAGCCCATGGTTGGGCCAAAACCGTCTGCCTATTCTGGCAGATTTCTAGACAGGGGATGTTTTTGTTTTTACTGTGTGGGGTTGTCAGCCCGACGCCCAACGCTCTACAATCATATTAGATCAGGACCTACGGTTTAAAGTGGATTCCAAACCACTACAAACATCCATGACACCGAGCGCCAGAGCGCTAGTTATTCGACCATCAGGCCTCTATTTGTACCTAGTAGTACAAATTATAGATATTTTATTTGAAACTTTGGGTGGTTTCCATAAAAAAATCTATCCCGTTAAAAGTTATAGAAGAATAAAAAGTTTCACATTTAATGCTACATTTAGTATGCAAATTTATATTCGATTCTTTTAAGAAATGAGTCAATAATTTCTTATACAGAATGAAATTTAGACAAATACATTAATTTACTTGTCTGGTGACCTTAATAAAAGTTCTCCTTTATTCCTCTTAGCTTGAATATTTATTGATCGAATTTTTATTCTTTAAAAAGAATGTTTTTAATGAATTTTGATGGTTTACAGCATCATGAACATTTGAGTCGTAATTGATATCATGAAAAATTAAAAATCGTTACTTAAAAATATGCACTGCTACATCATCATAATACGGCTGGCTGTAGGAAAGGGGGATATTTTTTTTTACTATTATCACATACAGTACAAATAGTACCTAGTTTCTTTTAACTAAATCTTAAGGGAAGGTCTGGAATTCAATGTGCGAGTCAAGTTGTTTCATGAGGGAATTCTTACAGCAAGTGAATTGGGAGAATTGCTTTGCTAGCTTTGTAAAGAAATTTTTATTTTTTAGCAGTATCATTTAGATTTTTTTATTAATAAAAATTATACGCCTCAAAATTTTATAATTTGATTTATAAATTGATTCTTATATTTTGTTTTTATAATTTGATTTATTCTTCACAAATAAAAAATAAAATGATGTAAAAAATAAACTATACCCATAGATATACTAAGAACAAATGGTACTAAATATAAACTTTTTTATTTTAAAGTTTAACTCAAAAGTATTTTTTTTTAATTTTCGAATCGAATTTTTAGTATTTCAAAGAGACTGTTCAACCTAATTATTGGCAGACTAAAATTTAGTGTGCCATAAACAGTTTTAAAATAAAATTCCTGTTAGCCATTCACCAAATACAAAATTCTCTTAATTTTTGAATTATTCTGTTTCTAGGATTTTTTTTGTACATTGCTGGTTAGAAACATACGAGTCTACGCGAATGGTATGTTATAAAATCTTTTTTTTTCTCACAACGCTTATTTCAGGGAGATAATAGTGAATAAATAAACTTAAACAAAATTCAAATTCAACAAAGTATTAAAACCTTCAAAGTAAAAAAAACTTTATTATTTCTATTCCAGGCTTTCAAGATTTTTCTTCTTTTATTTCATTAAACCTAATACCTTAAAATGCTGCATCTTAAAACTCAATGAAAACAAATCACTGGTATGTAAACTGCTGATGAAGCAAAAAAAGCCCCAATAAAACGGATTTTGTAATGAGCTCCGAATTACATTTAATTAAAATCTATCCCGATTTTTTGACGCATTAACACTTGTAATAGCGCTTAAATTATTTACGTAGGTTTTTCAATTATTCCTTTGAGGATTAAGTTGACATTTTCAAAACTGATCTGAATTTTAAAAGCAATTATATCTGTAGTTTATTTTACTGTATCTCAAAGCAGCAGCGTTTTATTTTGAATCAATTCGTTTCTTTTAAAACATAATTAGAAAGGATGGTTTTAACGCGAAGGATTTTTCATTAAGGCTCATCTGTCTATCCGAGGAATTAAAATATTAGCATACCTTTTCAATTAAAATGCATAAAAATACAGATATTGGATTCTTTATTAAAAGAACTCGAATTAATTCGTAGTATAGTATACACAATTGAGAGGATATTTCTTTGTCTTCAAAATATTTGTATTTAACTATTCCGAATCTCTTTTAAATTCGTGACAAATCACCTCTGATTAATACGAAATTGAGAATTAATTAGTGATAATAAACCTTTTTTTTGGTCTTAGCGGAATGGTAAATTTAATTACGAATTTAAAATTAAAAATAGAAGAAAGTGGTTTAAGAAAATTTTATTAAATGAAAAATCGTAGAAAGTGATTTAATATTTTCAAAGATGAGTTCTAATAAAGTTTAGTGTGAATTAAATATTTTGCGAAAAGGAAATTTTTATAAACGAAGAAAGATTGATTAAAATTGTTAATTTATTAATGATATTTAGGTAACATGAATAATAAAAATATATATTCTTTTTTTTGAATAAAAAAAAATCATTGATGTTAATGATTATAATACTTATTTCATGAAAATTAGTCTTAAATTAATTTTTTAAAAATTTCACCACGTTTCAAATAAATAGATTTGAAATTTAATTTTTTCCAAGACAAATTGTATTTCTTCTCAATTTTTTACCTTCCACTTTCTTTCTCCTTATTTATATACTAGATTTTTAACTTTATTGTTTAATACAGACGTATGTCTAGAAGATTGTATTTGTTATTATTGGTCTAGACTAACCCCTTCTATGTTTCAAATATATGAATTTGAAATTAATTTTTATTTTCAAATGAATTCAGTATATTTTAAAACGAATTTATGTAAGTTTATCTTCGTCCTAAAAAAAATTTACTATTTTTATTCTTTTTTACTATTTTCCTATTCATTTTCTTTAAGCATTTTTAGAAAATTAAGATGATTGAATTTCCAAGATTATTGTTTTATTTTTACGTCAGAATATTGAAAATGTATTGGGTTTAAAGTCATTCTGAATTTTTTTTCAAACATTGAAGTACTTGAAGTACTTTTCTATCCATCTACATCACCACGATAATCTAAATGCAAGATTTATACTATCACTCAACATATTATTTAAATATAAATAACCGATTATTGCATTTTGAAAATTTTAAATTAAACTTTATCATATGACATTTATCGTATTAAGTATATTACCGTATTATAAATATCATATATTTGAAATAATTTTATATTTGAAAAATTCGATTTAAAAAAATTTTTATATTCGAAATGAAAATGGAAATTTAAGACTTCCATCTGAAGTTATAAATTCCCATTTTTCAAATAAAAAAAGAAATACCCAGAGTTAATAAAAAAGATCAGCTATTGATTTTCTGGTGGTCGACCTCATAATGTGTTAATTTAACTTCAACGGTTAGTTACTTTTTAAAGCTACCCAAAAAATAAAACCTTTGTTAAGTTTATTTCGCAATATTTTTGCCATTTCACTGAAATTACAAACAAATCACCACAGCTTGAACTCCTCAACATGTTAGACCATACTTGTCCAATATGCGTCCCAGGATTACTAAGAATACGATCTAACTAAAATTCAGAAATTTAAAAAATTTATAATGTTAAACATCAAATTCAATATTAACATGCTATTATTTTATAACGGTGGAATTTCTGAATTGAAAGTATTCTTGAGCAATGATAGAATCATTATCATCAATCATAAAATCATTATTGACAATCATATAATCATTATTAACAATCATATAATCATTATTAACAATCATATAATCATTATTAACAATCACATAATCATTATTAACAATCACATAATCATTATCAGCAATTATAAAATTCTCTTCTCTTCCTTCTTACTTTTACTAAGCGATAAACGTCTGTGTGAATCATGAATACGCTGGTCAATTATCGAAATGAAATTGAAGAAAGAAAAAATTTAAATAGAAGTTCCGATGTTACATATGTTTGTGGCGATTTGGCGAGTAAAATGCCATGTAAATGACAATACTTCTTCTTTTGGACACGTTTGGGTATTTGAAAGACATAAGGGTATTTTTATTTGAATATTAAACCTGGCTCTCTAATTTTCACAATATTTCTTTTTAAATTTCAATTCTGACGCATTCTATTAATGCTGTTTAATTTTACTTAATTAGTAGAGAATTTGTGCCATTTTTACAGAACTACAATTTGGAAAGGCATTACACGCAAAAACAAGCTCTGAAGTTTAATGAGTTTACAGGAATGTGTGGTAAAAAGATAATAGCGAGATGAAAAGTTTATACTCTGTACAAAGTTTTTTTTTAGGAAAAAATAATTGCAACAGATTCTGTTGTAAAAGTAGTTATGTATGTGTTACTAAATCAGGTAGAAAAAAAGACAGAACCATATACAAATGGTGAGTTTATTAAGCAATTCATGAAAAGCACGGCAAATATAATTTGCCCTGTTGGTTTCTAAAGAGGAATTTTCTAAATTTTAGAATTTCTCCCCACTATATTCAAGAGAATTAATGACATGGGAAAATCTATCGAAAAAAGTTTGGTGAGTAGAACAGCTTATTTTAAATCTTTGCTTTGGGGATAAACAAAAGTACTGAAGCAACTAGTACAGTAAGTTAGTCATATATAGACTAAAAATTTGTACAGACGCAAGCAAAAGTTCTTTACCTCAGTTATCTGGCCGCTCGATCGCACCTGTCGACTACGCAAGTGTAAAGAAGTCAAATGTTTGTCAGCACTAATTCACAAATTATCACCTCCTGGGTTGGCAAAATATGTTCGCTTTTTATTTGCAGTAGATTAATTACAATCCACAATTATCGCTCCTCATACTATATTCATCAATCATTTAGTCTCGGTATCAGTTGTGATGATATGTTTCTTCTCAAATAGATAAATGCAACGGACCTCAGTGCCAATTGACATTCATTTAATTTCTTCTCAGACAACTAGTGACAGCCGGACTTCTTTTTCCGTTGAAATGTCTCGCGGGTCGGCCCTTTTCTTTCCACCCTTTTTCTTTTTATTTCCGGTGGGGTGGAATGAACTTTCCTTCACTGCCTTGCTCTTGGTTTCAAGACATGCAGTAATGTGGGACACTCTACATATGGGTTCAATAAAAATCATTTAGTTTAATTCGCATATTCTTCAAAGTCCATTACGGGAAAAGAGTCGGGAGTGCTATGAAAAATTTGACTCGGGAGTAGAGTCGGAATATTTTTGGCCAACTTCCCACTCCTGCTTACATCAAACTAAATATCGAAACATTATGTTTTCAAAAACATTGTCAACCATCTCATTAACTTCATGTGTCTTTTACACTTATAATAGAATAAACTTTAAATGAATGAAGTTTAAATTATTTAAATACTATACATTTTACTTTTTAAGCTTGTCAGCTATCTTTAGTGTAGTGACCCAAAACAATTCACCTAATTTCGGGAAATCTAAAAGATTGGACACTCCTGCACTAGATGATGAAAACCTGCGCAAACAATTTATTGCAGGCAATTTAATTGTCTCTAAACAATGTAAATTTTTAATTGATAACGCATCAAAATAGGCAAGAATATTTGGTTCAATATATTCTTGTAAAAAATCTTTTTCAATTATGAATACTAACCTTTGAAAAACAGGAATCACATGATTAATAAAATTTATTTGCACAAAAATCAAGCCTAATATAAAAACATCTATTAAACCAATGCAGTGGTTTTTATTGAATTAAATACTTTACTTGAATTTTTCAAACAATAAATGAAAATCTAAATATAACATGACAAATAACTCTTGTGATCCAATGACAGCATTTCCCAAAATCAGTGTGAATCTATATGGCCCTTGTTTTGCGAAGTCTATGTATCAGTTTAAAAAATAATTTATACCTCAAAATCAATCTGATTCCGTCATAGTGACTGCACTTCCTTATTATTTACATACACGACTTTTATCATTGAAGCAGGTGAATGACGTCAGCAAATTCTCTCATCAACAAGACTGTGTCATGCTTCTCATCTCATCTGATTAACTTGGGTAACTATATTAACTCCTGTATGCAGATTGCGACACATTTTAGATAATTATCGATGCCAATACCCTTGCTCCTACCGATTCTCCGAGAGCTAAGCAAACTATTCAAACCGGAATTCTTTCGGGTACAAAAGAGGTCAATTCTGTAGAATGTGGTGTACCTCAAGTTGATTAATTCAAGTCCGTTGATTATGCTTAACAAAGTTCCCAGGAAAACGTCCCTTTTCTACTTTCTGCAGCGTATACACACCACTCTTTCTCCTGTGCCCCACACATACATGCACCCTTTCTTACTTTGCTCGTCGAAGATATAAATTATTCATAAGCTAAATTTGCAATTTTGTGAGAAAGTTAATTTAGAGTTTATGAGTGCATTAGTGCTGGAGAAAATATGTCTCTATATGAGGGAAAGGGGTTGTGTGCAAATAAAGTATACGAATGTTTTAAACACAGAAGTTGTGTTTGCTTTTGCGGGAAGTTGAAATGAGATCGAAGTCCCCGCCTTTTCCCTATTAAAACTGTGTTTTACACTGCTGTGATTTCAGTGTGCGCTTGAATTAGTCCTTTCTTTCTTGGGGTCTTGTTTACCACCATTTTTCCGGAGCGTGTCATTTGGAGAATTAACATTGTTCTCGAGGTCGTTGTCCTGCCATACACACATCGAACACCAAGTAATGGATTTGTATTGGAAAATTAAGGTGTTTAAATATTATATGAAAAGTTAGAAGTAATCAGAATATTTTTCATGTACCCGTGGTGATATATCGAAAATCATTTTGGGTATTAGTAGTTTGAACTTTGTTAAGAAAGGAAGGTAAAAGATTGTAGAATATATTTTTTTGCTCAAGAAATATTTTTTAACGTTCCATATTTGGTCTTGAAACTTTCAGTCATAAACTGTTAATCTCGATCTTTTTATTTTTCTGACAGTGATGCTTATATTTTTATTAATAATATTTCTATCGGGTGATATAAAAAACGTAATCTGATATTCAGTGACTTTATTACAATTAGTCTTCGTGCTAAAAATTCCAAAGTGAGGCAAGGACATGTTAATATTCTACGTTAAAATAAAACATCAGGAAAACGCAGTAAACCAAAATACCGAGGAATTTTTCAAAGCATTTTTTTATCAACATTGTAAATTAAGTTTGTGATTTTATTCAAATAACTTGATTCGTAACTTATACTTACTGTCTAGTGAGGTTCTAGAGGGCCGTTACTCAATTTTAAATAATTCAAAGATTTTATTGAATTTAAAAAAAATCAAGTGCTTAGGAAGCAAAGTAATCTTTTTTTATTAATTATTTTTCTCCTAACAATAGTGGATCTCAAATTTTACTTCAAAAAAGATACACAAATTTTTCGTTTGCAAAGATTGGAAGCAAATCTCATATCATATAACAACTATATAATAGTTGTTTACAGTTTTCGTATTTCTTAGTTCAGGAAGGAGACTGCCAAATATCTTATTATATGCTGATAATGTTTCGATTCCAAATGAAAACCAGAACTATAAAAATAAGTACTTCAATCAGAAAGAAAACATACGACCTAAAAGAAAGGGTATCGGTAATTATGGAGTTTAAAAACTGGAATCAAGTCACTTTGTGGGGGGGAGGGAAGGAATGTTCCAGTTTAAAATCAATTACTTGGCACATTGTTGAAAAAAATTTCGAACCTTAGAGCCATTATATTGATTCATTTTAGTGTGACTAGGAAAATAATTTTACATTAAGAGAAAATAGTTTTCAGACAAGAAGTCAAAATATTCTGTTATATTAACTTAAAATTGTAGAAAAAAGGTGGAATGGAGAAAGTTGAGATGCCTACTTATCATAAACGCACTTGTATTAGAGTTTTTAAACCTTTTTAAATGGTAGATATCAGTTGTTTTGCAGTAGCCGGTATATATGGATATTTTTTTACATTCGACGATTATTTTTTGTCTATTTATTTTTTGTGATGCATTTTTTTCTCAGAATCCAGCCCAAGTTTGACAAGAAAATATTACTGCAGCGAGGGGGCAAAGATATTGTGTGTGCAATGTGGAAGTAATGTCTTCGAAAACCTTCAGAGGCACATCTCATATTACTGTTTTGTACGGAAAATAAATGAAACTTCTAGCAAGCAATACCAGATAATGTGAAACACCGTATCACCCATGACTCTAGTCGTCCTTCAAATAAATGACTGCAACACAGGCCAGCAGCGATATCAAACCTGGTCAATACAAATGTTGCAATTCATGCTATCGCTGATCACGTGTTGATGCTGTGTAATGCGATTTTATAAGATTTTGATTATCTCAAAAGATTATTAAAATATATAAATATATACACATAACGATATATAATAAATCTACCTATATAAAGCCGTTAAATATAGGTGTTATTAACCTATTTTTAGAAGGAATTCAATTAAAAATTAAAGAAAAGTAAACAGCAAAATAATGAAAAATTCTGGCAACAGCCCTTTATTCAAAATCATAAAATTCTTTTGCTACTTTAAATTTGATTCTTTTCCACAATTCTGCAAGCAAATAAGATTTGGATTTATTTTAGCATTTTCCGAATATAAAAATTCCTATTCCATTCTTCAAGAATGTTATAGAATGCATGGTATCAACATTTCTTAGTAGAAAATTGGAAACATCTTTAGTGTAACCGCTGATGAAGCACGGGTTAATCTAAATGACTGTATCAACAAAGTTCTATTGTCAATTGAAAATGAGAAAAAGAACACACTCTCTTACGACAGTTAAAAAATTGTTAGGAATTTCAAGTCTCTTCTACAATGGGAAATTTAAAAAAAAAAGGATATGGAAAAATTAATCATTAATCTCTCAAAAAAATATTTCTCTTTGTCTATTTATAGAAGAAATTCAATGGATTCATCCAAAAGATTTTCAAAGAGTTCAAGACATAGGGACCCATCATACATTACCATGTACCACTGCAACTTCCACTTATTAACATATTCAGGCGAAATCCTTTGACATACAGACTAGATGTATTTTTAATCTGCTGGAAATAATACTTTATAAGCAAAAATCGACACTATTGATAGATTCTCCCTCGCATATGTAAAAATAATACACAGTATCTGATGTTTGTTATTGATTTTAGTAGTTTTTGCTGACTAAAAGCCTACGGTTTGATAATCTATTTTTGGAGGCATAACTGTTGTCGGATGACATTTGTTTTTTATTTCCTTAAAAGTGTTCTCACAAAAAATGAAAGAAGGCATTACGAAACAATGATAAAATTATAATTATCGACTCAAAATATAAAGTTCTTTTATTGAATCCTATAGTTCGAGTCATTTCTTATTAGTGTCTGAGGAAAAGGGTATAAATTCTTTTATATGTTATGAAGTCATCCCATTAAAAGCACACATTTTTGAGGATTCCTCAGCTCAGTTATTTCTTTCAAGTGTCAAGCTCATGGTATATTAAATTCTTTGTTTTATTATTTTGCATTCAACGATATTTTGCAGAAGAGGGCTTTTAATAATAAGCTTTATTTCTCTACAAATCTTTGATAAAAATTCACTTTAAGAAAGATGATTTCTGTATTCAAATTGAAGAGGAAAGATCTATCAACGGATAACTTATTTAATTCAAAAGTTTTAAAATATTAAAATCAATCTTAATTACAAAATCAGTTTATTAAAGAATCAGTCAACAAATGTTGGAGTACATAAATATCTTACATCATATTATTATCAACTGTATAAAACAGTTATAATGAACATAAAAGAAACAGAAATAGAAGAAAGTTTGACTCAATTATTTTAAAAACCACTTAAACAGTTGATTTTTAAAATTGGAAAGGCCTTTTAAAAGAATGAAATCCAAAACGAAACTAATTTTTTTATTTAAAATATGAATCTAACTTAATAATAATAGTTATATTCAATGTTTTTTTTTAATGTAAATTATATGTTATTTTTTAATTCTAGTAGAAAAATATGTTTTTATAAAATATTTCCTTAGTAAATATTCTTATTTTGATAATTTTGAATTAAATGGCAAAATCTAACGATTTTCTTATTTCTCTTATTTTAGTTTACTAAAATTTAAAAATAAATGATTATTGAATTAGTTATATATATATCTGCTGTTTATTGAGTCATATAACGAATCACCTACACAAATTTTTTCTTTTATTAGAATGGCTTTTGTGAAGTAAATTCAATTATAATGGTAAAACATACTCCCATACATTTTGCATTCATTTTAACCTTTTAATATTGAAAAGTAATTAAAATTATTAAACCCATAAATGAGAGGTTTAAATTAATGAATAAAATATAGAAAGTAACATTCAAAAAATCTGAGAATAATGCATCAGTAAAATGAAATATAACTTAATAATTTGATTAAATCAAAAATCCCTCATTACTTAAACTACTAAAAAAAAGAGAAATCAACAAATAAAAAATTTTAAAAATAAATTTGTTAAATAAATTACATTGAAACAGTAATTATGTTCAGATAGTATAATCTATATTTAAGTTCTTTGTGTATCCTTTAATTCTATTGAATAGGGTATTTCCACCGTTTTAAACTCCATCTATATCATTTATCTTATCAAAATAGTTTAAAACTATAATTTTTCCTCTACATCTGATAATAAATTTAAAAAAAAATTTAACAGTTATGAACGGCGTTATGAAGTTAACGACTCAAATACAAAAATTTCCTTTTTATTAGAGTTCAGATCTAGAAGATTTCTTTTAAACTGGAAGGAAAAAAAAATGGCAGTGAGAAAAAATCGTCTGTATCTTCATAAATAAATTGGATAGAATTTGGAATATAATAATCGCTCTATCTTCACTTCAAATCTGATTTATCCGAGACTTTTATGGAAGAAAAAAAAAAGGGGAGTGCTAGTCTCCGGAGAAGTGAAGAGATTAGAGGATCGTGACGTCAAACTTTTTCGCGATTTTTACCTATCTTTAGAGAGATAACTAACGTGAATTTATTTTTTATTTTGAGTTTTATATATTTTTCTTTAAAATGAAATCGGTGACCCTAGAGGTAATGTTTTTTTATTCTGAACAAAACAGAGGGCTGGCCAGTTTTAAAGTTCGCAATGCTTCAACTAATTAACAATAATATGTAGTGTAAGGTTTCATTAATTAAAATATTTTTAATTATATATATATATATATATAAATATATATGTATGTGTGTATTAAAAATTTAAATAATCTTTAGTTTATACATATATATATGCGTGTGTGCCCCGTGTGGATCCGGGTTAGAATAGTCCTACTGTAGCCTATGCCTGTCGTAAATGGCGACTAGAATGACTACCCTGTGCCCGCGGCTATAGCCGGGTGGGGTAAAGTCAGATTTCTCCCTTTGGGTGCCCCATGTATTTGTGCCCGAAGGTCAAGGACAAAAAGAAGTTGCATTTTTTACCCTTTATCATGACTCGTCGGTCTAAGTGCCTACAGTTTCATGGACTTGGTCTAGATGTTGTTGTCGATCAAGTGGGATAAGAAACAACATGTGTGTGTGTGTGCATGTGTGATGTGTGTAATTTTTGTGAAAATAATTTCTGCACTTGGAATGTAATTATTCATATTAACATGAAATGAATGCGCTTCAGTATTTCTTCACTAACTTATAACATTGTAATCAGCTTGGAAAATATTGTCTTCGAATGTTCTTAGATTAATAGTTTTGTCTTCAACTTTTTCCGTGCATTAGGTAACCACGGATATTTTTAAACTAAACCCTCTATGTGGTAGAAATATTAATTATTAGTGATAATAATAATTAATATTTCAGGGTAATACATATTTTAATGTATATACCTTTAATAACATTTAGGCGCTGGTTTTAATTTTTTAGTTTTTTATATATGTTTATTAAAATGTTTTATGCTGTTTTGTTTGCTAATGTTTTAATACTAAATGTTTTAATATATTATATTATATAATGTAACTATCCTATTCCTTTAAAAAGTTCAATTTATATTATAAGAAAAGTGGAAATATATTATGTGGTCTACAAACAAAATAGTGTTGAATTACATTTATCAAGTAAATGAAATATTGAAATTTATTAGTAAATCAATGAGAAAGCACTAAAGGTGATTTCGTACACCAAGAATATATATATACATGTCAGAATTAAGCGCACTTTTTAACTAATTCATTTACATTTTAGTGCTTGCATGTTACTTTTTTAATAATTGGTAATAATTAATTGGAAATATGCGAAAGCATTTCTGTTATTTATTGGCGAAACCAATTTATCGAATTGCAAATCTCAAGCTAACAAATGTTGATATCCACCAAAAATTGTGGGCAATTATTAATGGTAAATGTTCTTATGTGTCAATTAAATGTGTTTGGGGGGGGTTCATTTAACTGATTTTATATATATTTAATTTAGTTAAAATAATGTGGATGGAAATTTCTGTGTCATCTATAGGAGAAGTTATTTTGTCAAATTAATCTAAGAATCCAATTCCCCAGAAAAAAGTCTACAATAATAATTCTTTATTTCTATAATAATATAAATTTATATGAAATAATTCAAGAAATTAATGTATTTTGTACGTTATTTGAATATATTTTAAACAAATATTTGAATTACTAACACATATAAAAGACGAAGTCCAGTTTGTGATGAATGGACCTTCATAATATATCAAGCTGCATATCTCAAGTTAATCAAAGATTCAGATCCATCAGAAAACAGACGAGAAAGCACTACAAGTGATTTCGTACATCAAAGTGTCGGATGCAAGAATTAATGGTAGCTTTGGGGATATAAATGATCTACAGGTTTCTTGATATCTTTTTTTCTTCCTGTCTTAACCACAATGAAGAAGTTCTTGTTAGTTGAGTCTGACCATTTTTTACGTTTATTTCCTGATGAAATGAGACATGAATGTTCTTTTGGAAAAGATTTTCAAATACAGTAGCTCCATTCCACAATTTAATCATTGATGCAAATATTAGATACTAAGTATGACAAAATAGAATATGCTAATTATTTTTATGCCTTAAAACAGTCATAGAGGCTATTAGTTATTAAACTATGTTATGTATTTCGATAATTTAATTATGATTAATTTTCTTCTTTCAAAACTTTTAAGTTTCCCTTAGGAACATAGGTAATCACTACGTCTCTACTGAGGATTAACCTCTGACAGTTGTCAAAATCTCTTTTGATGGTAGCTAATTTTAGATTAAGTTATACGAACATGAAATAACTTAGCTTTGTTTCTTCCATTTGATCTGCTTAAAACGTTGAAATGGTCAAATTGTAAATTAATATATCGAAAAAATATTTTGAATAAGAGTTAGCTAAAAATTTGTTCATCTTCGTAGACCCTCAGTGTATGAGAGTTAAACTTTAATGCAGACGCCACTAATAAGCATCTCATGCAAATGGACAAAATAATGTTATTTAATTTATACATGAGTTAGATATGTTTTTTTTGGCTGAATATATGGACAGTACACATGAGGAGAAAAACATAATGACTTAACTTTTGATCTGATGTTATATTGTCATTATGTTTTAAAATTAAGTACAGTGGAATCGAATAATAGTTGAATGTGGATGATAATTCACTGATAATAACAATGCTATATCCTCAAGGTCTAAAAATGTTTGTAATAAATCCAACTTTTCAAAAATTAAAAAAATCAGAACAGTTTTTAAAATCTATCAGTCTTTGATCTCTTCATCACTATTACCAATACAATAAGGGGTTTTATGGTACACACGGACTTCATGCAATTGGTAATGTTTTATACACATTGTGGTAATTGTATATAACAAGTTTTATACAAAAAGTGGTAATTGTGTATAACAAGTTTCTTACAGAAGATGGTAATTGTGACTTATTCACAATTATTATAATTATTATACGTAATTATCGAGGCTTATACACAAGTCATCGTTGAACAGAAAAACTTAGAAATACATATTCGTTCTATATACAGACTGTCGTATTTCCATATTTCTGTAACGCTTAATTAGTTTCTAATTGTGGTTTCTGATTAAAAAATTGACTTTCCATTATATCAAAAGGAAATTAGTTAATGCTTCCTTCTTAAATCGCAGAATAAATTAATAATATCTTACATTCTCTATAGACAAATTAGTTAATATCCCTATGGTAATAATTGATCTTTTGCAATAATTTTTTTTTTGCCATTAATGTCCTTGCAGGATTTGAATAAATTATATTATTTACATATATTAAGGGGCTTGATGGCCGAGTGGCTAGCGCTGGTACCACAAGTTTCCAGCTTGGAGCCATTACAATTTTGAATTAGCACTACACCTAGGAAAAGCATATTAAGGGAGCGAGGTCACATTTTTCTCTAAATCAACAGAAGAGTTTACGGGCCATGGATTCACCGTGTCCTACAGACACGACAACCTTTGGTTCGATTTTTTTTCTATTTCAAAAACCCTATACGCTATCAGTCAGTTTGCTCCAGGACCGATGACTAATATGATTCCTAAACGCCAAATGCTAAATTATGAAAAAATTAATATTTTATAAAACACATCTTTTAATAAACTGGACAATTAAACTATTTTCAGAATTCATCTTTGAATATTTTATGTGTTTACCAAAAAAAAAATTTAGTAACAAAAAGTATTTTTAAGACAGATCTCTTTAAAAATGATCAGGTCTCTTGCAAGAATAAATATCACCCGAGACAAATGCCATCTCCGTCCGAAAAGAATAACTTCCCACAAGAATTTCTTTCCCAGGCAAATCAGAATCACAAATTCCTACGAACTTCAATTTCATCTGTCTTTAACGAACAAAAATTCTTTGAGATGTAGAAAAGAACTGTCATAGGGGCGTAATATCTTTCGTGACATCGTCACGCTCCCGTTTTTAACAGGGTTCGTGACATTAAAGCAAGAAATTTAACATACAAGATGTCATCATTTCGGAACAGGAATTTGAGTCTTCATTCCTTAATTCTTTTCTCTTTAAATCTATGCAGAAAAAAAAGAAGTCTGTGAAAATGTTCTTTGGAAATTTTTTTTGAAGGGTGAAGATTACTATTTTTATTATTTTTTACTTAATTAGTATAGTATATTTTTATTATCTGTCGTGAAAAGATTTATATGTTTAGAAAGATCCTATTTATTTTTAGATGTTTTTAACGCATTGGTACTTTTTAAAGAACTGCCAAATATTTTATTGAAATATTTTTGTTAATGATGCAAAACAGATCTGTGATGTACAAACTCCATTTTTTTTTCCTCGAATAGTTTTAAGACGCTATCATTTAATTCCCTCTCATATAGATTCTTATACGCTATTTTAAAAAGGATTTTTGAATGATATCAAAAATAGTTAGCCTTCATTTAATTACTGATTAAATATAAGCAATTTTGATCTGGACTTTACTTTATTCACAACTAAACTCACATCTTTCCTAACAGATAGGATGAAAAATACCTTTTAATGGTTTCGACTTTCTTTCAGAAAGTTATGTCTATTTTGATCCTCAGATAAATAAAAATATTTTTTTGAATTTGATGAATTTTTAAGAAAAACTAGCCTGATTATTTCTTTTGGACCCCACACACAGATTTTTATCTTTAATTGCGAACAGAATGCAAATTTGACATAACAGAGGTACTGTATATTTGCTTTAATTTTCTATTCAAAATACCAGATCTCTAAAACATAATTTGCCAATTTTCTTTTAATTAATACCGAACACTTGCTCTATTCGTAGCGCAGTGGTAGCACGCCCAGACATAACGCATGTTAAATCAGTAAATCGGCTGGGGTATAGGCTGTCTCTACTTTTAGAAACAAAGTGACTCGATGGTGATTTAAACATTGTATATAACCATTTCGCATCGACAACCGGAAATTTTGGTAAAAGTTTGCCAGATTTTATTCCATACAACTCGACAATACAGGACAGTTATTCGAAAAGTCAGGTTAAAATTACCATTTGCCCATTCCTTTCGATATATATATATTTATTTATACTGAACACTTCACATGACGTAATTCGCTCCATAGGTGGCGGAATGTTAATAGATTCATTGTTATTCTGTGAGCATATCAAAAGGGGACTACATCTATTTGAAGAAGAAGACAGAATTTCTTTCTTGGAGCTCTGTTTAAAGAAAAATAGCCTACACATATTTTACACTTGAGTAAAATCTGGACATCCCTGGAGCTAGCCTGATCATGGACAAACCATGGACCATCTACCACTTTAAATATATTAGTAAATGAAGGTATGGCGAAAATTAATATTCTGTTCCTATGAAAAACCATGACTGTGCCGAAGTTCTGTCTGCCAAGCCATATTTATTTTAAAACAAGAATTAGAAAATTGTTTTATAAACAAATAATGCAAATAAATTAAAATTGAAAGATTTGTATAAATGTGAATAATAAACATTTTAATAATTTTATATCTATTTTTTCTTCTTGACTACTAAAACAAATTTAAGAGGAGGAATCAATTTTAATTCTCTTTGGAATTTTCTCCTCGAGTTAAGATCCATTCTATATTTATGAGGCATAAAAATATACATTTCAAGAGAAGAGCCCTTCTAGAAGGAATTTGGACTTTTTATGATTGAAATCCATAATAGTGAAAAATGGTTAAATTTTTCAGAAACTCTCTTGAAGTTTTCCGCTTTGACTCCATTTTATTGTTTTGTTGTATTTCGGCCACTTGAAGCCATCCAAAAATCGTGTCCTTTAAAAGTACTTTGTAAACACAATTTTCTTCTGACCTTTTCGAATAATCCCAAGGTTGAATTTTATATTTCTCTCAAGATCTACTTTATCGACGTCTTTTATAATAAAATACTATCTCACAGCATTTTTCTGAGAAGGCTGTATTTACATACGTAATTTTCCGTTTATCTTTTTCCTTTTTAAACAAAACATTTTAAAAAAATCAAATATTAATAATATAATAATAGATTTCAATCGAAATTTGGCTTGAAAAGCAAAGTCATGATTTTCTATAATCTAATTTTTGCCTATTTTGAAACAAAATGCATTTATTTTTTTCTACCATATGATATTTAGCCTTAACCTAAAATTTTAAGTAGAATACTTTGTCTTAGACTAATTTAATTGATTAGACATATTTTTTAGAAAACATGATCCGCTTATTTGAAAAATGTTATGATTAGAATATTTTTTTTTATTTATACTTCTTTCAGTTTTTAAACGCGTTGGCTCGGATACCTCAAAGTATCTTTATTTTGATGCTTTCCATTTTTTTTCCAATTTCGTTCTTGATAAGTATCTTTTGAATAGGCCTTGTTATTAAAATGTTACGCTCTCTTACAGCATCAAATAATAAATGCAAATGACTTTATTGTTTGGAATCACGCAATTCAAATTTTATAAACGTGACAATAACAATAAAAACATAATAATCGTATTCTCTGTTTAAATGCATCATAAAAGACTTTGATAGTAGGATTCGTGTTTATACTATCACAGGCTTCAAAATGCCAGAGTTAAATTAACGAGACGTTTCGATATTATCATGTGTTAGTTGAATTATTAGTAGTGTAACCACGTACATTAAAACACATCTTAAATACTTACTTTCCTAGTCTTGAAGTTCAAGAAGGCTGTTGCACAACATTTGAAAACTTCAATTTTAAGCTTTTTGTTTTGTCTTTGGTAAATTCTTTAAAAAAAAAAAATTCTAACGCCACGAACTTAATATTCGCAATTCATCGCTCGTATATTCATATTGTAACATATCAAGCATTATCCAAGTTGCACTATTTGTACCTGATACATTTCAGCAGAAATTATGCCTCTGATATTGAATTTCAAAAGCAATTGCATTTAATGTCGCTTAAAAACAACCTCAACTAAGCAGTCCGATGTGAAATATTCGTTGAAAAATGCGATTGAATCTACTTGCATTTCAAAAGAGTAAATGCCACCAATGGAATTCGAAACTTGACTTCCTTGTACACTGATTAGCGTTTACAACATCAAAATATCCATAAGTGGAGCTTAAATATATAGCAACATATTTAAAGATTTAATAAAGACTCAAAGTCTCAGTATTTTCCATAAACAAAAACATAACCTGAGACTTTATTATAAACATGTTTACTCTTAGTCTTTGGAAATCGTAGCAGATTGAATAATTCAATACGTTTCTTTGTATTCTTTTATTTCTTTCAAAAGAAAAGTTTCAGAACTGATAATTTGTCGGACTTTATGTAAATATTTCTCATTTTCAACATCAAAGAAATTTCTTTTCATACACAAACAGAAACCTGAATAACATCATAATACAAATAGAATAGAAAATTCCTTTACAATTTGATTAGTTACTGCGAAGTGAGTGAATATTATGTTTGTAAAGAAACTGTAAGATATTAAAACCAAACCATCGTTTTATGTTTCGTTTTGCGTGATCTTTTCTTGTATAATTTTTAAGAAGATTTGCATATTTAAGTTATAAAAGTAAAAAGTAAAATGTGGGACTATGCTTATATTGATACAAATTAATATGTAAACAAAAGCCAAATGGAAATTTTAATTTTTAATGTTAGAAAATTAATACATTGATTGTAGGATCCTTGTTTTTCAAATAATTTAGTATGCAGTTGGAATAAATGAGAGGAAGGTTAGAGAAGAATTTCATCGAATCATTAAGAACAACAAGTATTCAAAATGTTATTCACTTAAAAATTTGGCTTCGATTCATTAGTATGAGGAATGTTGATTAAATATTTCACATTAAACATTAATTTCAAAGTATTAATTAAAAACACGAAAAACGAGATTTATAAATATAACTGTAAGGAAAATGGGATTACTAAAATGAATATATGGATAATTCCGTTAAATGTTTAGCTACTTGAATATTTATTTTATTAAATGAAGCTTTAAACATCTATTGAATGAATAGGAGTTTTTTTTTTGTTGTCTAGGTAAAGAGTTAATTATTTACTATTATAAAAAGCAAAATATTTTCAAAAAATGTTTAAACAAGCAAAGTTAGTTTATATTTCAATTTTAAATATTACATTTTCTGGGACCCTTTATTTATTATATTTAACTTAAATGTTGAAAGACTTAAAAATATATGCCGATCAT
Source organism: Caerostris darwini (assembly GCA_021605075.1). Classification (NCBI taxonomy): domain Eukaryota; kingdom Metazoa; phylum Arthropoda; class Arachnida; order Araneae; family Araneidae; genus Caerostris; species Caerostris darwini. Next base: position 235,730 of record BPLQ01006518.1, read on the forward strand.
TAATATTTTTAAACTTTACAAAATATTTTATTCTTGTTAAATTGTTTATGAATAATTCTAATTAGCAAGACATTATAAAACAAATGATGTCACTTTAATGAAATAAGGTTACATATATAATTTACTCGTCATTTACTCAATAATATATCATTTACTCGGTAATATATCATTTACTCTGGCAATACATCATAAATGCTTGAGAAAAACAGATTGTTAAATTATTATCATCATACCAAAGGATGCAACGTACCTGCCTATAATAATTATGGGAAGCCTCTAAATTCTCAGAACCTCTCTTTCTACCCACCGGTTTTGATACACTTTGCCGAATGTTGAATAAATTTAGTATTATTTTCAGAATAATCCAATGGAAAACTCAAGATGCTTAGATGAAAATTCCAAGTAGAAAATAATTGCAGAATAGTTGAGAGAAAATGATAATTGCCATGGAAGCCCGACTATCATTGTGTTATGTAAAGTTTTGTGAAATAATTCCTTTAAGTTTTAAAAATTAAATTCACGACATTCAACACTCACCAAAATTGTATATTAATAATGTTTGTAACAAGATCTTAAAAATTAATAACCTAACATATATTGCATATTTATATATATTTTGAAATTGAAATTTTTTATTGTCTTATACATATTTTGAAATTTAGATGCTTAAATTCAAACAAGATATGTTTCTGTATAATTATTTTAAACTATATATATATATTACTACATTTTTCTGAATGTGTTACCAATTTATTATTTTCAAAGTTTCAGGAAAAAAAGTAAGCATCTTTTCATTAAAATCTTGTCAGACTATTATGGAGAACACTTAATGAGAAAAAGAAAAATATGAAAGCTGACCAACAAAAAGTAAAAATAAGTATTTTAAAAAACTTTATCGAAAATTTACTTTTCAAACTAAGAATTTTTAAAGATATCGTTAGAGTAAAATAAAGATCATTATTCAATTAACATTAAATTTCAATATAAAAGTCATCAGTCAAGTTTTTAACCGCTGTTGATTTAATATTGTTTTAAGTTTTTTTTAAGTAATGACAGAGCTATTAGCCAGCAAGGAGTTGAGAACACAAAATGAAAGACCTAATTACCCTTTTCTTCATTAATTAACTGTAGTGGTCTTTACATAAATCTGGATATAATTATTGGTTTGGACCCGAATGTGGTTCTGTCGTTCAGAAACTATGTGGTGTAAAATAAAAACGTGTGAGACTAAAATAAAAAAATAGTAAAGAAAGATGTAAAGGATATAAAAAATGCCTGATTGAAGTAAGATCCTTAATACGAAGTAGAGGTCGAGTATTTTTCTTTTTTGAAAAGCATTTCTTAGCATTAAATCGGATTAATATAGTTAATTCATTAATTAAAAAGAGAGTTTCAGTTTTATTAATACGTTTAGAGAAAAATTGTATTTTTTTTATTTTTAATAATGCCTGAATTAAATGTCTATTGAAGTGTGCATAAATGTTTTTTTCAATGATATATACCAGACTTTGACGTCATTCGTCACTAATATGAAGATTTTTTTTAACGTTTTTATGGATCTTTTTTGTGTGATACAAGGACAGGATGACATCCATGCAGATAAATCTGATAACAGCAAAGCATGTTACCAGAGAGTGTCAGTGTATCATTTTAAATGATTTTAATCAAGTAAGTGAATTTTTCCTTCGAAGAACTATGTTCCGCTTACTCAACCGACATAACAACCAAGCTAATGAGCGAAATCAAACATCTAAAACTTAGTTTTTTTGAATATGTAAATATTTTTTCCATTGTCTGAATTACTTGGGGTTAGCATTCAACCTTAGATAACTTGTTAGCTTCTTCAACTTCATTAAGTTAACATTACTTGCCATGGGTTTTTTAGCTCTTCTTAAAGACTTCTATTTCTATTATACAGTGAGCCACAAAATTGAGTATACACCTCTAAAACTTTTAGACTTCTTCCAATTACAAATTAAATATTGATTTAAATAGATAAATTTTTTTATCCAAGATACTTTAACCTCTGCTTTACCATCCTATAATAACACAATTCTATAGTTAACATATTTATTACGAAAAAAGTTAAGCGATTCGAAGAAAAGATAGAAAACCATGCCGCAAAATTGAGTATACACTTCTTATATTTGTAAATTATGCCACCACTTTTTTTAGTTTCAAATTTTCTTTAAAGAGTTTTAGGAGTAGCTGCTGCTTATAACACGTGCTATTGCACTTCAACGCTTTTAAATAGTATTTTTTCTCATTAAAAATCGTAAAATGAGCTCTCGTAGAGAAACTACTGAATCTGAGCGTTTATTGGTTGTAAAATGGTCGAAAGAGAGCAAATCTCTTCGAGAAATTGCTTCGTTGATTGGTGTAACTCTTGGTTGTGTCCAAAAAATACTACATAAGTATAAAAAAACTGGATTTGTGGCCAATATTCCTGGAAGAGGACCTAAAGAAATACTGAGTACTACAGCGAAGAGGAAGATCATTCACTCAGTAAAGAAAGATCCGAGGGTGAGTGCCTCTAAACTAGCTTTATCGATGTCCTCTACAATCGGGAAAAAGATCTCAGTTGAAACAATTCGACGTACCCTTCAGCAATATGGGTTTCATGGCCGTATACCAATACGAAAGCCTCTCATTAAGTATGTGAATAGACAATAGAGAATGATTTTCGCCAAAGAACATCGTTTAAAGCCTATTTTCTTTCTGGAACACTGTAATATTTTCTGATGAAAGTAAGTTTAATCTTTACGGAAGCGATGGACGATTAAAAATATGGAGAGAAGCTGGGAAAGCACTGGCACCTAAAAACACCATTAAGACAGTCAAGTTCGGAGGTGGATCTGTCCTCGTTTGGGGTTGTATGTCGGCTGGAGGAGTTGGAGAGCTTGCTTTTATTGATGGTATTGTGGACAAACATGTATATTTGGGGATTTTAAATGATAACTTGAAAAAAAGTGCCAGTAAGTTGGGGCTTGGGCCAAGCTTCATATTCCAGCAGGACAACGACCCCAAGCATACAGCGAAGATAGTGCAGTTATACTTGCTGTACCATTGCAAGAAGCAATTACACACTCCAGTCCAGTCTCCAGAGCTAAACGTCATCGAAAATTTGTGGTCGAAATTAGAGAAAGTTGTACATGAGCACGAAATCGCAAGCAAGGAAGTTCTCAAGAAGCTTCTGAGAGAAGAATGGGCTAAAATTTCTGTTAAAACTACTAAAACACTAGTAGAATCTATTTCCTGAAGATTACAAGCTGTAATTCAAGCAAAAGGTTATGCAACAAAATATTAATTTGTACGTTAAAAGGAAATTAATAAAGGTGTATACTTATTTTTGTGGTGGTGCTTTTCCTCTCGTCTCAGATCTTTTATTTTTTTTCGTAAAAAATAAATAAACGTAACAATTTTATAAGTATAGTACGGTAAAGCATAGACTAAAGTATATAAGGTAAAAAATTCAATCATCTTAAAGCAATATTTAATTTGTAATTGCAAAAAGTCTCTAAGTTTCTAAGGTGTATACTCAATTTTGTGGCCCACTGTATGTAAAGAAATCCAAAATACCATTCACCAAGGCAATTCGTCGAAACATGCATCAATGGTAGGAATCAAATTCTTAACCTCTTCCTCTAAAACAGCTATGGCTCAACTTCAATTAATCTAGTGTTCTAACCAACAAAGCAATGATTAAAAGTCTTCGAAAAATGATAATGACATGGATAAAAAAATAAAATTACAGGTGTTAATTTAATAATTTATGAATTAATAAAATACTATATTTTTTCAATCGGATCAATATAAATTATATTACACGCATACTTAATTTTCTTTTTTTATTTAAAAACATTTTTAAATGTCCACTGTAAAATTTTTTTGAGACACAAACCTTACAATTCACAGAAGCAAATATTTTTTTAAATTCTAGCAAATTTTCTCATTTTTAGTAAGTTTGCCAAGCTGCTTTTCGGTTAATTGAAATTCATCATTTAAATTTTCATTTCCTAGGCAGAACCACCTTTAAATAACAGCATTACTGGGGAGTATATAATTGAGACATAAAATGTACTTAATTAAAATATAAATAAAAACTGCATTTTAGGTGCTTATTTATAAATGCACTACTATTATAATTGTGATCAGTGGCGATCAGAAAAGCTGCGATTATCAGGGAATTAACTTTGCAATTACCTCCTTCTAATGTTTTCCTTTGATTCTTTTGTTAAGATTGGCTTTGCAGAAACGTTTAATATTTTTATTCAAATTTACCCTCAAATTCATTTTGTATGTATTTGAAAATTTCCTGGACATTTATCTTAAGATTACCTAGAGAACCGTATTACAAATCTCGAGTTACAAAAAAAATATTGAGTGTCATTTATTATTTTTTAAGGTTTAAGTAACGATAGACTAATAATGAAATTAACTGTGGAATTTTCAGTAAATTGGTATTCATTTTAAAAGATCAACTTGAATTATTTTACATGCAGATGTTATTCTAGCGAAATTTATTTGCAATAAAGCATAATTCAGTTTTATAAGAATTCCCATGAGTCTTTTAACATGGTTACTAGATTTTCAGTTTTAAGAAATATAAAATTAAATAAATAAAACTATTGTTAAGGCTATAATAACTATTCTTAAAAAAAACATAAAAGAAAGTAAATTTAGTAAATTTAGTAAATTATATGATAATACATTGAGGAAAAAGTAAGCTCTCAAATATTAAGTTTCAAGAATTTCTTTTTAAGAAATCCACTTGGAGAAATTACTGTGAACTAAATTACTAAATTACTTTTGTTTTTCAACTATCGATAACATAATATGCACTGAAACCTACTGCTAACTATAAACTGAGTAGGTAAAATTTGAACTTAAATATATTCTTCTAAAGGAGCAAAGACAGTAGCTGAATTCTTTGAAGAGCATTATTTAAAGAGAATAAAATGTCACGCAATCTTTACACTTTTTTTCGAGGGCAGAAAAGAAAAGCAAAGATCTTGGCCGGAACAGTGCACTTCGGTTTTTAGATCTTACTTGATCCGTAGTCGATCGATAAAACATCATATCATGGTCAGTTCTTCTAATCGACTTCTATCATTGAAAGCTCGATTCTTTTCACTATTGTTCGGAGTTCCTTGATAGAAATGCACCTTGGATTTCAAGTGCATTGTGATATATACTATTCTGCAAAGCACTCTTTGTTATCACTCCTTTTGATGAAAAATATGCTCTTACAATTTGCTGAATAATTTTCAAAGAATACATTCCTTCTTACTTGAATTTTAAATGAAGTTTCGATTAATTAGTGTTACTCATTAATGATTAAAATTCATTCAATTTTAAGGTGTGTAAACTTTTTTACCAATTCAATTTAGGATACACTACTTTAGCCGATAAACTCATTAATCATATTCACCACTTAATAATTTGTAACAACATTTCGGTGAAACATCGCTGATCCTTACAACACGTTGATCGGCCTGATGGCCAATTGGCTAGCGCTCTGGCCTTGGGTACCACAGGCTTCAGGTTCAAATGCTGGCGGTTTCATGGATGTTTGTTAGTGGTTCGGAATCCACGTTAAAATGTAGGTCCAGTTTAACTAGCCTAAAGTGTGCACAAAATGACCGTAGAGCTACAAACCAAAGCAAAATTACAACGCGTTGGGACAGTAAAATATTCCGAAAGGATTTGTAAAGGTGTGTATGGTATTAGTGCATGGTATACCATGTATTTTCGTGTTATATCGGAGAAAATATGGAAATTTTTCAATCCGAATATCGATGTGAGACTCTCTATCATAGGTCTTCTCATTTTCAAAGCAGTGACTTTATCGATCCTCGTCCTACTATATACTAGATATCACGCACTACAACAGGGTCACGAGCGAGGAACTTCTCATAGTATCGTAATCAAATTCTAACCTGGGTGAAAAAATGATCGTGCAGTTTACTGCATCGTCGCTATCTGTTTTACTTAATAATAATTATAAAGAAGAAGAAAAATAAAGTTGTGAATGAACTTTTTTTTATAACGACTCAATGGAAGAATATTTTTGACTCAATGGAAGAATATTTTAGAATTGCCATAGATTTGGTAAAATATAGGGCACTTGGAGAATACCAGGTCACAATGTAAAGGGGCACAATTAGACTCTTTTAAATAGAAGAACATGCACACGGAAATAATGCATATAAGCACTGATAGTTATGAAAGATTGGGCAGCGAAATTAAAGACACCATTTGGAATGTAAAACGATGCGCAAATGTTTTGTAACTCAGGATGTTCCTATTCCAAGAAAATACTCGTTTCAGCAAGATTATGAGCCAGTAAACTTCATAATTCCTATTGCTAATTACATGGATGACACTTAGGGAAACCACTGGATTAGTCTAGGTGGTACTGTGTCTTGGCTATTACGATTACTATAGCTGTCATATTTAATTTTTTTTATGAAGATATATGAAGAATACCACGTAAAACTCCCCTATTGACTGCAGGCATCATCTTGTACTGAGATTTTCGGATATTGCAGAAAAAGTTTTTGAACTTTACTGGGTACAAAATTTTTCCAAAAATTTTTTTATTTTTATTTTTATAAGGGCCTGATGGCCGAGTGGCTAGCACTCTGGCGCTCGGTACCACAGGTATCGGTTCAAATCCCGCGTTGCCATGGGTGTTTGTATTGGTTCGCAATCCACTTTAAACCCTAGGTCTCGGTCCTAACAGGATCGTAGAGCGTTGGGGGGGGCATTGTTACTCCGCGTCGGTGGCTTATCTTCAAGTTACACGCCCCCCCGTCTGGGTAATGCAAAGTGAGTAACGTCTGTGCAGCCCTTATGGCATAAAAAGATCACGGTCTATTTGCCAGCTGCATTAGAAAAAAAAATTATTTTTTCATGTATAACGAACAGCATATTTATTGAGTTTGTAACATTTTAAAAATTAAAGGAGTTGCAACGAATTTCAGTGTATGGTATAATGCGATCTATCTTTTAAGAGTAATTCAATTTATCATTAGGTATCAATTACCATTGGTATCACTGCTTCGATGACAATTCGATTCCAACAGAGATTCAATGACAATCGTGACAGATTGTGAGTACATCTTTTGCCCCCTGTCAAACTACATGATGGAAATTTCCTAGTTTTCCCCATAGGATACGCAATACAGATCATGTCCCAATAAATAAAATTGCAATTTCCTCAAAAATGTTGCTGAGGAAAGCAAATAACCTTTCTGTACCCGTCAGGGTTATTCTTTACATTTGTACTTCGTGAAACACGATGTACTTATTTAAAATAAATATATAACATCTTATTCGCGTCTGAAATCATAGTAGTTTGTTATAAAACCAGCTTGTTACAAAAACAAGTGTTATTTACCGAAACTGAGAATATAAATGTACTCCAAGTTAGGTGAAAAGCTCTGGATTTTGGTTTAAAGGATTCCTTGACCTCGTCATTTAACAGTGAAATCTTCAGAGAAGATTTTGTATACAAATGTTTAGACTAAACCTAATTCCTTTGAAAATAGTAAATTTACTCGAAGACACATGTTTGAAAGTAAAAAAAAATTGTTTTTGACTGTGAACAAGAGGCAACTCATCATGCATTCAAATAATCAACATTGTTATTCAACTGAACCCTTTAGTTTTCGTTTCATTATTTACACTTATTTCGGACAACTTGTTCATCTTCAAAGCCGAGGTGCAGGAAATCTTCAGGAGAAATTTTATCAAGACTTGAACTTTTAACTGCATGGGTTGAGTATTTTCTTTCTTTTAAATTATATTTTCTTTCATATTTTGTTATATTTTTTGTATTGTGTGACCCATTTTTTTTATCTTTTTATTGGTCAAATTCACAGGTCCTTATAATGAGAATAATTTTGTGTTTTATACAACGAACATGAATAGACATTCTGTTCCTATTACAACCTAGAGTTATTTAAAAAATATTTTTCTTTAACACAAAAACACATTTTATCTCTTCTCTTGCGTGATTAAATTGCTACGGTAATGTAGTACGTATTAAAACTTGCTCTCTTGTTTAGAATCTATATTTCAATATTAGATAAGGCTATACTTAAAGTTTAATAATCCAGTATTAGATAACATTTTTGCTCAGGTTGACTCAGATACCTTGATGCCTTCGTAATAAGCATAAAAACTATCTTGATGTGGATATTTTTTAACTAGCGATATTCCTTGCTATTCCGTATTCTAGCGATTTATTATCATGTAAAAATCTTCACGTAAGAAAATTTATTATAATCTTAGCTAATTTCATAAACGTTATGAAATTAAGAAATTATTTCTGAAGTAAAATATATTTCATAAACTCTAATGTATCGCAAAAATTGATTACCCACTTCAATAAAAACATTTTTTTTGTTATTTATAGCTGGAATGTGTTTCATTTCCTTAATACTCTTAAGAACAAGGAAGCTTAAAAACCATTTCATAGATGTTTCTTATCTTGCCAACTAAAAAAGAGGACATAAAATAAAACACACATACTTATATATATAGCCTGTAAAGTTGTCATCACTGAAAATTGGAAGACCTATTGATCGAGTCTTTGTACCCCTCATTAAGTACGTAACTAATGGCTTGTCAAAACAATCGCGATACCATTCGAGGCCAAAACTGCTTTGGCGAATTTGGTGAAGAAAAAATGAAATAAAAATGCGTTTTCAGATGTATGGGAATGAAAGAAATGTCGCTTTATAGGTTCTTTTATTTTGGTGGCATTTGAACCTTAGATTGACCAATTATAAGCATCTATTGGCATCAGAAAACATTGGTGACTTGAAGCTGTATGTGTAATTGACGTTTTTTTTTTTTTTTTTTTTTGTCGGAAAAGTTTTTCAAAATCTTTATGGTCGTAGATAAGGAATTGATGAATTCATTTCTTTAAATTAATGTAATAATGTTTAATTTATCTAACTGTCATTCATAAAAATATGCCAATAATAATTCAAGCTATTAAATGAATCATGATGGTGCCACTCTCTGCAGAATGAACGTTTCACAATATACAACATCCGAAAGACACTTTTTGAAATTCTTCCTTTACATATAAATTCTTTATGGTGAGATCAACAATGTTTGACCGTCTCGAGTATGTTATTTTACAAAAGATAAAGGCCTTTAGGGTGATTCTATTTTAAACAAAATGTTCCAAAATTCTTGTTTTATAAATATTACTGCAGTTCCATTTTTTTATATTGAATAAAAAGGTATAATATTCTTTTATTCTAGTGTTTTCGGCTACAATTCTCTTTCAACTTCAGCAGTTTTCGTTTTATTTGAGTTATCTTTTAGTAACACCTATAAAATGAATCCTATTGCAGTTCAATAGTTTAAATTCATACAAATATTATACAATATATTTTTATTTAGGTTCTTAATAACAATTAATTTTATTTAATTTAGTTTTTGGTAACTTTATGTACCACTTATTGAGCTAATATTATTAGAGTTTCATTTCCTTTCCTCCATTATTATTATTATTATTATTTTGAAAAACTTGGAAAAAAATGTCTTCGGAAAAAATGAAAAAGACTTCAGAAAAAGATTCAGTTTTCTTCCTCCTGTTCTTGAATTAGTACAATACATCTGCGAAGTAATTTTTTTCATTGTCTTTGAATTTATTATAAACAATTCATGATATATTACACTAATTACTTCATCACTTTTTAATTGGAAATTATTCCATTTGTTAATTTATAAGGTTTTTTTTAAAAACTTTTATGGAAGAAGTATTACAGCTAATAAATTAGTGCTAATGCTAATTTAGTAAAATTTCAAAAATGTAAATTAGTAAATATGTTGCTGTTTTTATAAATACTAAAGAACTGGTTAAAGTTTGATAGTTCTTTTTTGTTTTAAAAACAGAAGAGATGTGATACAAGATAGATGTCAGATTTTATCTCATATTCTAAACATCTCTAGTTTTCTAATTGAAATCATAGTCATATGAAAAGATATAGGTGATATTTTATACTTTAAATTTATGTATTCCACTGAAAGGGTGTATGTTATCACCTATGTATTTATCATACACATTTTAATTTTTACATGACGATTTTTATTGATCATAATAACATTTGAGGCTCTTCTTATCCTATTCTGAAGTTGGAAATTAACGGAACGCATATAATTCAAAATTATTTCTCGATGTGGGACTGTGAGCTCTTTTCTTACATAAAAATATACGATTCTTCAATTTTTTTTATTTTTTTTTAAGAAAAGTGCACAGAATTCGTGGATTAAAAAACCACTTTCTCCAGTTCTTCCACACCAAAAATTTTCAAAAAGACCAACTCCGAAATTCGTCCATTTTAAAATGGAATGATCCAAGGAAATTTTCTGCTCATTTTTTTTTCCATCCCAACCACGTGTTACTCATTTCACCGAAAGGATAATTATAGGTTTGGTTCCACAAGCGTGAAACTTTTCGCGCTATTAAGAAGGAAAATCTAGAATTTCTTTCTTCAGTTTTTTCTCATTTTTTACACTTGTCTGTTTGGAACGCATCGTTGGACGCCGGTGGTTGGGGAACAAGAACTGCATACATAATTAAGGTTATCTCTCGTTTTTTGAATATTCAATCAGTTATAAACGGCGGAGTTCCTAATACTGTGGTGGACTCCTTTTTTTTCCCACGCATCACAGATGTTTGAATTCGATAGCCCTAGCCATTGATGGAGAAGAAGTGCTGATCATCTTTCCTTTATTAAATTAAAAAAAGTACGTAATTAATAGGCCTTCGTTATTTTTATCTCATTGCGTCGTTATTAAATTTCTGATTATTATGCTTGTTAGTTTAGGGGTGAAGGGGCTTTGGGAAATATTTTTTGTTTGTCATGGTTTAGGAATTAAATTATTTAGGAAAGGTTTATCAGTTATACCCATTGACTCCCGTAAGTGTTGGAACATATTAGAAATTGCATTAGAAACCCATTATCGAAATCCCGATGCAATGAAATAGATGAATCAATACCTTGTTCAATGAAATACATACGAACCTCGTTCTTTGATAGAAATAGATGATTCGATGCAATTCTATCTATTAAAAAGGAAATTTTTACTTCAGAAAGAGTACTGAGTTTGGTAATCACCTTATTAAATCAAAAATAAGCTGGTAAAGAACTTATTAATGTCTTATCATTTACCCTTCTGTTATTTAATAATGCAATCGTTAAAAATATTAAATTTCAAGCTTAACGTCATGCTTATGGATTATGGAGTACATTTTAAGGAAGAAAATTATTAATTATTCAAACAATTTTTAAAGGTAGTAGTTATGCGACGAACAAAGTGGAGGGTATTTGTCTTAAGGATGGGCAAATGATTTTCATTGGGTATAATGATGACATTTAACATTATCTTGTGATAATCTTTTGGGTATCTAAATTTTTATGGTTTATAATACGTTCACCAATAAAGTATTAAAATTTGTAAGATTCTTTGATTAGCGAAATGAGTACAGCTTTGCGAGTAAAAGTAAGGATTTTTTAAACATCTGGAAGCCTGTGTTGCAGTTATTGCTTTCAGTGACTCGATGACGATCGCGACAGCGTGTGTTAGTATCTCGTATTGAAATGGGAAAATTTCCAGAATTGGAAATTTGGTGGAAATTTTCCAGATATTTTCCCACATAAAAAGCAAATGCTGAACAGTTATCCGCGAAATTTCTCCCAGCAAGCAACATTCTCCACTTTTCTAAGGTTAGAGACTTCGTGGTATACAATTTGAAACGCTACTTTCCTAATTTAAAACAAAAGGTTCAAACAGATTCAGGTATAAACTTTCCAGTAGTTTTATTGCCTATCATAAATTATACATTTTATCCATCCATGAATCGTGTCCATTCTTTCATTCGACGCTTAATTCATCCTTCAGTGATTCATTACGAATATAAACCAACAATAATTTACGTTGAAGCAAGCGAATTTCATATTTTACACGTAATGCTGCAACATGAACAAGTTAATATGCGATAGAGCTTTAAAACAGCTAGATTACAAATTAATAAATACACTTAAAAAGGTGTCGAAGTCTATAAATTGAATGCAATGCTTTCATATGGCCAATTTGCTTCCAAAGAAGTTGATAAGTCATTCGATACGAAGGTACATGAAGACATATTGATTACTGCTAGAGTTCTACAACATTAAAGATTTTGCTTCACTTTTGAAATTCATTTTCTCGTGAAGATGAATATAATGCTTTCTTATTAATTTTTAATTAAAAATATGTTTTACTTCAGCACAATAGTTTTCATTACAAAAACTAATATACTAAAATTTTTTTAAATAAATTTGTACTAGGAACAAGATATGTATTGCTTGAATGTGAAATGTGATGCACAACAGAAATGAAACATGTTATCCGTTGGTGAATACGTGCTTCATAATTTATTTAAAATACTTTTTTATGCTACTTAAATTACGATTATTTTATAATAAATATTCTGAAATAGAAAAAATAATGTTGACCCTCACTATACCACCACCGTCACAAAAGTTAGCGAATTAGCATGGCTTTTTAATCCGGAAACCAAGTTTAAGGCAAATCTTTCATTGCGAATCATGAAGAACTCTATTTAAAAAATTTGACTGTATTCAAATTTGTAAAATTACTTCTGATATTGTATACTAATTAGTTTTATTTCAACAATATGTTTTAAAACAAGGTCATGCTGCAGAATTTGAATGTATTTGGTTTTGGTCGTATATTTACGTGCTTGGCTTCGCTCGGTAGTAGAAAAGATTAAAGAAGACAGAAATGAGAACTCAAGAATAAATTATGTTAATTATCTAATTACTCCAAATTACCCTTTGCTCTTCAATGTGTAGGGACGAATAAAGTATATGAGTTCAAAATGAGGTCTCCTGAAGTAATCTAGGTAATTCAAGTTAACTTTAAATTACATGAAACGAAATGAAGTTTAACCCTGAAAATGTTAATTGAAGCTAGCTGAGTTTTAATGTGTCTGAAATGTAGGGTCAAAAAGTTAGTTTCACTGCTTATAAGTTAATTAATATTAAGCTTTTAGAATAACTAAGATAAAATTTGAGATTTAGATATACAAATATTTCTGTTCTTAATTCAAATGTTAATTCTTAATAAATAATTCAAAATAATTCATAATAAATAATAATAATTAATAATAAATAATAATAATTCATAATAAATAATTTTAATAATAAATAGTAATAATTCATAATAAATAATTCTAATAATAAATAAGAATAATTAATGATAAATTCTAAAATAAGTTTTGCTTACATATTTTCAGTTTTGTTGTTTCAATTGAATCCATTAAAGTTTTGATAACAAAAACTAATTTTTTTATTCTTCCACGTTTTTTTTAGACATACAAAATACAAATTAATGATTTTACAGAGAAATTTGGAAAAAACCTTTTTTTAATTTAACAACCTCAAATAGTTGCAATTATTCAAGCAAAATGCCATAAAAATTTTCCGACATTATTCAATTATTACTAATTTAAATATTTTATGAAAATTGAAATATTATTAAGAAGTTATATTCTCGATTATAAAAATATATAATTAATAATATTTTGATGTTTTACATGCTAATTACAAAGTTTACTGATTTAATATTTAAAAAATTCATTTCTCTTTAGCTTAAAACTGTAATTATAGATCATATTCATGAATTAAAATTTTAAGAAATTTGTTTTAAAATTACATTATAAAAAATTCCTTGTTTCAAACAATTACCCTGCTTGTTACCTCGTAAATAATCATAAAATATTCTATCAAGAAATAAGTAAAAAATAAGCAAAAATTCATCTTATAGCAAGGGAACAAATACAGTTTAAAAGTAATGTAATTTTTTAATTTGCTATTTTGATACTATTCTATGCCCCCCAAAAATAAGATCACTTAATAGCAATATACTTTTCAGATTACGTAATAGCAATATCCACGTTCTATAATATAAAAGTTTCTTGTGTGTTGTAATTTTGTAACGCTTTTTCAGTTATTTCGCAATTTCATATTAGCTGCTTAGGAGAAAACCTCCTTAAAAAGTCGAAATGGATATAAGCTTTTATGTTATTGCAATAGATATATGAAAGATTCCGCAAGCATTGAAGCCTTCATAAATCACGCTATAAATTTGATTTTTTTAAATGCTATACCGAAATCTATAAATATATATTTGACTTAAAAGACAACAAAATTCTTAGAAGCAAAGCAGTCTCTCGAAAAATTCTTCACATTTAAAAAGAAGAACCTGACAAAAACCAGGAAGTGTATTGTCACAGGAAAACCAGGGATCTTATTATCTGCTCTTTAACTTTTACCCAACTGAAATTACTTTTTTTTCCTTAATACAATTTTGTTTGTATTTCAACTATCTATCATGTTATGCATGTGCTTGATGCTTTGAATTCTGTCTACGCTTCATGAAGCTCTAGAAAGTATTGTTGAGTATGTTTCAACATTTTGATATTTCAGGCATTATTTTGTAATCTGTATATTGTTATTATGATTTTTTTTTATTTCCTGTGTATGATTTCATGAGGATAAACTAGGATATAAAATTAAACAAAATTGTACTGCTTTTTTAAGAAAATTAGATAATATTGAAGTTACAATCTAACCAACACTATTAATTACAGTTGCAAAATGATACAGAAGTAAAAAATCTTGCTATTTGATCTTTTTATAATTACAATGTCTTTTCCCTTTTCAAATCCGTGAATTCCAAAATTGACTCATGTTACTGAAATTCGAGAATTTTCAGTATTCATGACAAGTTCACATCTGTTCGTGAGGAAACCAGAGAAAATTGGAAATTTTTGCCCACTCCTTTTATCTTCAGTAGAATAATTTGGTGGTACTTCGGTTTGGTGTTTCGTAATATAGTTAAGATTATTAAATATTGAATTTTTATTTAGGTTTTACAAGATCTAGTTAGAGTTAAAGGAGATGGCATCCAGAAATATAAATGATATAAAAGATCCAGATATCCAGAATATAAATGTTTTCATTATAAAACATAAATTAGTTTCTAAAAATATTTTGTCGCTCTAATAATTCTGAAGGGAATTTTTATATAATTACACTTCGCTCAGTTTCGAAACCGTAACTAACAGAAACATCATTCATGATGAATGTAGTTTAAAAAAAACTGCATATAAGGCTTATAAATAATATTCTGAAACATTAGCAGTAGAAGAAGAATGTTTGGAATAACTATAATTGTGTCTATGTAGTTTGTTTATTTTAATCGTTCGAACTTTTTATTTTGTTATGTCTTCTATAAAGTTCTCGCGTAAGTGGAGAGTTGCTAAGTATATCATTCAATTTTTTCAAAACTTTTATTCAAAAAAATCAAATACTTATAATTATCTTTTTATTTTAAGTTATGTGATGGAAATTTTTCAAATGGTAAGTTTACATTTTCTTACAGTATTTATGTTAATTTAATTGGACGTTATAAAAAAACAACAAAATTATCTAGAATTAAGCTTTCGAAATAAAAAGAGAAACGTATATCTACCAAATATAAACATTCTAAGAAATTACTACGACTTGCTGTTAAAAGACAAGAACTTTAAAACAAATGAGAGTCAGGAACAATATCGAAAGCAGGTCATTTCTGAATTGTGCACTGCATAATTTTCATCTCACAAATTGATTTTTCTTAGAAAAATGCTATATTTTTATAATTCATTTTTATTTCATATTTGTAATTACATATTTCTCAATAAATAAATTAAATTTAGTAAATGCTATGTTATGTTATATGAAAAATGATTTTTACCATGATAATTCCAGCTAATTTTGATAATATTAAACAAATAAAATTGCTCTAAAGTGTTTTAAAATAGAATTTGGATAAGGTGAAAGATAATTCATAAAATGTTTTCATATTTTTTTATTTTGTATTGCTGTAACTAACATAAACATATACATAACATTTTATTTTGCATTGCTGTAATGAACGATATAAACATTAAATTGATTATTCTTAGTTTATTCTGTATAGAGTATCGTAAAAAATGTATATACTTTTTAAACAATGTTACAAATCACATAAATTTTTAACACGAATTTATAATAACTAATGCCTTACACTAAATGTGAGAATTTTAAAAAATGAATAGGAATTTTTATAGGAAATTCTATAAAAATAATAAGTACTATATATAAGTACTTCTAATATACAAAATCCCATTCAAAAAAGTGTAGATAAAAGTTTTAGTAGTACAGTAAAACAATATGAAGCTAAAATATCGAAAATTAAGAAAATGACAAATTTTTCGAAATAATTTGAAAAGTAAATATATATATATATATACATATATATTAGGAAGAAATAAAATGCAATTTTTCTCTCAAAATTCTTTTTACAATTTGAAAATAAATTCCTTTAATTTTAATTAATGGGCAAAATTATTATATTATATTCAGTTTCATTTATTTAGAAAATTAGTTGTTTATTTAGAAAGTTAATTGTTCTAAGAACTAAATCTTCTTACATATAAATTAATTATTATTTACAATAATGACACTCTATAAAATGGTTCATAATTATGGTGTAGCATTTTCCTGCGGATTTGAAGGCGTTTTAGTCTTGTTAAAATCGAAACTCAGTTTGTATTTAAGTAAAAATTTATAATAAACATAATTTTTTCAGAGAGACTTCTTTCTGAAAGAAATGTCCTTCTTCATAAACAATACAAAAATCAAGCTTCTACTAAAAAAACAAGCTATTGTGAGACTGTTTAAAACAAATAGTCAATAATTTCACCTGCCATAATATTTATTTTTCATCCTAGAGTTAAACTTAGAACGTCTTTTCTACTTTCTACCATTCGAAGGAGTGGCAAAGGTCACTTGTATGATTTTAACGAATATTCTTCATGAACAATAGTTTATGTATTAAATTCATATTAATAACACTAATGTTGATTTTTACAGTGTAAATTATAGATATACAAATGATTGCATGTGGCCCAATTTTGCTTTTCTTACAACTTGCCTCATTAAATTTGATTTCTAAAAGATCAAACCATCAACTAATTTTTGAAAATTTTTCAGATTTTAATTGAAGATTGAAACAGGATCTGATTTTAGTTTGATAAAGAAATTAACATATATGTTAAAAAAAATATTTGATTAACTAAACATAATAATTAAAATTAAATATAAATAATAAATTTAGTTAAAAGTATATCTTTGTGGGGACTTTTGTTGATGTAAAAAAATATTTAGGTACTTAATTATTATTTTTCGTAATGGGGCTTTCGAAATTCCTTAAAACTCAACATTCAGCTGGTATGAGGAATCGTGAGTCTTATACAAGAAAATGCAATAATTTATAAGCATAAAAATTATTTTATTCATAATTTTTTATACAAATAATTACAGTTAATTGTACAAATTTTTTTTATCAATAAGCAAAGAAAAAGTTCTAATCATGAATAAATATTACCTGATACAAAATTCTTCATTCTGTATTCATCTCGTTTTCGACATTCCATCGTGAAAGAATTTTTAAAAATTCGAAATCTTTGATCAGAAAATTTTTTGTTGAGTGCTTGTAAAATCGTTGCAAAGTTTTTGTTCTGGATAATGCAATGTATCAATGTATGTCAATCCAACAGATATCCCTCTTCCAATTATCCAAAACAAATTTATTCAGAATCAACTCCACAATCTTGGGAATTGTAATAACAAAATCTCACTGTAGTGAAATTGTTTTCTTAAACTATTAACATTTCCATTTTTCCAAAATTTCGTAATTGGTGGAATTGAAAACAAGCACAATTTTTGTAAGCTGCATAACAGATATTTTCATAATTTTCAAATTCAAACACTATTACACTCGGCATCCGATCAAGTGGACTATGATTTTCTTCCTAGATAATATCTTCGACATAAACTAATGCTCCGTTTAATAATCGTTTTTAAACCCCCAAATTCGAATGTAGCATATTTTTAGATCCAATTGATAAAACTACTACTGTAGTTTATCCTATATAGTTAATAAATTTGCTCTAAAACAGTTATGGATAGTTGGAATGTAAGCAGCCAGTTTCCGGAGTGGGTATCAAACCTATCTTTGACAAATTTCTTATTTAATTTCCTACATTCTACGCACAATCTAGTTGTGCTGTCAAATATTCAATAACTATTCAATAAATATTCAATAACTATATTACACCGTTAGGGGAAGATCTGTTACTCAAAGACAAATAATTAATAAATTATTTTTTAATATTCAGTAATCTTTTCAAGTAAGCCAGATAGATAGATAAGATAGATTAAAATGAAACTAAAAATACTTAAAAAGGTCACCATTAATCTGTGAGTTATTAAAAATAAATAAATAAATACATAAAATATGAGAGATTATTAAAAATCTAAATAATATTTTAAACAACAATAAAAAAAATAGAAACTAATATAATTTTCTTTCTAGAATATTTTTAATTTAAACACAATGAAAAAAATACTTATACACAACTAGTTTCCTTTTTGCGAAAAATCGCAATGTTGATTGAAATAAAAAAATTTACAAGAAAAACATGAAGTTATTATTGGTTTAAAAATTTAAAAATATCTTATTTATTATTTTAATTTGTAAAACAGCTGGAAACCCTTTTGGTGAGAAAACAGAAATGTTATAAACGACCAGAATATAAGGATTACACCACCTGAATATATATATACAAAACAGATGCCGAAATGACCTCAAAAACCAACCGGGAACTTTGTACCAGGACAACTCTTGATTTGAAACATAAGCGATATGCCAAGTAGACAGTTGATGCGGAATACTTTGCCATTTTGGCTTTCCATTCGGGATGACAACTATATATCAGGAAGGCTTTCAATTTTTGTAGCATCAACTATAAGTCGATCTGGTTGTGTTTCAACTTTTTGAACATCAATTATATGCTAGGGCGTCATTTCTAACTTTCTGTATCAAGTTTATACGAGGAATGGTACTTTAAAACAAATTGGCACACCAAGGCAAGTGACCTTATCCTGGTCGAATCCCCAATTTTTATAGTAGCAATGTTAGTGTCTAAAGGAATTAAAAAAACACAAAAAGACTGGTTGTTCGTTTTCCATTTTCTTTAATAAACACCATCTCTATTTTCATATTTACTAAAAGGTTAACCAAAATAGCATAGTACTAAACTACCTGCTGTCATTTTCGCGTCGCTCCCTCTTTCCTTCTCTTTCCAGAGTTCAGTTCGAAAAGGATCGCATGACATTTATTTCAAGTAGACAGGCAGGTGTAATAATATAAGTAATACATATGTTTTTTTTTCATTTATTACAGACTAAAAGACATAGGTCTAACCTGGGTGAAAGCTCTTACTTAATTATTCATTAATATTCTACCCTCTAATTCTATTGGCTATTAACACATTGGCTATTCATTGAATTTCAAATGAGCCCTTAATAAATGTTTTTTATTGCCTACTGATTCTAATTAAAGTGTACTTGTAAACATAGATATTCAGGATTAAAATAAAATAATCTATAAATAAAAAAAAAATTTCTATATTATTCTTAGGCCTGGTTATTACAAAAACGGAACCTTCCAAATTCATTATTTAATTTAAATTATAATATTTTATTTAATATAATGTATGTATAAATAAAATACAAAGCAAAACTTTTTTAGTGTATGTTACAGGGAGTGCATACCTGGTGTAAATTAAAGCACATCTGGCATTCTAAAATGCTTTGTTCTTTTTAATGTTCGAAAGTTTCATTACCTGATTTAAGTTAATATGCCTCGAATTCTGAAATTTTTACCATTCGATTGTATTTCAGAATGAACGTTTTCGCAATTCTAAGCATCCTTGAAGTTAACTATTTCCAATTCATTGAAATCTATTAATGCCAACTCACGTTCTTGCCGAATGTAGCCTTAGTACGTGCTTCTTGCAGTTGAAAATTCCAAGTTCACTACTTCATTCCAAGTTTTTAGCTATTTCCCTTTTGGCTGGAAATCAAAGGTATTTTCTCATTCATGCCGGGGCACGTTCCACAATGGGTGCGATGCTGCGAAATAAATTTCGAAAAATATTTTCATAAGTGTTTGTCTTTCTTTGACCTCTTCTCAACAAATCGTAAACAGCGATACTCGTATCGAGTGTGAAAAATAAATATCGAACTAAACTGTTGGTTTTAAAGTAGAGGCGATCCCTTTTAACCCAGAAAAATAAGTGTATTATGTTCGTAATCACGCACAAATACAGATACTGCCTCTGAAATAAATACATAGATTTTTAGAATAAGGACGAATTATGAAATGTATATAAGCTAAGTAAAGAAAAATTAGAAAATAATATCAGAAATGATATTCAGATATATTAAAAACTTCTTATTACAATGACTTCTAATGTAAGAAATATTAGTATCGAAATTGATCAGTTTTTCTTGATATAAATTTTAGAAACTCTAGTAATACTTTTATAATGGGAAAGCGTACAATCAATAAAACACCAATTCAGTTTTGTTTGTATTGATATCATATAAATCTGTTTGTGACATTGCTTTCATTTTTATTTAAAGATGTGAAACTCAATTACTGTGATTTAAATCTTAAAACTGCAATTCAGACAGTTGTCATTTTAAAGTGAAATGTTTTTTTTTTTATTTTAAGATCATGAGATTATGTATTTATTTGATAATGCTATTCTAATATTAAAAAAATTGCTTTTTTTCTAATTTTTGACTATTTATTCTAAAACTTTTCTTTTACTGAACACAATAATACAAAAATATTCATGCTTTATTGCGTGTATATGATAAAGTGGAGGATAAAAAATAAGCAACAAATAAATAATAAAATTTAATATATCAAGCAAAACTAAAATATAGAATTTGAATGCTAGATATAGGTTTCTGTACTAATCTCATATATACGAAAAATTGCATAGAAAATAGCCTGTAATCAAAATGTTATGTAAAATCGTGCCTTTCTGATGTACCTATCAAATTATAACTTAAGATATGTGAATTATATGCGATAATGGGAGATGAGTATGTGCCAGAGATAATGAACACAGAAAACAATTTGAGTGAAAAAATGTAGTGGATATTTAAAGAATGTTGCAAGTTAATGCAAAATAAACCAATGTTATGAAAACTCTAGCATTGTAAGCTGGATCATCATATCTTCATAAGCTGACTTTGAAACTATTGTCAAAATGATCTTCTCTAGCAATGCTATGCAAGCTAATAGCTTTTTATGACGCAATGCAAGCAATCGTAGTATGTAATTCTCAGAACAGGAATGATGATGACTTGTATGCAAGTCACAATATAGGGGCATAAAAAGCAAGAAGACTTTTTTTATGTCCCTATATTACGACTTCAAGTACATGGTTAAATGAGGCCTAGTGAGTGAGTACAAATTTTTTTAACCAGAGAATTTTGATTTAACTTCCAAAATGATTCTCAAAGAGGTTTCATAAGAAGCGTCCAGGGATTCGAAATTGTAAGAAAAATTCACAATCGTACTGTTCTCCCGTTTATTAGTACAAATATACTAATGAGTAATGTAATACCATACATTCAATTATTTCGCAGATATTAAGTGAAATAACCCAGTACAAGCGGTAGCTTTCAAGATCACTAAACCTGTATTTAATAGTGCATGTATGAAGCCTATTAAAGAGAATGGATTGCTGGTCGAATTGTCCTACCAATTTTTTTCTGAGAACTCCGAGATATTTTTCTACAAAATTAGTCAATAATGTCACTACCAATGATCAATAATGCTTCTGAAAGCCTGAATCCTACAAAAGAGTATTAGAAAGAATTCTTAACTAGATTATTATAAACACATAGAAAGAAATTTTCATTAAATATTCTTTATGCTTAATTTAATTGTTAAATTGCAATAATCACATACGTATCTTTTGTTTTCAGTATAATTTGCTATACGGCCTATTCTATCCACAAAAAACCTATATTTAATTTCTAGTAATACCCATTGAACAAATTTAATTCCGTTTCCCTAGTCCCTTCATAAGTGCATGTTTATTAGATCGTCATAGATATAAATTCCAAAAAGTGCTTATATTAATGCCGTTTTGATAGAGTTGCTAAAAATGTATATTATAAAGCATTTTAACTATTTTTAAAATGCATATCATTTATAATTAATTATTGAAATTATTAATGAAACATTTTCAATTTTCAATAATATACAATTTTTATCATTAATGATTATAAGGAACTGGGTTAGTAAACATTTTAACTTTTTTTCTGTTCTAGATTGGACATAAATGTACATTGGAAGTCCATTCATAAATCTGACATTGCGATGAGTTTTAAGCTACAAAACGAATGTTGCATTATATATTAATTGACTGATCTTTCTCACTCGAAAAATGGCTGTCCGTTTACAATAAAGTCATGTTTCCCAAGTGTAGGGCACTATTCTTAAAAATGGAAGAAAATGAGAAGGGTGTAGAAAGTCTATCGAATCTTTTGATTCGGTAAATGTAAGGAGGCTGTTGAGTCCCGAAATGTTCCGAGGGGGGTTAATGGCCCAACGAAAATGCGGAAAGGGGAAAAACCCCATGATTTAGATCCAGTGAAAACTAAAAAAAGGAGAAAGAAATATCATTTTATGAGTCCCACAACCATTTTGGCTACCAACATGTACGAATAAATAAAAAAGTTGGATATTGTTTCCATCCGGGCGACAATTTCTAGTTCATAAAATACTTTCAGTTCACGGCTCTCAGAGACGGAAACATATTTCTTCGTCTTTCTGAAATAGGTCCCAATTTTGTGCTGTTTCTTGCGACATATAGAGCCATTTGACAATGATGCGAATAGTTTCGAACACAGACCCAAAAAGTTTGATGTAATATGGAGAAGTCAGAATGTCATAAAGTGATCAAGTTTCTTTGGACCCGAACAGTCAATCTTTGAGTCTGCTCTTTTCTGGCTATGGAAGGTCTTTACAGTAACGTAAAATTGTGTAATGGGAAGTTCCGATGAATAATGAATTTGGTAGTTCATTATATGATCTTCAATATTACGACTTGTTTAATATGCTTGAGTTATTTTTGTATTTTAATAATGTACGTATAAGAAATATCTTTAAAGATGCTTTATAAAGTTTCCAATAAATTTTTTGAAATAATGCCTGTTTTCTTATATAGTGAAATGTATACAAACTTTGTTTCCTTGCCTATCCGTTATTCACAGATTCTAAATTTCAATTTAACATCCAGATTATTTATTTTATAACTAAATTTAGAATGGAAAACTTTGTGTTGAAATTTTACGATTACTTTTTATCACTTATTTTTTTTCACCGATCCTGTGAGATTTTCTTGACATGTTATAAATAACGTTGTTCTGATATTAATATTTACTCATCTCTATATTCGAAAATCTTTCCTTATCTCATGTATTACATTGTTTATGAAAAATTATCCATAAGTTTTTTAACTAATATGAAAAATTTGCAGAAATTTGACGTTAAAAGCTATTTACAACTATAATTAGCAGAACAATTTTCACATTACAATCAATTTTATTAATAATTTTTTTCCTATTGAAAATTTTTTGATTTAATAATATATTGTTTAAAGTCTTCCTATAAATTACATATATATAACTACTGATAAGAATTATTTTTAAAAAATTCAGCGCAAAGAATTTAAATATTTGGATTGTAGAAACTAGTATTACAAAAATAAATGATCTAATTTTCCCTATTGAGAGCGTACATACATTTATTAGTTACACCAAAAGGTAATTAATACAAAAAGGTCAAAATGCAACACGTTCGTGGTTTGTATAGACCTGAAAAAAATCTTTAAATGCACGCAAAACACAAATATAAACACAATATTATAATAATCATTATACCCCTGAGTGAAGCTATGCTACTGAAAACAGTATAAAATATGAGCAGATTGGTAAGGCATGTCTCTGTCACCATATGTTTGCTCCAGTACCAATACCGGCCTGGTGGCCAATTGGGCCTTTGGTACCACAGACTCCAGGTTCGAATCCTGGAGTTGGCTTGGATGTTTGTTAGTGGTTTGGAATCCCTTTAAACTGTAGGCCCCGGTCAATTTAGCCCAAAATGACTGTAGAGCGGCAAACCAATACCAATACGAAGATGAAATCAAGCTCAAAGATAAAAGCAAAATTATTTTAAAAAAAAATACCGTCTCGAGGTCAAGCAGATGAAGACATGCAGAATTAATTGACAAATATAAATATTTTATTAGTAACACAAGTAAACAAAACAATAACCAACACAAGTATACAAAAGCTAATAAATAAGCTTCAATTATGTAAAGGAAAAATCCATTACTGATTACATATAAAGGATATTTATATAATTATAATAAAAAGGTTCCAATATACAAACAAAAATAAATGGCTAAATATCTATGTCAATAAGTCTAGTTGGTTTCGTACCAGATGTACTAATGGTCCCTCATGGCTACTTCAAACTATTGAAATATTTCATAATAGAAAATAATAATAAAAATGTATCAAAATGTGTAACTTACTTTTTGATATCTCAGCTAAAGGGTCAACTACCATCGCCTGATAAAGTACTTTATTTAAAAATTGTGTCTAGACAACCATTAACAAAAACAATCGCAAATGGGATATTTCCATTAAAAAGCTTGTCGATTTTGAAATTCAAAAAGAAATTCAATTTTGAAATATATAATATTTTTGAAAAACAGTTGATTGACGTTACAGCTAAAAGATTGAGAAAAAAAAAAGAGATTTTCTTTCTAAAAATACTCTCGAAAAAATGAGTTGTTAATAATAGTTTGAATTTTGAGATGATGCTTTTTTCATTTGTTTCTTGCAACCATTAATGTGAATTCTTTCAGTTAAAATGCATAGTATCTCATAAATAAATGTTTCAAAATCCAACATGATTTGTAATTAATTATGATTTCTAATACTTGTTATATCTATAATATAAATAATAGAAAAACCATAAATATAATTGTTCTTTAATATTACTTATTATTTTACCAATTTTCTTTTAGTTTTTAATTTTTTCTCGTTCAAATGTGTATTAAAATAAGCTGTGTAAAATGTAAAAGTAATCGATGTTAAATTAGAAGTGGGTGATTTTTTTAAAAAGAAGTTATATTTTTTTTAACTTAGAAGTAGTATAAATATTATTATTTCTGTTTCAGGATTTTATTTATTTTTTTATATTTATTTTTTTAATTTATTATTTATGACTTAAAAATATGTCAAATTTAAAATTATGTTAATTAAATTTAGAGATAACTATAAAGATAACTTTAAAACTTTAGCCAGATAGTTAGCTTTTAGAAAACATGGATGAATCGAAAATCATCTTCTCGTCGAATACTGAAAGCACCAAGAATAATAAAGTAATTTTTAGCAAATAACAAAAAAAATTTATGGTAAATAACAAATAATTGGTATTTGAAAAAAAATATGCATTCACGCAGGTCCTAACAAATTAACATCTAGAAAAAATATATTTTATATCAAATGGGGTTCTTTTTTCCCTTGTGAGTCATTGCAAATGACGAAATAATGTTTTTAATTAATATAATATTATTTCTAAAAAATAAGCATACTACTATGCCAAAAAAGTAAGACCAATTCTTTTTTTTTTCAAAAACTCATTATTTATTCTTCCAAATTTATTTCATCGCCTTCAAAGTAATCCCCTCCGGACACAATGCACTTATGCCAACTTTTTTTCCAATCCTCAATGCATGCCAAAAAGGCATCGGCATGGATGGCCTTCAAAGCGCGCTGTGATTCACGTTGAATCTCTTCAATCGACTCAAAACGGTGTTCCCCGGAGTGGTCTTTTGAGTTTAGGGAATAGCCAGAAGTCGCACGGTGAAAATATGGTGGTCGTGGAACAATATGGGTCTCATTTTTGGCGAAAAAGTCACGAACAATCAATGCAGTGTGAGATTGCGCATTCAGTGTTTTTTGGTATCAATCGAGATTTGCCCGTTTGAGGCCCAAAATGGAATTGACCGAACCTTTTAAAATTCCAACATCATCAGCAAGGTCTCTAATTGTAAATCGACGGTTTGCAAGCACCAAATCTTTAATTTTTTGGGCGTGAGCTTCGTCGGTAGAGGTTGAGGGTCGACCAGAGGGCTCTTCATTTTCAACGCGTTCTCTGCATTCTTTGAACTGTTTATACCACTTGAAAACATTTCTTTCCGATATAGAAATGCTCACCGAATGCCGTCTGAACATTCTATACATTTCTGCAAACAAAATTGAATGCAAGTTCTTTGCTCAATTAATACAGACATTTCAAAAATCGCCGAAATCAGATTTAGCGTCTCACAAAGCCAAGAGTAACTCAAACACTAATGAATATTTTGACGTCAAATTTCACACAGATGTCAAGGACAGTGCCAGCAACCTAAAAAAAAAAATGAAATTCCATTAGCCCCGGGAATTTTAAATTGAAAATGGTTTTACTTTTTAGACACAGTTGTATTTCTTCAATTTTACAATAAATAAATAAATAAACTCTATTTTTCTGGAGTAAATTAATAAACCATGCCCTATAAGTACATGAATCAATCTTCAAAGAGTGTTTGTTATGATACTCGATTCTTCAAAAAATTTTATGATAATATGATTTTAAATCGGAACTGAAAGATATTACATAGATAAATATATATCCAGGGAAATTTTTAAATTCTTCGTAAATAATTATTAAAAAATGAATATATTTTATTCATTCCCTTGCAGATTCATATCTATTAAAATATTTTAGCTTTCATTGCTTTTTTCTATTAAAATTTTATATCTTTTACGATCCAATATATTTCAATTTAAAAATACTTTTACGCAAAATAATGCGTGTAATGATAAATTTGAAGAAAATATATTCCCTTTAATTGAAATTTTTTAAACATTTTATATTCAGTAAAAATTGGATAGGGTCTGATGGCTGTGTGTCTGGCGCTCGATGCCACAGGTTTCGGGTTCGAGATCCGACCATTGATGTATGTCGGGCTGCGGAATCCATTTTAAACCGTATGTCCTAATCTACTATAACTGTAGAGCGTAAGACCGACAACCCTACCCCTTAAAAAGAAAACATCTCCTCTCTCGAAATCTGCCAGTAGGCAGACGGTTTTGGCCCACCATGGGGTTGTTGAGCCAATAAAGAAGAAGAATTGGATGACGCCAAGTTTACAAGCAGCAGTTGAATAGAAACTTTTTTCAGAAATCTAAAATTTATTCCTTCAAAAAAATTATTAATAATCGAAATAATTTTTATATCAATTTAAATTTGAATACTAACAGCATTTTATTTTATTACAAACAGTTTTGCTCTAAAATAGGAAAAATGTTATAGATAGTCATACTATATATTAAGCCAATCTATAAATAATAAGTCAAATATATCAAAATGTGTTGTGAAAAAAATAAAATCTTTTCACAGTTTAAGAAATTATCTTTTTTTTTCTTTTTTTTTTGTAATTACTCTGCACATTTATCACATTTTTTAGAGAAAAAAAAAACACCATGGAAAAAGTGATTGTTTTCATTGGAATAAAATATGTGTAAAGGATAATGAAATAATTAAACTTTGAAGTTGTACAACCATCTAGACCCTCTAATAAATACACATATATATTACACATACATACATTAATATTCAAATCAATAATTGGTGAAGTCTCCTCTGGTGAAGATGCATGTTTGTATATCTCTTATGTAAGGAGTAAATAAGATTAGAGTAATGATCATTGGACTAATAAGATTCCTAACACCATAAACATTCTGTTATGATTTCATCAACTACTCTGCGTCATTTTGAGATGCCTGAATCTTCCGGCTCGCAATTTCTATGTATATTCAATTGGCCAAAGTTTTGGTAACCTTCATACTCAAGCAAGAGTGTAAACCGCACGAATGCAGTCCGGAATTATGAGTACCAGTATCTTGTTGGAAAAGGGTCCTCGGATGACATGCCAGTTTAAATGGCTGCAAGATGTTGAGCTGTTAAAGTTTTGTTTAGGATGACTAGGGGAGAGCTGCTATTGTAAGAGATAGCCTCCACACCATTCCACTCGGGGGAATGTCTTTTGCTTTAACTAAGGCTCATTTCAACCACTGTCCCTGTCACTTCTGCAGATGGATTCGTAGGACATTGCAACGACGTAAATCTTCCATAATTGATAATTTAATATACTAGGCAGCACTTATCGGGAAAATTAATCATTTGCATGCTTCAGCTAGTAGTTTCATGTATATATACATATATATATATATATATATATACCATCGTAATTCTTCCTATAAATGATGTCGAATATTCATATCTAAAACCGAGCTTTCTCGAAAATTCACTAAGGAATATCTACTTGTCGGAATTGCAGAGGCTTTAAAAGCCTGTCTAATAGCGTTATAAAGTAGCAACTCCACTTATTTGTATATCATATTTCTATACAGCACTGCTTTTCATAGTGCATAACTTTGAAGAAAATTTTGTCCCTGTAATACTAAACTCCTAATTTTTCTTTAATTTTTGGAAATGCATAAAAGACGACAGAGAGATGAAATAGAGATCATCATAGATTATGTTAGGCTTAGTATTTAATAAAAATGGCTTTCCTCAAACACGTATCGATTTTAATGCAATTACGTGCAGCAAAGGTCATTGTAGCTCAATGATGGTTATTACAAAATACTGATTTGTTTACTTTTCTCTGGCTGTAACTTTAATAAAGTTATTTCCTGTTATTACGTAATAAAAGTGGCTATTTTTAATTCTCCCTGGCGTTGCATTTCATCTGGTCAATGGTGTAGACCCATCAATTTTTCAAAATTTCCTATTTAGAAAGAAATATTCTGTCTGTGTTTCGGAAGTTAATAATATTGAACCTTTATGTCACTGTGAGAAAAGAATACTTTGGAATCACAGGAAACTAAATATTATCCTTCAAATTCCATTTTAAAGAAACATCATTCAGGGATTCTTTTGATGTAATTTATTACTTATTTAGCCATAGTAATAATTCACTAGGAGCACCATAACCAAGAAAATATAAGTTAAACTTTTAAATTATTAATAAAATAATTTATCTCTTGTGTGTATCTGGTTCAAAATGTATTTTGGTTTTTTATTTTGTAGAAATTCTTCCATAATGTGTAAAGAAGTAAAATCGTATTAAAAAAAAGTAATAATAGTTACAGAAGTAATAACAGTTACTTGAAAAATCGATTTAAACAGTTAAGATTGTCGTTCATCAAAATTTAGAGATTTTATGTTGATACAAAAAATAATGAAATAAAGACATCATTGCTTGTTAATGTTTCCATAAAAACCATTTCTTTTAATTTTCATTACAATTTTTTATTAGTTTTAAAATGGAATTTTTCAGAAAATGAAAGTGCAAAAACTTTACATCCTGGTAAATCAAAAGTGTCTCATAACATACACATGTAGTACTTCCACGCTGTTGAACATAATGGCAGAACGGGAAAAACTAATTAGCAAATAAAGCTTTATATTTAACCCTGTTTTCTTTAAATAGGAAAAAAAAAAAGAGTTTCTTCTCTAGTTTTTCTTACCGATTTTCAGATTAAACAAAATACTCTTTTCACTGGATTGCAAACCAGTTTTTTTTAGTAATAAGAAGGGAAATTAATTTTTTAATATTTTTGTTTAATAATCATGAAGCATTAAAGTTTTTCAGGTTACAATGAAAGATTAAAGAGTTTGAAAAATATTTTAATGTTATTAAATAATAAAACCTTTTGGGAACTTAAAGAAAACTATTAATGTGGAAATACGAAAGAAACATTCCACGAGTATAATATAAAAGTAATATTTGAGTTAGTAACTTTTTCTTAATTTTTTTTCGTTAGTTTTTTATTGCTAAATTAACATGTATTTTTCTTACAGTGTTTTGCTTTTGTTAAAGTTTTTAATTTTTAGTCAGATATATTGAAAGAAATCTATTACAAATGAATAGTCTTTATCTTCGTTCTTAAGCAATATTTTTAATTCAATTTTACAGAAAAAGTATTTTTTCACCATTTAAATATTATCGAAGTACATACAAGGTTTTAGATAAAAAAAAACAACTTTAAAACACTGTATTGTGCATTAAATTAGAGACATTCAATAGAATCATAAATAAAAATTTTTAATGAAATTTTAATTTGGAAAAAAAAAAGAATTCTATAAGTATTCTCTTTTCAATGTATATAATTATTTTTTTTAATTTTCATATTATTTTTTTTTAACATTTCCAAGAACAACACGAAAAAATCGTTCTTTTTTATATAACAAATTAATGAATTTTACATATAGATATTTTTACTTCATCTGTCTGCCAAATAATTTAGTCACCGATATACCTATGTAGTCATGCCTAAATCTAATTCAATATACAATATATTAGATTATGTACATTCAGTATATAATCTAATTCGGTATATGTTGCATGCAATACTAATATAATATAAAACTATTTGAATTATTAAGATTTACAAGGTGTTCAGTTAATGCAGCGACTACTTTAGATAATTTGTCATCAAACATTAAGATGAATAAAAATTGGGATAGAACAGGATGTCTCATTTACCACATATTTTTTAGCAAAAATCGTGCAAATTTTTATAAGGTTCTGATATAACGCGAGGCAGTTAAAAGTACATTAATAACTAAAAAAAGATTTATTTGACAATCTATTTACGACATAACTTGTGATGCATAGTACTAATGTTGGAAAGGGAATGCTGATAATTCTGCGAACGAAATATTACAGATGTTGCTTTCGAAGAGAACGTCATTTCAGTCTACAACGACGTAAGATTTCTTTACTAATGTGCTCGAAGACATCAGATGTGTTGTTGATGTCTACCTAAGCTACGATGATCAGCGATTATCCTAGATGGTCACTAGCATCTCATACAAAAGTGGTTACTTAAGTTAAGAAGAAGAAGCCGAACGGATTGATATCCGGCGAATGTGGAAGCCAGACAACGGGCCAGCTCGTTTAGTCCACCTTACAGAGTATGTAGCATTCGAAGTGGGCGCACACTTCGCTAGAAAAATAATAAGTTAATACCTCACTTCTCTGGAGTCAGAGCCTGCAACGTATTTACCCGATTTTCACTGTCTAAACATGGTTTGTAACATCATGTTCCATTTAAATTTTTGTTATTGATGTTCCCTAACAATTATCTGAGTTTGTCATGCTGTTTGTGATGCTGAGTTTGTGATTACTGTTAAATTCGTTACCGTACCGATGAGCATATCTATAAACGTACATACTAATGTCCATTATCAGTAAATAACAAATTAATATTAGTAATGATCCTCCTTACTTCATTAGTAAATATAGGTATCGATATTCGCTTCCATTATCAGTAAAACTTCCATTGACACCTTGAAACCTCATACACACAATTGTGTGTACCATATTTACTTCAATATCACGTCCATCCATACCCGCTTCCATCATTAGTAATATTTACATTGCTGACCTATATTTGAGCTCTCTAATTTGTTAGCGCTATTTATTCTTTCATCCAGTCCCTTAATTTGCATGACTGACATTGTATATGATCACAATTTTTTGCACATTTGTTTAATTTGGCACGTTTTATAATTTTAAGCTACTTTTAACATTGCTAATTATTCAAGATATCTATGTGATGCAAATATTAATCATCAAGATATCTGGGCGATTATTTTATTTGAATTCTTAGGACAGGGATTTTTATCCAAAGATCGGGGAGATTGAATGAAAAAAACATTATTGTGTCTAATTTTTTATTAAATTTAGTATCATGGTGAAATTAACAATCATGGAAATCAGTATTTATCTCCTGCATAAGTAGAGATCTTGCAATAATTTTTATTTGAAGGATTACAATGAATTACAATTGTATTAGTTGTATCTGTTATTACTAACAGAAATAACAGATTCGTATCACGTAGAAGTTGTTTCATGGCTAGAAAAATTGCTTAGATTTATTAGTACTTTTATTTCATAGTGGTTGTTAGCATTTTGGTGTTTGGAAAGAACCTTTTTTTCAGTGAAATTAGTTGTTGAAACTTTAAATTTGTTTGCAATAAATTGTTTTCATGAATCGGACTTTTCAAATGCGACAATTGAAACCATAGAAATATTTAGATTTCTTATACGACTTGATTAATTATTCCACTAGTGTTGAATGCTCTCAAAAAAGATAAATCTAGAAGTATTCACATTAGTAATTTTACTAATACAATTTGGCACCCTCTATGGTTATTATAGAGTTTATTCTAATTTTAATAAAATTAAAAGAGGAACATATATATTACTGTATCACTGCTTTTTATCTAACTTAGTTACTTCATAATTTTGTTTTATACCTTTAAAGATATTATAATATAGGAAAAGGTCCGTGACATCCATTTTACTAACAAAACGGCTCCGTGGTTTTCAACTTATTGATAAAAATGAATCCGTGGAGAAAGAAGTGCTAAGAATTTATGCTTTAGAATATCTTTCATAATTGCTGATCGAGTGGCTAGCGCTCTATACCACAGGTTTCGCTGTTCCAAACCCGACAGATGCTTGTTCGAAATACAGTTTATTCTGATCGGTTGTGGTTCGGAATCCACTTTAAACCGTTTGTCCCGTAATTAGGTAATTAGGCCCCGTAATTAGTCCTCGTGTGCAAAAATTGATCATAGAGCTACAATCAAAACTAAACCTTGATAGTTGCAGAAAAATTACTTTTACAGAATTTAAATTTTAACTGGTAGAATCTCCTAGATATTTAAAAAAAATACTAATGCAAAAATGTATTATTGCTGTATTTATATTCATCCTCAATAAATGCAAAACAAGAAACTCGTAAAAAAAAAAAAAAAAAAAAAAAACCCTCATAATAACAAGAAACGATGCACTTTCTTCGACCGTCACTTTCTTTTTATAGCTGCGCAGAAAGTAGTGAAAAATGGGTGGCACAAATAACTTTCTACCTTCAGATTTAATAAAAATTTCACCATCCATTCGTGGTCTCTCTTTCATATGCTTCACCTACGTCGTTAATAATCGTGATAGACAAGAGATTGCTTTAAAGTAATTCCAACATTTGTTTTAAACCTAAGGCGCCAAGAAATGCGTCTTCTCAGTAGGTAGAAAACAGGTATTTCTGGAACACGTAACATACGTTAATCAGCATTACATCATCTGCTTTGCCCCTGCCTCACTTCCCCTAGACTAACATGCCATCACGATTCTGCATCCCCCTCCCTATAATCTAGGGGATGGAGAATAGGGGTGGGTCTGCAGTTAAAGAAAAAGGAAAGGAAGGAAATAACAAAAGCGAAACACATTTTTCCGACAGCTTCACTTGCGGCCCCTGCCGTAAGAATACGAGGGGGGAGAAGACGACCCTCCCCTCGTCAAAAGGTGTGGACAGGCAGGTAGGTAAGGCCCAATAAACTGTCCATCAAACACGAGCTATAATTTTACTGATATATATTTTTCTTTTTGTTCTTTTCAATGTTGGTATATAAAACTTGAAAAGAAAAAGGAAACTGACAGGTATGATACTTGAATCAACAATACGAGTGGATGAAGGAAAGTGGTTGAAAGGATGTTACTTGTTAGATGCGAACGGTAGGAAAGTTTGAATTCAAAACCTGCTGCGATGAGGTCAACTAGTTCAGACAATGTTTTCCTTAGAATGTAACTAATTTTTTACCTTTCACTTCGTCCGTATTATGCTTCCAAATATTGGCTCTTCAACGGCCCAAGTGATTCTTTTTCTTTCTTTATCGCATTTCTTCTCTGAAAAAACATGGCGAATTGAAGATATTGTCGATGGAAAATAAAAATCGAAACTAGCTCTTTTAGTGATACAATCTGTAAGCCTTAATGTTCTAAAACGTGTTGGAGAACATTAATGATGTACTTAACTTTTTTTTTTCCTTAAAAGTTAAAAACCCGTAAGCTTAGTTTAGCCGATTACTTGACTTTCTCATCTTTGACCAGAAAGTTTCGGCAGGTTCATTGTTATCGAAAAATATATCTTGTTGCTGGGAAGGCTTTTACTTTAAAAAAGTTAAGCAAAAACAAAAAATAAATTTTGATTTTTTTTTTCCTTCACTGAAATCGACTGATAAGCTTAGTGGCAAAAGAAAGTATCTATTTGAATTAAGATTTTTTTTTTTTTTTTTTTTTAGAGTTTTCGTTACAAGAATAACCTGTTCCCTTGATATTAACCAGCATAAAAGTTACCAAAGTTGACTACCAAAGATCTTTTGTTGTAAACTTTGTATTTTTTTTTTTATTTCTTATATCGAAATATCGAATAGTTTTAAGTAACATTAAGATATAAACTTCTGAAAAGGCAGTTATTAAAATATTTTGTGTTATAAATATTATTTTTTTCTACTAATTGTAAAAATAATAAAACTAAGTAGATGTCAGAGGAAATTTTCTTTAAGATCGAAAGCATTTGCGGTAGGTTATTCTAAATAGAATTGACGTACTTGATAATTTTGGTAAAAAAAATGATATTGCTACCAAAGCATATCTTACTATCAATTATTATTTAAATTTCAATATCAAAGCTCTTTGAACCTGAGATGTATTAACTTTTGAAAATTTATAAAAATATTTATGATTTAATTTAAATTATTTTACCAATAATTATTTCAATTGAAATTACTCTTTAAAATTCAATTAAAAATTTTCAAGATGATATAGCAATATTTGGAGTTGTTATCATTTTCACATTCCTTATATCTGACAGATTATTTAAAAACTATCCACACTTAAAATATTTGCTTTCAGAAGACTGCTTAATGTTGGAGCATCTCTGTTATTAACAACTTTTATCAAATTGGATATTCATTTTTAAGATTTAATCAAGTAAATTCTGTCATAAAAGGGTCTAATAATCACTGATTTAAGTAACAGTCATAAGTAATTATTTTATAATTTTTGTTTTGACTCTATATCCACAAATAATAATTTTGTTTTGACTCTAATGCACAAATGATTTCGTAAATTCTTTTGAAATAATGATACTTTTACAACATGTAGTAATTTCAAATAAACGCTAATTAAAATCAAATTCCTTAAAATTTCTTTGTATACAGTGTACTAAGAAATTTCAAAACAATATATATACTCAAAAATTTCAAAACAATATATATACTAATAAATTTCAAAAAAGTATATATACTAATAAATTTCAAAGCAATATATATACTAAGAAATTTCAAAACAATATTTTTCAATGTACAATCAAAAATTTTCTTTATACAAGGAAAAAAAGATTTTAAACGAAATATCACTCCCAAATCATTTCACTTCACTATTTTCGTGCTAAAAAGAGATAATTTTATTATTGCAATATTTTGAATTTCTTTCACATCTTATTAACAATTTTTGAAAGCAGAATTAAAAAAAGAGGAAATCATAGAGTAAAAATTAAAAATTTTTAAGTATATACAAATTTTTATAACATAAGAAACGCCAATAAAAATGCGTAAAAAATCATTTGAAAACAGACGATAATGATTACATTAAAAAACAGTTGAAGGAAAAATTAAAGAAGAATTCTTTTTTCCAAAAATGTTCCGGGACCGTTGATTTTAATTTCAGAAATTAAAGAGAAATAAAAGAAAGAGAAAAGAATACACCACGAGAGGGAAAAAAATGAGAAAGGTTGATTTCACATACAAAGAAATTAAAGAGTTTTGGGAGAATATAAGAAAGGTCTCTGGAGACAAAAATTAAATGAAAATACCTTGAATATTTAAGATGACAAATTTGGAACATTTCATAGCTTTCTTTTCTACTTTCTAGAAAGAAACTATGTGATTGATTGTATTTCTTTTATTAATAAAATGAAGATAAATATGTTCCAAAATAGGAGAGGGACATGTTTGCTGTCCAAATTCTCATAGGAATCGTGTTTTTATAACTTGCTATTATTATTCTTAAATTTAATTTCATATTGTTAAGGATCTATTTAAGAACCATTGTAATTATTCCATACTTTCATGAGATAAATTTTATTGTTTTAAAATTCTTTCTAAAAGCAGAAAAGGTATTTCTTGTAATTTAGGTGAATACTATGATAAAAATAAATATGGTTTATTGAAGAGGAAAGGTTCATTCAAATTCGTCTAAAATTCTGAAAATTTTTTAAAATTTAAACTGTTTATTTCAAAAAATGATAGAAAAAATATTTGCTTTATTATTATTTATTAAAAAATTAATAGTTAGATTATATGAGTGCAGAACATCTTTATATAAATATAGATAAATTTCTAACGATAAATTTTCAACGTTCATCTATTTATCTGAAGACTTGCAATTTTAGCTCAAGGACCTTTTACTAAACTCATTTTACTCTCCACTTTATATATACACATTTTTTTTTGATAATCTCAGAATGCTTAATGTAAGATTTTCCTATTTTTCTTAAATAAATTACAAACATGTTTAGGGATAAAAAATAAACT
Source organism: Caerostris darwini (assembly GCA_021605075.1). Lineage (NCBI taxonomy): Eukaryota > Metazoa > Arthropoda > Arachnida > Araneae > Araneidae > Caerostris > Caerostris darwini. The sequence continues at coordinate 272,288 of BPLQ01006518.1, forward strand.
TCAGTTAAAATATATTATTGTCATAATTACATTAAGCAACTATGGGGAACTGTCTACAGCAATTTTTAAGGAATACTAAAATAAGCATCCTGATTTATTACTATTATGATGGATAATTTTCAGTATATTATAACGATACGTTTTTGACTAAATCACATTGACCATCACACATATTCCGATGCTTTTATGGTTACATTTATTTTGCTTCTAAATTCGAGTTTCATTAAAAACAACTGGAGCATCAAAATCAGCATACATAATCAGGAATGGTGCTTTATGCGCAATATATCTAAGGTTAAAATGTTATTTCCATTATTTTTTCATTCTAGGAAAACTATTTACTTCACTTTTGTCACAATTGTTTTAGTTACCTCCCACTTTGTGGTGGACGCTGTACATCAACTTTCAAATCAAATCAGAGATCTCGCACTTCTATTTCAATTGGCTTAGTTGTCCCGTCGCGATGTTGGTGACTTCCCACCAAAATCCACTACTTTCACAATCTCCAAGTAATGATTATCGTCCTACCACCCTCAAGCTGTGATTATGAAAGATGGACGACGAACCAAGTTCATTGGCTCCTCATGTGTTCTGCTGACACCGTGACCCTGTGAACATGTACCAAACGTCCAGAACAATGTTTCTTCTAACGTCCCAACCAAACTCAAGGAGAAACCTGGTGGGGTGGGATAAATTAAACAAGAAATCAACCAACAGTGTTTCATGGGTAGGTATTTGTGTTGTCCCACCCGACTATGATGACCTCTGTGGTGTTCAGAGTCGTCAATTCCGCAAACCACCTAGAGCGATTCTAACCTCATGGGTATTCTATGAGTAACCCCAAGAGGTCCTGCATAATTTGACTATATTTCAAACTTCCAAGCGCGTATTAAAATCACAGGTGTACAGAAGTAACTGAGAATCAGAGTGGTGCTAGTCTAATTGTAATCGTAATAGCGAGCTGAAGTAATAAAAATGAGAATATTAAATGTTTTTAGTTCGTGTTTGTACAGTAGAAGATTCGAAATTTAGAAAGATTGTATCAACTTTTTGTTCACTTTGATTAATTCTATAAAAATAATGAAAGGAAAATTAAAAATAATGTAAAGATAACATACGTAATCTTTATGTATGGAAAATGGAAGATTCAAAAAGTAGAAGGAATGTGCATTAAAAAAAAGGAAAAGATAGATAAAAAAAGACGAAAGATGGGATTTAAAAAAATAAATAATATTACGTAAAGGATTATTTTCATGTCAATCTACTTTTTTTAGATGAACAATATTTTAAACATTTGTATTTCTTATTTTATTATAAAAGCTTAATAATAAAATTCAGTTTATTCGGTTCTTAGAAATTATTAATTTATTTTTATTATTAAGAGCAAAAACGAGGTTTAATGGGTTTTTTTTTTTTCATCAGTACAAATGTTTATCTTTAAAATAAAAATTTTCTCAGTTTTCTGACGTCAAACACGATTAATTGTATGATTAAATTTGTTTAATTACATTAAAAAAACTGTTTCCTCATTTGATAGAATAACCTGAAAACGTTTAATTCACAACATAATAAGCAACCAGAATTTTTGTTTAAATGTTTAAATAATTTTTCGTAGGGTTCTACATTAAATTTAAAAGTACAGAGCAATAAATTACTGAAATTAAAAATAGTGCAAAAAATAATAAAATAAAAATATTATTTAAAATAGTGTTTAAATTATTTTTGCAGCTTATAAAGTATTACGAAATGAAACATTTATCTTCATATTCATTGACAAACTGTTTTAAGGATTCTTATTAAAAAAATATTTAAATATTTATCTTGAAAATATTTAAATGCGAAATATATTAAATTTCCTTAAGCTCTTCGGATAAAATTTATGCATTTTAGTTTTAATCTATACGATTTTAAATAAGTTATAATATATGGACATATGAATAAAACATCAGCCAAAATGTGTGTTTTAGAATTAAAATGCATAAATGTTTTCTATGTCATTTTGTATACAAATGAAATAATAAGTGATTGAATAATTTATTCAAAAAGTTAAAAAATATTGAATAAAATGTTTCAAAACATATATAATATATACTTAAAGAAAAAATGGACTGATTTTTAAATTGTAATTTGAAAATGTGTAATACTTTTACCATTAATTGAATTTACATTCTAGACTGAACTACAATCCTATATTGTTAACCTTTATTTCTTCTGAAGCTGGAATTTTTCTCCTAATAACTTATAACAATCAATAATCTGTGCTAATATATTAACGAAATATTTATGAAAACATTTACATGAAATGTAGTGTAAATATGTATATTTTCATGCAATAAAGTTATCATGACTTTGTGTATCTTTATCAAGAGAAATAATTATCAAAATGAAAGCAGCAGACATGAAAGATCGTATACATTTTATACAATAACATTGATGAGAAGTTTGACATAAATACGGAAAATTTTATACGCAGTAAAAATGCTTCAAAAGGCTAAATTAGGAGTTTCCTCTGTAATTGAAATTAAGAATTTGTTTTGAAATGGAAAAACTTTGATACAATTTTCAACTTGAAATGATACAACTTATATATTTGAAAATTGTAAAATAACAATTGAACAGACTACGTAAAGAAAAGCTACTTAAAATTATCAAATATTAATAAAAAAAATATTCAATAAGTTTATATTTTGTTAGAGTTATCTCTTAAATTATATAAATTTACATAGTGACAGAAAGTTATCTCGAATATGTTAATTACTTTAAATGGCATAGTATGACATTAAATAAATTTATTACTATCATGTAAACTAGATTAATGCATAATTCTAAATTCCTTTAGTATTTAAATAAGAATGCATGGATGCATTAATGAAGAATGCATGAAAAATCTTATTGAAACTAAACTCTATGTAATTAACCTTATTTAATACAGACATACATAGGAATTTCTGATGAAAACTTTGAATTCTGATGTAATCATTGCTTTCTTAAGATGATAAAATTAAGATTTTGAAATTCAGCCCTTAAAATTTCTTACGATAAAAATTTCTTTTAAGAGTGAAATACCTGATAATGCCCGAAACCAAATATTTTTGGACGAACGCTTCTAAAACCTACAAAAAGTTTACAAGCATTGATCGCACTCACCCTATGTCACTATTTTGGGAATATCAAATATTCATTTTGGAAATAGTTAAGGAAATAGTTTGCAAAATGAATTTTCAATGACACCTTTTTTGTGCACAATAATTTCTGTAGAAAATTTTTCAGTTAAATACGATGGCCCTGTTTCTATATGAGAGCATAAATTGGAAAGCTGTTACTTCTATACTTTTAGCACTTAATAAATTTTTCTAAATTATTGATAAACATCAACTTTTAAACGTTTATTTATTTAATCCATATTTCTAGATTTTTAAAATTGTAAGTAAAAAAAGCTATTAATCTTATTTTATAGCTTGTTAACCATTAGTGTCCTCTTTTATGAAATCCTAATTTGTTCTATAAGAGTAATTAAACAAGCATATAAAGATTATTGTTGAATTATGAAGTGGGAGAATTAAAAGGCAAATGCAAAACAAACTATTTATAAAATTTAATTAAAATACATGATGAAATGCCTTATGATTGCTTTCATAAGATTTCTGGTTTTCCAAAAATGCTTTAAATAATTAAATCGGGAGAGTAAGAGAAAATCTATGTCCAGTCAAATACTTCCATTATAAAGATAATAAGATAGGTAATTAACAAATATATATAAATATATAACACAGCACTTCTCTAAAAAATCATAATATTTCAAAAATAATGCCTAATAAAAGGGTGTTAACAGAAATCATCGATTAATCAGAATGTTACTCCTTATGACCAATTTTGCAATTTTGGCAGAGGGTAAAAATTTTTGTTCAAGTTTTTCTTGATAATTATTTTGTGAGTTCTTTTCACAAATACTCTTCATTACAAATGTCCTTTAAATTTGATATAATAAATGTAAGTTTCAGATAATAATTTATTTAAAAATATGAAATTCTAACAAATTAAAATAATAATTGAAATATTGCAAAAATGTATTAAAAAGTATACGTTTATAGTAAGTATAGTTTAAAGTAAAAACTACAAAAGTGTAGTTTTTGTACTGAACATTCTTCATAATAAATTTGAAATCATGAAATGTACATTGGAACTAATGACGTATTTTAAAAATGCTATTGAACCAAAACAATATGAATTCAAAAGAATGCGTTTAACTCATCATTTGATCTTTATTCGAAACTTTTAATGATATATTGAGCAAACAAATGTTCTATGTTAAATTCCCCGATGATGATTATTTGATGAATTTTTTACACATTATTGAAAACTTTAAATAAAACCTTAGAACTTTAAAATAAATTAAATTCCTTGATGGCATTGAAGGCACCTTTCGGCTAATATCGTACATAGAAAAAATCCTTAAACTAAATGGAAAAATTGGAAAAAATATCTTCATGTTTATAGAGAAATACATTTTGTGGGATTCTTGCAGCAAGTGTCTCGATCATTCTTTCCGGCTTCTAATCATGCATTGAACCACGCCACTTTAACCGAAACTCCATCAACATGGTGAGAATCGGTGTATTCAAGAAAAAGCGGATAACAAAAACAGCGACCAAATAAAAGTGAAAGTAAAATCAATTCTGGAAACACTTTGAATATGTTAATGAGGAGTCTATGGCTTGCTTGAAGAATGAATCATTCACGTCTGGGACACTTTTTCTGCTGTTTTAACGACTGTTTCTTTTCCTTAACTTTTCCAGAGAGCAGTTAAGAAAGTTTATGTTTCGTTTCAATGCAACAACTTTCGTTTTTCTGGTAGGAATTCCAAAAGAATAAAACTACAACCGCGCACACAAATATAAATATATAGGAAAGAAATTGCATCGGTGCATCTAACGCATGCATAAGTAAGTTTCTTCGAACGGATAATTTTTCTTTTTTTCTTTTTTAGAGTTAAGCATGCTAAATTCTTTCAATTTTTATGTAAAGTGAATGCATGACATTCACTAGACATTGGAACACATCTTTGTTTCAAAATGTTTCTTTAAGTATTTCCTTAACGAATAATGAATTGGATTATCTCTGCATAACATAAACATTTTTGCTTCTTTGATTGTTTACGTATGCCTGGTCTATGATAAATTCAGCGATCAACCATTTTAAGTATTTCTGGAAGAATATGGAAGTCAGTTTCATCATCTAAAATCAAACAAAGCGTTTTTAAATGAGTAAGAAATTTTTTCGTGTCAAATTTTTTGAAAATGTATTTTTAAGATAGTTTTCAAAGAATTGATTCCATAATCATATTTCAGCATTGTGTATGCTTTATTATCTATAACTGTTTAGATAAGAAAAGCTAGACTATGACATTTTTAAATTAATTTTTAAGTTATAAATAATATTAAATTATCTATAAAAGTATAGTTAAACATCTAAGAACTATCAATCATTTGTTCTGTTCAAAAGGGGTTGCTTACGAAAACGTTGTCCCTTTAAGAAGTCATTGCCATAATATCAATTAACAACATCTGAAAAACATTCTATCTATAAAATATTTCCACTGAATCATCAACTCAATGCCAAACAAATACCACTTCCACTTCCCTCCTTTATAATAAAAATAGTTTCGAGGTTAAAGTCGCTAAATGTTTAAAATGCAAAATCTCTTTGAAACAGATGTTGCCCTCCAACTAGAAGTACAAGATCATGCCCCAGAACGTGTAAAAAATTAGTTTAGTTAGTTTAAAAAAGGTAATTCTTTGAATTTGTATTAATCAATCTTTAATATTATGACAATGGGCTGAAACTTTTAAAAAATGGAAAGAAATGGTTGCAATGGAAAGTAAACTTATCTTGGAAGTTTCGCTATGCACTAAGTATATAATCCCCATAAAATTCTTACATTACTTGACAATCAATTGCTAAATCACTATAATTTTAAAGAAAGGTTTTATAAAGACTATTGCTTTCTTCAAGCAAATTTTTAGAAACATTCTTTCTAGAACAAAACTTAAAATATTTACACAAAAGGAACATTTTTATAGAGACACACAAGTCAATAAAACTTCACTATTACAGTTTCAAGAAAAACGATTACTTTAACCAGGATCCGGGCTATTGATGCACAGTTCTTGGAGTGTAATGGTAATCGTAACTACATCAAAGGTTGAAAGTTGGAGATTTTTATATGATGCATTATAAAAGTTTAAAAGAACATTATTATTTTACTGGTTACACTTAATTGGTGTTATAGAAATAATTATTAGAACTGATTACATGAAATAGTTACTAAATCTAATTATTAAAAACAATTACTAGATCTAATTACTAGAAATAGTTAATAAATAAATAAAAACAAGAATTTATTTCATCATCTGCACAGCAGATCTGCAAGAGTAGTCTGTTTTTGAATAATTTGTTGACCAATTTCCTATTCTTATCAGTTATTACGTTTTTATACAAAGACACTAGTCTCTCTTATTGATGTTATATATCCCGCAGTTTGTAGGGTTCCTTAAGACTGACATTAATTTGTCACAAAGTATCTGTTATTTTTATTTCTAAAACATACTAACCTTCTACCAATAAATTCTGTATGAAGCTAATAACAGCTAAGGACAATTCGGCATTTTATTTTTTCCTTCACCAACTGTCAGATAAAAATGTTTCTTATATATACTACTACTTTAATCCTTTTGATATTATCATTACAAGAAAACATTTTTATCCATACATGAAAATACTCTCAATGTAAGGAAATAAATAATAGTCATTTCTTTTAGGAACTATATGCGTACATTAACTAAGCTTCTATATTGATAATACAAACATTTCAGTCTTTGTTAATTTCTATTAACATCCACAAAATTAATGGAAAATTTTAATCTTGAAAAAAAAAGAGTTAAAAGTGCCAAAAATGTTTTTTAAATGAAAATTTTTTTTAAAAATTTATAAATCATAAATCGTGCAATTATTTTATTTACACGATACTAATGATTATATCAAAGAGAAAATTGAACTAAACTATAAATTTCAAAGTTTTACTTAAGATAAATTTAAAAAAAAAGGTTGTAGTGAAATATATTTTGGAAAAATGAAAAGAGCTTTAATAAAAATTTAGAGACATTATAACCTGCAGAAATATCAAACCATCACTGTTACAGACAAACAATTTGTTAATTACATTCTTCTACAATTTATTATAAATAGCAAAACATATTCGCTTTCAAATTTAATTGCCGTTTCTCAACGCTTGTAAAATGGAGACATTATTTTTATTCTGTTTCCTCTTATTTTTATTTACAGAGTTATAAAAACACACATTTTAGTATACCTTAATGTATCAAAAATGTTTTTGAACTAGAAAATATTTGAAAATAGTTATAAGTCATAAATTTACTTTTTGATTGGGTGTTCTTAAAATTAAATAAGTTATTCCTACCCAAAATGAATACATCATGTAAACAATTGTTTCCAGTTTTCTACGGTTACTGATTCAACTGTCAATAAGTTCAGAATGTAAAGCTCAAATCGGACTCAGAGTAAATTAACTGTGTTGGCTTCTGAATTGGATGGATTGTTAGTGAATTATGCATCCATCTAACGCAACAGGAGTATCAAGTAATCAACGAACCGTTCAACTCATTACCTAAGTCTTCAAATTGCTTCCATTTTGTCAATATGAAGGTTCAATTGGTCCTTACTCTGGAGTTGGTATAAATTGGGGCGAATTTTCTTTTCAAAACTAAGCAATATTTTAAAGATGCTTTTTGAATGCTTTAAAAATGTTTAATATGATATTCAAAATTGTCATCAAATATTTATATATTTTTCGCAAAAGCAAAGTTTAAACAATTTTATCTTCATTGTAACTTTCAAACTATTTAACACCTGGTGACGTCTTCTTGAAAAAAATGCAAGCCAAATAGTTTTTAGACATCATAATGAAAAGGAAAAATAATACAATTATAATTTGTTTATATAAAAATTAGCTTTAATAATCAGGGATTAATTATTAACAAAGACTTATGACGGTCTTGCACGAATAAGGACTTGCGGATATTAAACACAAAATTAAAATTTTTACTGTTTAGACTATAAAAACTGTTCTATCAATTTGACAGCTGACAATGAATTGAAAAATATACTCCAGTATTTTAATTACATAAAGAAATACATAGCTAAGTTACCTGATCTTATTTCTTTTTCAAAAATTTAATTTATTCCTTAAAACTTCCTTTATGAAAGCATTTGTTCACTATCAGATGTTATTCATTAAGAGTTCATTTCTGTAAAGTTGGTTGACATTAAATCATGTACAATATCAAAAATAGAAATTATTTTTTATTCTTAAAACAGCATAAAATTTTAATGATGTCTTGGAATTTAACATTTAAAATTAATTCTCTATAAATTTAAATATATTACATTATTTAACAGTGCAACATTTTTTTTTGTCCTTTTGCCTTGACAAACGTTTAAAATATATGCACTTCCCTTTCAAAATACACTTAATTTTTTTCAATAAAAAGTTATTTCACCTGTGCAAAAATGTGCCTAAAATATCTATTCCACAATTAATCTAGAATATGAATGAATCGAAAATTATTGATATTAAAACTTTCTTTCAAAAGCGGAAATAACGGAAGAAATTCAAGTGAAGCTCTTCTATCAATTTTTTCAAATATTATTCTCGCTTCCTTGATGTTTGATTTATCTCCTTTTAAACTTATATATTGAATTCAATAACATTTAAACTAATGAATTGTTTTCTATTATCATAGTAATGTTTAAACTTCTCGATATACATTTACGCATGAAATCCAATATTCTTATTATTACCATTCTTAATGCCAATCATTATTTAAATACTTAATCTGAGGATTTTATACAGTCACACTTGATAGTCAATATCCATACTCCTAATCTCACATTTATAATGATTTATTTTTAATTAATAATGGGCAATAATTTCAATTTCTAATCGTATTTATATTTAGCATAAAGCTGACAACTGTGGTCTTCATGTGATTCATTACAAAACAAATTTTTGGTTTAAAATAAAATACAAATTATCGCAATTTTTGAATAAAAGTATTATTAGTTTAACAACACACTTTAAATTTCTTTTCCAAAAATTAAAAACTAATTATATTTATTTATAATCCTTAATTCTTATCATTATAAATCATAAAGCTTCTAATTAGCAACCCATACAAATATATTAAATCTAGGTTTTCAATAGATTTTCATGTTAACTAAATTTTTGTATTTAGGAAGCCAAACTATCCTTATATTTAATACCGAATTTATCTTTAGGCTTAATATTGATTTTTTAAAAATATTGCTCAACCTATCGTCTTCAGTTATCACTTAGTGTTTTTTTAAACATTAATAATAGTGTGTAATGTTCTTAATTATTATTTAATAATTTATTTACTTCTAATTATTTTAATAAGCGATCTTCTAAATGACAGTATAAATTTTTGTTTTGTTAAGTGACGTAGAACGACATGTTGTTTTCTGGTGAAGTCTATCACGTAATGTAATGTGGTAAGCTCAGTGCAAAAAATAACCAAACATACATACAGATATAAACAAGAACTGCTAACTGATCAATCAATGACATACAAAATGATGGATGGGGCATGCCCTTCTATTATCAGATCACCAAAAAGTATAAAAAGGAAAAAAAAATCTCTCAATATGATAGTAAATAAGCAATGCCAGCAATCCCCTAAATCAGCAAAAAAATCTTATTGCTGTTTGGATTTGATTTTACGCCACTCTCAAAGGTTTCATGAAATCAAGAAGAATGGTCTAAATTGATAAATGCAGTGTTGAAACGTCTGGCTGAGCAGACTCTTAGCGATTCGATGACAATTTTTTTTTCTTTCTTTTGCCGATTTTTGTAATGCTTGTTTCTTTTTTTTTTCTTTTATTCGACTTCTTTCTTTCTGGATTGTTGCAGTTCAAATCATGATGGATCATTTGAAGATTCATAGCCTTGGATTACGTAAAATATGTAAAGAGATAAAAGGCGAGAAGAATAATAATGGACTGTGAACTTTAAGCAAATAACTTCATGAAGTCTTACAGCCATAGTTGTGAAAGAAATATTTATCTAATCAGTGTTACATAAAAGCACGTTTTCCAAAATTGAAATCGTCTAATATTGCAATTTAATTTTTAGTTTTTGCAGCATTTGCATAAGCTGGCTTTAATTAGTAAATTCATTTAAAATGCTTGTTTATTATCTGTGATTTTTGTCAGCACACATTATTAACCTAATCAGTAAATTTTTTGTTACAAGAAATATAAAATTTAAATGAATGCAGATAATATATTTACAGCTGTAGTATTTATATAAGGCAATTAGAACATGAATTGCGCATAATTTTGAAATTAAAATGTTTGTTTTATTTTATTCTGTTCAATAAAAACAGATTATTCATTTCAAGATAAATTAATTTAACTCATTTTCACCGAATTACTATTATAAAACTAATAACCTCCCAGTTTTCAAAACAATTTTTTTTTATTAAAAGTGTAACATAAATTATTCCCAAGATATTTATTCCCTGAATTCGTACATAATGATGCTGATTTAAAAAATAAATAAGGAACTCCTAAGAAGAAATAATCAAATTATTTTTAATACAATAAGAAATTAGTAAAAATAATACTTTAATTACTGGACTTAATTTTACTAAAATAGCTTTGATAGTTTATTATGTCTGTATTTTGAAAATCTGTATTGTTTAATAATCAGGTTAACTGACTGTGGAGTAGAATTTTTTGGCTTTTTACTAATTACAATGCTAATTACAATGTATTAAAAAATATGTCGTCCAGAAAAACTAACGTTCTGGATGTCTTTCTCATGTTTAAATTAATTAAAATATTTAAATTGGATTTGCATTGAATTAAGATTCTAATCAAATAATAATCTGTGTTTTTATGAACAGATGTAAAATTGGTATTGCTACAGCGAGAATAATAAGTATAGATATTTTTATCCAAAAATTGAGATTCGAAAATTTTTATAATTCATAGTAGTTTAACTATAAAGTAAATGCGACTTAATATTATTAACAATAAAGTAAATGATACTAAAATATTATTTGTTTTATGAAAATACACACTGTAAAAGTCACAAATTAGGTGAATGGAGAGTTAGATAAACTTGTTTACATACAAAACGTAGTTTTCATTTACAAACTATCTACATTTTTCATATCATGAACTCAAGTTTTTTGATAATCCCAAAATTGTTCAGAGAAGTACCTATTCTACATCAAAATAGCATTAACTATTTTTGGTTTCTGATTTTGTCCTTGATGATTTTTAATGTCTTGATGATAATAAGGAAGATTTCAAATTACTCTATTGCAATAAAATAAAAAGTTCAGTTCAGTTCAAATGAAAAATATTCTCACAAATTGACAAAATGTAGTTCCCACATCATGGGTTTACTTAACTTCTATCTACAAAAAAAAAAACTCCGAGATGTTTAAATCGACAAATGCAGAAAAGATTTCTTAAAGTCAAGAATTTTTGTAATAAATTTGTCTTCATTTTGAATAAAAAGTTTTCTTACGCTTCCATCTCTTAACAGATTGCAATAAGACGAAAAAACAATGAAAAATGCCATCGTTGGAAACCGGGTAAACACAACATAGAATTCAATAATTTTTCGAGTGAATGCTTTTTATATGTAACACAGTAGTTATAAGTTTCGACCTAGTGGTGGGTTTATTGGACCATGAAAAAAACTTTGAATACGAAAATTTGGAATTGCGATCGCTTACTAATGCTGTGATTATTTTTTGGAGTATTGTTTTTTCTTTCCGTTTCTCTGAAAAAATGTATGTACCATGATTAATTTTTTATTGGTCGGACTGGAATGGAAATTTCAATATTTCGGGAAACTTATCGACGAGACTTGGATGATGTGATTATATATTATATGCAGCCCAGTTTTACTTTGCTGTTATTTCGAATTATCTGAAATGTTTTCAATTACGTATTGTAGATGAAAAACCGAAATTGTTATTTTTGTTTTATTGAATAAAAGCCAGGATATATGTAGAAATACGCTTTTTGCTTTAGAGTTTTTCAGTATTTTAATATTCCAAAGACAATTCTGAGTTATCCTTGGAACAAAAAAGAATTTCATTTGCTTTTTTTTATTAGTTAAAGTTGGGAGATTCATATCAGAGGGTTATTTTGTATATTTGTACTAGCGGGATATTTTGTATATTTACAATGATTCTGATTTTGTTATGCAATATTTCTTATCGAATTATTCTCTGCAAATAATTTTTTTTATCAAAATATGGAGTATATGAAATCTTTGAAAAATAAACTTAATAATTTTATATAGATTGCCACAAGTTTCGGGTTTGAATCCCGACGGTGCCATGGATGTTTGTAGTGATTCGGAAAAAGGTTGTTCCTTTTAAACAGTAAGTCCCGGTCTAATATGACTACTACTACTACACTACACCCCATCACTGTGCCTAGAGCTGAGTTGCCCCTTTACAGTTATGGAATGATGTGGGTGAGAAGAAGTCTGATTGGGCTCCATGACGCTCTGAGGTCATATGAGACCGGGACCTATGGCTTAAAGTGGGTTCCGAACCACTACAAACATTTATGGCACCTCCTGGATTCAAACCCAAAACCTGTGATACCAGGTCTAATATGACTGTAGAACATTGGGTATAGGACTGGCAACTCTACTCCGCAAAAAGAAAAACATCTCATCTTTAGAAATCTGCTAGTAGGCAGACTGACTTGGCCCACGATGAAGCTGTTGCACCATTGAAGAAGAAGAATTTTTATAGAAGTACTTATGAATTTCCAGACTTACCTAGAATAACTTACTTTTTTGATGCAACGATCAGAAATCTTTAATTTATATCTGTACACAGTTGGCCAATAAAACTGCTACATCATGAAGGATATATGCTACAAACGCGACATTTCAATGAAAGATACCCCATGCTCGGATATATAAGTGATTAGAATTTTAACGTATTCTCACAAAGTAGGTAGGAGTAATGCTTATAAACGAGTCAGAATCCTAGCCTATCAGCGGTTTATCATTCCACAATTTCGTTACTAGTATCGGTCGAGATTCCATGAATGCCATGAGAATATGGAATCAATAACTCCAGAACGCTATACAAAATTCAGCGCGAGATTTTATCGGTGCCCAGTAACTAATGCCGTGATTGTCTACACAGTCAGACAGTTTGTTCGCACTTTTTTGTGGGATATTAAAGAAACATAATGTACCAGGAGTCAGGAATTCGTATCCTTTACCTGACTAAAATTGTTAGCAAGGATAATGAGAAAACGTCTACAGCACCACATCGGTCTTTCTGGTGCTGCTCTTGATGATGAAATACTGAACATATAAGCAGGAGTGGCATCAAGTTGTCTTTTCAGACGAATCCTCGTATTGTATACAGTATCATGTATGTGTTTGTGAAAGTATTGATGGAATCTGCCATTGCCAGCTTGAATACATTCTTCTCATATGGAACCAGCATATGGAGTGAAGGTATGAGGACTTATTGGAATATACATACATGCCACTTCTTATTCACACAGCCATTTGGACAACCCCCATTACTCTTCTGAAGCGTTAAGACTGGGGTTATGCCCTATCTACGAAGTCTCTGTAACAATACCTTTTAACAGGTCAATAGAAGACCTTATTCCCGTGTAGACCTTACTTCCCTCAATACAGAAGACGCTTGACTGGTGGATTGGCGAGCAGTTCTGTCACCAATTGAAAATCGTTAGTCAATGTTTGCCGTGAAACTGGCAGCTCTTACTCTCAAGCCCATACGATTAATGAACTCTATTACAGAGTGTTGGCCGCAAGGAGTGCTATACGCGTACCTACCATCCAAATTCTGTTCAACTGGTTACAAAGTTAGATAAGAGCGATTATTACTGCAAGAGGTGACTGCTCTGGATATTAGCATTGTCTGTACCTCCAAATACCCTGTAAGTTTAACTTTGTTTTTCTCCTATCATAGCTGTATATGTTTTTTGGCTGGTGTAGTTGACCATCGGCGTAAAATAATAAATTATCGCTTTACCTTTATATTATTTTTTTACCTTCATATTTTTAATACAAAACATTTTTTTTCCAATTGATTTTTGATTATTTAATGATGAATTGTAATCTTTTGTATATTCCATAGTGTTCGTTTGGACGAATTATGGTTTTATCAATTATGATTGTTATTCATTTGAAGTATAAATATTAGAGTAAATAAATATAACAATTTTATAATTAGCTGTGGTAGACCAAATCTTCAAATATTTCATAAAAATATTAAATAGTATTTGTTTTAAACCCTTAAACAATAACTTTAAAACTTAGCACAATTAATATTAATCAAATGTTTAAAAAAAAACAGTTTTATTTACATGATTTCAGCTTCATTTTTTGTCTTTAATTATAAATCACGCATTTCAAAATTAATAAACAAGTTGTCCTCTACTTGAAAAGAAGACCTTTTTATCTTTTCCATAACAAAAATCTGACCTAAGTCGAGGATTTTGATTACGCAAATCAATAGTCTTTTGAATTTATATGTAGAGTTTAAAATTAGACTTGACATTTACATGTATACTTGCTGTATTTTTCTTATTGGATATGTAATGAAAGTTTGAGAGGTATTCTCGTTTATTTAATCATTTATCCTAATTATTAAAACTTCTCATTCCAACAACTAACTTTTTTTTAGTTTTTGTTTTTCATATTTCCATTCAACTGATTCAACTATTTTTGATTTATCTAAAACATATAAATGATATATTTTTTTTTGTTATTGTTGAACATTGCTGGGGCATGTGTGTGTATCCCATGAACACACATGTCATGGTATTTCGTTCCGAGAGCACTTTTAGGGGTAATTGCGCTGCCTTTACGTGTTAAGTGAGAGAAAATTAAAAAAACTTCTGTCAGGTATCCTGACTATTGATGGGGCATGTTTTACACATTTTGTCATCTAGGAAGAACTAAAAATTTAGAAATATAGAAATTTATAGACAACTAGAAGAAGATGAAAAGAAATTTATTTAGACAACTAGCAGAAATAAAAATAGAAAGCTAAAAATTTATCTAAACAACTAGTCATTTTTAAAAAGTAACATTTTGACAGCAACGGACGCCAGCAGCGAATTCAGATTTCAGCCTTTTGCATGTTAGCTGCACACGTTACTAAACATACGGCTATTCACTCGAAAATCCTTTGTAAATGTTTCATGACTATTATTCAATTCCTTCTATTAGAATGTGCTTAATTTTATTTGAATGTTATTAATGTTATTATTAATATACATTACAATATTATTGCTCATCTGGGCTTCCTTCATCATTCAATTTCTTCTATTAGCTCACACTCTCCCTATATATATCTTGTTCAAATTTTCAATCGTTAATAAAATACTTTTTATTCATCCACTTAAGTTCAAATTCATTTTTTTAACTTGTAGTGGATGACACTTGATGTTAATACAGTTTTTTTCATATATTAATTCAGTAATTAAATTAAATTAAATAATTTTAGTTTTTTTTAGATTTAATTTGCATATATCTACCAATAGATGGCACCAGATAAACTTAAAAAAATGAATGAAAATTATTTATAAAAGACTTTCTGCAATATAGTGAAAAAAAAGTAGGGATTGACTTGTTTTACATACAGATTGAATATTTATTCTATTTTCTTTTTTTACCTGTAATTCTTATCTGCAACATTTTTTCTCTTAGTAGATTTATTTAATTTACAACAAGAACAAACAATATACAAATAAGATAAACAAACACTTCGACTGTTGAATGGAAAATGATTCAAATTTGTAAATACTTTAAGAGTAGGCAGCAATTACTGCATAACGTAAAAATAGGCCATTTTGCTAATTGCTGTTATTTTTACGATATTGCGATTTATATACGAAGTCAATGTTTTACATGTGGCCAAGTTCGATAAAAAATTTTGAAAAAAGAATCTTTAATCTTCTTAAGAGCAAGTTCGAAAGGAATCAAATCATTTCAACTCGAAGACAGCCTATAATTTCTTTTATTCCAGATCTATTAATAGTTTTTCTTTTACACTTTTATTTTTCATTCTATTCTTTTTATTAGATTCAATACTTTATTTGTGACAATCCCCAAATTTCGCTACTTTTAACTAAATTATTATATGAAAGCCCATAATTGCTATGAAATAATGAACGAAGTAAAATTCTGCGATAACTAAAAGCTATTGATTACAACTACGATTTTCTTTCAAATGAGTTCATAAGTGGTTAAACTCTTACGAGCATGTTTATCACTCTTCTTTCACGATAAATTTCATGTGATAATATTACATTTATTTGTTTACTTGCTTCATAATTTTTATCTATGATTCAGCAATTTGAAACCCCACCCCCTGTTGTCAATTTAATAATGCAGGATAGAGTAAAAAATGAACCACCGATACACATCTGATTTTTTTTTCTTGGAAAACGAAATTACGTTCCGTCTGGAAAGCTTACTAAACTGCTAAATGCTTAAACCCCTCGCATCCAATTAAGTCGAAAGTAAATTTTTTATTAACCCTGCACTCCAAAAGCAATGAAGAAAAGAGAGGCAAGAAAAAAAATTTACATTTTATCCCTTTTATAAGATACCATTTACTTTTTTTTGCTTCTTCATTATATTCAAATTAGCCCTTCTTCCATTGCTTGTTCTGAATAAAAACAATTTAGCGAGCTCAAAACGCCATGCAAATCTGACCGTTATTATCGAAGTAGCAATTTCAGGGACTTAGAAGTAATTGCATCTAAGGAGGGTTATTATTAGATCAAATGCTACTATATGAACGTTTGTTGTGTTCTTTAAGTTTACCCGATATTTTTTCCTTTATTTTTTCGGCCTTCTCAATTTTTGGATTGTTGTTTCCCTTTGTTTGCAACATTTTCTGTAGAAATACGAAATTGCTTTTTCCAGAGCATGATTAATTTTCTTTGGGGTAAGTAATCGGTAGGCCCACAACACTGACTTTTCACTTTCTCTACTGCCATTATCATTTCAACCCGTATCACGTAGTAAACAAGAACGCCAATAGAATTTGATGTTAAAATTTCTCATGAAATATCCTAGTTTGTCAGGAAGAAATAATGGTTATAATTTGAAAGTATATCTGCTTTAATTATCACAATTTTTAAATAATTAAATAATCATCACTTGTGATGATTTCATATTTTAGATGAATTGCTGTTCTGACTATATGATATGCTACTTCAAAAATGCTACACAAAAAAAATCATGTTTCCTTCCTATTCAAGAAATAAACCAAAGATCTTCCAGATCCATTTATCTGGAAAAAACAAACTGTGCCTAGAAATTTTTATACAAATTACAGCATCTTCTTGGCAAATAATCTACAGTTAACTGGTTAACGCAATGTTGGATTTTATTTTTGTGTTAGTTCTGTTTTTTTATTAAGATGACCTATTATGCTCAAGTTATATAAATTCCCGTCCACGATAGCGTAAATTCAGTGAAAAAAGTACTTAAAGAAAATTTTTAGTTAATCAACTTTTAAGAATTCTTCAATAAAGTTTTTAAAACTAAATGATAACTACATTGATTTCGAAAAATTAAAGTAATATAATTGCGATTACATGGCCAAAATAAATACAAAATTTCATTAAAAATATGCAGTATACGTAAAACGTAAGGCTACATTGAAATATGAAACACAAATTACGGCAGCAGCTAATGACGTTGTCGTTTAACGTCATTGGACACATAATCGAAAACAGGTTTAAAAAACGTTTGCAGTTTCTATTAATAAAAAATGTTTAGTGAAATTTTAAAACAAACATTTTTAGACATGAGTACTCGATATCATTAATATGAAGACGAGCCATTTAGATGAATGGCAATGGGCCAGAGTCAATCCTATGTAGAAAAATGGTTGAAAGTGAGCCCTTCTGTACTGCACAGACATGCAGAATGTATTTCTAAGAACAGAATCAACTTCTAGAAGGTACAACCAAGGAAGGCCTAAATTACAAGTGCCGTGGATAACAACTATTTGCTACTAACTGCAGGGAGACTCTTCCACCAATCCGCATCAGTTCTTCTCTTGAAAGCAGCTATTGGAAAGATGGTATCCATATCAACTGTGCACAGAAGATTTAACGAAAGAGGGTTGAATGCAAGACGTCCAACATTGTGCGTAACCCTCAAACCACGCCATTGAAATGAACTATTTAATTTGACACTCCTACATGTCAATTGGAAAGAAAATTAATGGAGGTAATGGTGTATCCTGAATCCTGAATTGGTTTAGAAGATTACTATTCTTACCGCGAACCTGCCGTTTTTCCAGTCATACCCATGAAAGGAGCAATATTTGGGGGATCCTGCCTATGCGTGTGAGCAGGTATCTTTTTAGACGGCCACTCTGATTTGTATAGCATGCCAAGAGGTACTGTTGCTACTAAACATTATTAATCCAAATATTCGTCCTTACACAGATGTAGTTTGTGACTTCTTCTAATGAGATAATAATGCTAGACCCAATAGTGATATGTTAGTAGAGAATTACTTTCGTGAGGAGATTCTTGTGCTCATAAGTTGATCAGCATAATCTTCGGACTTTAGCCCAATTGATCACGTTAAACGCGTTAAATTGATCAAGATGTGGATTCCTGATACACTGCACCATACATGTTGTTCCAACAATTTTGAATTCCACACCTCCAGGAATAACACCTGAGCCCCCCCCTCAGGTGTTGTAGAATCCGAAATTCTTTTTTTTAATTCACAATGGATAATAAATTGATTGTTTATAGACATGACAGTCAAAATTGGAAATATAAAGTCCTCAATTTTGTTGAAGAAAATGGCAAGTTTGGAAATTTTCAAAAAATTTTTATTTCATATTCTGTTGAGATTTGCAATCTTCATTTATATTCTTTCTCAACCAAACTTATCAAAGTAATTTGATAATTAGTGGAATCGTAAACGCCAAGTCACATTTAATAAAAACATCAAACTAATTGCGTTGAGAAGAGGTGTAAACACAAAAAATAAACAAATTAGAAACACTTTGGGTTAAAAAAAATATTTGGGAGTACCACGATCAAGGAAAGATTGAAAGGGGTAACATTTCATGGATACAGATAAAATCGAGCCTAAAAAGACTGGTATTTAATCAATTCTGTCTTACAAGGGTTTATTATGTTCTTGAGATTCTTATGTTATAATAGATATTCTTACACATTATCGGCTAATTTAATTTTTTAGATAAGATATTTTAAACATTTTCTCATAGAAATATTACCCCCCCCTCCCCCCCTATTATTATGATTAAGTTTCACTAGTGTAAATCCCCAATAATAAAAAATACCAACATCTTGCTTTCTGAAAGATGCGTTCTCATTCCAATCTGCATCAAATAGTAAACTCGTTTACAAATATTTTTAGTTAAGATGTCTTATCCTTTTCTTCAAAGACATCGTGTATTTGAATTTACAAGAAAGCGCTTATTTAAGTAATAAAAGAGTAAATATATATAATTATGATTAACGAGAGGAGGATACCGGAATTAGTATTACTCCGTTGTTCAGCTCTAGAGGGAACGTAATTTTCCATGCCTTTTGTGTTAGAGCACCTAAAGAAATTCTGACAGCTAGATAACAGTAAAAATAATGACCTGTTTATTTTAAAGGAATACAAATTACGATTGTAGACTCTTAACTCGTATTTTCTCGAAAATATTTTAGAACATAATTATTTGCGTGGGATTTAATTTGACCACAAATGGTAACCAAAGGTCAATCAACATTATTTATTTTTAGTAAAAAATGTAAGTGTAATTCCAGAATATAACACAATATTTTTTTCAAAAGTAGTGTTTCGGAGTAATATAAAAAAATAAAATTAACGAAGAAAGATAGAGAAACTGGCAATCTCTAAAAGATGAAAACATTAAGAGGGAAAAATCATGGACTAAAATTTCAGCTACATATACCTAAGTACCAAGTACCTTTGAAGCAAAATAAACTAATAAATCAAGTAATATTATTTCCCTATACCTCCATATCTTTAAAGTAGATACATATAAATAAAAATCAGATTACATTATCTCAATATTTCTGTCCGAATTGGTTTGATATGTTGCTCTACGATCATTTTTTTTTTTTGCACAAGACGGCTAATTAGTTCAGGATTTACACTTTAAAGTGAATGAACCAGTCGAATCTCTAACACACATCCATACCACCTCTAGTATTCGAACCTGAAGCTGGTGGTGCCAAAGCGCACACAGCTAGTCACTTGACTATAAGACCCTTATATTTGCTTGAAATACAGATATAAACGATAATCGAATAATATGATTTTATTATACCTTCAGTTTATTTACCTTGAAAATCCTAATCTTATTCATTTTGCTGAAAGCCAGAATTTATGTAATATTATTTAAGGCGAAAATTTCATATTGTTGCAAATTCTTATAAAAATGCGGTTATAAAACATGAAGAATAAAAAAAAAAACAAGAACAGCATACCTCCAAAAAAGTCACAAAGATTCTAAAATTAATGCTTAAGATAAGCCGAATTAATAGCACCTAAATGAAATAAGAAGGCTATTTTTTTATCTATTGCGTTATCGCTGAATAGAGAAATAAGCGCAGGAAATTCAAAGTAAGTAAATGAAATATACAAGCGATAAAAGATGTTACAATTGATACTCAAAGAGAGTAATTAATGATTAATAGAAGAAAGAAAAAAATTGATCTTTAATAAGCCCTTTAAAGTTTTGCAACGTCTATTTCACTAATTAAAGACAAAAAAGACAAATTTTCAGCTTTTAAAAGTGGACCTCAAGGTTCACCCATAAGGTAATAAACATTTTATTGATGGTTCAGTACGCTTTCTGTTTATTTATCAAAATCTTTTAAAGATGTTAGAAAAATGGAACACATTTGGAAGACAGCCATTCAAAGCAACAAAAAATACCGGAATTATTTTAAGAAAATCAGAATAAAGTCAATTTACAGCAAACATATTATGTGGGAATCAACTAGCTATTTTATTGTGTAATTTGTATTTTTTAATAAAATATTTTAATAACTGGGCAGGCGATAGATTGAACTTAAGAAATAAGATAACATATCTTTTGAATAGATTTTGAAAAAATCTATACATTCTTCATATAAGATGGCATTCACTCTTTTTTTTAAAGAAATAGTCATCTTATCCAAGCAGATACTACTCCCTGCATTCACTTTTAATTGTGCAGTTTGAAGAATAAAAGCTCTTACAAATATTCATAAGATTCAAATAATTTAAAACCTATTTTTAAGCATTATCAAATGGTCATGTTATTTCATTTATGAAACCATATACAATCAAAATATTACAAAAGATTTTTTACGAAATTTTAATTAAATTTGTATTTCATCAGCCACAACAACTCACAGATTACAGTCTAAATTCAGTTTTCTCAAATAGAGAAATTTTTAAATGCAATTACAATGATATTAATTCTTATTATTCCTCCTTCTTCAAGTATCTTTACTTCAAATTTGAACTCATTGAGACAAATGGTTCTTTTTTTACAGCATTTTGAAAGTGGGACTTTAATTATAATCACCCTGTATATATAATGTTCTATTAAAATTATGTTATCAAAATAAGAAACCAAGATTTGATTAGTATAGAATTATATTCGGCATTTTATTGACTGGAATGAGAAAATATTAGATATACTGCAATATTTTTTTGGATTTCTTTGCATTTTTCACTGTTATTTTTTAATTAAATTTGCCAAATTAAATATATATATCATTTCACTGATGCTGGGAATGATGGATTATATATATCTGCTAGCCAAATAGCTAGATAAAATATACTGCATTTTTTTCTGAATGTCATTAATATTAATGGTAATTTAATTTATTTCAAGTAATGATTTTTCTTTGTGTATTCTTTGAGAAATAAATATGGTAAAAAAGCAACAAATACAGCTTTAACTTGAAGTTTATTAATTAAAATTGTACCAAAGAAATGTTGAGTTTTATTTCAACAGGAAATATAATAAGCTTTAAGGAAATATGATAGTTTTAACTATTCATTTTGCTACTACTCTCATTTTGAATCTTATTAACAGAAAGTGTAAGCAATCTGACTATAGTAAGATCTCACAATAATTTTTATTTGCTTAAGATATCCTTTTTCAGTTGAACTTTAAAATTAAAGTAATCTATATGTAAATTCGTAATAGTAAAAATATATATAAGAATAAAAAGGGTATTTAAATTGAAATTATATATTTTTATTTCATTTTATTTATTCATTATAACTAGTTTTACCAGCAGGAAAAAACTTTTATGTTTATACAAGAATAATTAAAAAATGTTATTAACATGTCGTAATTTTATTTACTCACTGCTAAAAAATTTTTTCCTTTTAATTTATCTATTTTTTTAAACTTTTGAAAATGAACCACGAAATTTTGCAAAATAAAAATTTTACTTAATTAAACATTAAATTAAAAATCATTTAATGCCAAAATTTCAATTGGATTTTTTATTTCTCTTATTATAATTATTCTATGGTTCTAATTTCTTCTTAATTAAATGTTCCCATTTTTTAGAATAAGAGAGAAAAAAAGATCAACATTTTTATTTAGTTAGATTAATTTTTTCATCGAATTATTTGAAGATAATCTGCCTTTTTTTCATATTAAACATCAGTTTATTAATCTTCAAATAATAAGTTGTAAATTTAATAATGAATTCATTATAAAAAAATATTTATCGAATGGAACATTAGAATACATGACACACACACACACACACACACACACACACACACACACACACACACACACACACACACACACACACACACACACACATACATACATATATATATATATAAACATTGCATTTTCAGAAAAATGTAATACTTTATTTAGGAAATACAGTTATTTATCGTAAGCCAACGAATATGGGGTTGAACCACCTCTACCCTCATGCAAATTGTTATTCTGCTTGGTGTTAATTCACAGAGATAGACAATATCCCCCTGCGGAATTTTTGGAATAAAAAAAATTCAGCCTGAAATTGTCGAGATCCTGAAATAGTTGAAACTGCCTGTTTATCAGAACCCCCAACCATTCTTTGTTAGAAAGAAATATTGTAATCGATCTGAAAAGGGCAGAGTCTGACAGCAAATATGAAGACAAAAGTGCCCCGATTGACAACCAAAATGGGACTATCAAATGGAACGATATCCTTGATCTTAACTCCCTGTTGTCAAGCTGTGTGGGAGCGACAATCAGATTAGTATCTACCGTTGCCTGGACGTCTTCAGACACGCCTCCGCAGATCATTAGAACTGAGTTCGAACCGGAACTCTGAGCTGAAAACAATTCTACTCCAAGTGAGATGAATGAAATCGGCCCCACTACAAAAATTCTTATCGCTATTCACAGCTGAGGGGTAGATGGCTCAAGGGGAGTCTTTCTCTCTAAGTCTTCGCGGTCATAGATGCCCCAGTTTTTAGTCAGATAACAGCGAATCAGTTGCTGTGAACTGTTGTCATCTCGACGATGTGTTCTGCCATGGTTCTATATTTCCTACCAACTTCATCGAATGACGATATTGCTCCAACTCAAACATCCAGCAATACTTAAAAGTACTATTCGGGTTCCAAATGCATGCCCTCTCTCAAATGGGGATATATGTTTGTAATGTGTGAAAAGCATGAAAACAGTTGAATTCATGCTATACATATCATATTGTGTAACTGTTACGTTATCAATATAAAAAAAAATTAAAGCTGTTAGGTTACACGAATTGTTAAATAGAAAAGCAACTGATAAATTAAGTCAGAATTTCTTCGATTCTAAATGATACATTACATTTATAAATATTTTAATTAAACAAAATTACGGTTTTATAATTTTTCTTATAAAACTTACTTTACTTTCATTATATAGTTATTTCAAAAATTTTCTTCACATTTAAATAAGAGTAATTTACTAGCAATATATTTGAATTACAATAATAATACAAATTTTAAATTTGAATTTTGAAATAATTTTTATAAAAATTATTTCAAAATTCATCTACGTATTTATCATCTATGCGACATATTTGTTATACATAACTTGAACTTTTAAATTGTTTAGCTCATAAATAAATTAATGAATTAAAAAATTCCCAGTCTTTGTAAAAATCGCAACCATGAAAGAATCAATAGAAGTGAATGAAGTTAATTTTTCATCTAACATGTTTGTGGAGCAGAAAAACTACTCCGTTGCATGCCAAAATTCCGTGTTTGACGCAGCTATTAGTGTTATCAAATAAAATAGGTTTCTAATGTATATTTGAGGAACTAGTATCTACTTTTGATCCGTAGTGGGCAAATAAAGTAGCCAATACAGTAGCGAATCCTATTTCATGGACGCAGAAAGGAAGGCGTGCCAATAAGTGAAGCTCTGTTCAAATACATCTTCAGAAGACCGACAAAGAAGGATACGACTTTGGTTTGCAAAATGTCCGACAGGACTGTTAAGATTATCCACAATTCTGAGGGGCCTTAGTCACCTATGGTATCGAATCGCATTCCAAACCACCAGCCTTGAATAGTTGACCAGTATGAGTCACTATAGAAAATGAAGTAGACCTTTACCCTTTTTTAGTGTGTCACACCTTTATAGTGTTTAAAGCGTTCTTGGTCATTGAAGCCCAAATTGAAGCAGGACTTATTGGAGAAGACAATTAGTTGTTAATTTGCTTGCTGTGTTGATGAGCTCATCGTAGCCTTTGACTGCTTTGTGTTAGGAAATCCTGTGCAAATGAACGCTTGAATGCACGCCATTTCGACTACAAACACCGGTGAATTTGGAAGTTAAGGATGGCACACCTGCAGCAATGGTCCAAGTTGTGCCAACTGTCAAAATGCAGTTTTCTCCAGGGAGCATCATTGTTATGCTGAGGAGGTGCCTGCTATAGGATGACGTCACATTTCGTGCGTCACGGCCAGGTTTGCGACTTTATATGTTCTCTTGAGATCATTCTTTCCACACTTGTACTTCTCCCGTTGCTTTACGATCTGAGCTTGCTACAATTTCACATTACGAAAAACTCGCTTCATTCAATCAGATGATTCGCTCACCTTTGGTTGTAGCATCTTGCTGATATGACGCTGTTAGCCATTTTTGAACCAAAGTGACTCATCGTTATTATTGGCAGAAGCTGTATTCAATGTTACTCTGTTTATTGTGCTATCTAGTCACTCTCAATTTATACAACTATCAATGTTGTTTATGCTGCTCAACTCACGTGCATTGTGGCGCTCGGTGCCACAGGTTTCGGGTTCGAATCCCGGCGGTGCCATGGATGTTTGTAGTGGTTCAGAATCTACTTTAAGTCGTAGGACCCCGTCTCATATGACTGTAGAGCATCAAAAAGCCCAATCATACTTCTTACGCACATCATTCCCAAACTGTACAGGGTCAACTCAACTGAACTCTAGGCACGGTGGTCTAGGTCTATGTGGTGTGGTGTAGTAGTAGTAGTAGTATCTCACATATATCTTATAATTCTAAAACTGTAATCATACCTATCTTCGCTATTAACTGCAAATTTCATTTCATTTCTAAATTATTTCATGCTATTCAAATTTTTTGCAATCATGAAAGAATAAGTTTCCAATACGAATAAAAATAGAAGAAAAATACGTTTTAAAATCAATTAATTAATAAATCTATTCTCATATAATTTCGTACCTAACTTAAATCGGCATAACTCTCCTTTCATATTTTAGTGTAGTGTATAAAATCAATTCTATACATTACACTAAAATCTCCATTTCTAAAGCAAACAGAGTATATGCTACAAAGATTTTGCTACGTACAATATATAATGTGAAAATGTTTACGCTGTACTTACAAACTCGCGTGAGAAATTCCAAATAGGCTGACAATCTTACAAATGGATCCATCCATTGTAGCGAAGGAGTTACAAATGATGTGTATGGGATTGAGAAAAGCCATGGGGGCATAACCGTTCCCATGAATATTAAGCGTGAGTGATGCAGTGAGAAACAATGGTGCTGGCCTTATTAAATAGGTAGATAAGGCAGATAAGGCCCGAATAATTACATCTAATTACATGACTTTCAGTGACACCTGCTCCGTGGTAAACCTACGAACCAAGCCACATTATTACACACTAATGTTCAATGTATATCATGGCTGCGAATACTAGATTTTATGGGGCGAATATTGGATATAGAAATTAATTTTGCTAAAAAGAATTTTTGTTCACAATTATAATTTACAGTTGAATAATTTAAATCTGAAACTCAGAAATATAATATTAAAGTGTTTAGTAAATAATTAAATCCACGTGATAAATAGGAGTAATTAATACAAATTGTAATAACTTGTCTTATTGAAAGAATGAGTATAATTTTGCTACGTATTCGAACCAAATATATCAAATGAAATCTTGTTTTCGATATCGATAAAAGGCTGCTACTAAACATATTGTTATTATTACCATTTATTGTAATTCTTCGATATTCTAACGTTTGTTGCTATTTTCGATAGAAGTCTGGTTTATCCGGTATCATTTCTAAGTAATAAGCTTTCGAATATTTACTTTTTTTTTCTTTTTGCTATTACTAAATCTATCTATGTAATGTTGTCAAATACGGATTTCCTTCGAATAGATCAAACAATTGCTAAGAACTATTTTGAAATGACATTTGGAAACATTTACTGCATAATGTATTTTATGGAAATCTCTGTGGCTTTTACTAAATACGAGCGTGTGTACATCATTTAATTCATGTCTATAGAAATATATTTATTCTATAGAAATCTTAGTGTATATATATATATTGATAAAAACAATGTTTTCTATATCTTTTTATGAAACAACCTGTAAGTAAGTTAATAACCTGCGTCAAATATTTCTTCCATTAAAAATGAAAAAACTTAAATTAATTTTCTAAAAATATAATTATTATTTAATATTTTTTCTATATTATTCTATTTTTTTCCATACTATTTTTTTCCTTTTTGAATGAATTTCAGATATTTTAGATAATCGGCCTTTAAAATATAAAATAATTTAAGAAACACTTAAAGTAGCACAAAGTCAATTTTTCACGATTTCTGCCAAAATTTCTCACACACCAACTTCAAAATTCTCAATCTCCTGCATTGTAAAGTGCAAAAATGTCCATTTGAGAAAAAAAAAAGTTATTTCCCAGAAAAGCTGCTTTTTAAAAAAGAAAAAAAAGTGTGAACAGATATCTAGAATTAAAAAAAAAAAATTAGAAAACACAAATATAATAAATATTATTCCTTGAAAATTTCTGAAATCGGAAAAAAAAATCAGATTTAGAAAATACGTATCAATGCCTGTCTAAGTAGTAAGACTTCAGGATTTTTTACACAGGTAACTCTCTCTTTTGGGATTTTAAGTCAAAGAAAATAAAAAATGCACTCCTTCTTATGAATATGCGGAAAATACGCGAAAAGTTAATACTTACGAAGAATTTCAATTAAAACTAAACTTTTTTCGAATGAAAGTATTAAAAAGTATTTTTCCATTAGGCGAATTCGAAGAGTAAAGAAATTTTAATTAAGATTCTGGAACTAGTCATGGAAAATAAATAATTTAGCTTATGAATATTTTGATAACAGAGAAAGTTAAAAAAAACGGGCTGGAACATATTTTTAATATCTTTATTTTATTGAAAAATAATTAAGCTTATCAAACATATTATACTTCGATACAATTTTTTTCTTCTTTTTAATTATTTTTTTTTTTTAGTTTTATCGCATTTACTTTATTATATAGTGTTACTTATCTGCGAATATTTGCGAAAGTAAGAAGTTCTCCTTAAATGCCAACTGTAATTATTTTTTTAAACAAACAATATTTTGGGGAATTTTTTTGAATATCCCATATAATGAATAATATAATACGAAAAATATTCTTCAGATTTATTTACATTTTGCTTTCATTTTCATTAGTTTTATAAATACTTCGTTTAATAAAATCTGATTAAAATCAGAACCATTTAATTTATTTTATAGTTTTACTTTATTCGTTAAAAATAATTAAGTATACTTTATCATATTTCGACACATTTTTCTTTTTACCTGTCAATATTTTAGGAGTAATTTCGCAAATAGTACATCATGTATTGCTATCTTTAGTATAATATATATATATATATATATATAAGAGTTTTTTTCAGTGTTGCTGACACTTATATACATGTTTAAATTATTATTTTTTTATTTTTTATTCTAACTGTAAAATAAAATATGCTGGAGAATTAGAACATATATTTTGTGGCTAGCGCTCTGGCATTCGGTACCACAAGTTTCGGGTTTGAGTCCCGGAGGTGCCATGGATGTTTGTAGTGATTCGGAATCCACTTTAAAACCGTAGGTCCCGGTCTAATAGGATTGTAGAGCGTTGCGGGTTCATTGTTACTCCACGTCCGTGGCTTATCTTCAAGTTACACGCGCCCCCTGGGTAATGCAAAGTGAGTAACATCTGTGCAGCGCTTGCCTTAAGGCATCCAAGACCAAACTGTCTAAGTGTTTGCCAGCTGCATTAGAAAGAAAAAATATATATATAATGAAATAATTAGTGTTGTTGTTTTGCATTGTAAACGAAGTTCATTAGAGCTATGAGCGCATCATAGATTGATCTACCTATACAAAATCCATGTTGTTTAGGATTTAGCTTATTTCCTTCTTGAAGTCCTTGGAATAGACTAGAGAACTTCACCAACTAGAAGCAAGCGACCTCCCTTAATTTCAAAACCCAAACGCTCTCTCTACCAGACCACTCCAAGCTCTTATCTCTATCTACAGAAGTAATTAATTAAATTTAATAGATTTCAACAATTATTTAAATCTACAATTATAAAAGCTGAATAATTTCATGGTAAATAGTAATTGTGTAAATGTTTCTCATTTTTTTATTCTATGTCTTTGTTTGATTCAAGATATCCTTTAAGACAAAAGGAAATTCTTATCAAGATTTCAGTAAAATTCTAGAAAAGAAATTTAACTTAAATAATACATTTTTGTAAAAAGATACAACACATTCAAATGCTTTGATTTATGTATAATTCTATTTTCATATTTCAAAAATTCATCAGTCTAAAATTAAAAGTTTTCCAAATCTGAGGAAAATTTACATCAGGGTTTATTTTCAGATTTCTAGAATTAATTTTGTAATTTGTTTCTCAAACAGGAATAAAATTAACTTAATTATCCCGGATCACTTACTCAAACATGCAGTGTAACATTTACCTCCAAAAGTTTCGATATAAAATCTACTCTAATCCAATGTATGAAAAAAATGTAATGCTGTACGTTGGAAAACTTCCCCGGATTTACTTTGTTTTATGAAATACACCAAACAAGATTCCTAGATCTTCCACATGATGCAAGCCCAGAATCAGCATCGTGTATTTATTTGTCGGCTAATTTGCAATTAAAATCTTTCTCGTTTTATAACTGAAACTGAAACATAGGCTCCATAAACATCTTATTTCGGTGATTTCAGCACGGGAAAATATTTGAATATTTGTAAATTTTCTCTCCGTAGATTTGAATGTTTGGTGAAGAAGAGCCCAGAGCAAGCGTAAACTCTGAAAGGTAATACGTTATTCATGAGTTCTTCGAACAGCTCTGCTCAAAACGATTTTCTCAAAATAACCATGAGCATAAATTCGCAGAACTTTCGATAAAGTAAAATATGCACGTTCAAATACGCGGAAGAAAAAAAAAATCCCTTCTGTTGTTGTCGGTAGTCCCTCACAAAACTAAGCCATACATTTCACAGATATATATTCCACTTATTTCCTCCCTTCAAAATACCATCTTTCGGAGTGATTTTATGAACAACGCATTTTTGAAATAAAATTAGCTTCTGTCTCAGACAAGATTAGCGATGGAGGCTTCATTCATATTAATACATAGTCCCTAAAACAATTTCTCCGATTTTGTCTACGCCGTTGATATTTGAGTTAATTGAAATGAAATCATCGTCGTCGGAAATATGCATAAGAGATATAAATGGAACTTATTATCCTCCTAAGTCTTTACTGTATCCATTATTTAAAAAGATTGATGCGGAAATAATTTTAAACTCAGACGACAAAGTCAAATTTATATTAACTCAAAATTACAATCTTAAAATTATTCAAAATTCTTTGATCATTAATAAATAATATCTAAATTAATTTTGTTACCATCAAATTCAGCTGTAAACTACGATATTTTTTAATTTAATTAAATGATTTTTATTGTACTTGACATACTAAAAATGAATGTTATATTTACGTTTAACATATTTAATTTATTCTTCGAAAATGAAATCAATGTATCCTTACCCATAACAGTTACTCTTTGCAGAATGTGTATATTATTATCCAAATTGGAATACAACCAATGCTGTCTATTGCATGCCTTTTGTGATTTCTTTGTATTGTGCAAAAAAACTGGAACTTTTCTCTTTAGAAACATAGAAATCGGAACAACATATCAAAACTGTTTCAAAAAATCATATAATTTCCTCTTTAAAAAAATTATAAATATTGTAAATTACAATATTTGCCAATAAAACTTTTCCTCGTCATATTTCTGATGGGGACAAGCAGTTTGAATGTTATTTATGGGAACTTTAGTATTTGCGTTTTTCTTTGCCCACATTATTGAGCAAAAGCCATGAGGATTGGCGAATAAAGTGATCAAGAGTGGAGTTCAAAAATAGTTACTTGAAAGATTTTCAATTAATCAATGTAAATAGACTCCAACGCTTTTATTTAGCCAACTTGATTTAGGCATAGTATATCAGCTGCACTGTGAAAGAAATATTATTAATAATTTTGAAATTCATAGCAATTAAAAATATATGACTTTCATAAACCATTCTAACTGATTTAGAGAAATTTAATTTTATTCTGTTGTAAACGTTGCTTGTAGTTCTTTGAGGTCCACATTTTTAGAAGCTCCCCATTTTTTACTTCACAGTTATAGGAGCACTCAACTAGATTATACTAAAATCAATAGGAATTTAAGAAAAATATTTCATTCAGGAGATAGATTCTACTGCACGTATTTATTTCTTATTTTAGAATTAACTAATCTCTTTATTACTAAGAAATGGTTTAAAAAGAATGTTTATTTTTGAAGTTTACACCATGGATTTTTCAAAATTATACCGTTTTAAAAAGCAAGAGTATAGAATTTGAAATACATTTAAACTAACAACTTTCTGCTGAAATTTTACTAAAATTATTTACATATTCAAAATAACCTTTTTCTCGTTAGAAAATTCAGCCTGATATTACGATTATTCAGCAAGTGAATATATTATTCAATTAATATTTACTCCAAAGTGTCTGAAAACTGTATCCAAGTATCAGATTATATGTATAATTTATTTATAATCCTAATATCATTTTCACATTTTATCGTTTATGACATACATACATTTTTAATTGAAACATTTGATAGCATGACATATTAAATTGAAGTTAAATATAGTTATCGTTTAATAATATTAAATACACCTGTATAACAAATACAAATATACATTATGTCGTTTACAATATACTTTAATAATTGTTTTAATATACAATATACATTATATCATTATATTGCTTACTTTTATTAGCACAACAAAGTTTACAGTTTCCTCAAATAATCTAATGTATTAAGCATTAGTGAATCATTGAATAACTTTTATATTTTATTACAGTTAAAGTATTATATATAAATAATTAAGTATACACATATTTTTAGATTTGATGGAAAATATTTACTAAAACATTTCATTCAAGTATAATATAATGAGCAAATATAATAAGAAATTAATCTCTAATAAATAGCAAAAATCGATATAGTCAATTATAAATAATTTAAGAAGAAACTAAGATATGAAAGCCAATTATAATAATGTTTAATAAGGGCTTCTGAATAAAACGTAACTTAAATTACAGATATTATGGCTTTTCATAAATCTATTATGATTAAATGCATTTTAAATAATTTTATTTGATTATTAAACATAATTATGCTTAATTGTGTTTAATAATGAAATAAACACACTAGGATTACTTTTTACTTGAATGAAAAACAGTAGTTGCAATTAGTTTGAAAGTTAAATAGAAATCAAATTAGTAGACGACTTCTACATATATATATAACTGCTGTTAAAAAAATATAAAAGTTATATAACTGACATTATAAAGTAGAAATCTTATTTGCACTTATAAAAATAAATTTTGCATATTCGGATATTGAACTTGAAGTTTATTTCGATTAGGTAAATATAAACCAAATGTAGACTAAATCAAGCTGAAAGTAAACAAAAAAAAAAGTGTTTAAAGATTACTCTTATTTTTACTTTTTAATTACAGTTGAACAAATCAACTATAACTTTTCTTGATAATA
Organism: Caerostris darwini; assembly: GCA_021605075.1. Lineage (NCBI taxonomy): Eukaryota > Metazoa > Arthropoda > Arachnida > Araneae > Araneidae > Caerostris > Caerostris darwini. The sequence goes on from BPLQ01006518.1 coordinate 304,867, forward strand.
CTTAGTGTCAGTACTGATCCCGTTTTTTCTGGTGTATCCGATCTTCTTTCCCTTGGGGCTTGATATATAATTGCTGCAAATCCCGAAAAAGCTAAACGCCCTGGCTGTCCATCTCCCATAGAGACACGTGTCTGGTTAAGGGAGCAGAAATCCATATAATCCGTTTTGCTTGCGAGCCTTCTGGTGTCTTCTCACTAACTTTCTTTCGCGCCCTCCACGCATGCTTCGAAAGAATGTACTTTGGGTTGCTGCACGATGTTTTAATTAACTTTATCTTTGTCGCTTTTATGGTGATACCTGCTCTGTATATAAAAAAAGAAGCTGTAAATGCATATTGCTAGAATTTTTGCTACTTCGTTGTTTGTTGCAAAAAATAATCACTTAATAGGGCAAATTGTTACATTTCTTTTAACATCGGTGAGCCTCTAGTACTACATATATATGCCACGAACAGCCCACGGACGGGTGATGAGGGGAAAATAGTGCCTTCCGCGAGGAATCTAAGGGATAATTGCCCCGCATTTGCGTCGTATGGGAGAAAATCCGGATGTCTATCATCAAGCCGTTTGACTATTGATGGGAGAACACTTTACACATATTGTCACAGTCGTCATCGAGTCTCCTCGTGTGTGAAAGCAGTGACGACAACAATGCCGCCAGCGGATTCAAATCGCAGCCCTTCTGCACAGTAGCTACGCACATTGTCACTGGGCAACGATTCGGGGTTGTATTTCGTGTCGGGTTGTTATTATATACATCAATCATAAAAAATTAATGAAATAAAGTTAATTAATATGTTTGATTCTGCGCAGCTGAGCTATTACACAAAATTATATTTCGATGAACACTGATGAGATTTTTTTTTTAATTCTCTGAGAAATTGACTAGATGTAAGTCAATCTTTTTTTTTATGATAATAGTAAAATAATCTTTTTATTCAGACAGTCTGAATAAAAAGAAAACTAGATTATTTGAAGTTGTTTTCTTTTTTCAACAACGAACATAGTTAAAGTTATTATTTTTGACAATACACTAATATATTTCGTAGTCCACAAAATTTCCCTTTAGGCATTGTATGAAACAAGTAAATATTTGCTGCAATGTTTAAGACGGTAAAAAGTTGTTTTTTGGTAGTCAAAAAGTTGTATTTTATTAAAAGTAAAATGTATACAGAAAAATAAAATAACTTACTAAACGTTTGACATAAAATGTTAATTAACATTACAGCTTCCATACTTTTTTTATTAAAAAGTTATGTAGATATTTTGGCATAGATTCGAGTTTGTCAGAGTATAGGCATCCCAAATTAAAAACAATCCGTATTGTATGTAACCGCAATTAATTTATTGAACATAAATTGTAAACAAAAATACATAAAATAACTTTTAAATATTTTCATCAATAATTTAATTTTTCTTATTTTTAGTTTACAGACTTATAGAATAAAATTATCTAATATTTACATTTAATTACCAATGCTTAGTAAAATATTTATATCAGCCGTAAGATGGCAGACAATTTAATCAATGCAAAATATAAACTTACTAAAACATTTTACTAAACATTGGACACGAATCTTAAATAAGCATCCCAACACGAAGTCTTTTCACATTAAAAACTGCGTGGTAGAGTTAATTTTGCATCGGTTGTGGTTTGTTTGTATAATTATATAGAGAATAAATCCACCAACTGAAACTGCGTTAGCATGTTCCACCAAACCCTCTACAGGGATAACTTTTGCATTCATGTGCAAATCCATCCCGCATTTGAATAGTAAATTTTCGCACTCCACAGAAGCTGTTCATCCCAGCTAATAAGTCACTGCTGCCAAATTATTTAGAGGCCTCCTTCTGTATTCAAACCAACTGGTACATTATTATTCGATATGTGAATCTGTATTAAATACAAGGGCCAAATGAAACTGATTTCAGCTCAGGACTTCGCTGTGGCTCTGGATCCGAGTTATTATTCATGCTTTAAAATGAATGAAAATTCATCAATTGGGTGATAGGAAGCCTCAACAAATGCATGTTTAATTGTCTCCCGTAGGGTTTCCTACGTTTCTTTCCGTAGGGTTAGTAAGTTCCTTCGCTAAATATTTGTTTACATATTTTTCAAAAGTAGGAATTTACCTCTATTTTGTAATTTTTGAAATATGCCTTCCATTACTAAGGATTGATTAAATACGGAATGAAACAGGACAAAACTTGGAATTCAAAAAAATATTGTTCAAAATCACTTACCATTTATTGAATTTCTTTTAAAAATTATATATTTATCAGATATATTCGTTTATATATTTCTTGAAATAAGAATTTTTCAGTATTGCATGTTGTTGAAACTTAGGTTTGTTATATTTAAGATGACTTGAAAACTTTTAGAAGAGAATGAAAATTTCAAAATTAAATTGGGCAAAATTTAGGAATTTATGAAAAACTTTTCTATGCCAATTCTTTTCATTTATCTAATTTCTTCTAACAGACCAAAATATTTTTTAGAAATGTTCACATTCATTGATTATAGCATTATTTTCTGTCTAACATCATTCCTATATATCACCTTAAAAACATTTTCGTATTAATGGGTGCAAATGCCATAAATATGATTTTAATATGATTTAAATAAGGTTAAGATAACTTACATTAGCATGGTTATGTTTAGCGAGAATTTACATAACTTCGTTTTTGAGATATAATCATTGAAGAAAAGATAAAAAATTTAATATTTAATTGATAGTCCTCATTTTGAAAAAATATACTGGTAAAATCTCATAGTTATTACTTATTACAAAATTGGGAATTTGTATAAAGCATATCATTAATATATTGAAAATTAGTTAAAATGTTAAAAAATGTAAATCCTTTCAATTTCTGAGAAAATAAATACTATATTTAATAAGAATACAGGAATATAATATTTAATAAGAATACATGAAAATAATCAATTCAAGATTTCAAAAGATTCTAAGATTTCAAAAGCTTCAATTCATTAATATTTATAAATAAAGTAATAAGTAATCTTTTTGAAATCAAATTTCATATTTCTATCAAAAATTCCTTTGATATAATTTGTTACAATAACATTTGCCATCAACTTTCAATTTAAATATAGATTTTCATTTCATCTGAAAATATGATCATAGATTAAAAAAAAAAATCAGAAACAATTTTAAAATGCTATTCATAAATTTTTCTTAAATCATGTTTTTCTGCATGCAAAAAATCTACACAATAGTTTATGCAATTTATATTTTTATTAGAATTTCAAATAAAAGAGTCTCTTATTATATTTCTTAAAATATAATAAGATAGAGTAAAATATCTTGATTTAAATAAATATAGAGTGCTTTTTGAATTACTAAACATGCATAAATGTTTGGAAAAGTTACACTTAAATAGATAAATCCTTTTATTAAACTGTTTCGTTGAATGAATCAGAGTACATAAATTCATGATCTTAACTAATATAACATGACTTTTTCAAAGTATTAACATTCCTTTCAAAAGAAAACTCTGTATAAATACCATATCGTGTAATAGTGTTATTATGTAAATTTATTAGTAAGGGTTTTAGGGTATTGTGAAAAGTATGTTAGATTTATCACACATTTCTTCATGGTGGATTCTTAAAATATTCTCCTTTATTCAAACCTCAAGGGAAATTTATGGAATGATAATTTTTTATTAGTTTGTCACTAAATGAAATATACTTTCATACTGGTTTTCAAAGCTCCTTTAATATTTCACCTGAGGCCTTTTATATGTTTATGGTTTTCTGACGAGAATTTAAAGCTACCATCCTTAATTTAAAGACTATTGCCAATAACAAATTTCAATGGCAATTTAATTTCTTGCAAGTCAATATGATTTACCACAAAATATTTTATCTAACTTTCAGAAAGACAATTCAAAGAAATATATGCTAAAATTCAAAGGTGTCTTTTCACAGAATATTACGTGTTTTAAATTTGAAAGGAACACTTTTTCCTTTTGTAACAAGAGATAAATGAAGAATTGTTTGTGTATATGCCAACTTAAAGAAAATCTTCAAATAAAATTCAAAATAAAAGCAGAAGGGAAAAAACAATAATTGCCATTAAAGCCATTTCTGGCGACAATAGCAAATGTATCTGAAAACAAAAAATGAAAAAGCAAACAGTGGCATCAGGTTGTAAAAAAGAATTTCTGCAAAAGTTGAAATGGCGTTTGAAAGTTTTGAAGATGGAAAATTAAAATGCATTCTATTTGTTTTAAATATAATATTAAATGCATCGATATTCTTAATTTCAATCCTTTAAATAAGGATGAGTATGATCGAAAACGTGCAATTCAGCCATTGAATGTTTTGTCAGGGATTAAAATTTCAAATACCTCATTTTCTTTTTAAGGCTTCAAACTTCAAAGCCAATAAAATCACCGCAGAGAGAAACACCCCCAGTGAATTTTAGTTTTGTACATAGGAAAACACTAGTCCAAAAACATCACTTCCAGTAGATATAAAAACCAAACTCATGTCAAAGGTCCAGGTAATAAAAGTTGATCCTAACTTTTACAGTTAGTCGCTGTTTCACTTACAAGAATAAACCTTGGCTACCTTGAAAGAAATCCCAATCTCGAGCTTGATTTTTGGTTACTCCAAGAGTTATTTACTTTTTTTAGTGTGTATGAGATGGGAAGCCAGGAAATGGATCTGGATTAAGGGGGTAGAACAGCTGGGATGATATGTTAGCCACTATTTTGATGAGTTCCTTTCCAAAAGGTAAGAAGTTTTGTTACAGGAAGTTTAGCAAGAAGTGATAAAGTTGGGACACTTTTAAAAGACCAAAATCTCAGCTGCTCTGAGGTGGTATTGGAAAGGTATCAAAATGATAGGCGTGATATTTTATTTTATAATAATACTTTGGTAAAGTGTTAGTGATGCTACAGTTTGAATAAAAGTTGCATGACAGAGCAATGCTGATTTTTTTGGAAAAGCAGGAGAATATATATATATATATATATATATATACATATAGAAATACCATAAAGAAATATTCTAGTTTATAATAGTCTTACTATTTGTATATATACTTATAATCCTGTGAAGTTTAATATAGATTAACGTAGCGCTTAATGTATTCTCTGTAATATTCATAGAATTAAAACGAGAACAAAACAAAAATTCTTGATCTTAGTGATTTCAAAACAGTACTTTTCACTTTGTTATCAATATATTTTGTAGGTAATTAAAATTTATGGCTGTATTATACATTCAAAATATAACAATGCATTTTTAAATATAATTCTGTAGTGGGTTCTACAGTTCTCCATTAAGTTAGTGATTAAACATACAATTTTATAATATATCGGTAGTTCTTTTTTACTGTTATAAATTTACTTTTTTATTAAATTATGTTATTTAAAATTAATTAATTAGAAATTACTTTCCTCAGGGGGATTACTTGAAAGAGAGATTACAAAATTACTTTCCACAGATGTCATTTAGAGGAATTTTAATTGCAATGAAAAATTTTTAATTTTTGATAATTCAATTTTTGTAATGCATGATATTAAAAGAAGGAAAAATTCTACACTAACTGCCCTGTCCACACTGAGAAAAACCAAGAATGACTAGCTAGTTCTCATACTTCCGTCTGGACGCCTCTATAAACTTAGAAAAGTGATAACAATCGTGTTCCAGTCATAGGACGAGACAGAAGGCTCCATTTCCATTGGCTACGTGCGTTTCAGTAACTGATTCCAGAAACGCATAGGTTTAGTGCCGATTAATGCATAGGTTTAACGCATAGGTTTAGTGCCGATTAATGCATAGGTTAGAGCATAGGTTTTAGTGCCGCATTTGGGCCTTTTGCATCAAAAGACGGACTGCCTTGTAAGAGTTTTCCCGATTTTCTTAACGCAATTACATGTCACTAACTCTGAAAATCTTCCAGAAAAGCAATAACTTACCTCTGAACACCTCAGGAACTGTCCATGTCACACTGCGTGGAAGTAGAAGTCTCTTACGACCGCAATAAAATTGCATTGCTTTAAAGAATTTCATGTATAAAAATTGAAAAAGAAAATATTGACAGGTGCTGGCGTTTCTTGTCAAACATAGTTAACTAAATTTAATGAATAGTTACAAAAGGAAGATATCCAAAGAAGTAAGTTGTTCGATAGAAGGGCAATGTTTATTTTATCCAAAAATTCTGAATCTTGGAATGCGTTTACTTTTTTTCCCTCTATTTCGCTGTCTTTCCTGATCTTGAAAATGTTTGCTCTTGGATAAATATATTTTGACCACTTCGCGGTCTGCAGTAAATAAAAAAGTGGATATTATCTTAAATAATTGAATTGTCTGAGCGAAAATTCGATTAAAGGAAAAATCCCCTTTTCTTTCCTTCGCAAGGCACAAATGGATTCTCTTACAGTCCCAGTCGGAAATTTGAATCTCAATGCGGACAAATCAGTGTATTTCACGTGGAAGGGAGCTGATAGAAATTGCGCTGGGGCCTTTTCTTAGGATCTGAGAAATGGTAATTCGCTTCATACATAAGTGCATATTAAAAAGCATGAGAACTTTTTATACATTTGCATTTTTGGCATATTCGATATCTATAAGTAAAACATTTTTTTATTGTTTTTATTGGAAATTAGATACATACATTTATAAAAAATAATGCTATAAAATATGATATTTCTCTATATTCTTGATTAGGATTTAATATAAGCTAAAGAAAATATATAAAATGAATAATTTTTAAAGGTAGAAAATGCATGCGCTTTAAAAAAAAAAAAAAAAAAAACCTCGTTAAAGCACTATTTGAATGAAATATGAGGATAGCTGTTTATAAGTAGATGGTTTAATGAGGGTTGACCATATGTTTTAAGGTTAGAATCAATCGCTTATTTAATACAGCAATCGGGATTTTTAGGTAATTCATTTGACATAACCATTTTTAGTAAATGTTGGATGTTAAACTTAATTCGTGTGATTATTTTCTTCAACAAAGACAACTACATTTATTTCATAAAAAAATTAATATAGCAAGTAATAGCATTCAAAGTATTTTCCACCTTTCTAGCAAAAGACAAATTTTTCATCGAAAGAAAGACTGATCATTTGAACCTATCCATGAACTGCTTAAAAATAATGAAACTGTTGCTCATGATCATAGACCGAAACAAGTGATAAGTAGAAAGAACAATGTCTGGAGAATATGGCCAAGAAATTCCCAATGAAGAATGCGGTCGAGCATTGCCATGTTTAAAAACGAGAGTATTCTAACAATTTTTCTCTCCACTCAAATGCATTAATTGTAATCGATAACTCTCACCAGTAATTTTGGATCCCCATAAAGTTACCATATTTGAATGTTCTAAATATTTTTGAACAAGTTCCTTTAACTGGTGCATGTTCCCCATCTGGTTCTACTAGAATTCAATTTGCTGCACCTTTCTTCCAATTCTCCAGGCAAATATTCTTTTTTCAAATTCTAGACAAATTTCAAAACACTTGTCAAACAAAATGACACATATTAAACATCAAAGTCAGTTATATGACAATCTCATTCATCTAGTTATAATACTAGTAACGTCTTCTGTTAGAAAACCCAACGAATTAAGTTTAATATGTAAGTAATCATAACATCAGAAATGGCCACTTCTAAATAAAGCTAAAATAGTCTCGCACTCAAATGAAATTGAATTGTTGTGTTTAAAATTTAATTCATTACAGCAGACATATCTATTTATAAAAACATTGAAGTGTATCTTTCAAAATCTTTGTATCTTTCTTTTTTTTTAAATTTCATAAAAAATGTTTTTTTAAATACCTTATCAAATCACTTTTCAATAAAGAAATACATTTTTTAATGAAGCTCTTTTTCACAAGGAATCAAAATATACAAAAACATTCATTTTAATAGATATAATATTTGAAATGATTATTTTAAAAATCAGATGAATTCATAAGGAAACATAAATAATGCCTAACATAAAGTAAATTTAACTTTAGAATGAGAATTATTTTCTAAGGTTTTCCTAACCCAATTATTTTGTGTTAACCATTATGAAAGGAAAGCATTTTAAAATGCAAATATTAGTTTACACTTAAAACATCGAAGTCCATCATGATTTTTCTTTGTATGAGTTGTAATACATTTGAACCAATAGCTTACATAGGACGATTCATTCAATGTGTTTGTAATATGTTAATCATTTTTAAAATGTTAATCTTTTTCAAATCCACTTGATTTTATTTGTTGTTTCCTGTGGAGTGTTTCATTATTGTTTACTTTTTTTTCTTGACATCAAAATTCTTAAACAAGTAAAACAATAATTTAATGAATGAATGAAGGCCTATTAAGAAATTTCTGACCGGAAAAGAAAAAGAGTTTTTACACAGTTACATAATAAAACAAGTTTTAATATTTTTAGAAATTCTAATTTCCAAGTCATTTTCTCCGTTCTGCAGGAACTAATGCAATTAATATACAAGCATAATGGTTTATTTCGAAATCAAATATTTTTAATCAAAAAGAACTTCCCCGATTTTTGTGGATGAAATTGCTTCTTCAGAATTTGAACTATGAGCCAACTAATCTGTTGATAATAGCAATACCACTTTGATGCATGAACCGTGAAAGTTTGGGGTATTTGTCTGCAATCAGAACTTTTAGAGGGTTGTCGTTTTGGACTTGAGCAGATAGGTGTACTAATATTTTTTAATTACTTATTAATGTGAAACTACAATTTCTCCTAATAAATACAGTAATTGAAAAAAAGCAGATTTTCGTAACTACATAATTGAATTATTGGTGCATTTATTTAATATTGCTTAACACATCTACCAGATATATATTTTAAAAGTTTTAAATTCATTTCTATCAAATACTCGGTAATATTTTTAACGACGGATTTTCTCAAGGACTAACATTTTAAAAATGTTAGGACTAACATTCTAACTCATTTTGATCTCGTTATGGAAAACAGGTGAAGAGTTTTCTCACATTGGATAAAAACGTTAACGTATTTCTCAGTAGTGTGCTCTCATCGGATAAACGAGTGACACGATATTAGAAGTGACGTTTCTCTTGGGCTATGTGGATAGGAATCGTGACACATTAGACCATGAATTTTTTATCAGAGTTCCTGATACAACTCCTTGTAATAACAAAAAATTCTTTGCCGTCGAGAAATCTTCATGCTCACGTTTGCTAACGTCATTATTTAGTAGAAAAATTTCCTAATTAAACACAAAGTTAAATTGCAAAGAAATATTTTGAAGGGCCAAATATTAAACTCTGTTTTTACGAATTCTTCAATATTTCTTTTTAAAAAAGAATATTTATAACAGTGTTCGAGAATTTAATGCAAGAATTCCCCTGTAACTTTTAAAATACTAAAAATAAGAAAAAAAAATGGTAAATAATGAAGTAAAATAAGTGAATAAATGAGTGAAGCGATCCTTTTGATATTAAGCAACAATTTGTATTTTGCAGAAATATAAAATATTTCCGGAATAACTCCACACACACCACCATCATTTATCTCAGCTTTAGTATTAGCATAATTCATTAAAGCACTTAGTAAAATCCTAATGCACTTGCATTGGGAAAAGGAAATCCCTTGCTTCGTATTAAAATCATGAACATCATTTCCAACTCTTGCATATTTCATTGTTCAGAAAAATTAATTTTTTTTTTTTGCACAAAAGATAATTTTATTTTAAATGAGTGCAGTTAATATTAAAATCATAGTTTATAATATGAAAGCTGCAGTTCCAAAAAGTATAAAATTTACATTCTTTTTTCTAATGAAAGTTATTTTACTCTAAGATTTAATAAATGTATTTAATTATGCAAATTAAAGGCATTGGAATATAAGAACACAGTTTTTCTTTTATGAATACAATTTTACCGTTTTGTTAAGAAAATTCTTTATCAAATGAAATATGTCACTTGACACTGCATTAGATATATGTTTTCAAAATTTTATTATCCTGTATTAAATATAAAAGAGTTATTATTTTGATTTTGTTTACGTCTGTAAAGAGTTATTGTTTGTAAAAAAATGACAAATAATATCTAGGGGGAAATTTTATTATTTTAAAATGCGCGTTACGTATTCTTTTTGAATTGTTAAGTTAAAGCATTTTTTTAATATTCATTTTTAAATAATGCATACACATATTTTTTTTTATTAACTGATAGATGTGATATAAAATGCTTATCTTCCTTAAATTCAATTTATATATTCTCTCTGGGAATTTGTTTTCGTAAATTGAATCCATTTCACATTTTAACAAATAGCAGGCTAAATTCTTTTAAAATAAGAATTGTTGAAACATTTATAATGGTAATCTTAGTATATGCCGCGCTTCAACATGTATGTTTCTTTATCAAATACACGCCTTTTATTTTTTGACAATTTAAATCGCATCTTTACGTTTTGCATTTCAAATTCATCATTCAAATGCATTCAATTATTTTGCATTTTTTTCTAATTATTAATATTTGTTTATCTAAACAAAGCTTTTTCTAAGATCAAAAGAGATAATTTTACTGGAAATGAAATTGTGTTAAGGTATTTTTGATCATTTTTTTTTTCAAATTAAGTAGTACATTTATTGTTGTTTTCAATCGAATCGAGCTTCTGCTAATCAAATGGTCGATATGTAGCAGATTCAGAGTTACTCACGGTAGACTGCAGGGACTTGCTGCAAAATTGCCACAGCAATTAGCATCTCTGGAAGTAGCATCTGCTGTTTCGCACACTAAACCATCCTTGAATCCCATAAAAGGGGAAATTCCATGGCAATCTTTGGTGGACATTCGGTTTAAATTCGCTTATCATATATCTTTGCTAGCTTTTTGTTTTCAACTGTCCTCCTCTTGTTCGGAAGCTAAATGTATTATTCACTGCAGGCCACAAAGATGTAATGGTACCCGTGATTATTATATATTTTTATGCGATTTTTTAAAATAAAATTATTCAAGGATTCTAAATTTCTTATCCCATAATTTATATCTCTTTGGACTTATCACACTTGAAATACTTTTGGAAGTACAGTTTTCTTTTATAAGTTTGTCTTGTAAGTACTTTTGACCTGTCAATACAGACGAAAATTTTGAAACAGTCCCCGAATCTATTCGGGATATCAATTTTTCCTCACACATGAACAGACAGGGAAGCCCCGTTTTGGCCAATACAGTAGAAATTTATTCCAAGTTAGACTTTCTATTGACGCAGGAACCTGAAAATTTAGTGGTTTGAGATCAAGCAGTTTCTAAGATCTTTCCAGATTGGAATGTGAGACATGAGAAAATATTAAACATCATTTTTTTGGCTGAATATTATTAAGAGTCATAACTGCTCAATACTTTAGTTGTCATACATAACATATTGTATCGACTTTCTGCCAATAGTGTGCAGGATCTTAATCTATATTCAGGAGATAAGAATGTGCATATACAATGGTGTTAAAATTAATCTTTCCTGGATTTTTATAGAGGGCCTTTTAAAATTGCCAAAATATTAAGTTTTGATCTGATTGGGTATTACATGATTTGCTTATTAGTTACTAGAATATTTTATCAAACACATTATTTCTTCGTAAATAAATAATAAATTCTTAATAATTAATAAATTTCTTTCTTCAAACATAATATTTCTTCGTAATAAGTAAATAAAATATAATAAGTAATTCGTCCTTTATCAAATAATTAATTCTTTGTAAAATATAATAGTAAATTTCTTCGTGAATATTTCTTCGAAACTTTGTTTATTTATGATAAATAGGCATTATTTTCAAAAATAGGTTATGGTTTAAAAGGTCTTCGTTACATTTGACAAAAACCAAAAAGTTTGGGAAGCTATATAATATGCATAATATTTCAGAGGTTCAATTATTATTTAAAATATCGGCATTTCGTAAAAAGAATTTGCTTTGACTGTTGAGGATATTATGTTAAATTCAATTAAATGATGAATATATTATTAATTGCATTAAGTTAAATGTAAATAGTTTAAAATGTACACATATATTAATTTAAATAGTTAATTAACTACGACTTATAATTTTCATTCTCGGAAAAAACTCAATTTACCAAGTCCTTATTTCATAGTGAATACATATTTGTAATTATATCTGCTCAAAGTATAAAATCATCATGAGTTATAATAAGTTTCATATTATTCTACTTTGAGTCATACATACCTATTCAAAGTATAATAAAATGAAACATTTCATTTAATGCCCAAATTTCTGAATCACCATATGCCGATTAGGACATAGTTGCTAAGTTATTTTTGTTACATTAAGAACGCGTGATCTTATTCTTCATAGTGATTCGTTTTGATATCCTTGATTTAATATCATATTGGTTTGAGCATTAATAAAATGAAATATTTTATTTAATGCTCAAATTTCTCAATCACCAAATGAAGATTAGGACATAGTTGCTAGGTTATTTTTGCTACATTTATAAAAACACATCATCTTAGTCATCATAGTGATTCTTTTTTATATCTTGCACATATAAAAAATTTATTTTAATACTTTATAATCATGTAAAACATTCAGGCGGAATGCAGACGAAGACAGCCAATCACACCTATTATAGGATCTATATAAATATGCAGAAATCACATGAATTGTTGCACCCTCTTATATATAAATATATTCTCGACATTGTTTGATGATAGAAATCATATCTATCATTATCTAACATTTTTTCTCCAAAACAGAAGATTTTCATCTATGAAAGCCTACTTTCTTTATCACGAGCCTGAAGATAATTTATCAATAATAATTGATGATTAATTGATTAGCGTATAATACATGAATAGGCTTTACGATAACAGTAACCTCATCACATTGGTTCAAAACCTTCATCAATTAAAAATTTAAAAAAACATACAAGATCTGAAGAAATGTTCCCTATTGTTGGCCTTTACATTGAGAGTCGATCAACCATCCCAACACGAGAGGTCATTGTAAAAAATTGCTTTTGGGGCATTAGGCCTAACAATACGCAAAAGCGCGTTGAAAACATAACAATGAGATATTATTAAAGAAAAAGGATGCTCTTTTGTGAGAACCACCTCTAAGTGTAAAAAAATGATCGGTTAGTTTAACTCGATAATTATAAGGCCGTTCTCCACATATTCTTCCCATTCATGAAAGAATCCTCTCACCAAGTTGCTGCTTAAAGCTATTCGAAACCCTGTAATTATTCCGAGTGAGTGCGAAATTTATCGCCTCGATTCTGACATTTCCCCTTTCGTAGTCACAAAAATCCCTACCACCAGAAATAGGTGTCATTCTTCGGTTTATTAATATCGTTTTTTAAAGTGTCATGTTTCATTTGTTTACACACACTTAGTGTATATATTTTCATTTTCATCTTGAAATGAATGTAATTATTACATCTTCTAAATTTAAATTTAGAGTTGGATCTGATATAAGCTCTTATCATTTTTGGATGAAATAATAAAATATCAGATTTGTATTTTCAAGAATTAAACAAAAAAAAATTGGGTGGTTCCCGCATGTTATTGGACTACTACAGTAGACTTTTTATGACTTGGTTCCAGTCAGCTAAGAAGCAGAAGTAATTTGGATTTAAGTTTCCTGAAATAAAGCTATTTTTAGGATATTATGGATATTTGCTGATTTGCTGGACTACTTGTTTCTCACCCTGCTTATGCATATTTAGTAAATATGTATTTTTCTTTTTTGATATACTCCTGCAGATTGATTTCTCTGATGTTTGTGTATGTCGAATGACGTTCAGTTTGGTCCTTGCATCTTATGCGCATTTCGGAACTTGAATATGTTCACTTTCAGATATCCCGATGCATTGATATCCAGGGGTTACAGTATTTACGAAAATACAAATACAAAGTTTTAATGCATTATAAATAATAATTGCTTTCTTACGATGTAAAAGGTCTTCAAGGTTTAACTAATTGGTCACTCTACAGTCATTTTGTGCACATGAGGGTTAAGCAGATAAGGACATACAGTTTAAAGTGGATTCCGAACCACTAACATACATCCATGCCACAATCAAGATTTGAACCTCAAGCCCGTAGCAAAAAAGGTCTTCTAAGCTTAAACTTATACCAATCTTCACCAAATAATTTAAAACTTTGATACAATTTTTGAAAGATGTCATTGAAATTGTAACATTATTTTCAACTAAAAATAATAACTTTATTTTTAATTGCATATGTGATAAAAAAAGTTGCTTAGAATTTTCTTTCGAAATATCTGCAAAACTCACATTTAAAAACTTTAAAACCAATCCCAGTCACTTAAAAATTTAATTATTTTCATTAATGAGATTCAGGACATACTTTCCGCCGCCAGATCCATTCCAGCTCTCTTAATTTCTAGAATTCCGAAATCTCTCTCACCAATATCTGCTAAAGATTTCCCACCTGACTGCTTAATTGATTATCTAAATATTTATAATTTAACTAATAACTGATTTTGAGTGCATTTTATTATTATTTGAAACAGTAGTGAATAATACTGTCACCTGTATTTAAAGTGAAGATTTTCTTCGTCTATCTTCATGTAGTTATTTTAGTCTACCATTTTAATTTTTAAAAAAAATAGAGGTTTCCCCACTGAACTAAAATGGCTTATTTCATACTTTTTGGAACTTTATTAATTGAACTATTATCTCCTATTGTAAATGAAGTTGTTATAAAATGTGTCCAACATCAATTTTAAGATATAACATTATGACAATATATGAGCCAGCTGTAAAAAATTTTTGTGGATTAACTTTATCTTATGGCGTCAACTGAAAAAATTTTTTTTTCATTTTTACAACGTAGATTTTATCAATTAAGTTTTGCCGTATTTTATAAATTAATCAATATCTCACATCTGTTTTTTGTATCAACTGATCGATATAAATAATAGCTCATCAACAATGCTCTTTTGAGAACTCTGCGGTGTATTCAGAATAAATAGAAAAGTTTCTTTCTTTTGGTGAAAATTATGCTTGGAGTATTTCAGCAACATTTTTCCAGAAACATCGAATTTATTCAACACCAAGGGCATCTGAAATATTATCTGTGAGCATTATATGACGCAGCTTTGTGAATATTTGACTGAATATTGAATAGAAATGCAAATACAGCAGTAACTACTGATATATGTATATATATACAGAGCAGAGAGCGAATCATTCATATGACGATCGGCCAGATTTATCGCATACATTCCAACAAACAATATACCGAACAGTGGGTCATAATATTTGTTTTATGTAGTGAGATTCTGTCGCAGCCTAGGAATGAATGGATTGTGAATTATATCCGTCAAAGGTGATAACGTGAAAGGATATTTTCTCTTCGGGGATATTTATTTCAACGAGTGTAAAGCGTTCGCTGGGTTTTTATGAGCAAATATAGAAATAAAAGACAAAACAGGGTGGGAAATATCTTCTCAAATATGAAAGTTTGGGTTGTGTTACTTCATGGCGCTATAATGGATTGTCCATGAATTCGTATTTTTCTCCCCCAAAAGTGTTAATTTAAGAAAGTTAAAAATGTGTTAGGAAAGTTAAAGTATAGTTCTGATTTTTTTTTTTCTTTTCTGGTCATCATTTTACAAAAGTATTCATTTAAATAGACCTTCAAGAGCAACATATCGCTTTTTTATGGTATATTATTATGGTATCTCTTATTATATATTATTTTATTGTGATATATCTTAATGGTATATTCAGAATTATCACTGGGTAACGAATCATTCTATCACTATAAGGTTTGCATTAGCGATTGTCTGTTATCTACAAAACATTCTTTATGTGTGTTCTTGTATGAGTATTATAATTAGAAGCCTATCTGTAATAAGAAATTTTACAATGAACTAAAAATTTTCCTGTTATTCCACAGAGAGTAAAACAGAACTAAGAATTAATTTTGACCATCTGTTTTTTTTATGTTATTAAAAACTACCAATACTTTCAAAAGTTTTCTTCAAATATTGAATCTTATTGTATAAAATAAAGGGTGTTCCAACAAGGTGTTTCATATTAATTTATTAAAAAAATAAATATTATGATATTTTTATTTCAATCCAAAGTAAAAGCAATGCAATTAATAAATGTAATATAATATCTGCCAAATGGCCACCTTTGCTCTTCTTACAGGTAGTGAGCCCTTATGAGGAATTCTATTTGGAGAATTTCTGTTCTGATATTGTCTTTGAGCGCTTCAATCTTTGCTCGAGCATTGGAGTAAACTTAATCTTTAAGATAGGAACAATGAATCCAATTAATGAACGTCGGAGTTGTCCATGGTCTGTTGTCCTCAATACTTGCGTCAGATGGATTTTGTAAACCTTTAAACCAAGATCTTTGTGTAAAATGTGAATGGGCAAACGAGGGACTTCTACAACAGCACAAACTTTGCTAACTATCTCCGCAAAATTGTCAATATTTTTGTAGTGAATTTTCTGTTTTAGTGAATTGCGCTCGTATATATCTTTCTATTTTAAACAACAAAGACTTTTGATTTGAAACACCCTTTATACTACAAATGATTCTGAGATTTAAAAAAAATAGAAAAATCATTTAAGAGTGTCTGGAACATAAAAATTCATATATAACAGGAAGTTCCAAATCAAACTTTAAAGGAAAAAATATTAAATAATGTTTGATACACCAAAAAATTATTTATAAGTGATTACAAAATGGAAAAATAAAGCGTCCTGCATAATTTGCGAAACCCAAAAGCTGCAGTACAATATCAAATAGAGCTAGTGGAGAGATACACTGAATTCTACTTAATTCTGTTCTTACGGAACAAAATATTAAATTAATAAATAATTATTGAATCAATTTTTATGAATTCCCCGTACAGTTTTTTTTTTATATACGAATGAAATTTCAATTTCAATGGAATTGCTCAATAATGTGGAATTATTTATATATAAAAATATTTCTAAGTTTTCTTAAAAGCAATTTTATAAAAATAATGTTTGTAATTCTCTTCGGTAACATAAATGCCTTTTTACATGCAATCCTTTAATAAGGTCTTTAAAATAAATTGTTAAAATAATATGGAATTCTAACAAGCTGATTCCAATTTTAAACGAATGAAAAAACTGCTAAGTTTGATAAAAAATCACTTTTTAAGCGTAGTCACATACCTTAAATAATATTAAAAATGCTTTTGCAATACCACTTTTGTTATTTTTATAAATTATGTTTAATAAATTTACGATAATTTAAATAGAAGAAGGTTAGCTATTATAAAAGTATATTTCAAGATAGTCAGGAAATCTTCCGCAGAACGAAATAAAATACACTGCACTTATACCGTTTGAAGGCTATTATTTTAAGATTCAATGGATTCCTCCAATAAATTTTAAATTGCATTCAAAACAACATTCTGAAATAAATTACTGGTTTATACAATAATAAAAATACCTGTTTATCCTTTATTATTTTAAATGTAATTTGTATTTCTCTCAAGAACTGATTTCTAAAAAGTGCATCATACATATATAATTTAAACTATATTAGATTTTAAATTTGTATTTAATATCGAAAACAGGATTAGAATGTTTAGTACAAGTAATATAAAACAATATAAATTTATAATCGCATCATATGCTGCAACGTTATATCATAGTATATGTGTTACACGATTCTTACTTTAATCTCGAAAAATGAAAAACAATATCCCGGCAGAAATGCATTTTCTACGAAAGAAACTTACAAAGGTTCAAAAATACATAACATTTCAGTTTCAAACATCAATTTCATTTTTTGTTCTTTTATCCCCCCCCCAAATGTAAACGAATATTTCAGCTTGACTGTGGATGCATTTCATAACATTGCTGGATATAAGAATATCTTATCCAAAATAAATTTTCTTCTTTTTCAATATGACATTTGCTGCTTCGATTCCAGCATTCGATCATGGCTACCTCTATAAAATCCCCAAATGGGGAAAAAAGAATATCAAGCAACGAGATAAAAATCGTACCATCCCAAATCCTGAATTATGCTGTCCTTTGAATTATGCTTTCTCGTGAAGCCTTTCGTCTCCTTTCTTTAATTGCACAAGAAAAGTCAGTAAATACTAGGCACGTTCGTTTCCCCTTTTGTATACCTGTGCATTTTATTTACTTTCCCGAGACGAAAGCTTCGGAAATAATTGGTTTTTCAGAGCTGAATTAGAGGAATCCGAAACGAATCATTAATCTTGACCCAAACTGTGATATGGCTTGCTTCTCGGCTTAATTGATATTGATAAGAGTGGCGTGGTTGCTGTTAATGTTATATTTTATGTATTTTGTGGTAAAAGACGACAGTTATTTTTTCTTGTTCAGACTTACCGAAAGATTGCGTTGATTCTATAAGAGTTGTTTTCATTCTATTTTAACTAAGGTCGATTAGAAATCCATATATATACTTAAACTAAATAGTTAATTATAAGGTGGTTTTTATTGTTTTAGTTTATGTATTTTGTGGAAGAAAAATTAGTTTAGTTTTTTAGAATTGCATGGTTTAATTGTTTCAATTGACGCAAAATTGCATTGCACATTGTGGAGGGGTTTATTTTCTGTTTTGACAAGTTTGGACTAATTATCCATAAATGTACCATTAAAATGTATAATTAATGTAAATTTTTATTAATTTTTGATGTGGTTATTATGTTTTATATGTGTATGTTGTCGTAAGGAAATGCATTTCTGGTCTTTTCTTTTGTAGAGCTGATTTGATATTCCATGACTTGCATTAATATTATATTTCAAGTATAAATTTAACCGAATGTATGAGCTTAATGAATACCATTGAGTTGTATAGAAAGATGAACATGCATTTGAAAATAAATTATCTATAATTATAATATTTTAGTTTTTATTTTCTGACATTGTTTATATTTGCCTTCTTTTTCTTGTAATCTTAAAAATAAATTGATCAGAGTTGTTTAAATACATATTTTTATTAATGAGAATAAAAAAAAAACAGTAATATTCTGCCCCAACTATAATTTATTCAGTATGAAATCTATCATACAAAAATAGTAATCATGTTAGAAAGAATCAACGCAATCTAAAAGAAAATTCAGGTAGTAAAAGTGACCTAAAACCATTCTTAAACTTTATATACATCTATGTATTTCATACATTAGTGTAGCCAAAATTTTTAATTTATCTGACATTAGAAAAAGTTTTTGTTTGTTTGAAACTGTGTGCAGCATTAACAAACAGCTAACAGATTTAATACTAAACTGCATTTCGGTATTTTTTTTCTTTTAGTTTCTTGTTATTTCAACGACATCTCAATTATGATCATAGTACTGAGATTTTTGATTTGAGATTTTTAATATTTAGATTTAAAAATGAATATTTCAATTGCATAAAAAATTATTACTGCAATAAGTAAATATGAAGACATTAGATAAAAATATTTCAACCATTTTTATCGTAGAATATATGTACCATATAGTGTAAAAAATTAATCAATAAATATTAATTTTATACTGTTGCTTTTTCGTCTTTTTAATTTGACAATAAAATCCGACCTCTTTGAACTTTTTAATTTAATAAGGATTATTTGATTTTGTTTTCTATATTCATTTAATTTATACCTACGAACAAATAAATTTTTAGGGAAATATCTAATGCATTAAGAAGTTGGACAATCTAATTCCCAATGCTGCAAAAGAATTTAATTATAGAAGAATTTTTAGAATATAACTGAAAACTTTTGTTGCGCAATATTGAGAAGAATCTTAAAAAGTTTGGAAAAGTCTCACAGTACTTACCTAGTGTTAAAGATTGATAAAACAGAAATAGTTACCCTTAAAATAGCTTATTGAGGCAGAAGCTTTCCGTGCCACTAACTTTATAAGAGAATACCCGACTCTTCTATTTCTAAAAACATCAAAACTTCTCAATATATTAAATGTAACAAAGAGACTTAGTTCCTTTAAGGATGTTATTACAAAACTTTGTAACAATGTAAAATTGTATAGAAATTAGATGTTCAAAATATTTCAACTTTATTTTCATTTTCTTATTTGAAGTAAACTAAAAAGTTTATGAATTCTATAAGGCAAAAAAAAAAAAACATTAAATATAAAATTCCTAAGTTAAATTATATTTCTCCACACCATTTTATTCTTTTTGCTAAAAAATTTTCAAAAACTTTTGTCTTGTATGTTGAAAGATACGTAAGTAGTCAAATGTAATAAATATATTAAGGTCTTTCAACTATATCGTCAAAATAAAAATACAGAGTTATAAGTTTAAAATTCCTTCTATTTCTCGCGAAAGAAATAACCTTTCTTTCGAAATGCGAATTTATTGCATAAGCAAGTAAAGTAAAATGCAAAGAAATGACCTACAATATATCCCCAGAGTGTGAGAAAAAGTTTTCCGCAGGTGTTCTTGTCAGGTAATAATGCCTCGAAATTAAGTTTTATTCCAAAAGTAAAATAAGATTGTTTTCTGAGGCTCATAATTTCAAGCTTTTTCACGAGTTTTGACTTTCTTTATATGAAAGTATATGTGTAGTAATATATTTTCGAAATATTTTCTTTATCCAGTTATAGATTACAAAAACAAAAAAATTTCACGAAAAGAAAGCTCTTCTTAATGCAAAATATAATGCTTAGTTTTCGAAGTTCTGTTTATGATTTCAATAACATTTGCATCATTTTCAAGCAAATTTTTACCGAAACCAAAATTTAGAAAAAAGAAGTATATATATTATTTGAATTATATATATATGTATATATATATTATTTGAATTAAAATTAAAATTCAGACTTGTAGAGAAAAAAGATTCATTATCACTAACAGTATTTTTCATTCAATTCTTGACACAAATACAATTCTCAAGTAATATTGAAAAAGTATTCAGAATTTTTTTCTGAACATTTTTTATAACTTCGCCAAATATAAAGTTCAGTTTTTCGCTGGTCAAATCTCACAAAATGATATTTCACTTATTGTTTAGTCTAAAAGTTTCAAAAACTGTCACTTAGAATAAATTTCAATGTCCCAATAAATTACTTTCTTCATTGATTAAAGGATTACTAAAAAAAAAAAATCAAGTAGCATTTTTTAAATTCTTTAAAAAAATTTACTAGCTGTCTTTAGGAATAAATAGTTTTAAATTTGTCCTTTTATTAAAATGTCTGTTTCCCTGTAGATATATGTATACATCGCTTAGAAGGTAATTGCATTTCTTGATCTATTGATATGTATTTATTATTCATTTGTTTGATGCAAAAGTAACCTTTTTGAACTTTAAAACAAAATAATTTTTAAATTCCTATTTATATAGTTTAAAAATTTCAGTTATTTTTTAAAAATTCGGTTCTATTTACATAAAAACGTTAACTTCCTTATAAATAAACAATAATAAACTACTGAATAAATACTGCATATTTAGTTTCCAGGAGTTTCTTTTGTATCAACTGGTGAGGAGGTAAAGTGAGTATAATCGTATTGAAATGTAATGTTCAAAATTACTTACTTCCATATTCGTTTTTTTATATTATGTAAACTATAAGCATCACAGTATGTTGTAAAATGTCTGAAGGCAAAAGATTACATCTTGCTTACATAAAACCTGAAGATAAAATATTACAGCTTGCTTACAAAATACCTGAAGACAAAATATTATAGCTTGCTTACAAAATACCTGAAGACAAAATATTACAGCTTTCTTACAAAATATCTTAAGAGAAAATATTACAGCTGCTTATAAAAAGCCAAAATACAAAGATTAAAACTTGCTTACATGAAGCCTGAAGACAAAAGATGTAAGCTTGTTTACAAAATATCTGGAAAAATATTACAGCTTCCTTGCAGAATACCTGAAAAACACTATAACTTACTTACAAAATACCTGAGGAGAAAAGATTACTACTGTCTTAAAAAAGCCCAAAGATAAAAGATTGCAGCTGTCGTACAAAATGCCCGAAGATAAAGATTACAGCTTGCTTACAAAAAGCTTGAAGACAACAGATTAAAGCGTTACAAAATTACTAGCAGTACGTAAATTTACAATGTACCGCCTGTACGGATCGCACAAAATAAAAAAAAATGAAAATTATCTATCTTATATTTATTTTACTTTTATTCAAAAAATGTAATGAAAAATTCAATAATAAAATAAAGAGTGAATAAAGAATTTGATGTGTGACATTGCATTGATTCAGTAAGAGTCTTACCATCTGATTCGATTTTAATAGTGACCATGCCAAAAGTAATCAGTCAAATAACTTTTATTTATAGATTTTTTTTAATATTCACGCCTGTTGATCTAAATGGGTTTTCTAACAGTGATTGCACCTACTTTGTTCAGTGTTATATTAAAATGAGTAATGATTTTAACAATCCCATAAAATACTAAAGAAATTCTTGAAACCAATCTCTATTATCTGGATAGCTAAAAAAGTTAAAACTATCGTAGTTATGATAAGAAATAAACAAATCAATAAATAAAAATAAAGATATCACATAACGAGACACCGGATGCCTACTCACGTGCTATCAATAGGTTTTTATCTCCTAGCACGTATTACATTAAGAAACATTGAATTTTAGTGTTTCTTTTAATAAAACGAAGTCGGGTCATTTTCCTTCCTTTAATCTTTCTTTAAAATCTGAAAGTATAAAACTAATCCCTTACAATATGACTTTTAAAATGAACCATATTATTTACCATATCACTTTTACAACTTTTTCATTTCTGGCTTAAACAGTTAAATTGTAACTACTTTGACGTGCGAACGTGAAATTTTAATACAGCATACGTTTCTGGCAATCAAATAAAGTATTTAATTAATACTTAAAATTAACATTAATTAATGACCAGTTAATGCAGTGAAACCCTTTAAAGCCGAATAAAATTCATAATATTAAATCTGTAAAACTGTTCAGCGTTTTTCTAATGTTTTAAGTTAACATTTTCGAGTGTTGCACTTTTCAATCAAACAGATCACAAAATATCTAGTAAAAGAAAACATAGCGGCAATCTATTATTTAGAAAATTTTATAACATACTAGCTGATATTATACGGTGTTATCCAGATTAAACGAATGGGTGTATTTTTTACTTTAGTGATATTAATTATAAAATATATGAGGACAAATAATAATAATTTCAATACAGCAAACTAATTATATAAAAGACTTTTAAATAACATGGAATTAAAAGAAAATGATTAAGCGATAGACACAAATTCAGAACATTTAACGCATGAGACCAGTGATCTTTTTTTGTGTAATTCACATAAAAAAATCAATATTTTTTCGATTAAAAAAACATTAAATAGATTTTATTCTCAAGTAAAACATCCTTTCAAACTGGAACAGAATTTCTTTTATTTTTTAACTTATAAAAAAAAAATAGTTACTTTATGTATGCTTTTGTAACTGATCAAAGCCATAGCAAGGATACAGAAAAGAACTGAAGTAACACGTACAAATATTTAATTTGATCTTGTAGCAAAATAAAAAAAATGGAATATAAATGACGTCATTTTCCATGCATTATTCTGTTGTGAGTAATTTTTAAACTATATAGTTTGCAAATACAATTCAAAAAATAAAAAATAAGGCAGGAATAAAAAAAAAACTTTCTTGATATTCGATTTTACACCAGTTAAAAATAAACTTCTAAGTATTAAAATTTCTTAAATTTCATGAGATACAAACAAACACATAAATTTGTTTTATACATATGAAGATTGTTTGTTGGAAGACTATTAAGAAACATTTTACATTAAAGCACTGCAGTGGAGCTTTAAAGCAGTAAATCACATGCGTTAAAAATGTAAGGAGACATGTAAAAACTCATGATATATAAATGCATTTCCTCGATTTGTAATAGGGCTTCCTCTTTTCATATGCTTGAGGCTCAATTCTTTTTTATATAGCAGCCAGTATTACTGCCAGCTATGAAGTTGTGCAATAAATCTCATTGACATGAATTCGAAATCCTGCTTACTGATTAGAACAGTCAAAATCGTATTGGAACCTGTTGAACTCTGCAGATGGTTCTGTAACAGCTGTATCAAAATAAGGAGATTCAGAATTAGATATACTGCCTTTCGTTGGTATCTTGATTGCATCTGTAAAAAAAGGACCAAGAGGAGGATACCTTTGCATACCCAAAAGAAACAGTGTTGTCATTTCTACACAGATAACAAGTTACATAGTTTCGAGTAGTAACTATTTCTGCTACAGTAATTTTGTAAGGTGTATTAAAAAGAAAATTTCACTATAGAAATATTTTCAAATGTTAAAGTACAGTTTAGACGGTCAGTTTCGATTGAAATGAACAAATCATCTTCTTTCTACAGTTCTAAGTTAAAAATGAAAGCCTGTTTTACGACGTTTTAAAGAATACAAAAAAAAAAAAAAAAAGAAATATTATTTTTCTTGAAGTTATTTTGTACTTGTATATTTTAGCTTTTGATCAATTGTTTTTGTGTGACAATATCAGCATGCAAAATATTACTAGTCGGTGAATAATTTAAAATATGGTACAAACTCGCTAAAACGCTATTCGAAAATAACGCGAATATGTTTAGAAAAATCAATCCAAAAGAAATTAAATGGGATGAATTGTATTTTTTGAAATAATTCAGTTTATTTACAAAAAAGTTATTAAATTTTATTTTACACTTTGTCTGTAGAAACTGCTTATATCATCTTAAACAGCTTTAGTTTTTTTCTCTAGGAAACAAGAAAACTTTTGAAATTTCAAAAACATTTGATCTATTATTTAACACACAGAGAACAGTAAGTCTCCAAACTTATATAAAAAAATAGAGAATTTTAATAAAAATTAGAACTAAACACAGCATTTACTTTTATTTATTTATTTATTATTATTATTCTGAAATTCAAATTTATGAATATTTGTTCGTATTCTGTAACGAAAAATAGTTATCAGTCATTACATGTTTCAATACGAAATCAAAGTAATCGTGAATAAAATACTACATAAGTTATTTCAACTCCCTTTTATTAACTTATTACATAACTTGAAGATTCCTTGATATAATACATAACTTATTTCAATATAATTAAGAACAACATACATTTCCTACAGCAAGCGACAGTTACATACATTTTCCAAAAGAATTTCAATATTTTTCACAGTTTTTTGCCATTTTCGCCAGGAATCGCCATTTTTAATTCTGCAGGCCCAATACCTAAGACTTAAAATTCGACTCATTTTTCACAAACTTGTTTCACCATCGGCGAATTCCTTTTTCCTTGCATTTTCATTTTTCCTCACCATCCCGGATAAAAATGCAAAGATAATTTTTTTTTTGAAAAAAGTCTACCTACAACTAACACTTTTTCTATATCATGAGCGTTCCCCTGTCAAGGGATGATGCATTACGGCCGAAACCAGATTTTAGCGATAAAAAAAATAACTCTTAAAAATAATATTGGGAGGGGGGGAGGGGCATGTCACATAGTGTAGATTACATCAAACATGTGGCTTGGGCTACGCTGGTCTAAGCCGTGATATTTCACGCTTTCGAGATCCTTATCTCTGTAGTGCTGGGCTCTATAATTGGCCCGCTTTATGCCATTGAAAGTACCGGCCTTCCAAAGAGTGTGTAATGTTTTATTATATAAAACATGCTTCTTTTTTGGAACTCGTGCTATCTTTCTGAGGGAAATTCCGTCCATTGCTTGGGGATGTTTGCTAATTCTTGTCAGGGCGTAAGTAATGGCGGAGGAAATTTTTATGGAAATGGCTCATTAGGAGGAAATATAGCGTCTATTCTTCCTGAGAGTTCAAAAATACTTGTTTTTAAATAATGATTACGGAAAGATATGTTTTTATAAGTGGTTTATATCCATTTGGTGATCTAGGAGAATTAAAAACAAACAAATTCAATCCTATTTATATATCATAGTATTGCTAATCCAGTTTAACAGCATGAGCTTATAGATTTATATATCCCACTACATTAAGTATATATTGTATACCACTACATTAAAAGCAGAAATTATGATGAATATCTTTATTTTTTAATAATATAACTGAACTTCTTGTTTTGTTGTCTGTTGTCGACAACTTTGACACAGGTTCATACTCTACTACGATGTAATGGATGTAGGGGGTACATCCAAGACACAGGGACACATGTATGACATGTACTCAGGGTGCATCAAGAGGGAGGGACTGCTACAATGCATCAACATTTTACCACGAACCATTTGGAACTAAAACCACAAGGGGTAATAGCTCAGAATACTCACCAGCCTTCCCTCCTGTTAGAGCTTAATGGGAAAACCTTCAGACCGACAGATTTAATGTACATATCGCTGGCGTAGATACAGCAGCTTTCGGTTCGACTTCGCTTCTTGAGTTTCAAACAGATTCTCCGAGTAGGTGCTATCCACCAGGTTTCTGGGACCAATCTTAGCTTTTTGAAACTTTATTTTTTAGCTACAAACAATAGAGGCACAAGCAATTTATTGTTTATAATCACTAAAGTTCGTTATTTATAATTGTGTGATTTCGAAAATGCTTTTTCTGAGAAATTGCAATTTTTTAAGAATCTAATCGTTGAAAAGTGGTAACTTAATCTTTTACCTGAAATTTTTTAAAAATTCGTACAATTTTTTTTCATATTGTTTTATAAGGCCTACACTTGGATTTTTGATTCATAAGTATAAGAATTTTTAATAAAACTTCTTATGCTCTCATTTCTATAGATAATATCTTTGCGAATACCATAAAAATTCTAATGCAGGTGCTTTTAAGATGAATCACTTCAACGCAGAATCACTGTTAGATTTCTTTTTGAGAATAAACTAATTTATTAGCATTCTATTAAAAAATTGGCTTTTACACTAAAAACTTGTGAGGTAAATTTTTAGAAACAATAATTTATAAAAATTTTGATCAAAATTTTTTAAATTTTTTACGAAAAAAAAATTTTTTTTAAGAATTTTTTTCTTAAATTAGCTTCGAACATAGTCAGTTACTAACACTAATTTGAAACGACCCTCCTGAAAAGTTTCAGATTTTACGTTAATACATTGCAATATACATTACTCCAGTATATAAATACTTTTTCACAGTCAGATGATTTATTGGAATTCCAGGAGAAACGAAAATAGTATTTGATAAATATGTCGTTGATTCTGTTTCACAGCATGAACGTTTGTGACGCCAAATGTGAAATGTGACGCCAAATTCCAGCCGTTGAGTTATTGCCAATTGAATACATATTTACAAAGAACGGTGTTGACCCATTTCATTTGTAATAAATTAATTTGTAGGAATAAAGCAGACTAAAATTTTGAACTCTTAATAATAATAAACTATGATATTAATTTTGTTGATTCCCATCCATTATGAAAATTTGATTCTAATTGTAACTACTTCTTACTAAGATTTGAAGATTATTATTTGAAGATTATTGATAAGTATGCTATAAATATTCCTGTTATTATAGTACAGGATAAGTGCTTGTATCTTCCTTTTTTTCTGAAAATATATTATTAATATTTTAGCAAATATTTTGCTAATAATTTCTGTAAATATATTTATAAATATGTAACTAATATATTAGTTACAAAAATAATATAATTTAGTTTGAAATATTTTAGTAAGTTCAGGAATTATTTCTGAAAAACGTGAGGTAAATAAAGATTGCATAATGAATTTTTCCTGAAATGTACGTAAAATTATTTTTTCATGCTCTATATTAAAAGAAAGAATTCCATTCAATACCAAATCCAAATTGCATTGAAAAGTAATATTTCTATTTCTTCCGAACTATGATTTTCAAACCCTTATTTACCGAATAAAATGCAGTTAATTTCAAATAATTTTTTATAAAATCTCTGTAATGTATTTATCAAAATGTATACATAAAAGAAAGTTCTTACTTTGTATCAAATCAAAATGTTTGCTTCATATTAGATAGCGTGAAACTATTCCAAAAATTTACAAAGCATTTTTGCCGTATTGAATCAAAATGCAAATGAAAGAAATATTTTGGTGATGTGCCTTCGTGATTTCTGGTATATGCTGTTCCTCGTGAATGTTCCGTCCGAATCTATTCATCATAGATTCGAGAAAGGCTTTCCTTTCTGAATTTGGATTTTTCCCATCAAATTCAAAATGCTTTGCTTACGCAAGAAGTATTTGTTTTCTAGAATATTTGTATGAATATTTTTTGTTCGATCCATTTTCTAATTGTCACTTACAGTATTTTTTTGAATAGAAAACTTTCATTTCACGAAATAAATTAAAATTTATTTTTAACTGCATTAACTTTTCTGTATTTGTTTTTATCACAATATATTTTTCATGTTTTATTCATGTAAGCGTATTTCATTTTTTCCCCACAAACTTAAGATATGTATTATTTATTATTGTTTACTTCCCATTCTGTGTACATAAACTTTTGCTATATTTATTTATGAATCCAAAGAGATGTTGTAAATTAGGATTTTTATTTATTATTTGCTCATTAAATTTTTAATCGAATATTTTTTTATTTTTTGGTATATTTCAAAGCTACTCTCTGACATAGTTCGTTGGACTTTTGAGTCATCAAATATTTAGAAAGGATTGATTAGGATGAAAAAGTTGTGTATCAAAAACATCCCAGTCTATGAGAATGAGAGTGAAGTATTTAAATATTGTTCACTGAAGTGCTATTAATATATATACATACATATATATTAATTCTTTCTAATTGCATTCATTCTAAAATCTGAATCACATTTATTTGTGAGCATTTTGGGTGTAACTTAAAGAATGGAAAGTATCAGGCCTTCACATTTTACAGCTTAGATAATGCAAAGTCTGCTACCAGATCTTAAAACATTTTAAGATGATTATTAATTTCAACCATTTGGATGAATGCTCTGCACTAATCTTCCTGCACAGTACTTTTCAGAGTTTAAATAAATTTCTATTAAAGTGAATAACGAAATAGGGCTGTCATAAATTCATTTACTGATTTTAAAACACAGTTATGTGATGGAAATGATATTAAAGGTGGAGTCAATGGATAAATACTTACTGGATACTTACAAATGATTAAACGCAGATGTTAAAATCCCTGAGAAATTCAAAGTGTTAATGATAGCTAAAAGCTGATCAAATTATCTTACTGTGATGGAAAGAAAAGTAAATCTTATAAGAAAAATTACCTATGGGTATAAGTTAAAATAGAATTCTATATTTTTTAAAACAGTGAAAAATCTTGATTGCAAAATAATTCCGATCCAAAGAGCTTGCTTTCATAGGAAGCATATTAACTTCTGCTTCGAATTTACCTAATGAATTTAAATTTAAACCATATGATTTCACTTCTTAAAATACCCCAAAGTCTTCATAATTAAACTAATGTTTTTGTCTTAGTTAATCAAATTTACCTAGTCGATTCGGTTTAGAATAGTTTTCTGCTGTTAAAATAGTTCATAAATTTTGCTCTTAAATGTACACACCAAACTGCATAATCATTCATATAAGCCACTCTTAAATGCATAATCACACCAAAAAATGTCAATTCACTTCCTGTAGGATCAATAAGGATAAGGATAGGATCGAAAGATAGGAGCAATAGGGATAAAAAAAATTTTGTTTGTACAACAATCGTTTGTTGTTGTATTTTGGTGCTGGGTCAAAATTTAAACTGGCTTTCGTGGTGTAATAATTTAATTTTTATAGTTATTGAATACTATAGAGCAATAAATTTAAACCACTATAGTCTAAAATTTAGGGCAGACCTATGTGAATTGAATAAATGTACATATAATACGTGATGAAAACGAGTGATCGTTTGCTTTCAAGAGATTGAAAATGTGTTTCATCCTTTTTGGGCTCGTTCGTGTTAGTATAAACATTAAATCAATGGTATTTAATTATATGTCATTAGTGGTATGAAAATATTTGTATTTGATCACCGTTGGTAATTTATTACATATTATTAAAAAGAGATAAATAATGAGTAATTTTTTTTATATTTTACATGTTAATAGGGAAGTTTTTACATAATTCAAGAGTTACCATATGCATTATAACATTTCAATATCTTGTTAAACGTTTTTCTCGCGTTATGCTGTTGAAACTTGTGAGATGGGAAAATTATTATTCCATATATTTTTTTCTTCAAAATAATTTTTATCGTCCATTTCTTTTTAATCATTAAATCTAAAACTTTCTTCTAGAAGGAATTTGGAAATTTCAAATAATTCTGTTTTAAAAATGAAGAAAGGATATCATGGATAAGTATTTTTTTTATAAATTTAATCTATACAATGATAGAATTTTAATTTTTAGAAACAGCTTTTATCGAAAAAACTAATTCTTATACTAAATTTCAATGAGATCAAATTAGAATAAAAAATTTTAATCTAAAATTTTTATACTATGAACTGCACTTTTCTTTTCTGTGTTGTTATTTTTTTAATTTCAAAAGTATATACTAAAATAAACTAGAATGAGAAAAAATACTGAGAAACATCGATATTGATGATACCAAAATTTAATATTGTACTAATACATGCTTCTCACAGTACTATTTACCATAAAAAAAGGATGAATTTTAATCAAATGAAAATTCTTTTAAAAATGCTTGAAAAAAAACTATAAATATCTTGTAAACTTAACTTTAAGGATGCAATAGCTATTTCTCATGGGTAATAGCACAAATTTTTAAACAAAATGATTTTCGTGAGTTTATAAAAAAATCCCAATAATATTCACGAAATTTTCATCTGAGAAAGCTCAGGGCACGAAAAAAAGAAGTAATTCCCTTAAATAATAGTCTAATCCATCAAAAGTTCAGAGGCTCCGTAAATTTTATTCTCTTGATTTTTCCTTTTGTTGTGAAGAATGAAATCGAAATGATCCTTTTTAGCGTAACTCATTCCTAAGTAATAAATTACATATCTGCAGGGTGAGAATTATTTCGTTGTCAAGGCTTCTCTTTAGTTAGAAACCGCAATTTTGACAAATTGGGTAACTCTCGGTATTCCTAAGCTAATGTTTATTTATGGTCTTGATCGTTATCAATGAATTTTTAGTCGATGCTTTCGAATACATTTTGCAGCAACATGCTAGAGATGACCGAAATTCGTTCGAATATCTTATTTAAATCCGAACATTTTCATTCATGTTTGCACTCGTCTAATGGGGGGATTAGAATAATTTACTTTTAAAGAGTTGCGCTATTGGAATTGTTACGAACATCACTTGTCAGAATTTTGTCAACAATATTTTTATGCATAAAGTTTAGAATATTATCAGACCCGTGTTTTTATCAATTGCTCGTGAGATGATAAATAAATAACATTTGAATACTAGTTCATAATTTACTTAAAGGGATTGTGGTTAGATAACTCTTAAATCAATACATTTTATTTTATACACAATTTCTTTTCAATTTTGAAGGAATATGAGGAAGAGAAAAATTTTTTATACAATCTGCTACCTACATGCAAATATTTGACTTTGTAAATGTTTATTTTTAATGATAAATGATGCCTTTTTAATTTCACGAAAATAGTATGTCATATTTTCTCTCCAATTAACACTAGAAACATCCATTTCAATGTAGTCTATCTCAATTTTAATCAAACTTTTCAGAATATGGTTTGAACTCCTCTCAGTAACAGAGAAAAAGAAATGAATTTAATTTTTATGCAAATATCAATAAAATAACTTGAAAATTGTAAAATAAAAGATGAGAGAAAAAAGGATTTTAATCAAAATGATTTTATAAAACGATAATACACGTATTTAAAGAATTTCACCTATACTTTAGCCAAAAACTATTTATATTTAGTGTTTCAGTTAATTTTCATATTGCTAACAGAAAAGTAAAGGGCGTTTAAAGAAAGCCAGCATAACAGATTTCTCCTCTAATATTTTCTCTAATTCATTTCGTTCTCTATGAGATTTCCTTGCAAACGCTCTCTTCAAATTTTCTGTAAGATTTTCTAACTTTTGAAAATATCGACAGGAATTCGTTTAATAACAAATTAGTGTTTCGATTTGGAGGGTATTAAATATTTTTTCTGTTTTACATAAAATGAAATATTTGAATCAAATTATTTTAAAGAATTGAAAAAAATCAATACTAATTTTAGCAAATATGTGTTATAAACATCTTAAACACAATGCGCATACATACATCAAAAGGCAGATTGAATTTCACATTAATTTCAAAAAATAAATTTCTCATTCTTCAAATATTTTAAATGAAAATTCCAAGTAATATATATAAATATGACAATTATTATTTCTGCAAATATAAAAAATTTTGCTGTCACTAAATATTTTTTTTTTTTTTTTTTTTTTTACATGTTTACTAGATATTGCTGAATAAATAAAATTCTTTTTAAAACATAACATATCTTTTCAGTGGTTCGTTTCCGGGAGAATTTATTTAATTAATAAGAAATTCAAATACTTTTAATAAATTTATTCTATTTTTATAACTCTCTTGAAGCTTTAAGTTAAAATATTTGATTCACTTACATGTAATTTTTTATCATACATGTAATTTATTTTTAAATAAATATCATAAATCTGTCTTGTATAAAATATAATTACGAAATATATTCATTACCTTCATTAATAATGATTGACTTTTATATGCAAAAAAACTAAAATTTCAATTATGATAGGAATAAATTATAATCCCTGTAAAATAATTTTATTTAAAATGATATTAATAAGAATGATTTTCTTATAATTATTTATTTATACTTATTCTAAAAGAAAACACTGAAAAGAACATGATTATCCTATTTAAGTTATTACTCATTAAGATAAATTGCAATGCAAATTTCAAGTCATCATTTAATATTTCTTTAAACAACATTCTAGTTGATGCAATTTATTTTCACTCTGCCATAAACCTCTGTCTAAAAAATTAATAAGCCAAGACTGATATAAGATAAAATAAAACTCCCTTAAGTTGAATAAGAAGCCAAAACAAATAATGGCAAGAAATTGATTTATAATTTCGGCTTAAAGTCTGTGTTATTTTTTCAAAGTAAAAACATTAATAAAATTTCACCAATCAAATCTGTTTTCCCTCTACAACTTGCTAAAAGTTGGGGAAAACAAAATAATGTGCTTCTAGACAAAAGAAACCTCCTGTGTTTGTTAGATAAGGTTACCCCCAAGAACAAAAAAATCTGTAACGCAAATAGAAACGAGAATGTATATATTATATAAGCCCTCCGTCTTTCAACTAAGATAAACCTTTTCTCAATTTTATGTTTTTCGTGTGTACGTACATACATATATTGGCGCAACTTGGAAAAGCTGGGAGAAAAGTAAATATTTGGTTTATTTCCGAAACCATAGCAAGCAAAAAAGAGCATATTTTACCCTTCGTGGGGTTTTTTTTTCTTTCAATTTATTTGAATTTTGATTTCAAGAGAGGGGAAGAAGATCTTGAGTAACCACTTCTTCCCTTTAGACGTGATTGTGTGGGAGAAAAAAGTTATTTTTTATTAACTTAAAAAAATATCTTCATAATTTAATAAAGAAAATGTTTAAAGGCAATTTTGGGAGAAATAATGTTGTTGTTTTGCTTCCTTTTAAAATTGATTACAATTAATCTTTTGTTATTACGAAAACTCAGGGAAATTCGCATGGCTTTTTGAATGAATCTTCTTCAAACAACTTTGATTAAATTTTTTGGAGGTTTATATTCTTATTAAAAATTATTTTATGATGATTTTTGTTTGGAGTTATTATTTTGTTGTTGAAGTATAACAAATTAATGTTACACTATCTTAAATCTTTTAAAAATTGGCAGGAGAAATTAGCTTTAAATATAATCGTATTATTAATTTTCTGAAAAAACGGATTATTCTCATTTGGCATTTTCTTTTTCAGCTAAATTGATGTATATTTAGGGCATTATAGCAAAAAATAATCTAAATTTATTTAATAAGTTCAATAAAGCTCTTTTGCAATTTATTAAAGAAATGGCTGCAGAATTTTTAATTTAATTCGCTGGTTTTTGAATGTAAATATAACGCTATTCAAAGATAAAATAATTTATAAATCTAGTTAAAGATGTGTCATAGAAGTGCCTTAATTTTTTATTTGTGCTGTTTTGTATTTTTAATTTACAACAATTTATTCCATTGTAGTTAGTTTTATATTAATAATTACGCAAGACGTACTTAAAAGAGTCATTAAATAACTTTTCGAACAATTTTAGCAGTAGTTATTAAATCATTGTATCTAATGCATACACCGTTAACATTTACTATATTTTTTAACTCTTGTTAAAGACGGCCTTTAAATTTGGGAAAACATATGGAACAAAGCTTTCCTCTTTTATCCTCATTAAGTTAAAATTCATCTCATGCGAAACTTTCTTATAAGAGCCACATTTTCCAAAAGCTCCTATTCTGTCTGACGAATGTTACTGCATGGTACCAAAGTGCTTCGTTTATCAAAGAAAGGATGTTTCTTCCTTCCCTACGTAAGAATAATTACGTACGAATCAAAGAAAAGTCGTGCCCATCATTCTTTGTATCTTCTATTAGCATTATAAGGGAAAAGTCACGTATCCGATTCTATGTTGGCAGGAAAAAAAAAACATTGTTGGAACTCAGAGAACCGAAAAAACTTGGAATAAAATACAAAAGATGATCCCAGATTGGTTTTTTAGACGCTAAACTGAACTTGCCGAAGTGAACATACATTGTCCTATAATAGGAAATGGAAACTTTTTTCCGGGGGTCCTATAAATAGCGGAATAGATCGTCGATGGCTCTCGTTAATTGGTTGGATAGTAACTTAGGTCCTTTGGGCATCAAGCACCCTATAATAGAGACCAAGTTCTCTTCTGGTGGAAAAGAACAAGCGGTTCTTCGTCACCTTCTTGCGATGATTAGAACTGGAACAGAAGTTTGCTGCTTTGTTTCATTTCGGGTTGCTCGCTTTGCCTTTTGTGAGGTCCCAGGTGAAAATTCAAATGATATTTTTCTTTCTTGTTCTTTGCAGTCCTGGGAAAACATCCCGAAGAAGACAAATGAATTTTGGATGTGGATTCATTTGCAAACTGGACCGTTCATTATTTGGATATGTCAACAGTATCCCTCGGGACATGGCTGAGTGTGGGATCTATCTTTTAATGTCGATAGGCTTAGTTGAACTTACGAGCTCGCTGTTCCTTTAAGTGACTTTTTTTACGTGCTCCAAATTCCAACGTAAAAAGAAAGGTTTATTTGGAAGTTTAAAGAGATACTTGTCTGACGAAATAGATTAATGAACTTTTACTCGAAATTCATTTTATATATCGTATGAAATAATTAATAATAATACATTAATGTTAATCGTATTTATGCTCAAAAGCATTATAAAAATTTCGTAAAATGCAATAATATTTTTGAAGTAATTGATTGAAAATTTTAATATTTTGTATTGTATTTCATTTTCCAAAAATAATCAGTTTAGAGTTAAATATTTTAAAATTATGTTGTGTAGAGGGATACTAAGCTTTGAATAACACTTATATCAATTTCACTCAATGAGATGTTAGTTTGACCTGATTAATATCACGTAGAAATGCATATTTTAGCCACTATTTTAATCTATTGATAATCTGTGGCATCTATTTTTTATCATTAATAACGAATTTTTTATTAAAAATCACAATTATCTCAAATATATTTGTTACCTGAGATTTATTGATTTTAAATAACGTATCACAAATGTTGGGATAAGACACTTACAAAATCCCTGAGACTCAATAAGTAACCGTTCACAAAATATTGAACTATGATTCAAATTAAACTGTTTCCTTATTATCGAGTATGCCTCCTTTGTATACGACCGGAAAAACTGCCCAATCATTGAGGCGTTTCCTGGTAAAAAGTGGCAAATGTGTGAATTCCTCATTAATATTGCCTAATGTATCTTTGTTGGACTAATATATGTTTGTTCTTGATAAATAGACGGTATTTTATATCGTCTTTGTGAATATTTATGAGAAGCAAATGTATTTTTGTAAAAAAAAAAAAAAATTAACCATTACATATATATAGGAATGTTTTGTAATCATTTTTTTCCATCTCGTAATCTACTTCTGCATTCATAGGTAAATTAATCACATTTACGCATCATATGGCGAAATACCTGAAACATTCCTACCAAACAACCCTAATTTTGATGCTCCCACATGTTGTCCAAATTCCCATTGCTGTCCATCTTAAAAAGCAACGCCCATCACAACTGGGCCTTCCTCCATTCGTAAGCTAGCCTGCATGCTTTACCACTCATAGCATTAAAATTTTAACAAACGGTCCAAACAGAAAATATTTTAAGTAAACTGTGCAAATGGAAGATATAAATGGATTAAAAATAAACGTACATTAATGGTGAAAAGGGATGCAAATCGCATTGATAAGAAAAGGGCTGAAAATGCATTCTAAACTAGCGATCTTCAACCCCTGTTCTGCCATAATGTTGCCTATTTTTTTTCTTGAGATTTTTACTATATTGATTTTATTTGCCTTTCAAAATATTAACATAAAAAATTAAAAATGCATTTAAATAAAATAAAAGAATTACAAATATACGTTCTCTATTTTTATTAAGGTATTTCAGTAATTAAAGCTACTTCTTGAATCGCTCAGTGATTTACAAAGTAAAAGTTCCTCTCGAAAAAAATATTATTATGATAAATCATTTTTACATATTTGTCGTAGTAGATATCTTATAGCGTAAATTTTTACTGTCGCCAAATTAGTCATAATATATGTGATGGCCGCGATAATTTTTTCCAACAAATGCCACACAAAGAAAGATTGATTACCATTGATTAAAAATAACAGAAAATAACTTTATAAATAAATGCACAAATTATATAGAGAATAACAATTTTTCTGCATATTTCATTACATTTGAGTAAAGGAAAATAAACTGCTATTAATTTCTCAAATTAAAAATACACACCGGTTTAGTTGTAATTATTATTAATAATTATATTAAACATTGTTATTATATTTTTTTCAACATTACCAACTATGTTTTTAAAAAAAAAATAGGATAATTTGATCAAATATTCAGATCTACTTAAAGTCAATGCTAACATTTTTATAAATTATTATGAAAAGGAAATTATTCCTGAAAAATATCTGGAAAAACATTATAAGTTCTATTATTTTTTATAAATAAGTTTTTTATTAATATTAGTAGTTTTCATTAAGTATTTTATGAGAAAAAAGAAAAACAAACTATATATCTACTTTTTTTTTAATAAAATATAAATATAAATTTTATTATCAACTAATTTAATATATCAATGTATTATCAACTAATTTAATATATTAATGTATTATCAACTAATTTAATATATCAATATATTCAATATATCCAATTCAAAACTATGAATAAATAAATGTGTATTTAATTACGAACTTTTGTTTCACTCAGCCAATTTTTGTCCACTGAAGTAATAAAAACATTAGCTGTTATGATCAATGTAAACCATAACAGTATTATTACAATCAAAACCAGTCACTAAGAGATATTATCTGAGAAATTTACAATTAAAACCAAAACTCATTATATTTGATCGATAATACATTTATTAGATTTATTAAATTTATTTGATGCATTAATTTACCTGAAAGTGATGATATTAACATGATTTCTTTTTAAAAACTTAAACAATTCAGTCACTAAAATCAACTTATAAAAGGTAATACTAGAACATTTCGTAAATACATATATTTTTCTATTTAGACATATTTTATGTTATTTATAAGCGAAATCAGAAGTTAAAAAATATTTATAGAAACAATATTTTTCAAAAACTTTAAAAA
This sequence comes from Caerostris darwini, assembly GCA_021605075.1. Taxonomy (NCBI): domain Eukaryota; kingdom Metazoa; phylum Arthropoda; class Arachnida; order Araneae; family Araneidae; genus Caerostris; species Caerostris darwini. The sequence goes on from BPLQ01006518.1 coordinate 342,706, forward strand.
TAATGTTTAATTTTATTAATCTTGAGTATTCCTAAAATACTTTTCGTAAGTAAACAAGCAACCATATTTATTTTATGCTATTTTTAACCAAAGTTAGGAAAATTATTTTTTACAATTTCCAATATTTTAGTAAATGTATTTTCGAATGGTTGCAGATAAATTTTGAGCTTTAGTCTCAAAGTAAAATCTAGTCCCATTTATTCATGACTATGTAGAATTTCAAGCGTTTTTAATAATTCCAAATCTTTTTTTTCCAAGTATTTAACTAATTTGAGTTTTAATTGAAGCAAAAGGATAAACTCATTGTTACTGAGATATAGTATTTTAATATGTAATAACAAATGGTTTTTGAAACGAAAAATTTAATTGATGAAATGTGTTGAATTGATCAATATTACAGGAACGTTTGAAAAATTATAAAATTCAAAATTTACTTATTTTTAACTCGCTTTCAAACCTAGAAAATCATTTTAAAACTGAATATGCAATTTAAAATCGAATATAAAAACTGATAAACAATATAAGTACTAATTACTTAAAAAAAACATTTTTATTAAAAACTTATAAATTAATAATAATTATTATTTTTTTTAACTTGTAAACCTCTTACCAGCAACTTTCGAATGGAACCATTAAAAGTTTTAATCTAAAAACCCGTCTTTTAATTGCTAGAATCTCATAGCTAGATAAAAAGTTTCAAAATAATGAATATACACAATAAATAAATGTACAAACATAAATAAACTACGCTGCTATAGTTTTACTATTATTCTGAATTTCTTAACACGTTTTTTTACTTACTTCAAATCAACCTTTTCTGTTGATTACATAAATTCCTTCAACAATACCTATATACTTAACTATCCAACGCGTACAACAACCAAACAAAATGAACTTTTGTATTGCATTGGAACGGCCAACTTTCCCTTCCAAAGAAAAAGCTTTTCATCTATGAAATATGGAGTATTTCATTCTATCAAAGTTTCACAATGCCAGTAGCAAATAAATAAGGGGAAGTTAAAGCTAAAGAGAAGAATATCTTTGGAGCAAACGGCTTCCGAAGAGTTATTTGGAAAAGAGAGACACTACCAAAAAGCAAACGTACATCTAAGCGTTTTTTAGTGGGAAAAAGTGCGAATGAAAAGGGAAAAAGCTCTCCATCCACATATCAAAAATCCTGTTTCCCGCATCTGGATTAGGGAAAATGCGGGGAAGCTCAGCGAACACGTAAAGCGCCCCTAAAAGCAAAAATATAGCATCTTAACGGGACTATAACAATATCATACCTGCCATATTTCACTTTTATAGCATCGAATTCTTGACATAGCTATGAAAGCTCATTTCGAACCCCTTGGCTGAATGGAAGGATATTTACATACAGAACTATAGTTTCTTATCGGGGAAAATGGTGTAGTGTGAGCATATATTAGGATCAACTAGGGTTATGAAGTGAAATCCAACACAAATCACAATGAGCGATCACCGAGACTAAAGTATTTTCAAGCAACTATCGAAAAGAATTCAACCGTGGCTTTTTTCCCCAGCGAGATTCGATTCAATTACGGGAGAATCTGTTCCATCTTAGTTAATCCTTTCGAATCTGCGATTCGATATCCTCAAATTAACCAAATCCTGCCGAGTGAGGATTCGCCGAAATAATTCTTACGGTATTATGTGGCCTAATTTTTTTTATTGGAACAATTGAAAAAGAAGGAAAAGTATTAGCGTACTTAATGGAACATTCTTGCCGTCTGCGATTGACAGTTTAACTTAGGGGAACAAAAGAGTTTCAGTGATTGTCGAAAAAGTATAAGACGTGGCATTTGTTTCTGGCTTAGTGATAATTTATAAAACTCAGATAGTTCAAATTAAATTTTTGTTTTTGGAAGCTGTTTAGTGATTTATTTAGCTCATTAAAAAGTAAATTAAGTATTTAATATTGAGAATAAGTAATTTAAAATAAAAATTATCTCATCAGAATGTGAAATTTTGTTCCTATTGTTTTGCTAAACGACAACAACTCCATAAATTTACATATCATATTCTGATGCAACATTAATTCTTACATGCACACAAAATGCGTATTTTTTATGAAAATTTACTTATTTTTTGGTCTTGTAATCGCAGTTTTTCTGATTTTTTTCTTATATTTTTGGAAACCAGTGTAAATCATTACTGAGGTGTATGTACAGCTTTCGTAGATTTTAAATCAGAATGTTTTTATCACAAACATATTATTAATTCGACAATTTTGGTAATAAGTTTTATTCTATATGAATACAATAGTTATAAAATATTTAACTAAATGTAGAAATGTTTCAATATATTATGTTAACTGCCCTTTCATATCTGTTTAATGACTAATTCTGAAACTGCAGGACTATACAGAGTAAAGAACAATACAATAAATTGTATTTCAAACTTAAAGCTTCGAAATTTTCCTTTTCAGTCTTCTTTAGAAGTAAGCATTTTTAAATTAATTATTTCAATAACCTTTAAAAAGTTCATTAATAACCTTTTCATAATAATAAAACTAATGAATGTGTCAGTAACAAAACGTACGTTCCGTATTCTTAAGACATTGGCCATCGGTCACAATAAATCATTACTTACTTTATGTGACTGCCAAAAACATATTCTGCTTTAATAAATAATTCTTTTAAGCAATAAGCACTAATAAATAGATGAATATCCATCTAATAATCCATATGTATATCTGATTAAATATTTTTTGTGCGGCCCCGGGCTGTTTGCAATTATCTGCACCCTTGTAGTACGATTTAAAACACTTAATCAGATAACTCATGTTTTAATCTCTCAATCTGTGGCAGACGTTCCTTGAAGGAGATAAAGTACAAAAAATATATTACATCACTAATTTAAAATAATTCCAACATACAGTCAAGATGCGAGTGTTTTGGCAACAGAGCATCTAGTGTCATAGAGCAGATGTTCTGAAATGTATAATCTGCTTTCAATAAGTTGTCGCGGTGGGGTGTAAGCTATAACTTGATAAAGGGAGTGGTTTATCGATACCTAATCTGCCTCGCAGCGAAACGTAAATTTCAGGATAAGTATACGATAGAAAACCGCTATCAAAAGCATCATTATTTTCTCGGTTCAAAAAGTTTTAAAGAAACAGGAAGTTGTGTTTTATAAGAAAAGAACCAGAAAACTTCATAGATCAAGTGGAACGTCAAGTTTATGCTGATTTTTTTTTTTAATAATTGTGTGGAATAATCAGACGTTGTTGTGAGCAGTAATATAACTAATAATACTGAAAAAATTGACTCTTCTTTTAAAGTTGAAAACTCAAGTGAGATTTTAGAAGGATAAATTATCCCAAATTTGTGGTATTGCACTTAAAGAACGTTTTCCTAAGCATTACATGTCTCAAGAAAGATAGTTTTGTTTATAAGAAATGAACGTGGATTTTGTCGTGTCCTTCTATGCATATAACTGCCCAAGGTTCATATGTAAAGGCTTAAATTACTATAAACACAGTATTTATATCATGAAACACATGAATTTTAATCGATATTTTCCAGGAAAAATTACGTCATGTAAAATTTGATAATAAACCATTCATAACAAAACTGTTATTTAAATTACGATATTTTTAACAGCAAAAAAGCATATACTTTTCATAAAACATTTCAATTTATTTGTATTAGTGAGATTAACGGTCTTAGAATAGTTCTTGTACTTTCTCGCTCCCATTCGGATTCCTTCCTTCATTGCACGTTTGTCGTCTTTGACCAAATATTTACATTAGTCCCACAGAGCTCTCCTCTCGGCCAATGCCAGGAAAGTTCCTCCATTTCAGGATTCTTGTAGTAACATGAGCCATCTTCCACCCAAATTGCCAATTCCTGGCAGCCATCTGTCTGCTGTGTTGTCCTGCTTCTAAAATCTAGAACACTCAAGGGAATCCTGAGCTTGGAAGGGCATTGGTCTGAATACGAAGACTAAATTAAACTAGTTAACGGTTATACAAATCATCAGTGCACATAGTATTATTTAGTAATACATGAAAATATTTGTGACGTTGACAGAAATTCTGAATTTCTTATATCTTAGAATTTATTTTTTTCTTCAGAAAAAAAAATAATAGCAACATTTTCTACAAAAAAACCCTAAAAGTAAAATTTAATGTGATAAATGATATTTACTTGGCAAGTTAATTTAGAACGAGATAGAACTATTAAGAATAAAAATTGTCACTTAAATCGTATAAAAAATAATTGAAAACTTTAATTTTTATTTACATTTATTAGCTCAAAAAATTTATTTTTATTTCTGACAGATATCGATAACAATGTAATATTTATTTAAAGTAAATATGTATTTCAGTTTTTAAATGTATTACAAATTATTACTATAAACAAATTATTTGTTTTGTTATAGCCTTTTTAAAACAAGAATAGTAAGAAATGGAATATTATACTGATTTCCAAACATGAAGCAAAATAAGAAAAGTTGTGATTGTGAAATTTCTTTTAATTAGAATTCAATGAAACATTAATAAAACTGCACTTCACTAGTTAGGCACAAAGAAAAACAATAGGCACATTTGTGTCTTGAAAATACACAAAATGGAAACTTATTAAAAACTTAGAAACAAAGTTCAATGTGTGATCATCATCCTTGTTCTAACTACTATACAGGAACGAAAGCATTGTTCCTTGCTCAAAATAATAGTGTTTATTAACTTAGTAGGCAGCAAAATGCACCAATTACTGTATCAAAACTGTATGAAGACCATGAAAGGTTGTAGGGGGTTGGTTAAGTGCAGTAATATTCTGCTAGAGCATCTCAAACATATGCAATCGAGTTCAAGTTCAAAGAATGTAGTGGCCAATTCATAAGCACTCAAGTGTCTCCAGTCAAGTCTCCTCATGAAGATAATTTTCCACCAACCAAGCTCTATGTGGATGTAGGATGTAGGATGGAGTTCTTGTAGGATGGTGGTGTCACCAATTTTATCTGCATAAGGAAGGACAAGAACGTTATCTCTATAGAAATCAACAGTATTTGTGCCTTTCGGATTTTATACAAGTAAATTCGGCTATCAAAAATATCTTCTGCCCAGATATATAAATTGGATCCCTCGAACTTTTCTCTTTCATTGATATAACTGTATAATAGCGTATTCACAACTCCTGACAAATCAACAGTCCCTTTAACAAAATCTAGACTCATCAGTAAAGAGTATAAACTTCCACTGACATGCTCTCCATTTGACATGTATGCGTGCCTAATTAACAATTTTATTTCAATGACGTGGTGTGAGGGTTGTACACAATCTGCCTTAATGAAGTCTCCTGCGCACTAAAGGCTTGGATGCCAGCCTTCCAGTGCTATTACCATAAAAGCTTGAGATGGGTTGATGGCTTTCCAGGCCAGTACTTTCTAGAAGTTAATTTTGTCCTTAGAAATTCTTTCTGTAATCTATGAATTACAGAAAGACTCCCAAGATTCATTCTGGCCAGGTGAGATTCACCCCAATGGCTCGTAATTCTTCAGATAAATGATGTTGAATCTGAAATATGCGTATCTCGAAATTTCCCTGTGCAGTTTCTTTTTGTAGAAATTACAAACGTTTCTAAAGACAGTTTTTCGTCACGTGTCATATGACGTTAAACTGTAGCAAATCCACTAATTTGCATATCATATTCTGAAGCAGTCTTTTTTTAAATCATACTTTTTATGAAAATCTACCAATTTTTGGTAGATTAATATAGATTTTTCTGATATTTCCTTAATTTTTAGATATCATTGTCTATCGACAATAATCACCTTTGATTAATAAACATTATTTAAATTTAATTTAGAAATTAATATTTAAATCTCACAAGGTTAGATATAATTAAAAGTTACAAGGTTACAGAAAGTTACTCACAAGATTAGATATATTTAAATCTCACAAGATTAGATATAAATATACAAACCTGTACACGATATAACTTTAGCCACACGATACAACTTTAGAACTCTTTTTAAATTTTACGATTATGAATATGAATTAAAAATAATTTTAATCCTTTAGATTTGTTTTGTATGATGGGATATTTTATTGAAAATTTTCAGTATTATGACGAACATGTTCAAGAGAGGTATAACTTTATTTTTATAAAACTTAATGGTTTTGTTTTGTAATAAACGGAAGAAATTATTTAAAAAAGGAAACCATGAAAATTTTATAATATTGGAATTTTTTAACTTATGAAAATTATAGAAATTGAACATAAAATTAGTAAATTTTTATTCTGCTGTCTAAAGATAGAATGGATTATTATTACTTATTACTTTCACCAGTGGAAAAAATTAACACTAAAAAGGAAATGAAGTTTTGTAAGCTTTATTACATTGAGATACATATTACAACAGCTTGCACTTAAATTATTTTATACTCGTACGATTATGTGAACATCCGAATGAAGCATTCCTTCAAGATGAGCTAAGAACTACGTTTTTCTCAACTTCTCCAGTTGAGAAATTGCTAACCTGCTGACAACCTATTTCACAACAGAATGGCTCATGGGTGGACTTACAAAAGAAATGAATTCAGCCCATGACAGCCTACTTGCTTCATGGAGGTGGCGTTTTCAGAAAGTGATCGATCACTCCACGAGCTTAGCTGTCGAACAGACAACATCCATTTATGAAACGAAAAGGGATTATATCTGTCCTGGCCTATACTTGCTAAATTGAAAATTATATTGGGATAAATTGTCTGTATAAATTGTCCATGACACTCAAGTCACTTTTCCTCCGACTTGAAGTTGAAATCTCTACTCGTAAAAGCTTCTGGGGAAGAAAGAGACATCGACTGCATGCTTTCGGAAAGGCACAAAAGATAATGTAGACAGTCGTGAAGTTTTACTAGTCAGGACTCCTCTTTTATGTGACGAAAACTGCGTTCTGTCTGTGCGATATTTGGAAGAACTTTGTGGAAAACGGCTTTTGGTTAACAAGGGTTTCATTATAATTTTGAATAGGTTGTATTATAAAAGGCATTCTCTAATTATATGGTTGGGAGTTATTTATAGTTACTTTTATATCATTCATAAATTTGTATGAGAAATTGCTTTTCATAATGTGGGAATTTGAATAGTTTCATAATTATTTAAGAGAAATCACAACCTATAACTCAGACGCGGTTACATAAATGTAGTTTTAATTAGTTAATAATCAACTCAATTTATTTAATAAAATATTCTATCTATTAAATAAATCATCTTAAAATATATTGAATATATATAAGCAGCATTTAATAAAAAGTAAGCTATTCAATAATTTATTTCAGTAGTAAAATTTTATTAAAGCACTTCAGTTTATAATTAATTTGTGTTTAACATATAAATAAATGAATTAATTTTTCCCAGACCTTTGTTGTCTTGGAATGCCTAACATTGGCTGTATTGTTTATGGTTAATAGGTAGAAAGGTTTACTGAAGATATGAAAATTAAAAAATATCACACATTCTACAGTTACAAGTATTCAAATTTATTCAGTACGAAAATAATGAGCAGGAATGAAGATCATTTTAAGAGGCACACGTAAAAACTTTAATTTTTACAATTTATTTACTTAAATAATGAAAATTAACCTTCAAATTTGGTGGAAAAATTTGAAATTTTTCATTGCTTTAAATTTCTATACTATTGTTTTTGGAATCTTTCTGAGGAATTATATATATATATATATGAGATACTCGTGTGATAATTCATTTTATAAAAAAAATTTTTTTTCAAGAGGGAATGTTAATCTTCGTAGTCACCAATTGTTTCTATTTCTTAAAAATAGAGGAATATTTAACAATATGCGTATAAATAATAAGTTTTGAAACAAATTAAATTTTGAGTAGCATCGTTATCGAGTTAAATTTGCCAACTACCTTATATCGCCACCAGGAGAAATAAATTAATTTTGTATAGATTGGCTATAAGGATAACTTTACTAAAGACAAGTCTAATTTTTATAGACGAAGATCTCTCCTTTAGTATTAAGAAGATTTTAATTTTGGGTCCTGTACATATTTGGTGTTCTTACCCAAGGACTACAATCCAACTTCAGGTCTATCACTTTAATATTAGAATTTTCAATAAACATATCAGCATTATCATACTTATATTTTCAGTGTCTTAAGAGAAAAAAAAACATTTGTTTTCAATGAGTATAATGTGTTTTTCACGAGAATTTGATGTTTCATGAGACTCTGCTTAATAATTCAATTGATAATGAATATGATAATTTATCGTTTATCGAAACCAAGCAATTTATCTAAACAGAAAACCCAAAAGAATCTATTATTATTTAGCTCATAATTAAAAGCGACAATTCGAAATCCCTCAGGTATAATTTTTTGAATTCCAAAAAATCGCTGTTCTTTAATTATACAATTAGTTTTCTTTTATTTCTTTGATTTTTTAAGTTATTATAGAACTGAAATGATTGATTCTAAATAGAGAATTTATGTTTGTTTTTCATTGGTCTTTTCTTTGTGTTAATTATTTTTTAAATAATTGGTAATTGTATTTAATCAATTCTAAATTATACTTTTAAATGGTAATCTATTTATAGTTAAAATGAAAGACTTTAATAGGTGTTTTTTTGTGTGTATGTGTTAATTGTAAATTTACATTAAAATTCGTTTATGTTTCTTGAAAAAAGATTTATATCATTTTGAACCTATGCTTGAAAAAAAAATGCTTATATTTTGCCATTTATACTTTTGTTTAAAATTGTTTTACTATAGCCTGTTAATAAAACGAAAATTTCAAACTGCTTGAACTGCAAACTGCTTGTAATTTGTATCACTATACAAAATTTTACATCTATCATTTAAAATATAATTAAATATTAACAGTAAAAATATTTTTTTTTCAAATTCCCATAAATATTTTCTTTTTCCATTTAATAATCATTTTTATTTTCTAGAAAAATATTTTAATTAAAAATATAATATTTTTAATTGCAAGTGTTACATCATTTTCCCTCCTTGTCCAATATGAAGAACAATTATACTCTAAAATGTATCAAAATATGAAAAGTAATCTTGTTCATTCAATTCCTTCTATTAGCTCACACTCTCCCTATATATATCTTGTTCAAATTTCCAATCGTTAATAAAATACTTTTTATTCATTCACTCAAGTTCAAATACATTTTTTTTTTGAACTTGTAATGGATGACACTGGACATTAACACAGTTTTTCAAATATTAATTCAGTAATTAAATTAAATTAATTCATTTTAGTTTTTTTTTTTTTTTTAGATTTAAGTTGCATATATCTACCAATAGATGGCGCCAGATAAACTTAAAAAAAGTGAATGAAAATTATTTATAGTGAAAAAAAAGTAGGAATTGACTTTAATTTTTTTTTTTTTTTATATTACTTGTTTTTATTATTATGTCAACATATGGCATCAACTGAAATATTGTATTTGGGGTGTTGCTAGCTAGTATGTTTCATGAGTTTTTGTATGGAGTATGTTTTAAAAATGTGCAATGGATTCGATCGTTGAAATAAGGCAATTAAAGGTTTTGCGATGCCGGATCTAGAAGTATCGCGTTCTGCTTTATTGGGCCGACCCTTTGCTTTTCATTGGCGCGTGTGAGTAGTGCACGGCGATGCGATTGTAAGGGAGGGTTGCCATGGCAACTGTTCTTTGTGCAAGGCACCGAATGAACCGGAGGGAAGTCAGGATAACCATTACCGTTTCATTCTTTCCGGCACAAAAAGACGAATAAAATAACGAAGAAAGCGTACATAAGTGAATAAAATGGAAGCCAAGGTGTTTGCGAAGAAAGAAACTTGTAGCGAAGAATTTTAATAGAAGTGGATAAAACTCAAAAAAAAAAAAAAAAAGAGAGAGCTCTTGACTAATTAGGTCATTTTTCATATCTTCAGACCATAATTTCATATACAAAAAGTCGTAATTGAAATACCTCCTTCAAATCTGGAAATGAATAGCAACACACTTTTGCGGTGAAATGAATTTTAATGAAAGAAATACTTCGGATATCATTTCTGTCGAACTCAAATACTCTTCCTGTTTGGATCCTGATAGAAAAATTGCGGCTTAATTTCACGCAGGTTTTAATAAAACAGGTAGATGAATTCCCTAGAGAACAAGGAATGCGGTTTATATATCACTAAATTCCGATCTGTTTTTTCATTCATTGTCAAATGTAAAAGTTGTAATTAATCCTTAATTTCAAATATAAATATTTTTGATCGTATTATCCATAAAACTAAAATATTTTTTTAACTTTGGGGAATATTCGTGTATAATGTAGAGTTACTCAGATTTTTAAGATGATTAAACTTTAAATGTTTCGACATAATTAATATTGTAGAATACTGAACGAAAAAATTGATTTATTTGTAGATTGAAGTCATATTTGTTATTTTTATTGCATTGCTTTACATAATTGAAATTAAACTTTTCCATTTTAAAAAGCCGTGTATTTATTGTTTGACTTATTTTTGTTTTTTTAAATAAAAGAATTATCATAAATAAAAATATTTTTTAAATTAATGAATTATGTTTCACTGAACCTATGATTTTCATCATTTTATAACAAATGTTAACAATGTTATACGATATTGTTCCAAAAGAAATATTGCATTTTAAATTGAGAGAAAAGCATTGGAGAATTACCAGAAATTCAACAGCAAAATCAATTATTGTGACCGTCATCAGTTGATCCCTAAACATTCATTTTTAGTTTAACTTGTTTATTGTTTTCAAACTTCAATATTGAAGTCAATTGTGATAATTGCACCTGAGAAAACAATTATAAGGAATTTTTGGCAAATTAATTCAAAAACATCTTTTATAACTTTACGTTTTTTAAAAGGATGTCTTTTATCTTTTATGTGAGTTTATGAGAAGAATTTTTATAAAATATTTAAATAAATCTTGTCCTGAAACCATCCTTTATTTTATCTTTACAGAAAAAATGGCTAGAGAAATCACCCTGGAGCAACTCTATATCATTCAATAATCTTTTTCAAACACGTACTTACCTTTAGAACAAATATTTAATTATATGTTTCTAAGAATTTCTAAAATTCTTACTAATAAAATTGTCATATAGATATGCAATGTTGTAATAACTTGTTATAAATGTAAACAGTACACATATCATTATTGCTTTTAGTAATTTGAATTCGAAAACGAAAATGCTGTATATTTTGAGTGATATTATCAGCAGATTATTCTTAATGAAACTGCATACTATTTCAACATACTTTCAATTATATTAAACATAATTCACTATAATAAATATATTATGTATAAAAATGTTGGTAAAAAGATTTAAATATGTATTTCAAACAACGCAGTCATTTATATTCGTATAAAGTTGATTATTAATATTCAATATAAGATACCATACAAATCGTATATTTGTTTGACAATTCAGAAAGTGAAATTAAGATTACAGCATCTTCACTCATCCGTCTTTAGTTTAAAAAATTCTGTGATTTAATTCAAAATCATTTAAAATAATGTTACATCGCATCGTCATTTTGTTAAATGTTTTTTTATTGCTTTCTTTATGCTTGCTAATTTCTAATTGTACATTTTCAATTATATCGTTAATAACATAAATTGTTTCAAAACTATCAATTCTTTTCAAAGTAAATTTTTATTCCATGTAATAATTTTATAAGATTCATTCAGATTCTTTGGGATAATTATTTATTAAATTCAAATTTGATTCAGATTTGAATTTTCAGATCCCCATTCAGATTTGAATGGGATCAGTAATTTATTAAATTTCAGAATTTTGAAAATCATATCAATTTTTAATGAAAGAATTATTAATTAAGACATTTAATGATTTTTTTTATCGAAAGGAACTATATAATATTATTGATTACAATCTAATTATAATGTTATGCACAATTGCATACTGGAATTAAAGAAACCTAAATTAGTTTTCTGTCATTTAATCCTTGTAATTAATTTCCAGTTTTTTTTTCTTTTTCTTTTTTTTAACTGTTGTTTTAAATACTTACATTTTTTTTTTGTTTCTTATATTTTATTTAACACAAAATATTATAAAAAGAAAATTCTATCAAGAGTAATCAATTTTTCTCATAAAATCTCGTGAAATTTTATTTCATATCCTATACACGAACAAAATTTTTTACTCTCTTGCAATCTCTGCTTTAAAAATATTATTTTTTTTCAGACAAAACAATCAATGCGTTTTTATTCATTAAACTTTGCTATTTTAATGTTATTTGATTTCCTTTCTATTTTTAGAAGAATGCACGTTCTATAAATACAGCCAATTCTCTCAATGGGACTCATAAATCGATCTAATTGAGAAAGGAAGCTGAAAAGAATTAGTAAAACGTTCTCCAGACCGCTTCCTCATTTTTTTTTTTTTAATTTTATTTTTTTTTTAACGTTTTTCATCTTCGACTTCATCAAACACTAGAATGGGAGAAAGAAAGGGGGGGGTGCGGAACAGAGGGAAAAGAAAATTTTCACCAACAATGGGTCTGCACTTCTTACATCAAATAAGAGCACAACTTATTCCTCACCACAATTGAGCCTCCAACTTTTGAAATCTTTTTTTTTTTTTTTTTTTTTTTTTGCTGAGTGGAAGAAAAGACGAATGAATATAGCTTAAAATTTTTAATTCATTATAAACTGAATTACTATTGTCTGTTCTACTTCTAAAATCTCCATATCTATTTCTAAAATAAATCAAAAAAATTAATTTTTGCATTATAAAGTTCACCCATAAAAGTGTAGATTCAATAAGTTTTTGAATGGACGATAAAATCATAAAATTTTAATTAATAGAATATACGTATTTTTTCTTAACTGCATATTAAAAATAATTTTTGCATAGTTATTTATAGTTTCAAATTTCTTTTTATTAACTTATTTCTTTAAAAAACGTGAGATATTTCATGAGTCATAATTTAAACTTTTTACATACATTTTTGAATTGCTATCATACAAACAACTACTAGTTTGGTTTGGTTTGTCGCTCTACCGTCATCTTGTGCATACGAGGGCTAAACAGACAGGGGACCTATAGTTTAAAGTGGATTCCGAACCACTAGCAAACATCCATGCCACCGCCAGGATTCGAACCTCAAGCCTGTGATACGAACAACTGCTGGAACAGAATTTTAAGTAATTGTTTATGAAATTTTCTGCTTTTTGACTAATTTTCACAAAATAATCCCATTTAATGCTTGTAATTTTATTTAATGTATTTATATTATTTTATTTAATGTAATTATAAAAATAAATCAATTTTAAAAGTTATATGTAATTAATAATTAGTAACAGTAATTGATAATTTAAGCAAATTTGAGTTAAAAAGTGGAAATTGTGACGAATGGAGCATTTTAAAGGTTTTAAAGAAAAATGTAAATAAAACAAAAAGCTGACTTTCCCACGTTAATTATAGAAGCCTCACATAATATGTTTATGTAAGAAAAAATTAGTTTCTATGGAAGAAAAAACAGATAATGTACTAAAAATTTTAAGATTAAAATGTCGTGATCTCAACGCCTCCTCAGTAATTTAAGTTAAGCTGAACAAATTGAATGCGCCTTAAATATTTAATGAGTAATTATCATATTATATATAGGCAACCAAATCGAACTTTTATAGTCAAATTAAGGTTTTTTGTATAAATAATTTTTTAAGATATATATAACCTTGTTAGCTTTATGAGGAATTAAAAAATTAATAATTTATTAACATCAAATAAACAAACATTTCTTATGTTTATGCTTTTTTTAATTCATTAGTGCGATTGTATGTCATGGTTTAAAAAGTAATGCTTATTAAACAAATATTATATGGAGGCAAACTGAATTTTATTTAATTACTCTCATTGGCTTGGCTAATATGTTCGAAGTCCTTTAGAACTTTAGAAGAAAAATAAAATTACTAGCTTGATATAAATGCAATTTTTTTTCAAACCGTTACTATAAAAAATATTAACATTATTTTTGTTTTTATTAATACTTATAAATATGTATTACGTTTAATATCCTTTATATGTTATTATATATGTGAAAAAAATCCAGATATAGACGAATAGATCAAATGAAATTTCAACTGTGTTTAATATTTTTCAAGAACTTAAAAAAAAATAGCTTTTTCTCAAATTATCAAAAAAACAAAACAAAAAAAAACCCGGAATTGCATGGCTTCAATAAATATTATAATATATTTTACTACATTAAGTTTGCTGAAAAAATTTTTTAAAAAAGATCGCAAAACTAGAATTGAGATAGGCTACAAAGAGAGAGATGTTCCGCATATAACCTCACCGCAATCAATCCTTTTATGGATCTACATAATTATGGAGTTCCTATTTACAAAAACATTTATCGTATATCGATGTAAAACAAAAGAACACATAGCGTCAGATGCCCAAATCCTTAATTCAAAATGTAGGATTCCATGCATCTTTTATTTTAAACGGATCGCTGTCATATCAAAGTGCTAATGTAATGCAATTGACAAAAAATAAATTATAGTTTAAAAACTAAAAAACACGCTTTTAGAGTTAATCAAACTAAAAAGTAAAAAAATAATTGTTAACATAAGAATAAAATTACTTATCATTTTATTCTTATGTTAACAATTATTTTTGACTTTTTAGTTTGATTAACTCTAAAAGCGTGTTTTTTAGTTTTTTTAAACTATAATTTATTTTTTACTTTTTAGTTTGATTAACTCTAAAAACGTGTTTTTTAGTTTTTTTTAAAGTATAAATTATTTTTTGCTTCATTAACTCTAAAAGCGTGTTTTTTAGTTTTTTTAAACTATATTATTTAAATGAGGTCCCGGTACGAAGGACTGGAACTAGAATTCTTACAATAATTTAATTGTGAGTAAAACAAAGGCTAAATGCGAATAGGTCGAGCCAGCCAGGATTCGAACAGGGAATCTCCTGATGCGTAGTCAGGCGCGTTATCCGTTGTGCCACTGTCCCACGTTGATTTGAATGTCTTAGGTACTTTCATTCTACGTGGGTTAAATTGCTCTTCATAAGTTAAAATAAAATCACTCATCCTGGCGATTCTAATCATGATGAGATAATAAACTTATCAAAATATTTTATTGTCGTCGGTCCTTGATAAGTCTACAACGTTTAAATTAAATCTGATCGCTTAAAGTAGGGCAAAATCGAGCCCAAAGAGTCAGTTACAAACAAGCATACAGGTGAAACTAATAAAAGCGTATTAAAAATGAATATTCTTGACTTTTATAATAATATTAAAATCGAAAATGTTAAAAATAAAAAAATAAATTTAAATCTTAAAATACTTCAAATTTATCTAAGAATATAATATTAGATATGGTGAAAAATAACGAAAGACATTAACTACGCCAACGCAATTATTTAATTTTTAGTCATTGAGGAGAGTAATCTATAAACATTTATGAGAAAAATTAATTGTACTTTTTATATGGATTTTAACTTAAAAGACATACAAACAGATATACATTTATAAACAAAAGAATATTTCATTAATGTGTGGTTTATCAATACATTTTAAGAATACATACATTGTAAATATTTTACTATAATGCCTTTAGAGAAGAAAGAAAAAAATACATATATTGTAAATATTTTACTATAATGCCTTTAGAGAAGAAAGGAAAAAAATAATGTTAAGGTTATAATGACTTTATACATATTCTTTTCTAATATTAAGACAATTTTTTCTACGTTAAAAGTAGAATAAATTATTTTCAAAAGATTTTTTTTTATCTTGAAAAGTAAAAAGGGTTTCTTAATATTTACAATTTTTAAAACGATATTATTATAAACTCTTTATATTATAATTGACTTAATAAAAAAAAAAATAAATTTCATGTAAAGAATAACGCAGAATTTCTCCATACATTAAACATTGAATTCGTTTCAATGCGAATTCTATTCAATATTGTATAAATTTTATTCATTTTTGTAATTCCTTTAAATGATAAACTAACAAATTCTATCCATTAAATTTATAAAAATGATGAATTGCTCTAAAAAATATTTTCGCATAAAATTATATTGAATTATAACTTTCACATTACATTTGCTCTTTTTTTTCCCCTTTCAATTTAATACAGTACAAAAGAAGTAAAATTAATACTTCTATTTAAAATTTGAAATAAACTCTAAATACAAATTTTGGGTGCTACATTTTAATATTTAACTTTTCTTCAACAGCTATTAATGAACTATTGTGGCACCTTACAAATAACAGAATGTGGTAATTTTGAAATAAACAAGTAATATAAAAAAAAATAAATTTAAAGTCAATTCCTATTTTTTTTTCACTATATAGCAGAAAGTCTTTTATAAATAATTTTCATTCATTTTTTTTAAGTTTATCTGGCGCCATGTATTGGTAGATATATGCAACTTAAATGTAAAAAAAACTAAAATTAATTTATTAAATTTAATTACAGAATTAATATTTTAAAAAACTGTATTAACATCAAGTGTCATCCACTACAAGTTAAAAAAAAATGTTTTTGAACTTGAGTGGATGAATAAAAAGAATTTTATGAACGATTGAAAATTTGAACAAGATATATATAGGGAGAGTGTGAGCTAATAGAAGGAATTGAATAAATAGGATCCAAGCAATATTTCCACAAGAAATTACTTTAAAATGATTTAATAAATTAAATAAGTCACCAAATCTGGTCAACTATAACAATCAAAATAAAACCTTTAAACTAATATTGTGAAAGGGAGAAGGTGCTGCCAGATTTAAAAAAAGAGCAGTTACAATATTACAACATGCCAAACGAATTTAACGTTAATCTCTTAAATTACCAAATCCTAAATATTTTGTGAATAAATTGATTTTAACAATGCAAAACTTCTTTCAAAATAATATTCATTTTAACGAAATGAATGATTTAGATGAAACGTGATTTTTCATTGAATAGTTAAAACTGCTTTCAGCACGCCTTTAACTCAAATAAATCTCTAGACAGGTTTAACGCAAAGGTAAATGATGATGCAAACAATGTAATTCTGATGTTTAAGTGTAATAAACAAAAAGATTATTTCCTTTTCAAAATAAATATTTGTACATGCATGCATTATTATCAGCTACCAATAAATTCGTTAATAAACATTATCAATGCCTCAGAATGATTTATAATATGTGAACTTTTGCATATCAACTAAAGATTAAATGTTGAATACAGAAAAATCTCTTTTATTTATGAAGTATTACTTTCCTAAACTCATTTCCCATTGGACATGTAATTCGAATGATTTATCACAGGTTATAAACGAAAAACCGATTTGAAACACAAAGCATAGTGATGGCTTAATATGATTTCTGAAATATATTAAAATGTAAAATTTCTATTTCTTAGAAATATTTTTTTCATAGATAGGAATCTGTGCATGTAATCAAAATATAACGCCTTTGCATATAAGGGTATCTCAGACATCTTTGCTCATAATCCTTAAGAGATACTGGTGATTTTTTTGAAAAATCTTGTTTCAAATCTTCTTTTCTGTGGCTTATTTGTTTAAATGAACCCTCTTTTTTTTATACAATACATCAAAGTAATTCCGTAATCATTCGATCCATCATTCAGTAACAATCTTATTTTTCTCGAGTTTACAAATGCAAATCTACTCTTCTGATAAACTTAATACTGTGTGATAGATGCATGGCAATCTACTTTGAAACCGTTGGGAATTGCATAAACCGAAAGCAACGAAAATCACCTTAGTTCCCCCAACCTTCATTATAGGAACTTTAAGCAAGGGTCTTTCCAAGAAACTGGGTATACATTCCCCCTTCCTATAGAAGATGGATCATAAATTGCAATTTTTTTCTTCTTGTTGTAGGGTGTAAGATATCTAAGAGGTGCACGTGACGGCCTGATCTTAATTTTGTCGTATTTTTGTGACTCTTTCGTTTAGTTGTTTGGATTTGTGTTTATTACGGTAATAACCACAGCTTTACGAGGGTCTGCGAAGCCGAGAAGTATTAGTTGGCCCCACCTATTGTGTTAACATCATTAAACGAAAGGCACTGCTTGTAGATCTCTCCTGCAGAAAAATCTCACTAGACTTAAATAATATTACGAGCTCCAGCTTTAATTATCTTTTCTGTATAAACAAAGAATGTAGTTTATATGCTCGAAGAAACGTGTCTCTTGTAGTAAACATTAGTTATAGAATTTTTGTCTGGCTATTAAACGTGCTTGGATTGCAAACAGAAATAATTTTAATCTTCCTGTAGCAGCTATAAAAGGAATGAATGAAATAGATATGCTTGCGCTTGTAAACTTAAATAAAGGTTAAGCGGGCAGAAGATAGCAGTATGAAAACATTTCTCTTGCCAACTAGTGAGAGCATTATTTTCATCTAAAAGGAACTCCAGATATGTAAAGTTAAAATGTAGTTACAAGCATAATAATTATAGGAAAGATACTGTTATATTGAAGTAATTATTTACTATAATAACAAATGAATAATAGAAACTTATTTTAAAATTTTTTTAATTGAAACATGTTAATATATGTATTCATATAAAAATTAAATTAAAAACTGGGTTTTTTTTTAACATTATCCAACCCTACTTAAATTCATATCAAAATATTTCAGCTGATAATTATAAATATAAAAAAATTCTAATTGCGAATAATAACTTGATGCGGATTTTGATCATCATTAATGAATAAATGTAATTCAATATTAAAAGATTCAATAGTTTTATTATGAAATATAGTTGCTAAATATCCAGTATGTTTGATAATACATTAGAAAATGTTTTTTGTTGATTTGGCATGTGTTTTAAATATTTTTAATGTGGAGTAATATAAACGTAAATAAATTAATTAAAATATAATTAAATGAAAATTACGACTTGTTGCCTATTCATTTTCATGAATTTCCTATCTTAATACAAAAAAATAGAATAAAATGAAAACATAATATTTTTTTTAATTTTCTTTTAGATTTGATATTCATGTTTCATTTTGAATAACGTTGAATTCTATTAATCTATCAGATGTTCTTTAAATAAACATTATAGAAGATTAAAATAGGTTTAATGGAATATAAATTTTATTTTTATAATCCAGCTATAATTTCAGCAGTAACATTAACAATAAATATTTGTTTCTATTGAATTAGTAACGAAATAATAAAAGACATCTCAATACAATTTGAATTATGTGAATTAAGTAAGTAAAATTAAATTTTAATTTAATTTCCCCGACTTTTGCTATTCAATTTTTTAGTGAAATGAAACATATTTTTGTCAGTGACCTTATAAAAACTTACTTGCAGACGGAACAAAAGAGTTTGTCAAAAAGAGTCTGTCAGTGAAAATTATTGATATTCTGTAGAAAGGATCGATTTTTTACGATTCTAAAATTTCTAACATTTCTTAATAGTTTTACTTCATGTTCGTTATTGCCCAATGCTTTTAGAAACAGAAGGTATTAACATGGAAGAGAGTAAAAAAATTAAACTTTTATCTCCATTTTATATATATCATTTTTTATCTTCATATATATATACATATATATATATACTGTTCAAAACAATTAAGGGATATTGTGAGTTCGGTATGAAGTAACAATATAATCGATAATTTGGAAAAAAATGGAATAGAAGTGGTTTAAAATGAAAATTATAACGTTTACAAACTTAGAAATATGTAAATTGCATCTGTGACTTCGAAAACTATGCATTTTATATAAGGAATGAAAAGCGACCTGCAACATTTTTTCTGTAGGAGGGGATTAAAAACAATTGACATGCGTTGAATGTTTTGTAACAGTGACTGCAATGTTTCAGCAAGATGACTTAGCTGAGTCTGGTAGTCTGGAAGGAGATCGATTCGTTCACAAGATGGTCAAACGCAATCCGCTGTAGCGGAAACGCTAGGAGTTTTCTCAAAGTGTCATTTCCAGATGATGGAATCGGTTTTCGGAAACTGGAAATGTTGCTCGAAGATCAGGGCAAGGTCGTACTCGAGCAACACAAAATGAGGATCTGTGCTTAAAACTAACAGCCGGAAGAAACCGCACTATGAACGACCCTTTCTTGCAGCAGTATCTTCAGAGGACTACTAGTATCAGAATTTCGACTCAAACTATTCGAAAATGATTCCATTATGTGGGTTTGTATCCTCGCAGACATATGGTTTGTGTTTCGTTGACACAGCAGTGCCCGCAAAAGGTGGGCACAGGAATGGGAACGAGATGAGTGGAGCAACATGCTCTTCACGGACGAGTCGACAACCTGACAATAGCCGGGTTCTCATCTGGAGAGAACCTGGTACACGGAATACTCCTGCATTTGTTCATTAAAGTGTCCGATTTGGCGGAAGAGAAGTGATGGTCTGAAATGATATTTCTATCAATTGCCGCACTGACCTGCACATTATCAGGAATGAAGCACTAACAGCTCAGCAATATAGATATGAGATCCTCAGACCTATTGCCGTCCTTTACGCTGCAGCAATTGGGGATAACACCAAACCACATTGTGCTCAGCTAGTGGACAGTTTCCTTTTCGACGAAGGAATCCTTCGAATGGATTGATCAGCATATTCGCCGGTGGAAATGAGCCCGATAGAACGCGTTGGGGACATTCTAGGGAGAAGGGTCGTAGTCGCTTATCACCCCTAGAAACAATTCAGCAGTTTGAAAGTTCTGTTCTACAGGAGGAGAGAATATCCTAGTCCCTCATAACCCAATTGATTCCATATCATGTAGGTGTGCTGCATTGCTTTCAGTCAGGGGAAACCAGACCCTTTATTGAAATTCATTTGTATCCAAGAAATCACATTTTTTGTTTGAAACCTCCATTGCATGAATTGTGCTTTTTTTTGTTTACAATTCTTCTATTCTCACGTCTTGCAACACCTATGCATTATATGTCAGCCATTAAAACATTTTCTCATCTGCTGTTTATACCTCAAATCCCCTAATTGTTTTGAGAAGTGTAACATTAAATATCTATCTTAAAATAAAAAACTAAAATATTGTAATATTTTAAACAATAATTTGGAATTTTGACTAAATATAAAATAGTAATTCAATAATATATTTCTAACTTCAGCTTTTTAGGCTTATTTTTTATAAGAAACAAATTTTCAGCTAAATTGGTGTTTGCCTATAGGAATTTTGTCATAAATGTTTATTACTATATTAATTAATAAAATAATTATATTATTTTTAATTATCATCCTTTTTTCTATTTAATTTCTGTAGCCTTGTTTTGTAAAATATTAATCGCTTTTATAAATCATCAAAACTTTCGCATTTTATTTGGATTTTTTTTTTCACTGTTGCGAGCTACAAGTTAAAAACGTTTTTAGAATAATGAACTCCTTCATTCATGCTTTTTTTTATTAAATAAATTTGTCTCTTTGCTTTTAAAAATTATATGGTTAGTTGTACGTTTTAACATTTTATTAGATTTTTATATATGTTGTACTTTCTTAAAATTACAGTTTTCAGACCTTTTAATTTCTACGAACAGTTTATTGTTTTTAAAGTTATTGTTTATATTTTTAACTACATTTAGTGGAAAATGTTGAATTTAAGGTACTACTTGGCTGGAACTAATAATAATTTCATAAAAATAAATTTAAATTGAGTTTAAATTTTAGAGTGGATAAAAAAATGATGAAATTTTTTTAAATTTCTAAGTCTTTAAAAGAAAACTATATCTTTAATATTCTTTTATGCAACAAATCTGCTTAAATACCCATTTCAAAAAATTTTGTGTTCTACATTTTCAAATCAGTAGAGTAACAACTTATATTAAAAGTCTAATCCTAATTTCTAATCATATTGCAATCATTTTGTTGTAACTCGTTTTTTTTGTTTTAAATTCTAAAAAATGTGACAAAAGAAACCCTGTTTAATTGTGGCTCAAATAAACCACTATGATTAACCCAAACAGATGAATTCATACAAATAAAAAATAGTGTGCGTAAGAGGCATTAAGTCCCAAACTTGGAAATCAAATCAATAGAGTAATTGCAACTATTCTCCAAGATATCTTCAACATCTCTAAGCCTAAAATTTGATCTAAATTCTCGAAAACTTGCTTTTACTGCCATTTCTCGATTAAATAAGATTTTTATGTAACCCAACCTGATGAAAAAAGACTTCCACTCCATCCTTAAGCACGTCAATCGCCCTTCCCTTTGAAATATTCCCACTTCTTTATTTAGCAGCGGTCACACTTATTGTGAAGATCCTTCTTTTGAGGAAGAATCCCCCCCACATGAATTGTATAGTCTTTTTAAGAGTCGCGTCCCTCGTCCACCGTCTGGTAATGCGAATGGGAACAAAGACAGGCCTCAGCCATTACGACGGACAATAACCAAATAAGGTGGTTTGAGATGTAGGTTTTATTGGATCTCCAGTAATGGAACTTCGACTCCCAAATCCTGAATTGAAAAGAGGAAATTGTCACCTATTACTCGTATTGGAGAAATCGGAATTAATTAATCTGAACTCCTTCAAGTTGGGTTTCTTTCTTGGAATGTTTCTTGCTTCAATGAAAATTTCTATTCTTGATAAAAGTTTTTCCTCATCTTATGGAAAACAATGAATTTCATTGGAGATTCTAGACGCTTTTTGAAATGAAAGTTATGTAGGGTTTTTCTAAAACTCAAATTTATCATATGAAATATGAAATTGCAAATTGAGCAATTGAAATATGGAATACATTAAATTATAATACATATGGAATTCATTTAAGATTTTGTGAATGTACATGTACTATCCTCATGAATACAATATCACCATTACACTAATATTAAAGAATATATGCAATAAACATGACAATCTGTTTTTGTTAGTTAATTTTTTTTTATTTTTCAATTAAATAAATAAATACATATATATATAAGCAGGAGGATTATTAAAAAAAAACTATTCCGATACATGAGCTTCTAACTATCGTACCGTTCACAGAAACAATGAAATTTGAGGTATGCCCTCAAGAATCATATGAAAAGCAACAGTTAAACTGCGGTTACAGTGACAAGATTTCGAATATTTCAAATTACACTTACTGTTTTACTGGAATATGGTCACCATAGTGAATAAATAAATAACATTGAAACAATACCTGCAGCACAAAAAATCACCGGCGCTAGACAGATTAACAAGAAAGTGAAAATAACGAATAAGGACATTAAAACAACAGAAAACAAAACATTTTAATGTGTTTCACAAATTTTCCGCTTGACGTTCTTCACACACAATGATCTTTGTGTGCGGCAGGTGGTGGATAGCACTAGCAAACAGTACTTAACATAGCAGGAGAAATCTATTGAATCTGTCGTCTGATGACATCTTTCAAATCAGATGCAAAACAATCCATTGGAGTAAGATCGGAGGATCTTGGCGGCCACGAAAACGTTAAATAGCGGGAGATAATCTTCAAACTTTTGTATTAAGAAACGTTTGACAGAAGATTCCGCATCTAGAGACGAAACCATCTTACCATGTGTCCACACGACATTACATTTCGCTTTTACAAATAAGGAGTTATGTCACTCGTCAACATTTCTGGATAACAAGCACTCATTACCATACACGTTGGTAGGATTTTGACAGTAACCTTTTCAGAACCGTAACTGCCGAGAAGGAAGAGGCTTGTTATACCGCATCACAGTCACTTTTTTGTAACGAAAGTGCAACCACATCAAGGGGTTATCATCTGCCCAGTGCACACAATTCATCAAATTAACAGTAGCGATAAACGAGAAATGGTCCTCGTCAGTCCACAGAATGCGTAAAGGCCAGCTGTTATCATCGTCATACCGGATGAGGAATTCATTCACGAAATATAGCGGTAGTTGATTATAACCCGTTTGCAACATCTGGACACACTGGAACCGATACCGAAACATATGGAGAACAGAGCGCAAAATTTTGTCATAAAAAAATTCATACACCTAGATTATTAAAAAGAATAAATCAGCTTTTTATCGACTCTTCATCGATGTCTCTTCTATATATATCTCTCTCACTCTCTCTCTCTCTCTCTCTCTCTCTATATATATATATATATATATATACCTTTGATTCCATATCTATATATTTATTTGATCCTATATTTATACATTTGATTTTAAAGATTTCTTTGCCATCACTTCTCTTAAAAGTCAGCAACATTCCTTAAACTCACTTTACCGCGACTACCATGCTATTTTAAAAGTAAACTTCGGTTAATGGTTTAACTGTGTAATCTCTATATTTTTAATAATTACATCTACAATAATGAGAATTTTTACATCCAAACTCAAGGTTTAAACAAGGAACTAAATACTAGTTAATCTTTACTAACAGTATTTTAAAAAAAATTATTGTCTGATTCACAAACATTTTTAAGTATGAGAATGACCTTATTGCTTTCAATCATCTAAATTTTCAAAAATTCTGTCAGGAAGTTTATCCAATAGAGCTTATTTAAAAAAAATACTAATACAAACGTCCTTTAAGCTTGCTTTCTTGATATCAACATTAACATTCATAACTCACTACAAAATAATATATTAGGCAAAAAAAAAAAAAAATCTCCAATTCACTATCAATAGACTCGCATGCTGGAACTCCATTATCACTATCAAAAACATCCCAATATAATCATTAATCAACTGCTTAGAATGGTGCAATATGGTGTTCCAATAACATGGTAATAAAAATGGTGTCCCAATAACATTTCTTAGCCAGTACTTTTCTAATCTGTGATCATTAAACTCATTATTGTTAAAAAAATTGACTTCAAAACGTTTTTTCCATTAAATCCCATAATTCACAACTTCCGTAAATTCTCCACAAGATGGTAGTTTTCTATCTTCCAAGAAATAGTAAACCACTCTGTAAGTTACAACACTGTCTACAACATTATTTCACTCTGCAAAAATCCAAATTAACAGGAATCTCACAGCGAACAATAAATCATTCAAGTCAGATAATACAAAGATATGTATATAGCGAGCAATAAATCTACACAATCAGATAAATTATTAATCGCATTTGGTCGACCCATCGCTAGCTTAGTGACCATATTATTATAAAAAGTCACGAAGTCCTATCATTTGACTAGATTTTTGCTTTAAAAAATAGGCTTTAATAATAAATCGTTTTTCTTCAACTAACCGTCGACTCTAAACGGAATGTTATTCTATCTACTCCATGATATCGGAATACGTCGCTAGATGTGTCTTTGAGTTGCATACAATCGTCTAGCGATCAGAAATAACATAGTTTATAATATTCTGAGAGTAGACATTCCTTGATAAAGCTATGCCTAAAATGATGTAATGTTATAATTAATTTCTTTTGAGTCTACCAATTTTTTTCATATCTTACAGATTTCCGACAAGGTGTTATATATTTTGTACCAATTCTTGTGCTTTTTTTGATTATTGATCGTATTCGTCGACCAATTACTCACTTAGTGGCCCTATTATCATAAAAAAAACATGAGGTTCTATCATTTGGTCTGCCAATGCAATTCTATCAGTTCAACCTTCAGATTTTTGCGTTTGTTAATTGATTTTCTGTTTCTTTGCTACAGCTTATGCAAACTTCTGATCTTGAACATCTTCTTCCAATTTTTAAATTTTTATTATGGGGGAGGTCTGAATGTGCGGCAGTTCAAGGTTTTTCTACAAAGAATGCTATGATGGTTTTCTTATACAATTTATGTATAGCGAATA
Organism: Caerostris darwini; assembly: GCA_021605075.1. Classification (NCBI taxonomy): domain Eukaryota; kingdom Metazoa; phylum Arthropoda; class Arachnida; order Araneae; family Araneidae; genus Caerostris; species Caerostris darwini. The sequence goes on from BPLQ01006518.1 coordinate 368,449, forward strand.
TCGGTAATGACTTTTGTTGTGCAAAATGGTTGTGTCCCTAACTCACTCCTTGGCATATATATATATATATATTTAATTCTACACCTACGGACTCTAAACGGAAAGTTCTTTTGCCTACTCCATGTTATCGGGATACATTGTTACACGTGTCTTTTATTTGAATCCAGTCCAGTGAGGAGAAAAAATAGTGTTTACAACATTTAAGGGTACATATTCCTTGATCAAGTTATTCTCAGAATGTTATAATTAATTTCCTTAGGATTTACTAATTTATATTATGGATTTTATAAATTTTCTGGATATCTTTTCACACCCTGTAATCGTATATTTTGCGTTCTTTTTTTATTTGCCAATATAGTTTTAATGCTCAACCTTTTGATTTTCATGTTCATTAAATGATTTTCAGTTTTATTACAGCAGCTAGTGCCGCATCTTTAGCAGCTTTTGGTGTGCAAAATAATCAGTTGTTCTCCTTTTACTCTTGTGTTCCTGTGTCCTTATATATATATATCCAAATCGTAATAGGGAATCTAAATGTTAACAATGCTTGTATTATCATTTTCTTGATTTATATTTAAAAAGTATCTGAAACACACGTCAAACGAAAAGAACAAATACAAAATTATTTCTTTAATAAAAATTGATTAAAAATAGACAACCTATAGCAATACTTACTTAACTAAGAAAGTCGAGAAAAACAATCATTGAATATTTTAATTTTATATAAATTACTTACATATAACACTGTTCAATATATTCAATACTGTAACTAAAATACCACGACGTTCCATTTTTAATGTGCAGAAAATTATAAATGTAATTACAGATGTATTCTTCACAAATAAGACTATGGTTAACCTTTGTTGACTTCAGCAATTTTACTTCATTAATGTTTGTTGCGTCTTCAACGCTTGTCAATTCTGGAGATTGCATCAAGGTCATTTTCAATTATCAATTAGTTTCATACTATAAGCTTGATGAAAAGTTATCTGTGTTTGCAGTGTCATTTCTGGAGATATTGCACAACCACTAAACTCTTAATGTTTTACTTATCTGGATATGCTTAGAACTGAAACATATTTTGTAAATTTCTTGATTAAACTAACTCATTTTAATCTATTAAGCCTTTTACTAATCCATCTCTTCTTACTCCAAACTCTTATTTTTTTATCTATTAAATATCTATTAAGTCTATATCATTAAGCTTTATCTATTAAAGCTTTTATTTCCTATAATCTATTGTTAAGGTCTTATAATTTTTTACACATTATTGGACATAGAAGTGTTTAATAATTTTATATTTTTAATTGATCAGCAAATGCCATTTAAACTAGTTTCTAAAGCATTAGAAACCAATTAATTAAATACCAATATTTTATAGTTTTTGAAGTAAGATCATTTCATACTATATATTCAAATATATGACACTTGAAAATTTGAAACATATAAATTTTTTACGGTGAAAAGAATATGATTATATTTTTTAAATCTAAAGCTCATGCATTTTGTTTTGTCATTATTGAAAGCTCTAATTTTAATTAAGGCTATTTGTAAATACAGACACACTTTTGATAGATAAATGTCTCTTAAAATCTACAAATGTACTTCCCGCAAATTAATCATTCAAATGATACAAAGTTAATAAAAACTTTACTTCTCAAACCAAGAAAAAAATAGAATTCAAAACGTCTACAGAAAATATAAATTACAAAGATGAACGAAGGTGATTTGAAGCGTTTTACTTTTCAGAAGATTTTCTTGACATAAGTCAAAATTGAAACAACTGATTTACTTTTATCACACCCGAGAGTATTTTTATACAGTAAAAACGGTCTTATCATATGCAGAAGGATAAAAATGATAAAACACGCCTTTAAAACATTCAGGTTCCCAGAATGAAGCACCCTGGTTACCATCTTCGGTAACGACTCCAATGAATATTCATAAAAGCAGAGCCATAAATTTTCAAACTTTGAAAATCCTCCATTATCCATCTCGTTGTACAGAGGGTCATAAAAATACAATTCGATAAGCAGTAGTCTTGCCGCACAGAATTATTGCATTGATAGCAGCAGGTTCCAACAAAGAGTTAGGCTTTTTAGAGGTTGCTCTAGATCTGTTTTGTATGAGGAACTTCAATTTTAACACCTATTATTTGCATCATGTGCAAGAAAGATCTAGAAAAACCCATTTGTTAAAGAATTATGGTTTTCGAAGCATTTGCTTGTTACATCATGTTTTCCATTACACAGTTCTTGCAAGAGCTTTATTTGTTTATGCCATGGATGGTTTTTTTTTCCACACTTGTGGTAAAGGCTGCTTGTTTTTTGCTTTTTGATTAACGATCTTCGTTAATAAACTTCCCTTTTGCTTGTGAAAAAAATGAGTTCTTTATTTTTAATTACTTTTGTAGCTTCTTCAAGCGTTTTATTAAACAGTCTATTACTTTGGGCTATTTACTTGCTTGTCATCTTTAGTTTTTTGCCTACAGTAATTTTTTTTAATTAGCTTCGGAGCAATAAGTATAAACTATTCTAATTACTGCTTATAAACTACTCTACTACAAGACATTTTACTTAAACTGTGCTATATACCTGAACAGGAATTTGGATAAATTTTGAAATTAAAATGCCTCATTAAACTAAATATTGTATGAAGATCATAGAATAAATATCTCGTATAAAGGATGGGTGCCTTTTACGAAATTGTTGTTATCTTTCACATGAGCTTTAGATTTTTGTGCATTTTTTAATTTAAACTATAATTATCCATCATTTCTGTTGATTTAAAGATATAATTATGAACGAATACATGAAACTGAATAGCAATATAATATTATAATTAATTATATAAATAATATTTGTAATATTAATAGTTTTAATGTTTAATTGTAATAGTTTAATATAAAATGTACCAATTTTATTCTTATTTTCATCTATAAAAATGAACAGAAAAATTGTATTACTTTTAAACAATTTTGTAGAACTACGTCAAATATAATGTTTGCGTATTATAAACAGTTGCGTTATTGATATCAATTCATTGCATTAAATGTTTTAAAAAGTGTTTCAAATTTTATTTTATATTTAAATAATAAAGTGAAGTCGGATAAAAAATTTTATTCATTCGATTTTTTAAGAATTTTTGAATGTAAATTAGCTTAAATAGATTCGTCAAAATAATTTTTTTTAATTTAATTATTGGTGTAAATTGTTACATCTTGATTGGCTTATTATTCAATTTGATATAGCTTACTACACTCATGTCCATAAATTAAGGATAATTCAGAATCACACAGAAATTGAACTCTAAAATAAAAATTTCACCTGTAGAATTATCACACACATCTTGAAGAAGAATATGCAAATTACAGGAAACCACCAGATGACCAGGATAGTACGTCACAATGACGAGAGTGTAAGAGAGGGGTATATAAGGAATGGTGGCAAAGAAGTAAAATTGTTCACAAGCGCTTTAAAAGCCTTTCAGTGCAATAACCGCATAGTTATGGCACAAAGGAAGCATTTGGATGCTTTTTTACGTGGTAGAATTATCGGACGACTGGAATGTGGACGTACCCAGCTGGAAGTATCCGAGGAACTTGGAATCGCCCAGAATGTCATATCCAGGCTTTTGCAACGATTCCAAGATGATGGTAATGTGAGTAGATGTTACAGCACAGGTCGCCTCGAGATACAACGCCGAATGAGGACCGCTATTTAGCAGTTACTGCCAAAAGAAACAGACGGAGCACAGCATCAGACCTGTCTCGTCAGCTCTCTTCAGCTACCGGTACGACAGTTTCAAGGCAGACCGTGTACAGACGCTTAGGGCACATTGGTCTATATGCTTGTAGACCTGTCAGATGTGTTCCACTTACCGCATTTCACTGTAGCCTGCGATTAACCTGGAGTAGAGAGCATGCATTGTGGACACCGCAACAGTGGTCTGCTGTGATGTTTTCCGATGAGTCCAGGTTTAGTTTGCAGTCTGATTCTCGCCGGACTTTCATATGGAGAGCGCCAGGTACCCGTTACCACCAAGAGAACACCATTGAACGACACCGTTACGGTGGTGCAGGATGGCTCGTTTGGGGAGGAATTATTCTTGGTTCCAGAACTGACCTGCATGTTCAGAGTGTAACGATGACAGGCCACATCTATCGGAATGTCATTCTGGAAGAACATGTACGTTTGTTTCGGGGCGCCATGGGTGCTGAATTTCTGTTTATGGATGACAACGCCCGTCCTCACCGTGCAAACATTGTAGACGAATGCCTTCAATTGGAGGATATCACCCGTATGGATTGGCCAGCATACTCACCGGACTTGAATCCAATAGAGCATGTGGAGGATATGCTTGGCCGACGAATTGCAGCCCGTCAACCCCCTCCCACCTGTCAACCGGAACTTCGGAGGGCATTGCTTGATGGTTGGTGTAATATTCCCCAAGATCAGATTGATAATTTGATACTCAGCATGCCTAGGCGTTGTAAGGCCTGTATTGCATCGTCCGGGAGACATACTCCATATTAACCATCATACTAACCATGTTATACTGTTTTTTGTAAATAGGTTCTTTTTTGAAATTTGCTCCAGGGAGTAAAAATCGCAATTTTTATTAATTATGTCAAACCTATAGCATCCTTTTTGCTCTTTACCTTTTGTTTAATAAATAGACTTTACAAATAAGTCAAATTTGCTTTGCTTCTGTCTCTTTCTTTGCCTGAACTTCATTATCCTTAATTTATGGACAGGAGTGTAGATATAATCCAATGAAGTATTCTTCCCTATTTATGTTTTATTGCCTTATTAAATATTATCGTAAATTTGCCTTAGTCAATTAAAATATCTTTTAAATTCACAGAATAAATTAAATCCTATATTATTTTTCTACCATAAATCTGCGTTATTTTAGAAATTTTTGAATAATTCTGTTAATTTTGTAATTTTCAAATATTATTTAATGATCTAACTTGATATTGTAAGCTATTTTTTTAATTTTTAACAGTTCTACGTTTTTAATTTTTAACAATTTCTTGATTATTATATTGTCTATCATTCAATTGATTGCAGTTAAAAATAATTTTACAGAACAACTAAAAATAAATTTACAAAAAATGTTACTTCCAACATTATCATTTTCGTCTTTTACAAAATGCCAGATCTAAATTTACCATAATGAATAAAGTTTTGCATTCCAATGACAAACTTTAGTCTTCGAGGTTTCAATTAGTCAATTAATTGTTCAAAATTTTTAAACGCAGGTTAATGGGAATAATTCATCCCATTTAATTGTATTATACTACTAAAGAATTAATTAAATTTTGCTCATTTCAACTAAAATAATTAAAATTTGTCAGCAATGTTTCTTGAAAATTTTCTCTAAATTATTTCCTTTGTAAATGTGTAATAAACACACAAATGTCATACAGCTATTGATATAGATGTCCGTTTTTTTATACTTTGTCATTAACTAGCATAAAATGTACTGAATTTAAAATATATTTCGAATGAAAACCCATACCTCGAAAACTATTACTTAATTTTCTTACAACATGCAGTTTAAATTTCCTTCGAAATAAAGGATCTTTTTTAACGTGAAAATTGTACAATTGTCTCATTGAAAATTGTACAATACTTAAATATTCAATTAAAATTGTTTATGTCCCAGGACAATCGCTTTAGAGTAGGCAATTTTATGAATTGCTTGTTATATTTCTTTTAGCATTGACCTCAACAGACTTCTTAAAAAAATTCTTTCTAATACCTCGTGTTTTCTTATTTGATAATATTTAAAACAAGTGAAATATTGTCACAAATTACACATTATGGCTTTGGGATGGCAAATGTGGATTCAATTTTCTGCATGAAAAGTTTATCTCTATCTACAAATCAGATTTCCCATATTTTACAAATTCAAACTCGTATTCGTTGGGTGTAGTGGAAGGCAAGTTTAGCATGCGATATGCGATAATATCAGCTAATTATAAAGAAAATAAAATTTTTAATTAATGAAACTCTTTTTTTATGTTTACTATGGAGTAGTCTGGATAATCAAAATACTAATAATACCTTAATAAATAAATATTGGTTAACTAATATTAATATATTCATTATATATTATTAACAGCAGTATGTTCAAAAACAACACTTTTCTGCATTCCATTACTTATTTGGATAAATTTACTACAGTTTTTAAAATATTATTTGGATATGTTTACGAATAAATTGTTTTCCAGTAACAACTATAAATTAATTGGAGTGAGTTTAAAAACAATCGATTTCTAAAAAATGCAATTAAAAGAATTATTCATGGTCAGCAGGTCTGCACCACATTTAAAAAGAAATTACCTGATCAATAATCAGATTATGTTAAAAGCACAGAATGGTTAATATGAGTGACAATTTATTCAAGGTCCTTATGATAACGATAGGTGCATAAATTAATGTTGGCTAAACTGTAGATAGGATAATATATTATTGCTTGAATAACCATAGGGAATAAATATGCTAACATTTTAAGAAGATTCAATTTAGTGCCTATATAATCTAGACAAGTGCATTAAATATCAAGACGTTTATTATTAAAATCACCTGAGTAGTAAATACCGATTCTTGACTTTATATTATTAAAAACCGACTATGGATTATAGTTCATTAAAAGTTATAGCAAAGTACAAAGCTATTCTACTGAATATATTTTCAAAACATTCGAAGTTCTACTACTGGGTCTAGGGTTTTCCATGATTAAGCAGGTGCTTGCAAAAACCATAAAACAATATTTGTTAATTTTTTTGGAGGGTGGATTGTAAATCGATCAACCTAATATTTTATTTCTGACAAATGAATTAATTAAAATTATTTATAATATTTTTATTATTAGACCAATAGAAGATATATCACATTTTTAACTAGTATAGAATAAGTTCTAGATATTTAACTCATTCTATGTTGTTCTAACATATCAAAAACTGTATTTATTAAATAAAAAGATACTAAATACACTATGAAAACTTTCTGCTAGAAAAGTACTTTTCTTAAAACACCAAAAAAATGTAGATAATTCATTTGAATCTTGAAGTTTACAGTAAAGATATAAATAAAATTAGTGTAAAAGGATGTGAATCTTTGATTAACGAAAAATCATATTGTTTTTTTGTGTATCCATAAAAAGCAAATCTCGTTACTGCTCTATGAAAGCTTGAAAAGTGTTGTTATGAGCTTCAATAAATCGAAGATCAGGTCACCTTCTTCATGGACTGTCCTTATTTTTTGGGATTTAAAAATATCATCTAAGAAAGAATTGAGAAATTTTTACATTTAAATTACACTCAATCCTGCTTAATTTTAAAAGATATGTAATATAAGTATTACCAATTATTTTTCTATGTAATTATCGTTCTACGTAATTTAATACTAAAAATTCTTTTGGGTTCCAACTTCTAACAATTCGTTTTTAAATTAATCAGTTCAAGAAATGATTTTTTTTTCTATTTTCAAAATATGTTTTCTATGAATTCTTTATTGCCCTTAAGCAATCAGATGTTTTGAAACATATAAAGTTACAACTTTCTTGGAAATAAAATAATACTTTATTGAATTATTTTATTTCAATAGTAATATAACAGTAGTAAAAACAACAAGCAAAGCAAATATAGATTTTTTTCAATATATGTTAATGTAATTAAGAATAGTTATAATAACGTCCCAATTTATTGTTACTATATTAAAAAATGGTTAATTTACTAATCTTTAAATAATTAGAATATTTTTGAGCATATCTAGAACTTTGAATTAATTCACTACGGTTGTATTTTTAAATATATTTCAACTTTCGTTGCAATATCTTATACTGAACTTAAAGTTGTACTTTATTTTTATAACTATTCAAAATATTATTGTATCTTTTATATTATTATATCTCATATTATATCATAGCATGATGCATATTTGAATTAATAGTATTTTTATTATTAGAATTTATTTAAATAAATTACTCATCGAGGAGCATTTTTGTTGTTGATTATTAATGGGTTCTACTTATGGATGCCATGAATGGAGATGAACGACAGGAGGACATTGACTTCTGGAAGGTCTTTTAGAGGAAATTGTCCCGAATTCGCGTGTCGTTTGGGGAAAAGTCAGGGAAACCTTTCCTAGGTGGTATATTATCGATATGAGACACCATCACAAATAGTCTCCTCATTTCTGAAAGCAGGGACTGCAACGGACGCTACCATTGGATTTGAACCCGAACCCTTCTGGACTGTAGAGGCAAGTTGTCAAGCAATCGAGGAATAATGAAATAATTATATGAACAAGAATCTTGATTATTTCTTAAAAATTTTTTTAACTTTTTACAAAAGGAAACACTTCAGAATCATACAATAATGCATAAAATTATTTATATTTTCATCTGTAATCGAACAAAATTCAGAATAATCTTGATATTTATGTTGTTAATACAAAGATCATAATATATTATGTTAGTGTTGTTATATAAAATAATACAGAAACAGAGGAAGGAAAAGAAACCGAAAAAAAAAAATCTCTAAACTTGCTTAATCATTTTGATATAAATAAAGCTATTTGAAACTTTTAAAATTAATTAGATTATTATTTCAGTTGATTACATGGAGTAAATTATTTTGATTTGCGTTTATTATTTGAATGGATCCAAATATATTTTGCAGTATGTTCGTGTCAGAAGCTATAATAAAAAACTAGATGTAATACTATATGTGATTTTACTAGGAGAATAGTTTTTCTTTTATTTTTTTAATGAAGATGACATTAAAGGTGATTAACCCTTTGGTGTCCATAAGATACATGGGTCTTCTACGTAACACATATGTAAAGAACTAATCTTACGTAAATCAAGAAGATTTAAAAAAATTCAATTTCCATACAACAGATGCATAATTTGGAACCTAATTTTCGATTGATTATTTTATTGTTAGAAATCTTACATACGCCTCGTCACCCCTTAAAGGAAACTTTTGCTGCAAATCTTACGTTTTGAAAAAGATGGATTCATAAATTATTTTTATTGAATTTTTATTTCATTTGTACATTGATAGAACCGTGTTTCCTTTATTTATATTACTGAAATGAAGAGCCTACTAGAGACAGATAAAGAGTTTTTAAGGGGTAACTGTTCCACATTTTCATGTTGTATGGGTGAGAAAAATTGGAAAACTCTCACCAGACAGCCTGACTGTCGATGCGAGACGCTTAACCACACTACTAATATGAAGTTTCATCATTTCTGAAAACAGTAACTGAAATGGACACCGTCAGATGATTTTAACTCATTAAATATTGCTTGTTAAACACATTTATTTGAACGTAAGAAAATGTTAGTAATGTTTTTCAATAGAATTTTGAAATAGTATTCCATAAAAGTAAATATACACCGCATGAAATTATATATAACATTGTATGGTATTGTTTCCATCCTAATGATTGTATTTTGTGTGGAACAGAATAGTTTCATGGAAGAATATAATAAAAGATTTTAATACTTAAAACCTTTGTTACAGCATCCTTTTGGTTCTGAATTGCTTAACTACTTCTGTTTCGTAATGAAATATTTCCCAGTTACGCAATGCATCTATTCGATAGTTTACTTTTTGCAATACACTCGTCGATTATACCAAGACAAGAGATAAAGCAGACTAAGCTCTAAACTGTGTGTGGTATTCAATTTCCACTCGAGTCTTCTCTGAAGTATGCATATCGATTAACGCTCCAAGGTGTTTAAGAAGCCTTTTCTCATGTGAATATTAACAGTTCGTAATCATCTTTTCTAAATACCTAATTGCATCGTTAATGTTCATTGTAGCTGTTTGTTCTAAACCTTTAATAATTACCTATCAGTACCGAAACAGTTTGCCAATATTCAAGCAATAAATGCTTTATTTTTGGTGTTAATAAGGAAACTAAGTATTAATCCACTTTTCGCACTGCGTAATCATCTTTTGATGGTAATGGCAGAAAATCATTAATTTTTCTAATTCTGCGAAAGAGTAAATACATTAGAGATTCCTTGCTGGAGAATAGAAAGTGTCTCCCCGAAGAAGGGAGGAATCTTTCTCTATGCTTTTTTTTTTTACCACGCTCATTTTTGAAGATTCGCTAATAAGGAACATTAAATTTTAATTAAGTTCTTAGGAAGCTAATTTAGTCCAAATGGGGTATGAATTTTTAATATTTCATTCATTCATTATGTTGGCGGAGTAGTATCGTTTAACTCGAGGTTCTTGAAACAGGATGCTCTTCGCTGTGTGTTTAACGCCCTAGATCAATATTGAAGAATTACCTTGCTTCAACTTTTTAAGATTTACAAAGAATCTCTTTTTTTAATCTTTCTAGAATGGAAACACGAGAAAATTTACAACTTCTGTTGCTTGGTATTTGTTAATTATAATGGAAATTATTGGAATTTTTTCGGAAAAGGTGGGTACCGGATTATTAAAGTCATTAAACTTTGAGTAGTTACTGTACACTTTTCCCTTTGGTTCTAGTAACTATCGAGCTATTTTCATTGTAACATTTTAAAATATATTTTAATTGAATGATTTAATTAAACCACGATCACACTTTCTTTTTTCAATGAAGAACTTATAATTTGAAATAATAATTATTTGAAGGAAAATATAGAAGTAAAAGAAATTTATATCTTTTCTAAGAGCTTTTAAATGTCTTGTATTTAATTAAGACAGGCATAAAATATTTAACCTTAAAAATACAAAGCTACAAGGAGAAAAATGTTTACAAGTTTTATCTTGAGAATTTATGTACTTAGAGAATAAAAAAAATACACATTTTCTTTATTATTCATTCCACTAAATGAATTCTAGTAGCCAATTTTTATTATTGCCAATCTTTTTTAATCGTGATATAATTCAGAAAAATGCGTTCAATTCTTTTTCTCAATTTAGAAAATCTCATACCGCTGATAGAAGTATAACATTTTTCTTAAAACATCTTAAAAATTCCTTGAAAACCGTTACTGACGTTTAAGAACTTCCTTTCTTTGATATTTTCCGAGCTACCAAAGAAGCACGTTGAAATCTACTGAAATCTAAGTACGTGGTCTTATTAAAAACTTTAGTACAGTACTTACAATACATTCAAACTAAAGTCTATAACATTTTACTGTGCGAAAGCTATTATAAGTAATCACCTCTCCCTGTAAATTAGTGCATATAAATTACAATAATTTGAAATCTCCTTTCTTATAATTACAATTTTCTTATAATTTTAATTTATATTTCTCCCTTTCTTATAATTACAATTATAAGAAAGGGAGAAAAATGTAAGTTACAAGAAATTCCTTCATATATAATTAAAAAATGGAATTCTTTAAACATAATTAAGGGTTACATTCCTACCAAATTACAATTTAACACATATATTAGCTGGTTTTACATTTTGAAATTCCACAAAAATTACTTTAATAAAAGATAGTTACGATAATTTATTATCAATTAAGATTCTCATTCCCCGAATTCCCAAAATAGCATCGCGCGTACTTATACTCAAATGCAACTGAGGGGCTCGCATTCATTACCGTTCAATGAAAAGAAAACTTCATCGCTCACATCAAAAATTCTTCCATGTTACGGTAATATTTTCTTTGGGTTAATCTGATTATATTAAAAATTGCTGTACGCAAAATGAGAGTAATTAGTTCACCCAGAAGCAAATCTTTGAGGCTGCTTGTTTTGGTAAGAAAATCTAAGGTATACGCCATTCTTTTTTTGTTATTTTACTGTAGTATCTAATCATGATTTATTTTGTTGAACTATTTTGGAACGTTGGAGGAATTTTTTCCATACTTTAATAGCAAATGAATTTAATTAGAGAAAGTTAGGGTGTATGGCAGTATTATTTTTCTTGCATTCAATGTAAACAATGATTAAAACGAAATCAAAATCAAATTTAATATTTATTAAACTTCAATGTTTACGGGAGTAGATTTTTAATCTGTGCTTTATTCAGCGTATGGTATTAAAAATTCTAAGGGTAGTATAAATATTTTAAAATGGAATTCGTATCTCATCTTTAGCCGCTTATAATTAGTTTTGGAATTAATAAATTTATTTCGGCAAGTATTAAAAGGAACTTGTTGAAATTAATTTTGCAAAATATGTGTTAAATCTTCCGTGATTTAATTAGTTATGTCATGGTATCAATATAACACTTTGAATTGCAAAAGATGTAATTGGCTTTATGCAATAATCTTTAAAGGAAGGAATTTCACCAGGTGCTGAAGTATTAACTTCACATTTCAGCTTTTTTTTAAATAAAAGATATCGATGATTTAATTTTTTTTTAATTTAAATTAATTTAACCGAAATAAATTTAATCTGTTGAAGAGTTATTTACAACAAGATTTTTCAATAATGACAAAGAATTCTTCGAATGACGCCAATGTTCGTATCAACTAAATATTTCATTCGGCACATCATCTTATTTTGTCTTTACATTAGGTGACATCATCAATGAAATAAAATTGTACAAAAGTACATTTGGTAAAAGTGAATACATATTAAATTATGTTCTCTTTGTCTGGTATTACTTTTTAGACTGCATCTGGGATTTCTTCCATAAATAAAATACATTTGATGTTAATAACTCAGCAAATAAAGATATTTCCCCATACATTTTTATTCACATCAGGTATTTAAATAATTCTATCAACTCTGCAGTATCAACACACTTTATTTTTCTCCCCCTTATGGTTATGGCTCGATAGCAATACAATTAGTAATTCTTATTAATTATATATAATTTTTTAATCTGGCTGTTTATGATTGTGCATGACATTTTCAGTGATATTAACATTTAGATGGCATTTACGGTTCTCTAAAATTAGATGATCAGCAAATATGAAACTGTAAATAAAAATATTTTATTTTGTTATCCATTATATATGTATATATATATAGAGAGAGAGAGAGAGAAAGAGAAGGTGGCGAGGATATTTTCTAAATTGTTTAACCTTTCTAATATCAGCTATTACACTTTAATCTACGTCTTATATTGATTTAATGATTGAACCATATGGAGTGAAAGCATTTCATTGCAGCATTTAGTTTTTGCTAGTTATATGGAATTACTTAAACATTTTCTGGCACTCAGATTTCTTTTGTTAGCAGTTCCAATCTAAGCATTCTGCTACTTACGACGCTAACCTGGGAAATGAATCCGTCTGCGAAAATGACCTCTTAGCAGATTTTCTTCTTCCGAAAATCACTGCAATAAAACATTTGCTGTTTTGTTTCAGAAGACTCGCGAACGAGCCTCACTTTACTAAATGACAAAGTCCCGAAATTGCTCTTATTGGATTGTATGGAATACTTTTTATCACTTACAACACTCTTTGATAAGTGCGATATTGAAGTCATTCTAGGGCCGAAGGATTGCTCCTAAATTCATAACGGTGATATAAAGCCATCAACAACTCTCGATATAGAGATTTGAATCGAACGAAAAAAAATTATTCCCATATAAAGAGCTTTAGCGAAAATGGAACACATTGAAGTTGATTAACACTGATAATAAAAGTTAATGAAATACGAAAATTTAAGAATTCCATACATGAAATCGTTTTAATCATTTTAGTTTTATTCACTGTTAATATTAGTCAACGTTGGTGGAAGGAAGGGTAATTTATGTAAAAAGGTAAAGGTAAATTCCCAATCAGGACACTTGACTGTCCTTATTCGCTACTTATACTGTAGAATATTTAGTATTTAAGGTTTTATCCAGGAAACGTTTCGAGGTTTTCTAAGTAACTGCACCACAGCATGCAGGAATGGCGTTTTTGGAGATCTCTACATTTGCGCTGGCCTAATTTAATCGCCTCTACATTTACGCGTCGTGTTGGATATAACTTGGATAAGTCCAACCAAATAGTCTGTAGATACGAGTTGTATTTTAAAGCCAGGTCACATCGCATTCATTCTGTTGAAAAGCTTCTAGAAAGTGAATATACCTCTAGAATGGGTTACCTAACGTACTCCTCAGATCTAAATTCAATAGAACATGTGTAGAATGCTTTGAGAAGTCACCATTCAGCACAATTTTAACCTCTGGAGAACACACAACAAATGAAAAAGATGCTCGTTGATGAATGTATACTTACTTCAATAATTGATGGATAATCTGGTATTGGGTATTTAGTAACAGTGCCAAGTAATTATTGCAGCTAAGGAAGGTCATTTCTCTTAAGGTCATTAAGGCATATTCCTTACAGGTTATATCTCTTACTTAACTCCCACTAGGCAACCTGACTATCGATGGCAGATGCTTTACACACATTGCCATCGAGTCTTCGTGTTTCTTAAAGCAGTGGCTACAATTATGCCGCCAACGGCTTCGTGGGTCTGATCTTCTGCACGCTAACTGCACACTAGATTTGCTAGACTAAGCAAATCGACTTCCATTGCATTCTATTTAACATCTCGCATAGTGATTTTAACCTGTCTAAGTCCATACTTCCTGAGCAATCAACATTTTTCTTGCTTGGTGTATAATGTTTGGAATGACATGACCGAATTTTACCTTGTTTAGAGGTAAAAATTTAAGTATTACTAATTGGTCTAAGCAATTCGACTGTCAATGAGCATCACTTAGTCAGATTCACAACCAAGTTTACTCGTTCCGGAGGTAATATGACTGTTGAACATGCTACCAGCAGGAATTGAACGACTTTCGTTACGTTCTATTTGGACCCTACATCCACATCCCATAGTTATTTTAACCGGTCGAAGTTCTTATTTCCTGAACAATCGGCATTTTTCTTGCCTTGGGGATAAAGAGCCACAGTGATGATGATTATTTTTCAATCTGCAAAATTTTTCATTTCAGAATTGCGTTGTAATATTAGTAGCATGATTTAAATGTTGCAAAAGTAATTCTATTCAGTAACAATGGCATTTCGGAAGGAGTAATATTCCTGGCTATAAGATGTCCTGCTTTCAAAAAGATATTACTGTTCCTTAATTCGCAGAATGCAGTAACAATTATTTAAGGAATTTGTGTTGAGGTAATATAGGTGAACCCATTAACAATTTGGAGGTAATTTTGAATTACAGTTGAACCGTAGACACTATTGATGGGACAAAGTAAGCAATAAATATTTTTGGTGAAGTACTTAAAACATAATTTAAGTTTGTAACAGTTCCAATCCGTATATTAAGTGTGTTATACTAAAGGTTACTGGCGCCATGGTTCAAATTCATTACTCTGAATATGAAACGACAGATAGGGGACTTTTTTAAAAGAAATTCATTTATTCTGTTTGAGAGTATCTTTATACTGACAACGATTTACATTTGACATATTATAAAAAAATTTGTTTTAATTTTATAATTATAGTATACTGTCCAGTCTTATGTTTACTTTTATTCAAATAATAATTACCGTTAACTACTAAAACTCTGATTCCTCTTTTACTGAATGACGACGCCTTTTTATTTAATTATGCATTTTGACTGCCAGTTTTATGCATTTGGTAAAACATCATGTAGATGAAATTACTTTAATGAATAAAATTTGTTTTAAAAAATATGTTAAATTTATCGTAAAAAAAGTTTATTTTTATTTGTGTATTTTTAATCGTCCAAGATATGCAAATGTAATCGAAAAAACAATTTATTACAATTTCTGTGTGCAGTCTTAGAAAAGTTAAAATTCCAAGGCAATTTTCTACGAATTTTTTAAAGAATTTAATTTATATTTCTGTATACAATTGTAGTGTTATTTGTATGCAACTTTATCTAAAACATGACTTTTCAGTTTTATTTTATCCAATCAGCCATTTCAATAGATTTCTTCAAGTGAAAATCTCGAATAGTTTCCTTTCAACAAATTCTACTTTTTGTTAAAGCATTATAATTCTTTTAGTTGATTCATTGTATATAAGTTCAGCCTTGCGATTTGAAATTTGAAAGTAATTCTTTTTACAGTTTAACAGAATGAACATTTTTTTAAAATATTCAAAGAACCTTCTTTAAAATATTTTACAAAGTCACTCAATCGAGAAATGTTTAAAAGGAATACGATAAAAGAAAAAATAATTTTAAAACCTTTTAGGAAAATGGACAGCAAGCACGTGTAAGGTTAGTGAAGAGAAGTTGTTTGTCTCTTTGAAAAGTATCTACGGCAATTTAAAGCAATTTTTTTGCATTCTACAAATATAATATACACATACTGTGAATCCCAATAAAACCAAACTTTCATTTTGCATGGCATTTTCTTTTATTGTGTAAATAAACAGAAATATTTTAGATACATATATATTGTTTAACTGTTGCTTAACATAGAAAATAAATATGCTAATTTCTTCAGTACATACATTTTCATATGGAATTTTTAATTACATGAAATTCCGTTTACAGATAATAAAGACTGACTAAAAAACACCTTGAAAAAAATCTAACCAATAGGATTTGTTTTATTTATGGAACAAAAAATTTATTATTATTGTCTTACATCAGGAACACCGCGTCCTACGAAGCGTTTTGTATCGGAAACAGTGTTTAACATGGTGAATAATGGAGAATATGAGAAATTGCCTTCTGGAAGGACTTTTAGAGGTGGTTACTTCGTATTTATGTGTCACATGGAATAAAATAAGGAAAATTCTCACCAAGCAACCAACCTGTCTATGCAAGACACACACGTATTCAAAATCATCATTAGTCTCCTCTTTTCTGAAACAGTGAATACTGTCAGTGAATTGGAATTTTTTCACTGTAGCTGAATACGTTATTACTGGACCTTGAGTGCTGATGAAAATGTTGGGCTTCATTTTTAGTGTGCTGATGAACAAATTCAGACTTCTCGAATTACAAATTTTACTACATTTGTCTTTAAATGTGTGCGTAAGCCCAAAAGAATTTTTAATAAAAAAATGCGTAATAATATGTATAACAGTGATGAATTGCAACAGTGTAAAAAAATTAATTTGCCCAGAACAGTTCGCAAATTCCTAATGTGGATTTCAAGTTCCTAACATTAAAATTCACGCAACACCTACAAGATGGAGAGTAGTAAAAGGAGTTCCAGGGTTACATGCAGTATTAGAGAAAAATTAAAACACAACAACAAAGAAATCCGACTGCCAATGTGCAACATTGTGTCATATTCCCTACTAAATCAATTGATTTTTCAAAGCATAGATTGTTGTGAATGCCATCAGCTGAATCAAACGTAATTCTTCTTATTCATTATCGCTGTGCTATGTTGGGCTATAGTTTATATGTTTATAATGAATGGAAATATAACTTATTTATGTATTAAAAATAACAACAATAATCATATGTACAAAATTTTCAAATAAGACTTACATAGCCGACAAAGAGATTTTAAACACAATTCTCAAAATCAAAAAATTAAAGCACAATTATCTTATAAAATACATAAGATCTTATAAGATTTATTGAAGAGGAGTCGACTCTATAACTTGTAATTTAATTTTTGTCTTATAAATGACCTCCCTTTAATAACAACTTAGAATTTTAATTTTGTGGGTTTCTTGTAAGATGTCTCCACAACGCTTACCTGGTACTTCTTCCTTGCAAAGTGAACTAACAGCCAAACCAGACAGGAAAACTGTAGACAGTAGCGACGCGACACGAAAACGAATACAAATAATGATATAAATATGGAGATACGTTAAACGATGCATGACGTAAATATTATTTGCATATCTATTTTAATTAAAACGTAATTGTTTAAAATCTGGATACTTGTTTTCCCGCTTCTCTCATTTCCATAATATCTACTAAAGCATTAATCAATTTCATGGGAAGTTTCAGAAATTTTAGGCCTCTGTTCGTTAATTTTTCTATGAGTTTTAAAATGATTTCCGGAAGAGTAATTTCTTAAATACAATGTTCAGAAATTCTAAATTAATTAAACTCTTTAAGTTATGTAGCCGACAATATCGCAATAATTGAAGTTTTTGTTGAAAGAGTCCTAAATAAAATGTAATGTTAATATATATTATGGGCTTTTAATAAATTCTAAAATAATGTGCATAGAACTTATTCAATTCTTTCAACGATTCTGTTTGTATTCATATAAAATTTCAAGAGAAAGCCCTCTAAAATCAAAATTATTGAAGTAAATAATGAAATCGATCTGTAAACATCTGTGGAAATCTCATTCGAAAAAAGAAAAAAATATTTTTATTTTTTACAATACTTCATTTATAATTTATAGTTTATATTCTGACATGACTTTTTTACATTTGACTGAATGTTAAATTATTAGACCAATATTATTCATTTTTCTAAGGTATTATATGGCTTTCAGTACTCGCTTAAAATAATATTACACGCGAAAACATTCATTTAATTGAAACTTTACTTTTAGTGATTTTACTTATAATGTATTTGATTCTTTACTTAAGGAATGCAAATCACTTTCTTGTAGATAAATATTGAGTTAACTTCTCCCATTTCATGTAAAGTCAATACTAGGCCATTAATTAGGGCCATGAATTGTGAACCAAAAATTCATACTTTCACTTTAGACATAATGGAAACCGCCAAGAGCTAAATTATTTTCATCAAATAGTTTTGAGATTTAACTTGGTCAACATCTTCAATTATTTCTCCACTGAGGCACAATAATGAGGATGCATATTCTTGTAAAGCAGTGTTGTTAGTTTTCAATGGTTATATTTTATTTCACTGAAAAATTTATTTAAAAAAAGAATTGTTCTATAAGAATAAAAAATTGTTTATAATTCACTGTTAGTATGCGTAAAAACTAAAATTCTTATTACTGCATCTTATTAATTTAAATTTAAATTGATAGTTTAAACAAATATTAACATTTCAACAACAATTGTACATTAAAGTAATGTAATTCCCTCAGCAACGCCTGCTTCTATAAAGTTTTATGAGTTTTCATTTCTTCCTGCATCGAATATGATACTTTGTTATGTGAACAAAAACTATAGCTATTTTATTTATTGTGATTTCATGGAGTGCATTACAGCTATTTTATAAAATTCTAAGTGAACCAAATGTTATGGAGGTTATAACCGTGTATCGACTCTATATTTGTATAAAATAGCAATGCTCGGAAAATTTGGATCCTTCAATAGTTGCTATGATCGCATATCACAAGGGCAAAAGCAGTTTCGGCGTGGAATTCCGAAGCAATAAAATCGCTGCTTTCGACGCTCAGCAGAAAAATATACGCATTAGTGGACCGGCATTACATATTATGGAAATATTCCAACCGTTTTCTAAACAATCAAAAAACAGCGGGAATATATGCCTCAGGAATTTATATCGGAGGTAATGTTCTGAATTTACAACAAATCTTTCCTGGCTTAACGCTGTTATGAATATCCACATTTATAGGGTCTTTGCGCTGCATGCCATCGATATTCATTTTTTTTATCTGCGAACATTACTCCGAAATTTATGCATTAAGAATCTTTAGTTCTGTACAGGAACAGCTGATAAGAACATTACGTAGGAGATAAAAGTCATTTTTTTGGGATAATGAAGTTGTTTTTCCGCATCAAAATGATTTGAAAGAAGTAATTTGACTTCTGGAGAAAAACAATTAAATACAACATTTTGAAGTCAAAACATTTAACTTCTTCGGGGAGAAAATCTTTTAAGTGAAGAAAAAAATTACTTAATTACTTTTTATTTGTTTTATGTTGGCAGAAGTTCATAAAGACCAGAAAAAATTATAAAAAAGACAAATGCATAAAAAATATCCACATATGGACTATTAAGCATTAATGATAGTTATGAATGAAAATATTTCAAAAATTATTTTTGCATTTTTCACAAATGTACCGAACTCTTTTTTCCAAACTTTTGTCGGAAAATCTTGTGGGATTTTTGAATTCCATTTTAAAATACTATACAGTTTAGTACACATTCTTCAGACTTTGAAACTGAATGAAAGGAAAATTAACAAATTATATTTATTTTGCTTTTTCTAATGAGTAACATAATGTATTGAAATGAAAATTTAATCTATAATTGTAAAGAATTTTTTTAACTTTTATGTATACTAGTACTTTATCCTTGAAATAGTTACAGTAACATATCGTAATAAAATTTATTCAAAATCAGCTACCGATCAAATGCTGAACGATGAAAGTGTCATAATATGAATAGAGAGATTTCATAACATATTAATGAAATTGTGTGTATAACGTATTAATAAAATGACTGAAATCTTGAATTATATATATGAAAATTTATTCATAAATTGTTAATATTAATGTTAAAAGCGAAACATTTAAGTGTTAATGATGAAAACAGCATTGAATTCTACAATATATCTGAATTTTATTATGAATAACCATCAATGTTAATTTATTACAAAGCAGCTTTATGTTTTCAATAATCTAATGAAACGATCGCTTCTTATAGGTACAAAGCGTAGCCAAGTCATGATGAAATTATATCCTAACAGCTAACCATGTATCAATCTCGATCTAAACATTGTTTTGCATTACAATGACCGTTCAAGAGACATCTACTCAAAGTTAAGTACTGCTGGGCCTGAACATGATTGGTGGTCTAAAGAAGAGGATTAGGTGTCCTAATACGAAAGTCAGGTCCCACTATATCTGTGCACCCTACTGCGATTTCTAATTGCTTTTCGGTTCGAGTCTGCGAGTGCATAAAACATTCGCTTCCAACTTTAAAACAAATAAATAAAACCTCTGTCCCCCCCTTCCTCCACACTGTAATTTATCTTACTCACTTTTTTGCTTGTTTTTATATTTGTTGTATTGGGTGGGACAGACTATGACCTTATGTGGGTGTTTTATTTTTATTTTTTATGCGTTTTTCTTCAAGGGGGCGTTTCTGGTTTAATTCTGGGGCTCGCCCGGCCGGGTTGAGAGCTTTTATAGTTTTTGGTGGGGCAGCAGAGAGATAGAGAGCTGATAAGGAACTGGCATTTGGTGTTTTTCTATGAGATGGATGCGTGAAGAATTCCTATGACTAAATGAATTAACCCAGATGTGTTGGCTTCTGAAATGATAAGAAGATTCGGACCTTTCCACCAGGTGGTGTCTTACATAAAGGGAAATGAATGGCTTTTTAAATTACTTTAAGAGAAAAGGATTACGAGATCAACTGGGGTACAACATATCTTTAAACGTAATAAGTTTCGGACGTGGCATATGACTTTGGCAAATATTATACCTTTGCACTAACTTTCAATCATTTATGAAAAAAAAAATATATCTACAATTTTAACAATGTTATAAAAATTATTTAAATAGGATGACCAACGACCAAATTTTGCAGTTTTTTTATTTTTTTTTATTAAATATATTACTTGTCTTTAATTTCAAAGCCCTCTACTTTATAATGACTATTTACAGCAACTTACAGTAACAATTATTAAAGTAAGAATTTAGTATATGTAACCCAGCAGATATGTCAGCCGTTTTACTTTTATTCACCTGTCAGTTTAACTCATTTTTGATATCTAGTACTTCGTTTAGGGAATAGCATTAAATATGAGATTGATTGTCAAAAAAAGACCGATTTTATGTCATCATTAATTATAGACAATATTATTGAAAGAATAACAAGTTTCTATTGTGAAAATTAAAAAAAAAGTTCTAAATTTTAGAAAATAAAACACATTTACATTATGGAAAAAAATGAAGATTTCTTTCGTAAAAAATTTATAAATTAATTTTTCAAAGTAAAAACGACGCCAAAATCATTCAAATTACTAACTTTCATTAATTTAACAGAACAAAAAAAAACTTTGTAATTAACAGTTCTTTATAACAAATTATATTAACTAACGCATCAAACGCATTTCAGTTTTTGTACTAATATCTTTTGCGTTTAGTCTTTTTATGATATTACAAAACACAAAATACACAAACCCTCTTTTAATCACCAGGACATCCAAGATACAGATAGAAATTATACTATATATAAAATTCCCTTAAGTTCTTCGATGTTAACTGATGTGAAATTTCCTGACATAGTTATTTACATTTATATTTATATGATGAAACTCTGATGTATATTACAATATAAAAAATTACTTAAACACTAGAGAATATTTTATAGCAATATTAAGGGAAAGTATTGTGATAGAAAATATGGATTTTCACGTAAATTTGAAAAAGTAAAAAACATGTTTAAAGGATTATCGTCTACTTCAAAATTTCAAAGAGCAATTTAAGAAGTGTTTAATGTGAGATTTGAAAAAGGCAAACGCATGTTTTTAAGTTACATTTTGATAGATAATAATAATACAAATTGTTGATTCATTTTATACATTGCTAAATTTAATTCTTAAAAATTCTGGTAAATTTCAGAAAAAGGATTTTGTTTCTTTAATATCTGAAAATTTTTACATGAGTAATAAAATTCGAGGAATAAAGAGTTATTAAAGAATGAATTTTTAAAACTTGCACCCATGCGTTTTATGATCATGGTCTATAAATTTAAAGCATAATTTATTGTATGTACGCGAGGACATTAAATATCCTGATATACAACGACCAACAGTATATATATATAGGATGTATATTAAATATAAATTTACAGTTTCGTACAAACAGATAACAAAAACGAAAATAATTCATTTTGTACGATATCTTAAGTATCAAAATATTTCACAATTATGCCAAAGATAATTAAAATGAATTTCTTACAATAAAAAATAAAGCAAAGGACTTAGATTCAACAATAAAAAAAAATAATCTTGGAAAATTTAGTATCCTTTTATACATTTGTTATGGATTGTCTTTAATTTTTCTTTTTTGTTTCTGATAGTTGTTTAATCATCATCTCTTTGGAATCTGCTCATTGTTGTTCCAGAGCAAACACATCTACATTAATTAACTTGCTAGAGGAATTTATTTCGCATTTATTCTAAAGCACTTTGTTATCAGGTGTGGTACGGAGGAAAACTCATTGGTGCTAATGATTTCTCTTTATCATCACTAAGCCGTCTTTGATTCCATCATTATATGGGCAATAAATGATTTATGATGGTTAACTCCCTTCAACGGTTTAAGGGTTTGAATTACTTTCTTATAAAATAGCCCCCGAAGTGTTTCGCATTATTATCCTAAAATAAAAATTTTAATAAATAACTTCATAGTTTATTTTAACATTGAAAACACATGTTACATATATTGCTTCTTTTGATTCGGTATACCATATTTTTCGATCTTGTAGCATAAGTATTTATTAAACAATTAAATAATTTTTATGTCCGTCTATACATTATCATTGGAAGGTTTTTGATAAGGATTTTATTGGAATATATTTGTATTTACTATGTTTTCATTTGATTTAAAAGTTAATTTAAACAGTTTAAGGGTTTGAATTACTTTCTTATATAATAGCCCCCGAAGTGTTTCGCATTGTTGTCAGAAAATAAAAAATATTAATAAATAACTCCATGGTTTATTTTAACATTGAAAGCATTTTTAATTTTTTTTTCGTTACATATATTGTTTCTTTTGATTCGATGTACTGTATTTTTCGATCTTGAAGCATAAGTATTTATTAAACAATTAAATAATTTTTATATCCATCTATACATTATCATCGGAAGGTTTTTGATAAGGATTTTATTGGAATATTTTTGTATTTACTACGTTTTCATTTGATTTGAAAGTTAATTTAAACAGGATTTTCGAGAGAAAAAAGTACTAAACGTACTAACTAAAAATTTAACTTTAGGTTTAAATTTCAATGTCTTACCAATAAAAATTATTTGAAAAGATAGTGAAGAAAATATTTAAAATTTTAATAAAATAGGTGATTGAGGTGATAAAATGTTCTACGATTTACAATTATTTCTCTTAAAATCTGTTAGAACATTTTATTCTGCATTAAGACAAATGAACATAATAAATAAGTAATTTTTTAATATACTTTTGAAATAATGGGCAAATAAATGTTACAAAAATTAATTATGTTTCAAAATAATAGTTATTACATTGAAAAATAATTATTACATATAAAACGAGTGCGTTTAAAAATCGAACTCATGTTACAAAGAATTAGACAGATTTTTAGATTATTCTTCATATCCGATTCTATAATAATGTTATGAATAGCATTATGGCTTTAATGAAAAAGAAAAATTAAATGTAAGTATACAGAAAATATATTGACAAAGTCACAGTTTTGATAAATATTTAACTTTAAATTCCTGATTTTAATGCGAATAACATATTTACTAATGATTTTTTAAATATTTTATTTTAACATTCTTTTATTTTCAATTTAAATATGAGTGCTGTTTAATTTGGTTAATTGATTAACAAATTTTTGAAAGGTTTTATTCTGTAAAGAATACATTATTAATGAAAATGCTTTCACTCTCATTACATACTAGATTGTGTAATTAACAGAGTAAAATTTTTTAATAAGCATTTAATTATAGATTTCTTAATGTGTATTTTGTTTGTATTTAATTTCAATGAAGACATAGTGAAAACATTTTTGCCTCGTACAGTTATTAATTTTCAGAAGAATTTTAATTATCTTTCTTCCTTCATATGAAATTTTCAGAAATTCAATATAAATTCCTATATTTAAAAATAACACGACAACATTGAATATGAGTGCATTTCATTTACATTAAAATATATCTTAAATTTAATTAACTTTTCATGTCCATAATTTAATATTTTTATTCGAAAGGAAATTTATGAAGAGTATAAAATCATGTTTCAGATATGATTAGAAAAAATATTAAGTGAAATTGCGATTAAAAATGATGAAATTAATTTTCAACTCAAAAAATATAAAATATATAGTTTATTAATAAGAAGTAATATACATGTATTTTTTAATTATATACTTTTAAATTTAGGAAACATTTTTAGAGAAAGGTAATTTCTTCTTAAACCGTACTCATTTCTTTCTTTTAAATTCACAGACATATAGAAGATCAGTTTTAAATTTAAAAGAAAACATTTAAACTTATACTCAAAAGCATTTAGAGGATAAAGAAAAATTTTGTTTAGATTTTTTTTTTTTAAATGTGTGTTTTAATCTATTCCAGAGTTTAAGTTTCTCAAAGAAAATTCAAAATTACGATAAATTGAAAAATTTAAACAAATCAGCAAGATTTTATTTCCTTATACTCGTATAACTGGTACTCACGCATATTTACTCACATTTACATATAATACTTTTTATCTGATTCGTATTAAAAATATATTTCCTAAGTTATTCAATTTTCTATGTTCTTCAATTTTTTCGTGTACAAATATTAACGAAATACAACACATATTTATCTTCCAAAAGCAAAGTTTAAATTTCACTTAACTCTAACTTTTACATAACATTTCTATTAAACATATTCGATTAAAAGTTAGCACCAAATAATTAAGGATATAAACAGATTAATAAAGAGGGTGATACAAAGCAAAACAATAGAATCGAGTTTTTGTGAGCTGTACATTGGACAAGAATATTCAATAACTTTCCATGAAATATCTACAGTGAATTAAAAGATCACACATTGATTTCTTACTAAAATTGATTCCATCCATTCGTGGCAGTTTGCCCTCGTTAATGCTCAACAAGATTCAATTCCACTGGTGAG
This sequence comes from Caerostris darwini, assembly GCA_021605075.1. Lineage (NCBI taxonomy): Eukaryota > Metazoa > Arthropoda > Arachnida > Araneae > Araneidae > Caerostris > Caerostris darwini. The sequence continues at coordinate 394,062 of BPLQ01006518.1, forward strand.
TTCTAGTCAGTAATTTGATAGATTCTGTGGAGATTGTAAAAAAAATCTCGTTTCGGTTAGAATCTCCTCTGTATTCTGCCCTACGACATGTAAATAGGGTACTTCTGAATGTCCTGACTGAGTGCAATAAATTTCCCTTTCCTCTCGTCATTGGGTGTTTGTGATTTATTATGTGAACATGGTCTGATGGGGGAAAAATCGCTGTATTTATCATTCGCCAGAATAAACTATTTCTGCATTCATTAAGGTACTTATTATTGACTAGCAGATCATCGTTGTTTATTTTAAGTAACTATCGCAATATATATTAATTAGTGTGGTGAGGAAAACATGTCATTTAAAATCAAGAAAAATTCCTTTCGACTTAGCAACATAAAATGCATTATTTAATCATTGTTGACAACTTAAAAACATTTTTACATTTTTAGAATCGAATACAAATGCTTATACAATTTAAAAAGAATGCAGTAGACATGGTTGTTGAATATTATGCACCAAATTCATACTCAATATTGTGATTTACAATGAAAAGCATTTACGAATAAAGAGGTTCTTAACATATATATGCTCCCATTTTCACTTTTAGTATAACGTATTCCATTCAATTGTAAAGATTTATCAAATCAAAATATCGCTCACAATTAATTATCCAACATTTTAAAGAATTGATTTGAACAACCTTAAGAAATTATAGGATAGGACTTACAATATATAGGACATACTACTCTTACTATATATTTTACATACATAGGATATGATAGGACTTACTAGATTTTAAACAAATTATCAAACGAAAATCGACTTAACTTATATTTTTTAATTTTTTTCGATTGTATTTATTTTATAAAATTTTGCTAGAATTTTTAATCCATAGTGTCTATGAGATTTTCAATAAGATTCAAAAATATTAGATGGAGAATCTAATTTTACGGCTCCCAAAAGAAACATGGAACCTGTATGAGTTTCCGGTTCACCTAACTTCTGGTATCTGATTTAACAGTTATTAGAACATTGAAAGTTTGACTGTAATTGGTATTTGCTGTTTGGCTCATGCAATTTAGAGTTTTGTTATCGTACATATATATTTACTGGAATGCCAAAGGATTAAATTATAATAGGCAATTGCAGAAAAAATATCCCAAACAAAAGACATTTTTTTAAAAAATAAATCATACAGCTAAACGCTTTACTCAAAAATTAAAAAAAAAAAATCAGTTTGATAAATAAATGCGTATGCTATATTAAAATACTCGTTACGAAAATGCTTATATAAATAGAGAGCAAATAAAAGTACACATGAAATCAATGAGAAAATTTATGTGCATACAAACAGATAACTTTCTTTGATGTTATTATGTTTATAATCTGGAAAAAGGAACATGTATTCAACGGTATTTTTTGTTTGAAAAATATGTGGCTTAAGCTACTTTGGATGCATGAATACGTTTTACGTCTGAAAGAACGTTCTATTATTAGAATTTAGATAGCGTTTAGAGTGTTTTTCTTTAACTCTTTGTATAGAAAAGGTTTCGAAGTATTTGCAAGCAAAAATGTTATAAATGAAATAATATTCCAATGTTCTGAGCTTTGTGTAAAGCATGATAAATTTATGAAAAATGTTTCTTTTTAACGGGAAGTTATATTTTACCATAATAATATTAATACGTAACTGGTGAAGCATTTTATGTAGAATAAACACAAGGTTTCCCAAAATGAAAGAAATACATGTATATGTTTATTTTAATTTTTTTAACTTAATGTGATTTTAAAATTTATTTAAATACTGGAAAGCTGCTTTTTTTAGTTTTAATAAATTTCTCTTTCAAATCTTTTTTTTTAATTAGTCAAGCGAAGAATATCTACCTAATTATATGGTTTAAACAAAATATCTGAATTGCTTTGCATGTTTTTAAACATGGTAATTTTAAATCGCGAGTAACACTTTACTTATCTTATATTTGTTAAAAGCTTTTTTTATCAATATAGAAATTATTTGTCCTAAAGTAAATAGAACAAACGCTTTAAGACTCAGTCTTACGTGAATGTGGAATATTTTTCATTATATAGAGTCAATATTGTCATCTTTTTTAATTAGATTCTGTTTTTTTTTAATCATAAATAAATAAATACGATAATCTTGCATATTTGTGATATAACGTTTTTGTAACCATCGAGTAGATATTTTTCTAGTTAAGAATAAATTTTTTGACTTCTTTAAAATAAATTTATCAACACAAAATCATATTATCAAACATTGACATACTGACATAACAAGAAAAAAAGCTACAAAGTGAAACGTAAATATTAATTTTCGTTAAAATCATGTGAATAATGTGAATAAATTGGGAAAGTTCATACAGGTGTGTTTCACCATGGACCACTAACTTTGAAAATAAATAACTCGGAAACGGTGATAAATATCGACCCAATCTGTAACTAAAATTTTGAGGTTTCCGTATCAGATTCTTAGTGTTTTTTTAATAAGCATACCATTGGTTTCATGCTTCTATTTGTCACTGTTTCCGAATAATTTATTTTCAAACTGAAAGGTCCTCGTGAAACACTATTTATTGCCATTGCTTTAATTGATCAAAATCCGTCATGAAAACTTATGTGTTAAGTAAAAGGAATAATTCACAAATTAATAAAAAAAATATTAAACCGAATTTAATGCTACAACTAATTGCCTTACCATAGAATATAACAGGTTAGCCAGTTATGAAATCTTAGCTGAGTAATTTTAAGAATATGTATACAATTGCTATACATTATCTTAGTGTGTTAATTCTATTCTTGGCCCGATGCACATTTTGACAACTACCGTTGCCCTGGTTTTTCAATATGTAAGAGTAATTCGAGTCAAGAAGACATTCTTTACTAAAGTATTCCACCCCTTGCTCTCCATCACTCACCACATCCGCAGATATCTGAGCAATCCATATTTGGTTCACTTTGCAAAGAAAAGCATTTATTATAGCTTGTAAACTATCAGAAATTTCTATGCATATAAAAATACAATGTGAAGACGTTCAATTTTTTCAACGTCACCTTACATTCAGTTCATGGTGAAGTACACAATCAACAAACTTGCCAAAATAAAATATAATCAAATAATATCAATATGTTTCTAAATATATATATATACATATATATACACTGAAGTGACAAAAGTCATGGGATACCTCTTAATATCGTGTCGGCCCTCCTTTCGCCCGGCGAAGTGCAGCAACTCGAAGTGGCATGGATTTAACAAGTCGTTGGAAGTCTTCTGCAGGAATATTGAGCCATGCTGTCTCGATAGACGTCCATAATTGTGAAAGCGTTGATGGTGCAGGATTTTGGGCACGAACACACCTCTCGATGATGTCCCATAAATGCTCGATGGGATTCATGTCGGGCGATCTAGGTGACCAGATCATTCGTTGGAATTATTCAGAATGTTCTTCAAACCAATCGCGAACAGTTGTGGCCCGGTGACATGGCGCATTGTCATCCATAAAAATCCCATCGTTGTTTGGGTACATGAAGTCCATGAATGGCTGCAAGTGATCTCCAAGTAGCTGAACATAAGCATTTCCAGTCAATGTTCGGTCCAGTCGCACCAGAGGACCAAGTCCATGCCATGAAAAAACAGCCCACACCATTACGGAGCCACCACCAGCTTGAACAGTGCCTTGCTGACAGTTTGGGTCCATGGCTTCGTGGGGTCTGCGCCACACTCGAACCCTACCATCAGCTCTTACCAACTGAAATCATGACTCATCGGACCAGGCCACGGTTTTTCATTCATCTAGAGACCAACCGATATGCTCACGTGCCCACGAGAATCGCTGCAAGCGGTGTCGTTCTGTCAGTAAAGGCACTCGAGTCGGTCTTCTGCTGGAATAGCCCAAGAAAGCCAAATTTCTCCGCACAGTTCTAACAGACAAGTCCCTTGTACGTCCCACATTGATTTCTGCGGTTATTTGACGCAGTCTTGCTTGTCTGTTAGAATTTACGACTCTTTGCAGACGTCGCCGGTCTCGGTCGTTAAGTGCAGGCGGTCGACCACTGCGCTGTCCATGGTGGGATGTTCTGCCTGAAATTTCATACTCTCGGCACACTCTTGACACAGTGGATCTGGGAATGTTGAATTCCCTAACGATTTCCGAAATGGCATGACCCATGCGTCTAGCTCCAACTAACATTCCGCGTTCAAAGTCTGTTAATTCCCGTCGTGCGGTCATCATCACGTCAAAACCTCTTCACATGAATAACTTGAACAGAAATGAAAGCTCTGCGAAAGCACTGCGCATTTATACCTGTTCTACGCGATGCTACTGCTATCTGAAAATTTGCATATTGCTATCCCATGACTTTTGTCATTTCAGTGTATATATATATAGACAATAATAACCTTTAAACAAAAGCAAAAAAAAATATTATCACATAAATAAAGCATATCGCTTAGTATTCACCTGGTACCAAACTTGTATCTCGCTCCATAAGAAAACATGTATCACCAATTCATAAAAATCAATATCAAATATATCCATGGTGTGTATGTGCATCCATGGTGTGTCCACCATGCTCTACTTATACATCGTAGCTCTCTGAATTGCTACATTAACTTCCAGGAACCTTCTCATTGAGTGACTGTTATAAGATTACCCAGAGGCTAGACATTTATGATTTCATGTTATAGAAAGTGATAAGAAACGATAGTGACACACCGATAATGTCATTTAATAAATTAATAAATAATTAAGATTCAAGGTTAAAAGATTCTGATTGCAAGTGATCTTCATATAGAGGAAAAGTCGATTCTCAATAACCAAACATAATTGTGTAGAAATGAAAGATGAATGAATGATGCGGATTGCTTATTTACTGAAAGACCCTCCAGGTAAAGTTGTGGCTTGTTCTTTGTTTAGATGCAGGGCATGATTACCTCACAGCCCATTCATACCACATATACTTTCTAATTCCTCTTGTGCCATCTGTCAAACACTGGTGTCATGAACTCTTTTCGTTTTAAGGCCGCTATGACTTACCCAGTATTATCATTCTCTAGCTTATCTGAAAGCTAGATATATTATAAATTTTTATAGAGTTTTACTGCTTTTGTTTTATACTGTTTAATATACATTTTAATTTTGCTAGCATTTTTACAAGAAAATGTATTTTTTTTCAATTTGTATTTTTATTTATTGCCTAAAATACTTTTCTTCAGCCAACTGCAATACAAAAAAAGTAAGTATTAAGAAAATAAACATTTGAATTACCTAATGCTATTTATCCAGGGGTTCTCAAAGGGGGACCCTAAAAGATTTCCGGGTGCTCTCTGTAGCATTCAAGAGAAATAGGTGTTCGGATATAAAAATAAATATAGTTACTCTTTTTTCTTTTTTTTGTCTGAAAGACAGCTTTCATTATACAACTAACATTTCTGGTTACTTATGTTTCTTATTTTATTTACATAAAAAACCCAAATCGAGATAATGAGCCAAAGAATGTTTCAGAGAAACTAGAAGAGTTAGCCTCTATGAGATTTTCAATGTTAAAAAAATTTCCATTTCTGCCTATGAGACTCCCCTGTTTGTAAGTAGTACACTGAGGAATTGATCATCTGACGTTAACTGAAGTGGAAGAACTAGTAGTTATATCTATTGAACGTGGATAGAGTATTAAATATAAGGAATTGTTTCTTGAAATCTTTGGGACTCAAAAGAAGAATGCGTATAAATATCAAAAAAGCTTTGAAAATTTTATTACAATTTTCAAAATTAAATTTTTGTGAATTAGGATTTTCTATCCTCACCACAATGAAGTGAAAAAATTCAACTTCTTCTGTTGGTTTGCATTTTAAATATATGCCCAAATAATGGAGAAATCACTAGGCACACATGTTTCCATAAACCAAATAAATAAAATTAATATTCATTTCCTTTTATATCTATCGCATTATTTTTTCTGTAATATTTGATTTAACATGCTTCTCAGAAATTTGTATAGAGTGCGCCTATGATTATTTGTAGGATGTTAAATACGCCCCGACTTCAAAAAGTTTAAAAACCAATGCTATATATCAAAAAAATTATTTATTGTTACTTTAAAAATTATTCTTAGTACTATAATGGTGAGTTAACAACTTTGCTTTTCATGCATCGCTTAAAAAAACTGAATAAACCATCCAAATTATTAAGATATTTAATCATGAGAAATATCGACGGAAGTTCAACACAATTCTCTGCTGCTAGAAAGTTAGGTAAAATTATTTACATGATGGAAAAATTCGATGTCATTGCAGTTTTGGCCATATCTTGCTTATGTTATGAAATAAAAAATAGCCGTGAATCGAAACCATTCAGATAAAAATGGACAACCATAGATGTTTTGTGTTTCCCAACATTGTTATGTCTTCGATGCAAATTTTTTCATAACATATGAACACAGTTGCTAACACTCCCTAAAAGCGTTGCTTCTAAATATTTAGTGATGAGAAGGTTACTTAATTTATGACTGATAGACCTTAATGTTTTATAACGGAATTATTTTCTCTGTAAAAAAATACATAGGGGAGAGGGAAGGGCTTCCACGCACTTAAGGAAGTTTTTCAATAGCAAATTTAATGATTTTACACAGTTGAACTTTCAATATTCACTGAGGACAACCATTAAGTGTCAAGTGAGAGTAGTCTTTTTAGTATCCAATTTACTTTTTTTTACTAATTCATTTTTTAAAAATTTTATTTACGGCATGGCGGGATAATTTCATTTATTAAGTGGGAGATCATCCCTCCTGTGATTTTGGCCTGGAATTTTATGAATACAGAGCAAATATACTTTTGTTTCTTAAAAACGTTAAATTCATAAACAAAAGTGTTAATATCAATATAAGTTGATCTTTTTTGAAATCTAAAATTCATATAGTTTTATCAAAATAATGAAAAATATTAAGTAAAATACAGATTATTATTTAAATAAAGCAACAAAAAAACCCCATTAAGTAAATCATTAAACATAACTGCAATGTGCTAATGTTTAATGCATAGAATATTTTTTGGGGAATTTGAAGCTAGGTTCTTGCTGCATTGCAAGCACAGACCACTGTGATGTTTATTCTCCTTTCCAGGATACTAAAGCACCTAACTGTTTCGCCCCTCTTGATCCCAATACCATTGCAAGCTTTTACAGGATTGTTATTCCAGTCTGCTTAATTTCTTGATTTTTCTCTTCTCTGTAAAACGGCTTCAATAACTGTTTCCAGACGAGACTTACTCCAAGGTTCCTAATTAGTACATAGTGTATAATTTCGAGGCTTCCATTAAATATACAAAATACCCATTAGGTAAATGATTTTTGGTACAGGGCAATATACGTGTTTTCTATGGAGTTATAACGCATACCAGTTATCATCACGCTAGCAATTACCACAAACAGTACTTATTCATTTAATAGATAAAAATGATTAACTGACGCAAAAAAATTGCTTCTTTTATAATATTTACAGATGAAAATTTTTATTAAAGCTTATAAAAGGAGACTCTTTAAAAATCTAAGGGGCTGAATTTTTAGGTAAAGCGTCGATTCCTTTCAGGTCCTAGAATATTCTAACAATATACGAAAAACGAGAAAATGGGCAGGTTAGTTTAACACATATTTCTTCTACGTTACAGGCAGGTAATCTAAAGTCATCTTCTATACATTTAACCGCTGAAAACAGAGCTGCGCGATGTTCCTCCGTTCTATTCTGAGTTCAATTTTCTTACAGATTTACATAATATCGTCGATAATAAAATAAAATATGCGGAAGAAAATTTCTAAGTTGGCTTTAATAATTAAAACGATGCACAGACCACTGTCTGAATCATCACCTAACCATTTTACATAAAAAAATATAGTTAGCAAGTTTTTTTTCGCAAGATTTTTAAATTTTGAGGAAAGATTAAGAGCTTTAGGTTAATAAAAGAGTAAACGTTTAAATGTTAGGAAAATATTTTATTCAATTTCTTTTTATTCTATAGCTGATTAAAAGATCAGATTTTTTGCCTATGCAGGATGCCTATCTATGTTTCTTTTTTATATCTACCTATATTTATTACCGAAATCATATTCTATTTTAAAATTGCGTTAAACGATGTAGATATGGTTTTCGTTAAATATAAGATTAAAATGATTCAACTGTTTAGGTTAAAAATATAATTTTGAACTAACATTTTAGGGCACGAACATACAAAAATGACAATGTTTATATATATTTTAGATGGATTTCTATGTCTATTTGTGTGGCCCGTCGCCAAGTTACAGGGAGTACATATGATTTGCACAAGTCTTACTCAATTACCAAATTAATGTAATTTCATAGAGGTTAATTGGGCTGTTGTTTCATGAAAAATTATTATTATTAATAATTAAACCCAAACATTATAAAGTAGATCTACACAAAATTAATAATAATAATTATATTCGCATTCCATGAAACCACAATCACCATTAAACTCCACCTTGGCTGTGAAATGATTTATTTTATATTTATTTTACTTCTATATATGATATGAAATAACTACTCGATGCCATTCAGTGAGTGGCAGAAAAGCTAACACGTATGAATTGTCGCTCTACGGTCATTTTTTGCACACTTTGTTCTAATTAGACCGGGACCTACAGATTAACGTGGATTCCGAACCACTAATGAACATCCATGCCACTGCCAGAATTCGAACCTGAAGCCTGTGGTACCAAAGACCAAAGGGCTATTCTATTGACCATCAGGCCCCGTAACACGTATGAGCGACTCTCCAAAAAAATGTCTATTTCATTATAACATTGTTTTTTTTATACTTAATTATGTAGAAAAGCCATTTTCACGCCTATCAATTTAATGACAATATTAAAATTGTTTTATTCCATGCTGACATAAGCCATCAGCGATGAAAGTAAAAAAATAATAAAAGATGTCTTCAAACGATTTCGGTGTAACCATATGTGTCACATAAAAGGAAAACAATGCATTTCTATACAATGTATCGATATCTTAAATGGATCAAACAAAACAGAAAATATACAGCTTTCATTTTCTAGAAAATAATGATTACTTTTTGAGTGAAATACAAAAAGTACGTAACATCTTTGAAACTATTCAAAAATAAAAGTCGAAGAATGAATCTCGGATACCTTTCAGCATAATCTTACGCGTCAAACACACTACAAAATAGTAGAACAGCCATAAGAATCACTTTTCTGTATTACAAATCCGAAATTTCGTAGAAATTCTATCCACATGCGGTTAGAAGATTCTCCTGCCACGCAACATGTGGTGGTAAGTATCTCGTATAAAAATATTGCTTAGAAAGAATGGAAATCATATTCTTAGAATGTGAGCCCAGTAGTTGGTATTTGAGCAGTTTTATCTAACGCCCATCTGCCACTATGTATTATCTGATATGGAATTCGAAGCACAGAGAATGGAGTCAAAATATGGTAAAGAATTGCTAAGTCATGCTGTGAAAAAGTGGTGCTCTATGATAGAAAATATTGATTCCAATGAATATACGCCACAGGTAGCTTACGCCGGTGCTTGATGTAGTCATTTTTCGCTTTCATCACTTTCCTATTCTTTTCACGATTTTCTGCCTTATTTGTTGACATTCAAAGTATAGAGATTCTCTTGCAAGACAGCAAATATTTTAGTGAGCAGTATTCATGTTTAAAAAGACATATGAGGGGGTTTTTTTTCAAATCTCGTAATATATTACCGAATTTCGATATACCAATGACTGTTCTTTTGTGTTTTTGTTCTTTAAAATAATTTTCCGATTTTATAATATTTTACACAATTTGAAAATCATGAAGTATTTGGATAATTTACTTCTTTATCCTGTGCAATTGTCATTCCTTCGTTTTCATTTCATTTCAGTGGTGGCAAGATTTATTGATGTTTTTTAATTGAATAATACTGTGCTTTTAATAATGTATAGTACCAGACATAAATACTATATACCATTCACAGATTAAAAAATTTAAATTTAAATTAAAAACATCCTAAATTTAAATTTCTATTATACCTTTGGGAAAGCGTATTTACATACGCAGCATTTTAGCATACGGTCTAGAATGATATAGAGCATTTTAGTATACGGTTTAATATGAAGCATATAATCAAGTGCTGTGCTTCTGAAAGTTTTTAGAATCTCTTGCATGGCAGTCTTTCGGCTTAAGTTTTGATAGCTCGCAGAACTTTCTAAAATTTAAATTAACTACAATGAGAAGCTATCATTATTAAAAAAAAATTGAAAAACGTTTATTTATTCAGAAAACGGAAAATTTTGGTCATAAAATTTCCATTCAAATTTCGATTGGAAAATAACTCTTGGTTTTTTTTACTTTTTAATGGAAAGGGAATTTATCTTTTTTAAGTCACGATTCATGTCATGACTGTCATTTTAAGTCATGATTCATCATTTTTTAAGTCACAAGTCATGATATATAAATATTATGTATACATTTTTCTTCAGAAGTTTATTTCAATTCGCCACTTATTTGAAATTTTAATTAATTAATTTTTTATTTAACTAATGGGATATATACAAATCAAATTTAAAAAAATTTAGAATTCTCAATACATTTATTATTTAAAAGAAAATAAGATAAATTAATTATTTTAATATATAAAAATTATAATACAACTTAACATGAACAACAATTCAAACAATATTTCTTAATAAAAAACTACCGTCTTAATATTAGTTTATAGCAATGTTAAACTGACAACATTACTGAAATTTAATTAGTTAATTAATTAAAATTGAATTAAATTATCCTATTAAGATAATAGAGCATTCAAAGTATAATTAACATCATTTTTTTAAAAAACCAGTAATAAAAATAAAACGGGGCAAGAATCGAAAATAGTTCAAAATTTCTGTTAAATGCTTCATTCGCAATCCACGACTAATCTACAATCTTATGGAAAAATATTGAAAGGACTGCAGGAAAAAAAAGTATATGTCCATATATATATATATATATATATATGTCTTAAAATATTTTCTATCACTTTTACTTTACATTGTTAAATATTTTCTATGACTAAAATTGTGATGCATGCAATATCGAAAGAGAGTTCGGGCTGCTGTCATAGCTTTGTACTCAAATAATATTATTGTGCCGAAAAGCAATTCAAAATTCAATTTGGGTTTGTTTCACAAAAAATATCGTTTAAATAGTTAAATTCCCTATGTAACTGCTATAGGTGCGAAATTAATGAAAATTCTTAAAAACGCGAAAAGTTGTTAAAAGTAATGTAAAATTAAATATTGACAAATAAATTTGGGCTTCATTGTACTTTATAAGTTAGCTCTTACGTTTTTTCTCATTCTACAATTTTAAACAAATAAAATAATTGTATGCAGAAATTACGAATCTATGACAAATTGATAATCCTTTTAAAATATTTTAAAAAATCAAAAATAAAAAGACTAGTTGTTTTGTTGAGGAATTTATCGGTACTTTTGACAATTAAATGACTAACTAGTTAGATATAGTTATGATTAATTAGAAGAATAGAATGAATGAAGACTCCAGTATGAATAGTTCTGGATTAACGACATTACTGATGCTTTAAATGGTTTCATTTGGTTTGTCGCTCTACTGTCATTTTCTGCACATTTTAGGCTAATTAGATCAATGCTTTAAATGGTTTCATATTAAAAATTAGTGAATTTCTAAAGTATGAAATAAATTTTTCTATAGGCCGTATTAACTCTGCTTCACAGTGATGCTGAAATGCCCCAAATTTGAAATCATAAAATTAATGGGGTATTTAATAATCTTGTAGTTATTTTTTTTAAATACAATAATGGTTAATTTTTTATAATCATGCTAATCATAAATTTTTATGTTATTTTTTTTTAAATATATGACTTGTTAACACTTATGACATTATTTTGATTTTATTTTTGTACATTACTTGTTATTACCTATATTGAAAAATAATTAAAAATTAAATTTTTAAAACAGAAATTAATAAATACATATATTTAACCACAAAGTTGAAGACATATCGGATAGAGAGTCCAGTGGCAACTTGAGCAGACAGCGTGTAAGAGAATTCTGGTATGAATTCACTAGTATTACTCATTCACTGCTCTCAAAAGTATGTACATCAGTCGATAATCAGACTATCTGGTATGAATTTTCCGAGTTGTCTTCTATAGAACACACAAATGAAAGGCAGTTAATCCTAAAAGTTCTCCTTTCATCGCTTGTCGATGGTGTATTCGTAGTATATGGAACATGAAGACCACCATTAAAAAGAAGCATCAATACTTTGAAGTAATAAATGATTTTAAAGGACATTTAATTTTATATAATATTTATTATATATTCACTAAGTATATTAACTTTATTAATGTAATGATAGCATTTTAAACATAATGCATTTAAAAAAATTACAGAAAAGTCATTTTATGTTGATTTTATACCACAGACTTAAATATGTTAATTTATATATATATACTTGTTACATAATTGTTGAATATGTTCTATTCATCGTATTTTTATAAAAAAAAGTATTTTAAAGTTTTTATTCGTATATAATCAAAAAGTTCATTAAAACATTAATCTATCTTTCAAATATTTGTCTTAATTTAATAATTTATGATAATCTTCTGCAGTTTTTTTCTAATTCCTCCAATCTAATGATGCTACCCAAAAATACAAAGATGCATTAAAACCTCATACTTTATGTCGAATGATGGTTTTATGATTAAATTTTATTGTTGCTCCTTCTTCGAAAAATAAATCAATGTCGAAAGTCGGGTGTGGCCCGGGATAGGTAGTTTGAAGTCACATGACTGTGAAATTCTCTTGCCGAAAGTGAATTGCTATTTTTACTTGAGCCAGTATTAATGATTTTCCGGGCCTTTTTTATGTTTTTCAATTTTTGAACATAATTTCTGCAATTTTGTTGAGGAGAAAGTGAAGTACTTATGGGGAAAGAAAGGAAAGTGTTCAATTTGGCTATCTTTATACAACATAGTTCAACACCCGTTTCATTGAATTTTTATAAGATTATTTAGTTTAGAAAATAGCGCCAACATTAAGAAAATATTCATAGAAGATCACACAATGTGTATATCAACTCTTTCATCATGCATGCAAACCTGTGGGATGAAGAGTTGAAAAGTTTATGACACACACGTACGTATATATAAACGAAGATATTTTTTAACGGCTAACACTTTAACTTGATGTGTTATAAATTCCAAGTCACCCAGGGGCATTACGAGAACGATTGCTATATTTCGCTATTGCATCTTAGAACGATAACCTTTGCACAATATTAGAGAATTTTGAAACATGCGAAGATGTTACAACTGTCAGAATTTCGGGTCATGCACAATATCAGTGCCCAAACAAAAGTCAATACTGCGCTTTTTGCTCTTCAAAACATTTCTCACATAATTACAAATCATATGAGCTTTACTGCATAAAATGCCAAGATGCTGATGTTACAAATAGAACAAACTTCCACCCGAAGCATTCTAAAAACGGAAAAGCTGGAAAATGGTTATGGTTATCACAAAATGGAAAAGCAGACATTGACGCTCTCGCAAACGTTCAGTTGCCGATTATACCGGGGACAGACAGAACTGTAATGACAATTAAAATTTGCAAATTGCCCTTGTTTCGTAAAAGGTATCGAAGCATACGAAAGGTCAATAGTCTATTGATAGACTTGTAATTTTTTAAAACCTACATTCCATTTAAAAACTGAATAAAGATCCAAGTTTTGAAATTCTATCCAAGATCCAAGTTTTGAAGTCTTTAGATCTTGAACCTTGCAATACAACTGAACCATTTACAAATTTTTCTCGATGGACACTTCAAGATTTTAATTCCATTAACTTGAACATTGTACAAATCAACCTGAAAACGCTAAAGCAGCTACAATTTTATTAAACCAACTTGTTCAAAAAGTTAATACGGATTTAATTCCCGTCCAAGAACCTTATGTTAAAAAATAAAAAAATTGAAGGAATACTCAAAACTCGGAAAAGTTGATTATCACAAAATGGAAAAGCAGGCATTGACGCTCTCGCAAACGCTCAGTTGTCGATTATACTGGGGACAGACAGAACTGTAATGACAATAAAAATTTCTGACTACAATCAACCTCTTACTATAATTTCAGGATATTGCTCACCTTATGGCAATTTCCGAACGATATTAAATCAGATTAACAATTTCACTTCTTCGATTAAACATGAGAAAACATTTATTGGAGCAGACCTAAATTCACACAGAGCTAGTTGACGTTACAATTAGGAAGCTGCAAGACGTTTGTTAGTACAGGAGTTCTTAGCAGCAAATAACTTGGATTTATTAAACAACAGAGAATCAGAGCCAACTTTTATGCATCACAATAGTAAGGGATGACCAGTTCTCTCTCTCGTCTCTGCAGCAGAGTTGGTCTGCAGATGTGATTGGGAAGTTCGAGAGGAATAAATTATCAATGATCACACATAAGGATAACTATTTATTCCGAAAGAAAAACTATTGCATTTAAACGATTTAAAACTGCATTCAGGGGGCATAAACATTTCTTAAAAGTGCAATGGAAGTCAATTAAAGGAAGCTGCTCACATCATTCAAAAAGACATTGTTAAAGCAGGCTTTAAAGCATATAGAATCAAAATTATATTAAAACATAAACCTCTTACTTGGAGGAACCCACAACTTGAAACAAGAAAAAGCAATTAAATGGTCTCAGGAGAAGAATGCAAAAATCAGAAAGGTTTGAAAAAGAAAATTATATTTCGACTTACTCGACTCGACTTCGACTCCTTTAAACTTCAAAAAGAAAATAAGCAGAATCCTAGATAATATGGATTTCGTATGGGTAAATCATTCAATGACACCCTTATATCTGTAATGGACTTCGTTTACAATGTTTAATACAACAACAACATTATATTGTAACTATTTCATTAGATAATCTTATAAAAGACGATAGTGGAAAGAGTACTAAGTCATGGAGTAGCAGTCTGGGCACTCTTTGCAACACCTAGAAATGAAATAAAATTGCAATCTATTCAAAGGCTCTTCCTTCTGTATATAACTTGGGCATACAGAACCACAGTAACAGCGGCTCTTCAGATTATCACAGGCCTCACCCTTCTTTACTTAAAATTACAAATAGAATCTGCATTCATTGTTCTGTCCAGAACGAGGAAGAACTTACAGATGGAAACACTTCAAATAACTGCGGATGGCTTCGATCAGAAGATTGCAGGATTGTCACATCATCCAATATATAGTTTTAATATTTACAATCAAGTTGGCATGTAAACACAGATCTCTTCAACTAATGCTGAAACCTTTTATAATGGTTCCAAATAAAGTGAAGGCAGTGGGGTAGCATTTTGCTCCTTTAAAAACAGGATTAAAATCTCAGTGTGAATGGGTAAATTGAACTCTCATAACTCAGTTTTCCAAGCAGAGTTAATAGCAATTCGTGAAGCACTTTAAGGAGTTTTCATAACAAGAGAACGTGGGAAAATACGGTCTGATAGTCTTTGGATTGCTAGCCATTTTAAATCCTCATACACTACATCCACTTGCAACATATAACTACATACTCCTCTTCGAGCCTAATGAAAAACTTTTCCAACCTACGGACATATCGCTGCCATTCCGTACATAGACAGACTTTTTAGCTTTATTTCTTGGGTTTTAAGCCGAGTTTCCTCTCTTCTCAAACCCAAATGAATGTCCTATGCCTTAGATATATATATGTATATAATAGCTTGTTTTGCAATTGATTGATATTTCTCAAATGTTTTCGTTTGCTTTTCACTAAAATCTTCTGAAGGCGAAGTTTTATTCTAATACAATTGTCATTTACCATTCGAAAAATTATATAATATTCTAACCGTTTTCTATTTTATGTGAAGTCCTCAATATTTAAAGAAATGGATGATTTTTACTTTTAATATTTCAACGAAGCTTGTGCAAAAAATATTACTGGAAATGGATCCCATTAGAAAAATAAAGCAATATACACTCATTTCCATAAATTAAGGATAATTCAGAATCACACAGAAATTGAACTCTAAAATAAAAATTTCACCTGTAGAATTATCACACACATCTTGAAGAAGAATATGCAAATTACAGGAAACCACCAGATGGCGCGGATAGTACGTCACAATGAGGAGAGTGTAAGAGAGGGAATGGTGGCAAAGAAGTAAAATTGTTCACAAGCGCTTTAAAAGCCTTACACTGCAATACCCGCATAGTTATGGCACAAAGGAAGCATTTGGATGATTTTTTACGTGGTAGAATTATCGGACGACTGGAATGTGGATGTACCCAGCTGGAAGTATCCGAGGAACTTGGAATCGCCCAGAGTGTCATCTCCAGGCTTTGGCAACGATTCCAAGATGATGGTAATGTGAGTAGATGTTACAGCACAGGTCGCCCCCGAGTTACAACGCCGAATGAGGACCGGTATTTAGCAGTTACTGCCAAAAGAAACAGACGGAGCACAGCATCAGACCTGTCTCGTCAGCTCTCTTCAGCTACCGGTGCGACAGTTTCAAGGCAGACCGTGTACAGACGCTTAATGCACATTGGTCTATATGCTCGTAGGCCTGTCAGATGTGTTCCACTTACCGCAACTCACTGTCGCCTGCGATTAACCTGGAGTAGAGAGCATGCATTGTGGAGACCGCAACAGTGGTCTGGTGTGATGTTTTCTGACGAGTCCAGGTTTAGTTTGGAGTCTGATTCTCGTCGGACTTTCATATGGAGAGAGCCAGGTACACGTTACCATCAAGAGAACACCATTGAACGACACCGTTACGGTGGTGCAGGATGGCTCGTTTGGGGAGGAATTATTCTTGGTTCCAGAACTGACCTGCATGTTCAGAGTGTAACGATGACAGGCCACATCTATCGGGATGTCATTCTGGAACAACATGTACGTTTGTTTCGGGGCGCCATGGGTGCTGAATTTCTGTTTATGGATGACAACGCCCGTCCTCACCGTGCAAACATTGTAGACGAATGCCTTCAATTGGAGGATATCACCCGTATGGATTGGCCAGCATACTCACTGGACTAGTATCCAATAGAGCATGTGTGGGATATGCTTGGCCGACGAATTGCAGCCCGTCAACCCCCTCCCACCTGTCAACCGGAACTTCGGAGGGCATTGCTTGATGAGTGGTGTAATATTCCCCAAGATCAGATTGATAATTTGATACTCAGCATGCCTAGGCGTTGGAAGGCCTGTTTTGCATCGTCCGGAAGACATACTCCATATTGACCATCATACTAACCATGTTATACTGTTTTTTGTAAATTGGTTCTTTTTTGAAATTTGCTCCAGGGAGTAAAAATCACAATTTTTATTAATTATGTCAAACATATAGCATCTTTTTTGCTCTTTACCTTTTGTTTAATAAATAGACTTTACAAATAAGTCAAATTTGTTTTGCTTCTGTCTCTTTCTTTGCCTGAACTTCATTATCCTTAATTTATGGACATGAGTATAAATTATTACAGGATTCACAGCTTTAAACAGTTCGATAGAACGTTTTAAGAAAAGGCGCAATTTGTCCTACAGGTCAATTAGTGAGGAATGTTTTGGAGACGATTTTGAGACTGTCCAAAGGCGGATGGAAAGGACAGCTACATGATTAATACAATAATATTTCTGTAAAGATATTTTTAATGATTGCAATGAAAATGCATTGCATAACATTTATGACGGCATTGCTTTGCAATCATATTTCTGATAAGACTTTTGCAATAAATGGGTAGAGAGGAAACTATCCAACTACTTTTGGACTACGTTTACTATGCACGAATTGAGTAAAAAATTAACATCATTAATTGCTGAGAAATTCAAAAATCCAATTTATTTCAGAAATGGGAGGATGTTTTCTATTGAAAATGATGCTAATAAAATATCTTGTATAACAAGAACAGGTTTTGACAAACAGACAAAGGCTTTTACAGACAATCGAACAGACAAAAGCTTTTACAGAAATGTAAGATCTTTTGTTTGTTTATAAATCCACAGCCCATATTGTGCAAGATGTACGAATGATTTTTTTTTAATAATTGAAAAATCAGCCTTGTGATTTTTCTTTAAAGCAAATCGACTGCTTAAAGCAAATTATCGAAAAATCAATTTGCAAAATTTAAAAAATAATAATGATAATTAAAATGATAATAATCTTTTGAGATACTTGCTGGAAGTCCTTCTTATGAATTCTTCAACATGGTAAATGGTCTGATAGAAATGTATCTCAAGTTCTTTTGTGAAAAGTGGTTTCCAGAGGTAGTAGAAAATTCAAATTCTAGTATAGTGGTTATCAAACTAAGAACTGATAAAGGATCTCTTAGCTGAAATTTTGGATTATTTGCGATTGTTGCAGCATTCTTTTTTCCCTTGGTGATATGTTCTTTTCTAAGTAATGCTAGTTATAATTGGATATTCTATTATCTTAATTAATAGGCCTATTTAATATAATTTTTATTTATCGCTATTTTTGAGGCCATGGAACAACATGTATCATTTCTTAGCAAAGAAATTTCTCATTATTTTCCTGGCCTATAAAGACTAGATAGATTTATCAACAACCCATTGGTACTCTTCATTAGCTATTTGCATTTTAAATCAAGAGCAGTTTATTGATGAGATAAATGACAGCAATGAAAAACACCTTTACGTGAATTGTGTTGTAGTGATTTTCGGATTGAAATGGCAAAGTCCTATGCCATTATTGCAAAGATGGCTCTAAGAGTGCTAATTTCGTTTGTAACCACCTATAAGTGTGGGACGGATTTTTCTACACTTGCTAACAAAAATTAATCCCTGAACAGACCAGACGCTATAATGGATATCAGAGTTTCACAAGCAAAGCTAAACATGGAAGAATTGGTTTAGACAAAACAGATGCATATATCCCATTGAAATTTAAATATAAATTTCATGACTAAGATTTACTATCTTCTGAATAAATAACTGTTCGTCAAAAATGTTTTACAGACAGTAGTATATGATAATTGTATTTAGCGTGCTTTTTAAATTTAAAAAAGCTGGCGAGCGATCTAAAATCGAGCCAAAAGACTGGCATTCAAGAAATCCTAAAAAAAGTTTCAGAACCACTATTCCATTAAGAGGGGAGATGTCTTCCCCACCACAAAATCCTGTGACAGGAGACATTCAAGTTTTGAAAATTAATGAAATAATGAATGATATTTAGTACAAATGAATCCCAAGAAAAAAGTTTCCGTAAATTCACATATAAACATACAAAAACTCATAAAAAATTAACAAAAACGAGATTCAACGTCTTTTTCACGACTAACTTTTCTAAGAATAAAAATGTTGTTATGTCTTAAATTTTTAAAATCAATCATCTATTGTAAATTAAACAATCTTAAAATTCATTTGTATATCATAAAAAACAATCATTTTAACAGGATATATCATATAAGAAAAGTTTACTCTTTTGATAATTCATTGCAGTAAGATGGCTCATTTAAATCGAAAAGAAATTCAACAACTTATCATTTCTCCACATTTAGTTAGTCATTGTCTGAATTTTTGCCCCATAATTCCGATAAATGCCTTCAGATTTTAAAAATATTGGATCCGTGGAATAAGAAAGCAATAAATTAGACATTTTGACTTAACTGATTCTTTGAAACAAATATTAACAATGCAATTTTTTAATGATGGATAGTATCCTCGAATTCCCTTTTTATAAACATAAACATCATTTGCCTCTACACTGACACATTAAAACTCACAATTATAAAAAAATAACAAAAAATCTTTAGCTGTCACAAGATTTATCAAAAACATGAAGGCATTTTACATCTCTGTAAATGATTATAGTTGGATGACTTATTCAAACTCATAGAATTCAATCATTAATCCTTTTCTGACGATGAATACACCAGCTTTTCTTATTTTGTGGTTTTCCGAAACGTCAGAGTTTTCAATTCAAATAAGGCACGCAGTCAAACATGAAAGAAAGATGTTGATGGATTTCTTTTCAGCCGCGTAATATGTTTCTGACATTCTTATTAAGAAAAACTGCTACAAGATGCATTATAATTTTCACCGAAAGGAATTGTGTGTACTTTTGAAAATGGCCCCTGCTTTGCAGATAAGAAACAACCATGGGTGAAAGAATGATTAACGTTTCGCTTCATGTTTATCGAATTTAATTATGAAGGAAGTTTCCATTGTTCTCACTAGAGGTTGTTGTCCATCGTATTTTCTTGCCTGGTGGATGAAAAAGCGGAAACGCATGTTGCTGGTGTAAGTCGTGCATCATTGCAATAAATTTGTTACTTAGTCGCTTTTTCGTGGTTTAATAATGATGTGGTGATTGTCTTAGTAGGTGTTTCTACGTGTGCAATGAATTCAAGTTATTAAAATAGCCAAGAAGAAAAAGGTTCCGTTGGAATTTGGAAATGATTACTGCTGTTGCTGAGTATTTAGTATTTAAGGTAATTTTTAATATTGCTACGAATTTCTCATTCCATCATTGTTGGTATTTTTTATGTGTGGATTAAATCACTTTATGGAAGAATTTTATGTTATTTTTAAATATTCAAATGAATCTTTTTTTACCATTTAAATTTTGTACAATTCTTATTTGTGCTTTTAATATGCGCTATATATTTTTTGTTGGTGTTTTTACTTGAATAATAATGATGTTATCTTACATGAATATTTATGTGACTTTAAAGTTGGACCTTGCGTTACGTCTATTACAAACAGAAGCTAATGAAAATAACCAAGGAGAAAAATCATCAAGGAACTCACTGTATTAATGTAATATACAATGCATATAAAATTTTTCTAATATAGTTTAATGTATTCTGTCCTGTTAATTATAGTTGTACAAAGAAGAAATAGGGTAGTATTTTAAAGTACATGCTCGTTTTAAAATAAATTCCACTACACGAATTCCACAATTTTTTTCTCTTAAATTTACAATAATTAAATTACAACTTTAATTCAAATTTTGTAAGCAAGAGTTACACTGTGAATCTTTTTTAATTAATATTAATTTCATATAAAAATTTGTTTAATGTAATTCAGCAAGAAATTTAAAAATTATTTTAAACAGTGTAAGTACATTGTGTTCCTCATAAAATATGTTCAGAATTTACTAAATTTAAGGGATTATCCAAATATACTACAAATAACTTGCAACTTAAATTTCGTATCCCACAATTGTTCAGTTCTTCTAATTTTCTTACATTTAATAGTAAATATTACAGAAAAGTTCTGCAACAGTCATTTCGAATAATAACTCATTTTCGCTTATCCAGGTTCTCAACATGTTTTAATCAATATTATTAATAATTTGTGATACATATCTTTTATGCTGAACTTCTCAATGAATTTATTCAAAGCGTCTTGTTGTCTGAATAATAATTTCATTAGTTAGACAATGAGTAATCCAAAATACAATTTATTTTTTTCTACGAGTAAGTGTTTTCGAACTTATTCCTGAATTAAATTCTCATTCAATTCCTTCTATTAGCTCACACTCTCCTTATATATATCTTGTTCAAATTTTCAATTATTAATAAAATACTTTTTATTCATCCACTCGAGTTCAAACACATTTTTTTTTGAACTTGTAGTGGATGACACTTGATGTTAATACAGTTTTTTCAAATATTAATTCATTAATTAAATTTAATTAATTAATTTAGTTTTTTTTTAGATTTAAGTTGCATATCTACCAATAGATGGCTCCAGATAAACTTAAAAAAATGAATGAAAATTATTTATAAAGGACTTTCTGCAATAGAGTGAAAAAAAAGTAGGAATTGACTTAAAAAAACTTTTTTTTATATTACTTGTTTTTCTGAAAGCTCAGCTCAGTTATTAAAATTAGGTTTTGAAACACTTCAGTAATCAGAAAATAGATCTGTCAATCAAAAATATTACATGACGGAATAACCTGTAGTAATTATTCACTTTTAATGAAAATTTAATGTCGATAAATGATGCATCAATAACGAATCGAAACGATCCGTCATCCTGCCTTCATAATAAATCCACATTTTAATTAATATTCGGGCTATCTAATTTAATAAAATAATTAAATAAAATTAAATTACTGTGTTTGAAAAGAGCAAGAAATTGTTACAAAGTATGCATATTGAAAATCCTCTGCAAAATAAAAATTTCCTCAACATGTTGATAACAAATCTACAAAAGCGAAACTAATCCTTTCTACCTCATTTTATTTAATATTCCAAGCTTTATTTTAAATTCCATGACTAAACTGATTCCAAAATACTCCCTACTGGTTTTTTTTTTAAACGGAAAAAAAAAATCCGTAAAGAATCAGATTCAATTTCGGATAGGGACTAACTGACGGAAAATTTCCCAATTCTCCTATATTAAATATGATTCGTTTACTTATGTTAATGAATACAGCAATGGCTTCAATTTGTTGTTATTATTTTTTTGTTAGACCACATTTCCCAGGTTTTAAAACTAATGAAGGAAAAAAAATAATAATGAAGAAAAACAAAAACTGCATCAGTTGTTGATTTCATTTTGCTACACTAAATTGAGAAATATTATGTAGGTAATATAACTGCAGTTTTATGTGCTGATAACTTTAGTTGCACAAATATTTAGTGAATATAATTGGAAATTAAAGGTTTTTTGTATAGTGAAGTATTTAGTTCAATTATTGTTTAGATGTTGTTTTTTATTTTGTATGAGCAAAACATCCTGGAATAAAATCAAAGTTAGAAAGTAAAATAGTAAATTTGATATCTGAATAATTCCTAATTCCTATTCCCTAATTGATTATAAATGACTTTTAAAGTGTTATCTGTCGCATCTAGTCACTTAAATTACCTATTAAATTAGATTCCATCTATGAAATTGACTTCGACCAAGCAGTTAGCTTTCAGAATCTTTTCTATATTTAGAAGGAAACCATGAACGTTTACAGTTTTTCTTACCGCATCGTTTTGGAGTGCAAAAGATTCGAAAATAAAAAAAAAATGGCTAAGAACTCACAAACACAAAAAAATCTCCCTACTAGTTCTTACACCAAACTCCTACAGAAAAAAAACAAAAATAATAACGTTTGACAGAAAAGAATGGAGAAGAACTTTAAAAAAAACAAAAGAACAGAATAAGGAGTGAATCGTAGAATCGATTCTTGAAAAAGCTGTTTGTAGAATTCACAATGAACCGGGGCACTGCTTGCATACTAACCTGTGAATAGAATAATACATAGCAAAGGGGCTGCGTTTTTAGCATGCTTGTGACACAGCAGGTTAGTTCTAAAAATTAATCAATTATCCATAAGAAACGTGGTTGGTCTGTAAGATGTGGTAAAAGGAAATGAAGGTGAAAAGGACAATGGTATCCCGTTGGCTTAATTACTTATTTTAATAGCGCCATTTTTGTGAACTAGAGCACATAAAAAAATGTTTTAAAGGTGCATTTAGCATCGTAGAATCGTCCATTTTGAGATAATAGACAGATTGTTATTTTGAGCACGTATAATTAAAAACCAATAATTATTATTAAAAATGAAGAAACAAAAATACAGTAGTATCTCGGATTAAGAACTTCCAATTAGTTATTAACCTTGATTCATATCTCGAAAATTAATTCTCAATTATTACTTAAGAGCAATTTGTTAATTTGTCCCTAGATTCAAAATCAAAGAAATTCAAGCTTAAAAACTGAAATAAAAGTAATTTATTATGCCATTATCTTAATTACTGAATTAAACAGAATATTAAACTAATTATTAAGCTAGAACCTCTAGGAAGCTATTTTTTAAAACACTCGTTCAACGCTATCTTACGAATCCTATTTTATGATATCTCAATGTTAATTTTGGGGACGAATTTTTTAGTTTCGAAAATTATTTTGAAGATCTGGTAATAAATGGATTTGCAAACTAATATATTCTTTACAATAACTCATGACGAAAATCAGATTTTTCATTGTATTTAATTTAAATTAAATTTATTTTTATATATGTCAAAAAAACTACTAACTCTAACGGCACATATTTTGTTTGCAACTTTATACTTCATATTTTTGTTTACATGTAGAATTTTAGATTTCTCATATTTCCTAAAATGAATTTCTTAATTTCTATAGTAATTTTCTTTTCTTCTTTCATAGTCTCGCAATAAATTTCTCACCATTTACATTTCTCAATTGTAAAAATAACTGTAAACTGTGCTAAAATAAGAGGAAATTAAATTTAATACTTTTAAATGAATATTTAAAAAAAAAAAAGTTTTACGCAAAGTGTTTTCAGTGCTTGGAAGGCAATTTTCTCTACTTATTACGTTTCCAAATATAAGTGAGAAAGAACACTCAAAGAGTTGAATGTCGGATGCAAGTTTCACTGTAGATTTGAAATGCACGTTTGTGTCTTCACGTCAAAATGAAGAACAATAATAAAACTTATGCACGAAGAACTATGCGGTAAAAAAAAAAAAAAAATTACGTGTAATTTCGATCTGTAATGAAAGGTAGTGAGTTTACAGCTTCAAAAATGATAGATTTAACTTTGCATTTGTTTTCAACAGGCACATCTCTTAAAAAAGCGTTACAAATTATTTATTACGTAGTACCCTTGTTGTCTAACATTCCGATATTACGTTGTTTTCACTAATTGCAAATGATAAGTTTCATCAGAAATTGTTTCAAAACATCAGTTTCGTATAAGTTAAATCTGGAATATTGGAAGACAATATGCAAAACAAAATAATTCTTTATGTTTTTCAAACATATTAAAACTACGTGTCTGGGTACTAAAAAAAGGAATTATCTTTAATGTTATTTGAAACAACATCCTTGTGTGGTAAACTCATTAGTTGCAACGCAGTCAAGTACAGAACATAATACTCAGCAGTATTCCAGAGTTGAATATGCATTTTAAAGATACCAGCTCATTTTCCCTCAATGTCTTAAATATTGTTATAGAAAGACTACGTGGTTTTTTTTTTTTTTTTTTGTATTTTTTAATAAAGACAGCAAAATGTTAATCTCCCATACTTTTTACATTAATGATGTCTCGATTTATGACGAATCTGCAAAACATAAGCTATTTCTTCTACGGCATACATCCCAAAATAGAAGAATGAATGCGAATCCAAATACGGCAAAATCAACATTTTGAAATCCTCATATATTTATGAAAATTCGACCTAATTTTAAAATTCAATTCCTTGCTAATAGCCGTACTAGATCTTTTTTTATCCTGCTTTTCTTCTTTGTGCTCGTAAAATTTGCTCATTTGTCAGACTTTCAGCATATGACAGATTATTCTTTCCAATCGCTGAGGCAGCTTTCCGTAACATGGAGGCAAAGCCCTTCGATAAGCTTTCAAAAACCCGCCTCACGAAATAATGGAATTGCAAAGGGCTTACAGTGATTCGATAAATGATTTCATATTGAAACGGGGAAAATAAATTGTATTTATTCCCCGATAAGGATACATAAATCGGAGGGGTAAAGGCTATTTGGTTACTCCAGACTATTTTCGAAAGGCAATGGCACAGATTTGAAAATGGGGATATTCGATTTTTCGTCGTTTAGCCTTCTTTTTTCTCTTCAGAAGTTGTATAAAAATGCTTACTGATGTTTCAGCTCCGTTAAATCCGTATATTATTAGCATACATATAAGGTGCATTTAAAAAAAAAAAAAAAAAATACGAAAATATTTATATTTCGAAGGAAACTATAACATTTGGTTATAGTAAATGTAATGGTAAAAGTTCACCCTAATACATAACTTTACAGCGACGTTAATACTGCATTTTAAATCCAATCCTTCACCGTAGATGCATTTCTTGAATTGAGCGTAGCAGTTTTGATCTGAGGAGATAGTGGAGTCTATCTCTAATGATGTTTATGCATCTGCTTACGATTCTCATAAAAATGCCAATAGATTTTCATAAATGTCAAATACATACTTACTTTGAAGGTGGTAGAAAACTGGATAAAAATCATTGTCATGCTTTATTTATTGTTAGTGGGCCTTTTATTTACCTTCTGTATATCATAAACAGTCCACCGTTGGATGATATAGGAAGGACAATGGGAAAACCTTTTGGAGGATAGTAACAATTACGCGTTTTCTGATCGTATGAGAGAAAATTCCCGCCAAGTAACGTGTATGCAGAAGCGAGTTTTTATGCACGCTAGTATAATCGTCATCAAATCTCATCATTTTCATAGCAGTAATTGCAATGAAGGCTACCAGCGGATTTGAACTTGAACCCTTCTGCAGACTACCTATTCACTTTATTACTAGGACTAAAATATAATGAGGTTATACATGAAAGAAGCTTTTATATGATAACTAGAATTATCAATTTAATAAGAATGATAAAAACTTATTCAATTTATTTAGATCATTAAAATAACTGATGATATGCCTAATTCTCCACTGAACATTTGTGCAAAAATATATAATCATGTTTCACCTTTAAATTCATGAGTCATGAGCATGCATGTTAACTGCATTTTAAAATAGAACATAGTTGATGTTTTTGGAATGAAGCGACAATGTTTGGAGTTTTCAAACAAAATCAAGCTATGTTAATGAAAAATACGTGTGAGAATTCTTAATGAGCTTTTGTTAGAGGATGAGTGTAATAATAATCAGAAAATGTTTCAGAAAATTTCGAGGTTTCGCAGTGCGAGAATCGCCCATTGGATGGCAGAAAAGTGCAGATAAGAAATATATATTACCAACCATTAGAGAGACGCGGAAAAATAATGAACAGCGTTTGACAAGTGAGAGATAAAAACATATTGAAAATACTGGCTGAATAAAAATGATGTTTGTAATAGCAGCAAGAGTACGAATGATGTAAAAATGGTGTTACTTCGGTGGGAGACGCTCTTCAGCTTAGTCTTCAAGTTCGAATCCTACCGGTGGCATGGATGTTTATTAATGGTTCGAAATCTCCTTCAAACTGTAGGTCCCGGTCTGTTTAGCCCTTGTATGTACAAAATGACCATAAAGCGACAAACCAAATCATCTTAGTCAAATGGGGAGGGTGTTGAAAAAGGAAAAAATTGTGGAGGGACTGTGGATGAAATAGTCACAAATGGGAGGGGGGACCAATAGTTAAATTTGTATGTGAATGATACGTGATTGATTGTTGCATGTTCAACCAAAATAATTTTTATAAAAAAAAATATTTAAAAAAAAAAGCAGGTATCTAGCAAACGTTCCAGAACTTGTTTTGATGATCATTAGGATGATTATTTTGAAACATGATGTACAATACATTTTTGATTTGCTCAATAAATTTCTAAAACATTTCTAAGGTTTTCCTTTAATTCACTTCCCTATATAATAAAATTTTTGAGGTTATCCTATTTCTCAATAAGCTAAAAAAGCATTAGTACTGAAACGAATATTAAATTTAAAAAAAAATACTCGTATTTGAAATAAAATTATTTCTAAACAAGAGAAATGAGTATTCAACCTTTCAATTGAAAATGATGTACTGAATAAGTGTTTTTAAAAGTTGAAGAGGACGAACAGAATACTAAATAAATCTCTCCCGAATGCCATGGCGAATCCATTGGTTGGAAATTGGGAGGAAATCCCCGAGTAACGAAATAAATAGAGTTATATTACCCCGCCGTGAGAATACTCAGAGAACCTGAAAATCTAATTTTGGGTGACATGATCAAGGAACAAAAAGGAAGAAGTCTTCTGCGACAAAGAGAACGGATCGGTTAGAAGCAGTAATGGTGTTTCTGGAATTAAGATAGCCAACATTTGCAAATTAGAAGAATATGTTTTCAATGTTGAAAAAATAGTTTAAAAACACTAAAAAACACGCTTTTAGAGTTAATCAAACTAAAAAGTAAAAAATAATTGTTAACATAAGAATAGAATTTCTGACCAGAAAATGAATGTCACTGTTCTAAAAGCGTGGGGTGCTCGATATCAATCGTTATAATTTTTCACTAGTTTCATTCCGAAATGCAGAGTTAGTTTTAAAATGTCATACAAAGCACCCCACGCTTTTAGAACAGTGACATTCATTTTCTCGTCAGTCATTTTATTCTTATGTTAACAATTATCTTTTACTTCTTAGTTTGATTAACTATAAAAGCGTGTTTTTAAACTATAATTTATTTTTTACTTTTTAATTTGATTAACTCTAAAAGCGCGTTTTTAAGTTAAAATAATTAAATGAGGTCCCTGTACGAAGGACTGGAACTATAGTTCTTACAATAATTTAATTGTGGGCAAATGCGAATAGGTCGAGCCAACCAGGATTCGAACAGGGAATCTCCTGATCCGTAGTTAGGCGCGTTATCCGTTGTGCCACTGTCCCACGTAGGTTTGAATTTCTTAGGTACTTTCATTCTACATGGGTTAAATTGCTCTTCATAAGTTAAAATAAAATCGCTCATCCTGGCGATCCTAATCATGATGAGATAATAAACTTATTGACGATATATTGAGATAATACTTTATTGTCATAGGTCCTTGATAAGTCTACAACGTTTAAATTAAATCTGATCGCTTAAAGTAGGGCAAAATCGAGCCCAAAGAGTCAATTACAAACAAACATACAGGTGAAACTAATAAAAGCGTATTAAAAAAGATACCGAATTTCAATAATAGTCATAACAGTTCCCATTTTGAGAATTGATTATCTATTCATTTATGAGGTTCATATAGAATAGTCTTAAAATGTTACTTATCCTTTTCAGAAAAATTACCATCCATTCTGACTTTCCTGTTTATGGTCAGTCAACGATTGAAGTTAGATTTTGAAATTATGTTTCAAAAAACCAATTTTCAATTTTTGTTATTAACAAGTTCCAATAATTTCAAATTGATTTAATTGAATGTAAATTTTAAAAGTGACTTCTATTTTAGTGTAAAAGGATCTTACCGTTGTTGTTTTTGAATGCCAAACACATAGCCTGAGATTAATCACTATGAGAACTGAATTTAAATAGCACATTAAAACGTTATCTAGTGTGCACCACTTGTTACTTTCTACCCACTTTTTTCTATTAGAGCCTCAAGAACGACATCTCTCCTCCTCGAAAAAAAAAATCGGAAGGTCATTCCGGTCTACAGATTTATCATGCGCCCCCTCAGTATAAACTCAGAATCTATCAGCTCGATTTTACTTGTTAAGTTTCGAAACCGATTCTCCTATTTCGAGAACCAACATGGCATGAATTGACTTTTGCATAAGTTCCGCTATAGTCTTGTAACTAGACTTTAATGTATTTGGTATTAGTGTTTTTTTTTTAATTTAACAGTCATTTTTAACAAATGTTTTACGTAAATTCGTAAATCTCAAAGAATATTTTTAAATCCAGCTTTCAATTATTTATTTTTTCAATTCGCATATTCCTAATTATTTTGCATACTAGAGTATTAATATTCAAAGTAAATGCAGTTGTAAAAAAATTTTTGCTACAAGGATCTTTGCCTTGTAAAATGCTAATCACCGAAATTAAATACAATTGATGACAACAATAAAAATGACATACTATACATTATATCGAATTTGTCACTTTTCATTTATGCGCAACGATATCATTGAGTCCTATAAAGTAGCAAAGTAACCTACATTTATTTTCATCACGTTTAGAGTTACTCTTCCAGTAGCTAAAAGCACTGCTTTATTGAAAAAGATTACTAGATATACCTTAAATAAATAAAAAGTTTATCTCTCAGTACATAAATATTGCATGACATAAGATAAAAAAATGCGTTCAAATAATCCAAACAGTGAAGGAAAAACTGACCGTTATCTAAAATTATTTCTCTCTTTTGTGGATTACTTTACTGTAATTTTTAGCGTAAGATATGATACATATGCAAATATTATTTTTAACGAGTTATGTTCTATGAGAATTTTATAATAGCAGATAAGAAAATTGATTTCAAATAATCAATTTGTAATGTAAAAAATTAATTATAATCTCAAAATCTATTTCATTTGTTATAATATAATATATTCATTATTATATTTATTTTTTATTACAGTGAACAAATGAAAGAAACAAATATTTGTTATCTGAAAAAAAAATGTTATTAGGAAATTGTATTACTATAGTTCTCAACGGGCTGTATATCTATTATTTTACTTAAGCATTAGGTTAACTAAAATATAATGAATGCTCTAATTTTAATTACCATTGAGAATTAATATTAAACTTATCTATTTCACGTTTGTAATAGATTACGCTTTAGATGGTGAGTTGTTCAAATTATTTCCTGATTAAAATTTGTGTCTTAAATATATAAAACAACTTTTATTAAAAAAAATTTTATCATTACATTAAATAAATCTGAATTTAAAATGAATAATTAAGTCCAAGTGATGAATTAATTAACATAATTTAATCTGGAACAACCTAACTACTCCATTAATTTGAAACAAATTAGATTAATAAGAACCATGCGATAATATTTTTGTATATAATAGAGTATTACAAAGTCATAAAAATTTACTTCTTTAAATAAATATTAATAATGCTTATTATTATCTAGGCATGAAATTAACATTGTTATCGTATATATACTGCCTGGATAAATATTTCTGAGATAATTTAATAAATGTGTCTAGAGCACTTAAATTTGAAAATAACCGTTTCATCCCAAATTTTTAGTTATTTTGATCTCAATTACTCTCAAGAGACGCATTATCACTTTTTGACTGCTTAATTTTTTCTAATTTTGATTTTTTATGTATTTAGATTTCGTACTTAATTTTCATTTTGATTTCTAACAATTGAAGTTCTAATATTACTTCTTGAAAGAAAAAAAAGGCAGAGGCTTTCTAAAAAAATGTTTAATATGTTTATAATAGGTTTGAATAAATGTGTTAAGAATATTTTTGAGTAAATATATCCTAGAATATACAGAAAACCATTAATGTAAAAAACATCTATCAATGAAAAAATTGATTTCAAAGCACGTGATAATTCCATGCTTTTGCAAAGCATTGTATCATGATATAATTAACACTAATGCGATAGACTTATAGCAAAATCAACGTTACTCAGAATGCACGGTGCAGTGGCCTACTACACTATACTCACACACAGGAAGCAGGTATGTTGTCATGTAAATTTTTCTAAATTACTTTATATTTAAGTTAAACTCGAGAAAAACTAGGAGGCTCTAATTTAGCAAACTAGTAGCACCTTCCACCGCATGCAAGGACCAACTCCAATTCCTTTACCAAACGAACCAAGGTTGGTTTGTACTACCATGAATCGAATTAAGAAACGATTTTAATATTATTCAAAAGAATTCCATTTTGGACCTGTCACACACTATGAAAATTGAGCACATGTTTTGTAGATTCAATCCATACAATGTCTTGTGGCCTGATGGCCAATTGGCTAGCAGTTTGGTATTTGGTACCACAGGCTCCAGGTTTGAATCTTGGCGGTGGAAGGGATGTTTGTGAGTGGTTCGGAATAAGCTGTAGTCCCTGTCTAATTAGCCTAAAGTGTGCACAAAATGACCATAGAGCGACAAACCAAACCTTACAATATCTTAATTTGCATAATTTAAAATGATATGATGAATTAATTATATTCTCCTTCTTTTCTTTAAAATTTAATCTCTTGTATGAAATAAATAAAATGTATTGTAAATAAAAAGTTATGATTTTAGCACTATTTAGTTATTTTTTACTCCATCAGCAAATTAAAATACTGATTTTTAAATTTAGATTTAACTTTTAATGATAAATGTCCAACTGATTGCATTTTTTTTTCCAAATTTCAAATCACTTAAATCTATATATATATTTCGTTCGTGCAACATTTCTTTAATCCTCCATTTTTAGAAGCGAATTCTATTAAGATTCCTATTTTGGCTTTATCTACTGTAAAATGGTTGTTATAACTCTTTAAATGTGCCGATAACATTTATTTTTTTTAAAAAGTCTATTTTACAGAGAAAATATTCTTTTGAAAGACCTTTGTCAGACATCTTCAAAAAGTTTTCCAAAATCAAAGCAGTAAATAATAAAATACAACTAAACTTCTTTGACGTAAAAGATTTTGTTATTCTAACGAGAAAAGGTTTTCTATTTGCCTTTAATTATTTTAAAAGCCAAATCGTTTTTCTGCGATGATAATTCTTGTTTTTTAGAGTTGTTTTGCCAACTTTAAAAGGAAGCTTTGTGTTTTATAATCTGGGAAGAAAAGGAATAACAACCCAAAATAATTCTTTAATATTTTTTTAGAAAAGACTTTTCGAAATTTCCGGTACTTTAATGATGAATTTAATACTTTTGGAAATGTTTTACTTTTGAAAATGGAAATCCCTTTAAAATGATGATTAAATGTTTGGATGCTTTTAGAACCGTTGTAGTTACTTATCGTTTAAAATATCAAATTACAGCAAAAATTTAATAAGAATTTTACAGTCAGTTCAGCTTAGAACCAAATTACTGATTTAGTGTTCATTCATAAAAAAATGGCTTTTCACAAATTAACTAAAAGGTTTTGAATTTTGTGGAGTTGTTTTAAAATTTCGTTTTTTCATTTTTTTTCTTGGAAAATATAGATATAAATATGCATAATGTGCATATATTTATTTATACGTTATTTTCTTATTCGCTATTTTTAAGAACCAATTTATGTGACATTTTTACTGCAATAAATATGTGCCCATTTTTAATAGGATTTATATATAAAGACAGTTTTTGAATTTGGAAATATTAATTAGTGGTAATTCATTCAAAATTTACTAGAGTAAATGCATTTTATTAAAATATGAATTATCATATTATCAACATCCTAGTTTATTTTTCAGCCTATAATGCTAGTTTTTTCAACAAAGTATGGGATACTAACATATGAGTCGGTTATGAAAATGTTGTCTAAATGTTTTAATACGATGTTTAACATTATATTTATTGCTATTTCAATAGAAGTAATAACATTAGTTATCTTTTCACTAGATCGTACTTTAGATGTCGTATTTTTACATTAGGGACTTACGTTTGATGTTTAGGTAATGGATTAATGGTTTCCTGAAATATAGACAGATCGCCTAAGTTGCATGTGGTAGTTCCATGCAAGACAAAGTGTTTTCACCAAATTTATTTCTAGTAAGAGTAATAAAATTAGTTTCAACATTAGTAGAATTATTAGTATATTTTAAATATAATTTAATATGGAATTCAAATGTCAATTTATTTTAGGAAAATGCTTATTTTAATTTCATTCAATGATGTTTTTGAGATTATCTGTCGATGATAGTTTCTAGAAATTAATAAACCTTATTAAAGTTAGATTGATACTTCAAAGTAAAAAGAATCCTTTTTCCTTCATAGTATTTTCATTAAATGATATTTTAGTGTCCTGCACTTATTGTCTCACTTGTAAGAATACATATATATTGCTTATGTATGTACATAAATTAGCGATTTTTATTGTTTTATCATCTTTAATTTAGATCGCATATTTTATCCTGGCTTTTTTTTTATTTATCATTGAAAATATTTGAGATCAGAAATTAGATATTTGATAAATTTAGCTATTAAATAATGGATTTTACACTGTACAGTTTCATAAATGATTGCTTTGGGAAACAAAAACACATTTATTAATAGACTAAGGGTCATTTAGTCATTTTAATGCATATATTTCTTCGAATTAAACAACTGGGGTCATTAAAAATATACATTCTTTTAAAAAAAATAATAACGATAATAATAATAAATAAAGGGGGGAGAAAATCCGTAATATATATTCAGATCATCTCGAAATTTCTCATACATATTAATTTATGTCAAGTATGAAAGTGTAAGAATCATCTTCGATCTTGCGTTTCTGCTACACAACAAACGTTGCATAGTACAAATATCAATTTCGGACGGTTTATCAGTTTTCTTTTCCGGTGCAGCACTCTGGAAATAAAACCATTAATGCCATTGCTACGTTATCGAATATCTTATAACCTATAAGATGACTTTGAACGTGATCGCTTAGTCTGGATGCTGAAGCTGGATGGACATACAAAACACCAGGTTACCATCTTCACTGTTCACTTCTGTGAATAGGTGCTAGTAGCAATGATTGCTGTAACTTACTTATCGGCGGAACGAAGGTTCTGGAAACCAAATTGCATGAATTCGAAACAAGATCAGATGATTGTCCGACAGGCCCGAACTGTTCCAACGACATCAGTGTCCACTCGCAAAAGTGCCAGAGACTGTTCTATACCACCCATGTTATCTTGGCCATCTCACGACGTTTGGTTGGGGTGGAATTACACTCATAGCGACCTTTTAGACGTTTGCCTTTAACCTCCCAATTTTGACAAGATCGTCTGAAATGGTGTTCCGTCTCATCACGATAGCTGCCAGCAAATTGCATCGCCTATCGTTCAGTGATAAACCCCGCTTCAGTTTTGAAACCGATAAGTGAATTCGAAATGCTAAAGTCCGCGTAACCGAACAGGCTTTGTTTTACATAGGTACCTAGTCATTACCTTTGGTGTGATTGTTCGGAAGGCTGTCTCTTTCGATTGCAGGTCTCCTCTAATCATTTTACCTACAGCTTCAACAGATCAGTCGTTTGTTGATGGCATCCTAAGATAACGATTGGGGAGCTTTCACCAATTATTAATTTGAACAATGGGTAATTTCCAGCCATTAATGGGTCTTAAAACTTTGAAATTTTAGTCATTTCATTACTTGTGTATGGGCTTTACGTATATTTAATTTCATTAACAGCAATCCTTTTCTTCACTGTGCTTCGTTTTTATCTTTTTTTTTTATGTCTTTTAAGACAGTGTATTTTAAAATCCCACCAGCCTGTATAATAACGTGTCATATATTGGTAATCACAAGTTGATTATAACTGTAATGGTATTTACACATAATATTCCTAGGAATTCTTAAACAAGATCTTATCCGTACTTAATCTTCCACAATCTTATTTGTGCTGCAGTAACACTTCCACGGGTGAAAAAGCCGGTGCAAACTCCCATGCAAACGATAAATTTTAAATCAGACGACGCGATATTAATGTCTTTTGCTGTCGAGTGGGTACAGAAATCGCTTGCATTCGTTAGTCTATAATAATTGTAACACCAAAAGAAATAAATTTCAAGTTCGAATGGGCAGGGGATTCCGAGCTGTCTGCGCTGTTCGTGCAGGTGTGGTGCAGGTTCCACTGTTTTTATTATAAGTGGAATTGTTTTTTTCTTTTTCCAATCTATTCGAGCAACGAGTTCGAATTTTTATTGATGCTGAAGTTCAAGATCGTTTGTTTTCCGTGTCGAGTTTACGTAAGGTTTTGGTTCTTTTACGTTTTTTTAGTTGCTAGTTCAGATTATTCATCCTACATTTAATTCATTTCTTGAAAGAAAGTATACGTTATATATTAAGTTGTATCACTTTTAATATGTTTTAGATAATTACACGATTTTGATTTATTTTATTTTGATTTAGTGTAAAAAGTTTGCCGAAAAAACATTTTAATTTGTAAAAAAAATTTTGTTGTTTTTAACCTTTTGTACCAAATATACTTTTCAGTAATGTATAATGGGATTTATAAAAATATCATCAATCAATTTATTTTCGTTTTAATTTTCTTTTCAATTATGTTTAGTGTATATCTTTGTTTTATTTATATTACAGACTTTATTCAGTTGTTTCACTTTGGATTTATTTTCATATCTACCCTATATAAATTTCAAACTTACTGTATAAAATCTCAATATTTAATAACAAGATATTCTTCAACGTTATAGTTTTAAAATATTCAATAACGTATAAATAAGAATATGAAATGTTTTTAAACTTATAATCTCAACACGTATCGACACACATTTACTATTTAAAAATTATAATGCTTACAATAGAACGCGGTATTTATTTGAAAATTCCTACGCGACATATAATTTGTAAACATTTAATTCTTTAATTTAAATCCAAAATGATTTATTTTAAAACAGCCTTCTTACTTCCAATTAAATGCTAAAATACTCAATCAATATACTCAACAACAAGTCTGGGATCTGCTTATTGTGTGGAAGAAATGTTCATGTAATCCAAGCTTATTTCCTTTAAATCTGCTAATTCTTCAAGATAGTGTCCACACCCAATTAAATTCTTGTTAAAATGCTCGCTAGTTAAGCATACAAACTCGCTTAAGTAGTGCTCCGGATCACGAGTGAGGCGTAAAAGGAAATGCAAAAGTTTGAAAATATTTATACAAAATTCAATTAAAGCAATTATATAATAGAATATTATATACTCAATCTATAATGGCACTTTTGAAAGTTAAAAAAAAAAACCTTAAATGAAATCATCAAAGTTTCAAAAAATAAAAATTTTACGTATAATATTTTCACTCAAACTGCGATATCTTTTTATCAACCAACATTTAATTCAAATTATTCTTCTATTTTTCGTATTCTCTAATAAGAAACTATTTATCTGCTATTTCAAAGAAAATCTTGACAGCAGTGTTGTTTGCAAGCAATAATTTCTTGCCAAAGCAGCGATTGCTGTTCTGAATTAATAATTGTCTGGGAGCAACAGGCTAAAAAAAAAAAAAAAAAAAAAATTAAACACACAATTAAGAAAAAAAATGAAGCAACCACCCATTTGTTTAAACACGAACTCTCGCCATTCTTCGCAGTCTAACGCGGCAAATGGACGCGAGTATATCTTCATTTAATTAGATCTCTCTTCAGACAGCTCGCTTCGCGTCCAACTACTTATTCACGGTTATGGCTATTGACCTGGTTGGCAACCGGTGGAAGTAGTCTTAGTTGCACTACTCCTGGCTTCTTCGGCCAATCCTAGTTTTCTAATCCATTCCGTTCTGGCGTCCTTTACTCCAAGGAGGTGGAGTTTGAACCTTGCATGGTTGGTTGAAGCATCTCTCTCCAGATCAAACCGGGACCGGTTACCAGTGAGAAAAGTTAACTTTAGTTCTGATCACGTAGTTGTTGTTGTTACAGGTAGGTGAGGCCTGGGAATATAAATTGATCTGAATGGTGCAGTTGCTGAACTCTGTCTACATTTTCTTTAATGGAATTTTACGAAATAAAATGGCGTTGTTCAGTGAATATTCAGGCATGGTCAATGTTAAGTTGAAGTGGCTGTAAGTGAGATAAACCATGTAATACTTTTGGTTCTTGACAAGTATATTTGGTAGGTAGGCAGATAAACCTTTATAGATACAAATTAGAATAAAATGCCATTGTTCAATGAATATTTAGATTTGAATTCTTTGTTAGTGAAAGAAGATGTGGTTTTGGTTCTTGATGTATTTTTCGCTACGTGTAGGGAGGCTCTGAAAATTTAAATTGGTTTAAATATTTCTGAACTTACCGTGTATTATTATTATTACTATTATTGCTATAATATTTACTAAAGGAAATGTTATTGTTCAGTGAATAATCAGGCTTGACTTCCAATATTGATTTGCTTTTGTTGTCAGTGAAAACATTAGTAATATCGATTTTTGATTCGTGACACATTTACTGACAAGACTGTAAATATAAATTGGTTAAAAAATAGCAATTATTGAACTCCATCGGTAATTTTTGGAAGGGATTTTTACTAAGTGAAATGACTTTGTTAAAAGGTCACTATATTAATTTATATATGTTGGCATTAGATATGAGATTTATACTTCTTCAAATTTTTATTGTTACAAATAAATGAAACTGCAGATATAAATGCTGAACATTTATTCGATCTGTTATTAAATAAGTTATAATATAAGCTGCAATTCGTTCAATAGAAAAACGTTATACTTGGTTCTGATGGATCAGCTAATTCGGCATGTAAATGTTAAATAAACAGATCCGATTATAACAATTGTTCGATTAATGAATATATTAATGGAATTTTTAGGAAATAAAATGTCATTCTTAGATGAATATTCAGATTCTCGCATATAGTACAAATAGGAGAAGTTCTTAAGAATATCTCCAAGAAATCATGTATCTATGTTAGATATCGTTGCATATTGAAGAGCTTCAATGCTCTTCAAAAGCGGTTGAAATGCTGGATACCTCTGCTGTATTAGTTTTAAAACAGAAAGACATAGGGTTATCTAAAATAAGTGTTAGTGATAAAAAAAAATAATTTAATTACATTTTCTCGATGCTCTATTATCGTATTTCTCAAAATTTTTATCTTTATGCACCATCTTTTAGCAAGAAGAAATTATTCTCATCCACTCATCCCTAAAATCCTTTTCAAAAATAAATAAAAAAAATCCCCTAAAATCCTTTTTTATATCACAGGAGTTCTAATGTTCCATTTAGTGCTTTTTTTCTAATCAAAATATACAAATAACAATATTTTTAATTTAAAATACTTAAAATTTTAGTCTGTTAAAAATTATTAGTTTCCGCTTGCATATATGTGTACTGAAGTGTAACGGTTAGTAAATAACAAATACTTAAATTTTTATTAAAAAAATTAAACATTTTAGTCATAAGAACATTTTTCGAGTGATGAGTTCCAGAAAATTCTCTTCGTATTGTTAAAAATTATTTTGCTTCAATTTGTTATTTTATAGTAGCCAAATAAAAATTTTCTTCTAATTTAATTACGTTGTTGTGTAGGTATTAGGATCTTATACACTTTTCGATTTAAAAAATAGAATTAATTGCCAATTGGAGAATATTTGTAAGTCATTTTGAAATTGATGTTAATAAACATTTGTGTTCGTCAAAAAGTTATTTTATAGTATTTTTGTATATTATTTAATTTGCTCAAGGGGTCTATTTTTTATCTTTAGGCAATACAAGGCATACTATTTTCCTATCCCTCTTTAAATTACCCCTTGTCAGAAATTTGTTTTATTATTTTCTGAAAAAAAAATACAATTCAACATTATTGTAAAAAAGAATGAAATAAATAAGGTGCTTTATGAAATATTTTTCAGTATACGTGTGTTTTAAATGAAACCTATATTCATATATATATCATATCATTATAAAACTATTAAGATGGAAATATACCATAAATTGCTTAAAATATAATTTCAAGTATAGATATGGAAAAACATTGATGAATATGTTGAGTGCATGTGTGTCTAGTTTGAAAAGCGTTGCTTTTTCACTGAAATTCTTTAACTAAAGGATATTTTTTGACGATCTTCGTTTTTAATATTTATTTCTTTGAAGATGCTTTTGATCCTGTAAATTAATTAAACAACTGAAATAACAGCGAATTAAACAACTCTCATTTGATTCCTATTTCAGTAATTCTTTCTCAACGTGTTATTTACTTCACAAAAAATAACCCATTTATTGTTTTTTCCCTTTGTTAAATAAACCATTTGCAACAATTAAAGGTGGAATTATTTAAGCAATTAAATGCTGTTTCTTTCGCCAACTGCTTTAATTAGGCGTTTGAGTTTCATGGTACTGTGGAGATCGCATTTTTCTTATCTGCAATTATTTACTCATTTTTTTATTTTTTTTATTTTCATATCAACTTTTTTTTATGTGTGAGTGATTTAGGTAGTGAATAAACAACGAATAAACAATCATAGCAAAATACTTACATTAAGACATTATCTCGATGTTTATACAAGTTGTTGAGGAAGTACTAAAAAAAAGAAATTCTAAGATTGTTTTTCTTTTCCAAAAAATACAGCTTTGCATATCTCTTTTCTTAAATTATTATCACACACACACACACATATATATTTATCATAATCTGCTATTCAAAAACTTTCTTAATGGTTTTATGTCATCTTACCAATTGCAAGGCTCTCCCAGAAATAAACCACATTTGTTTTTCATCCCATAGATTGTCGTATACAGAAATATGGTTGAGCTGTCATGTAACTTGAATTTTTCTTTGAACTTGGATCCAGTCAGCTAGTGAACAGAAATAACATGGTTTATAAGGTTCTGAGGATACTATTTCTTGATAAAGTTATCTTCAAGATATTATAGGTTTTGCTGATTTCCAGGACAACTTGTTTCTCTTCCTATTTTTTAATATTTTGAATATATCTTTATTTTTATCTGCCTTTGACGTCCATCTTTTGATGTTTGATGTTTGGTGTTTGGGTATGTTTAATAATTTTCAGTTTCATTGCTGCAGCTTATCTGAACTTTTGGTCGTCAGTAAATTCATTTTCTTTTTTGATAGAACATAAGAAAATTTTAAGAAATCATGAAAATAATATATTATTATGGTTTTGTCATGCAAATTGATTGTGTTTCCGAAAAGTCTCTTATGTTCTTCGTTTTGACTTTTCTCGTATCTGTATTTTTTTCTTCTTCATTTTTTGTTCTAGATGTATACAGGGTGACCCTACTTAAAATATAAGTGTTTAGATCTCAGTTATAAAGAGTACACTGGGACAAATAAAACACTACTTCAACCATATGAAATTGATTTATAAAGAAAAAATAGTTTTTATTTTAGACACCAGGACAGAAGTGGTCGCGGTATTCTAATTTCACAATATATGCCCAAAAATTTTCTTAGCAGTTACATTTATTTTTGAAAATTTACACTTTTGGAAAAAAGTTATATAATTATAGATTATGCAAATTTTTGTCAATTAGTTATTGATTATGCAATTATGCAAATTAGTTATTGAAACTTTCATCATTTGTTATCATCCTTAGGTGTGATAATTTCGGTATGTTGACGATAATTCACAAACAAAAAGGTGAAAAAGCTTTTGCCGCACTCAAGAGAATATCGATAGGTTAAAGGCTTTAGAAAGGTCCAGTGATAATTGCCGGTTTGCGATAAATAATTTTGCCTTTTGAAAAGTTTGTGCTTTAGAAGGGACAAGAGTGCCAACTATTATAGCAAACCGAGTTGAAGCTATTGATACTGCAGCACACGATTTAATATCTGGAACAAGTAGTGGTCTGTCAGTATCTATGACACTGAATTTGCTATAAGCTACGGTATTGAAACGCGCGAATTAATTGTTGAATTGTTATCTTTACGAAATCACTTGGACTGAAGATTTCCTTGAAAAAGATGCAGAAGCGTGCTCGAAAGTCGAAGCGTCGTGGCCTTGAAACTTTTTATGTGGTGATGAAGTGTATTTTAATATCAGTGGTACAGCGAATACCCAAAGTTGACGTATTTGATCATTCGCAAATCCAAAAGCCAATCAAGAGGCTGATTTGCATTCTCCAAAAGTAATTGGTCGGTATGGGTTTACTTTATCATTCATTATGCGTCTGTTTTCATTTTTTTTCTTCTTTTTTTGAGAACGGCGAAGAATACGGAGAAGAGGTGTAAAGACGACATCAGGCGATACTGAAACATATCTAATAACACTGCAAAACTTTCTTATTCTTGATCTCCAACAGCCTAGATGCTTACAGTTTACCTTCTTCATGCTGAACAGAGCGCCTCCTCATGCTAGATTGCATATGCAGGAAGTTTTGCGGCAGCATTTTATCAACGACTGCGTAATCAGTCATGAATTTCTTACGAAATGGCCAGCCACCATGCTTGACCTTTCTCCATATCAGTTTTGGTTGTATATTCTAGAAATATTGATAGTTTAATCAATTTAAAGGACTAATCACAGCACGTCAGACAGATTAATGAAAACTTGCTGCAATTTTCTTTTGAGAATGAACACGGTACATCATGTAAATAGAAAATATATTGAAAACATTTGCAAATTTAATTAGAAATAAAAGGATAATTTTTTTTAATCGCTTCTGAATTATATAATCAACAAATGAAAAACAAATTTGTACAAAAAAAAAAGGTAGTTAAATGTTAAAAAGGAAATGTAGCTGCTAAAAAGAATTAACAGTATAATTACAAATGTAAGCTGAGATGGCTTCGTTTTCTTCAAAAAATTTCCCTCATATAAGCCGAAATTAACCCTTATAAAAGCCGACGCCGTTCTAAACCCTTATGTAAGCCGAAATGGAAAAAAAAAAAATTCTTGCAACTTTCAAACATGTCGCCATGAGGGCAAAAATTATGCCAAACAGATGGAATATTTTCCAATCAAATGGCTGAAAAGTAATACACC
Source organism: Caerostris darwini (assembly GCA_021605075.1). Classification (NCBI taxonomy): domain Eukaryota; kingdom Metazoa; phylum Arthropoda; class Arachnida; order Araneae; family Araneidae; genus Caerostris; species Caerostris darwini. The sequence goes on from BPLQ01006518.1 coordinate 436,125, forward strand.
AGACGTCAATGAGAAAAATTCTAACTTATAAATGGTAACCCTATCTGAAGCTAGCGCATTGTTTCTATTAAATTGTTGTCTTGCTTAGGATCTATGGTATCTGTGTTAATATGGATAAATATGGAAAAATAACTGGGATCTAGCGTTCTATAGAACCAGATAGGTCCCAATGGACACTTTAACATAAGGTAAGGCATTAAAATCTTATAATTACATACTTAAGAAAAAATACTGATAATGTAATAACACAAAACAAAAAACTAAAATAAATTGACCAGCGACATATTGTCAAAAGCACATCTGTTTGTATAATAAAGTAATAAAGCCATCAAATATATATATATATACATATACATGTGTATAATATATCAATGCAATATTTTTATGATTAATATAGTTTAATTTATTGTTTCCTTTGTGTAAAGATGATTAACATTTATTAAAAAGTTATTGCTTTAGAAGTTTAATTGATAATTATGTTAAGATCGAATATCTAAATTAAGAACTTTTTGTAATATCCCTATTTCGTCTACAGATACGCGTTCGTTTAAGTAAGGTGGAATAAAAACGATTTTATGTAGGTTTTTAATTTATTATATTTTAAAACTTTAAGCAATGTGTTTCTTCGGGTATCTGAGAAGCTGCTGCATCGAAAACATAACGTTGTAAAAAAATGTTTCTTAATTTAAGTGTAAATTGTATTCTTTAAAAAATTAAAACAATATTTTATTTTAATACATTTTTATGATCAACACATTCTATGCAGAAACAAAGTTTGCATTTTAGATTTGTGATATTTTATTTTCCTTATATTGGCAATAGTCGAGTTTCACAATGCTAAAAGGACAATTTTAACCGAAATTGATTAAACTGGAAACATTAATTAGCTTAGTAATATTATCTTAAAATATTTCTATCACCTCAGAATTTAAAAAAGCCATACAGCTGCGTTCCTTTCTCATTTAGAATGCTAAGCCAAAAACGTTTCCTCGTCGCTGAATTTTAAAAAGATATTCCAACAATGGCTTCTACCTAAAAAACACCATAGGTAGTAATAATATCGTTGAATACTTTTTTACAGTAATGAGAGTAGAAAAGTTTGCTTCTAATTTTTAAAAATATTGTTACTTAAATTTTAAAACCTAGGCCAGAGTATTTTAGCAGTTAATCAATTAAAATATATTTATAAGAGCTAGTGATAATATAGCTCAACTAAAAATCGCTTGAATATATTATGTGAGTTGATGCATCGCTTTATTTGACCATTATTATATAAATTTATTGTTTTTTTTTGTTCTTATTATTGTTGTACTCGATTGCAGCTAATCGTCGAGAGAAGAAAACTCTGTTTTCAGTAGAATTAATCATTTTTAATTGAGCACTCCCTACAAACATAGAAATTAATTTCAGTAATAATTTGCTTTAAAATGACATAATTTTCTGTTCTCTTTAAATAGTAAATATTACACAATAATAATTCATAATCCCATACTTCGATAGTAGTTTTGTAGTTTCATATTTTACTTTTAACGCTATGATTTTAGTGAAGAAGTTTAATATCACTGAATTCGATAAACAAATTCAAAGCTAATCCTAATCAAACTTATTAACTTACTTCGAAATTTAAGCTAATTTAAATATCTCTATTTCAATTTGGCATTTCACTAAATAATTAAGATTAATTTTCTGACTTTCCATTTTTTACTCTTTCATTGACTTATTAATAACTATTATTATTAGGGCTTATTAATAACATAAATGAGTTCACAAAAAGTCTCTTCCAAAATGATTCTTTCTAGGTAACTGTTATTTAGCTTATCTTTCTCAGAAATTCGAAACCTATCTCATCATAGTTCACATCTGATGTTTGGTCTACTTTATACTCGAGTACATACTGATTGGAGTAGTCCATTATTTTCCATGCCCATTATTAAAGTGTCTATTATTTTTCATTCATATCAGATGTTTATCCTATTTTATTTTTTACATGCTATTTAGTATTACAAAGGCTTATTTCTTTATTAATCTCGATTTCATCTTTTGTACCTAATGTCATGGATTTATATTTTGTCAAGATAAGCTTCATACAATGGATCAAAATAACTATATTAATCGTAATCAAATAGAAATATAATTAAATAAAGAAAAATCTTTATCGTTTCACGGAAAAAGATAACTCGATTATCATGCATTTTTTAAAGTGACACAATTCTATTCTTAATACTACCATAGCTTTCTTTCAGTTAACTTAAATAGAATGAATAGTATGTAAATTCGTCTGAAAAGGAAGGTAACAAATTTCTTTTAATTAGTAAAAGGCATATTCATTTTTGTCTTATCGACTTTTTCATTTAATTAAAATATCCCTAATGGATGAAATAATAATAACAAGATTTAACTATTTCTAGATAAATATCCTTCTTGTCATTTGTAATTAATGTATACGAAAGTTTAAATTGAAATACTTGAATAATAATTTCTTGTAGTTCACTTGTTTTGTGGCAGTTAACGAGGGAGTTTTTGAATTAAATCCACAGCTGGGATCAATTTATTAGAAAAATACGGCATTGAATTTCTCTTTACATTCTCCGTTTCCTCTTGTTACAATTTGCATTCAACTGTCTTTCTGGGGTAGATTTTTACAAGGTATTCATCTGACTGTTATTTATGTATGTATTTATTTATTTTGAATGTATTGCTTTTGGAAACGACGTATCTTCGAAAATTATTGCGGGAAAAATGAAAAATAAATACCTATTTATTATTTCAATTATTTTTGGACAAAAACATTGCGTACAAGAAAGTGCTAAGAAATGAAAGATTTTACTTAATTTTTATAAATAGATGTGCTAAGATTTTCATGCTAAGATTTTTTTTTTTATTAATTAGCATATAAAATACTATGAATAGTAGATTTCTATAAATTAAAATTCTGTAAATGAAGATACAGATATGTAGGGACTCCAGCTTTACATTGAAATCATTGAAGGGGCTGCTATGCCAACATCTACATTGTGCTATTACATTTTGGGGCGAATCAGGTGAGAATTTTTGAAAGACGGAATGGAGGACGCACCCTATTCCCTCCATCTCGAAACCGAGGGAAGAAGTTTCTGGCATATAGATTTAACATGCCCTTCTCAGACATAAAGTTAAGAATTTGTTCGTCTTCACCTCTCAGGTTTTTAAGCGAACTTTGTCAGTTCCAAAACACAACGCTCTCTCCTTACCCAAATTACCAGTTTATTCTTTAAACATTGATTCATCATTATAAATCATATGAATTTAAAATTTCAAATTGTTCTAGTTATTGATGGCTTTATTCATATCTTTTTTACTTTATTTGAAATGCTTAAGCCATAAAAATGGTGCTAAGGAAAGAGAAAATGTGACGTCAGACTTGAAGCTTCTTAAATAGTGCGGCTTTAAATGCCTGCTCGCGCGATAGCTGTCAGTTAAGTCGCAGCTACTTTCCAGACATGTCACAAGAAATGTCTGCAAATGGCTCATGCCATATGTTAAGGACGGTCAACAAGTTGATCACATAACATTTTCTGATCTCAACGAAAACAGCAGTTCATATTTGATTTGGATGATTCCTAATTTGATTGTAGTCCTTTAAACTTTTGCAAAAATTAAAGGTGTAATTGAATATTACTCATTTTCTTTTATAAAAACTAAAATTAATTTTTAATTTTTATACAGAGGGAAAAACTTGTGAAAAACAACTAAAATTTGATTATAAACAACCAAAATTTGTCATATTTTTATCCTACATCCTCATAAGTGTAATGTCAAAAATAGTTTAAAAGGTTGACCTGATTATAAAAATTAGATCATTCGAAATATTTATTTTTTTTGAATCCGGATTAAAGAAAATTAAAACATCATTCTTATTTACTAATTGACGAATTCAAAATGTATTGAAACTATTTTTATCAGATTACCATACCTTCTGCAAAGATTCATCCCTCAAACTTTAATCTTAGGTATGTAAACAGATTTTATAATGATAAGCATTTTATTTCTCCTACAACAGAATTGTAAATTTCTTTCAATTAATAAATAATATTAACACTTCGTGTAAAGCTTTATCTGCAGTTAATTAGAGTTTGTATAATATTACGAAACTGATTTATAATATTTATATGGTTTTAATCAAATTGACACTTTTAAGACTTCTGAAATTGCCCACTCACATTATGAGCTTTATAGTTATTTCATTTTTAGATTAAAAATATCTATCTATATTAATATTAAGTTCTTTGAAAAAAGCTCTATTCTTACACCTTTTTATGTTTTTGGTAAATAATGAAATAAAAACTCGAAAATAAAAAGTAGGCTAATTATAGATCGTTTTTTTTTTCCCCCTACAAACATGGGTTGCTTCAAAAGAAATTTAGCATACTTCATAAAACTGTACTGTATTAATTTCAACTTTCTTTAAAAAATTATACAGCTTACAATATTTTTATATGTCCCTGAAAAGAAACTTTAAAGTACAAAAAATGTATTCCTTATTAGTTTTAACGACGCTTTTATTTATTATTAATATAACTCGTCATATGATAAGTACATAATTTCTACTGATTGTTTGTTGATAGTTATTAAACACATAAGCAAAGTTTTAAGTACAAGAAAACTAATGGAAAAATTGAAAGAGGTGAAAGTTTCTTGATTTATTCTTGAATATAGATATTTGAAGTTTTTGTTGAATAAAAATTATTCTAAATAAAACATTTTCTCTAAAGAATTCTTCAAGAAAACAAAGAAAGGTGATAATATTTTATTCTACGTAATAACATTGTTTTTTTAAATATTCTTATATTTGATTATAGTACATCGGTCCTAAAAAAATTGGAACTCAAAAATCTAAGATGTCAAGAAAAATTCTATAAGTTAACTCTCTTAAAAGGTGGTAAATATAACGAATCAGTATGTCTTGAATGCGTGAAATATTTTCATTTGTAATTTAACATTAACGCCATTAATCACATATGAGAAAGTTTTTTGCATGTTTATTGTTTATATAAACTTTTCTTGTTCACTGAATAGTTGGCAATAAAAGCTGAATGAAATGTAATCAGGCAAAAAGTTTCGTATAAAAAAAAGTTTTCTATCACTTATAAAATATCATACATGAAAAGGTTAAAATGATAATTTAGATAAAGATATTGCAATATATAAGAGAAACATACAAGAAATATATTTTTTATATGTTCCTACAGATTTCAAAAAACTAGGAATTAAATTTTATTCATCCATTAAATCCCTATTTGTTGAGAAAAAAAGTTATTAATCGCTTAATAAAACTACTCTTTTATATGTCCAGTTTCTAACAATTACCTTGCCTCCTAATAATTTACTTAAACCTTTTTCCTACTCGTCGAAGAATTGCAAACATTTTAAAACAATTTGGGTCATTGAACTTGCTTTACTTTCCTTCATTTCGTCATTGCCAATCTTCAAACATTTCACTGGCAAAGAACAGAACATAACAAATGAGCTTCTAGAAACTTATTAAGTCTCTCCACCGCAATTGATTGACATTGGGCTTTTTTTTCTTGCAACCGCATTCTCTCTTTATTAACGCAGAGTGTAGTTTTATTTATTCGAGGGAGGGAAATCACGATGAAACAAATAAGAAATTCAACTAATGACGGCAAAAAATCGATTTGTAATTTGCCACGATAGGTGGACTGCAAATCAAATCCAGATGCACCACCAGATAAGATTTTAAGTTTGAACCGAAGTGAGAATTTCATAATGAAAATATTTATGTGATTGATTAGCGGATTTAATGTGAGATAGGTTGCACGAAATCGCTTATTGGCGTAACATGTAGAAAAAGATGGGATTTCGGCTCAGATTTGTTTTCTTTATTTCGAATTATGTCTCAAGTAGTTTTAGCAGAGATGGGGTAAATGTATAGAATCGGCCATGAACTCCACTATTGCATATCTTAATTCAGTTTGATGTATTGCGAGATTTTACTTTTGGCGTTCTTAGCATATAAGTCTAACTTGTTTGCTTTGGCTTATTGGCAAATGCTAAGAACATCTGCTTAAACACACTTTACTTGGAAAGATATAATAAGTGCCTGTAATATCATTATATTTCAAAAATTAAAGTTTGCAGTTGCACTGATTTTTTCCCATAACTGTTTCACAGTTTATTTTTGCTTCAACATTTTAGAAAAAATATTTTTGTCAATGAAAGAATATAAAACAATTACTTCTGGTCTCAATTAATCTTTTTTAAACTTTTATAATATAATATCAAATTATTGTACATTATTTATCAAAATTTATTTAAAAAGAAATTATATTCCTAGTTTATCGAGTCTTAAGAAAACTTAAAGAAATTTTAAATTAATACTTAAGAAAATTTGTCTCAAAAAATTTTATCAATCATTCATTCAAGTCAAGTTCTTTAGTGACACTGCATATTTTGCTTCTCTTTGACATATGCTACTGGCTTGGGTCTTTTGAAAGTCTCATTATTCGAATCCTACAATGAGTTACCAATTGCTCAACATCCTTACAATTTTCAAACGGTACTATAGTATTGTTTGGAGTATACATTAAAGGTCATTGAGAGAATGTCATTACACTCTGAATTACAAATTGGTCAATAGCTTGGTTCCAGTATAGCGCGCAATTGTGATTTGGTAGATCCCCTTTGACACTAGTATTGTATGGTAAAGCACCGCAAGATTTATTCCACTGAATATGTGAAGGATCACTAAGGAAATTTCTTCTGATACCAAGTGCTATTTCGTATTGCATGAAATCTTTTTTCTTCTAAAGGTATCAATATAGCGATTTATTTGTTCAAAATTGGTAATAAGCTCGTTATGGGACAAGTACATCACTTTTGCCAGAAAAAATTTTATTATTCCTTTTCACTTTATTTTGTATAATATTTTATGAATGAGATACCAGTAATATACGACAGTATTTCATGTAAACATTTATCATAATAAAAAAGAAAAATGAGCCTTTGTTGGCAACTTTGCTCAATGGAAGTCTTTGCAATGGAAGTCTTCTAAACGATCAAAAGATTATCGTTTGTTAATTAAATGAATTAGTTATTAGGTAACTATTATTTAGGTTTCAAAATACAAGACTAGTTCTTTCAATAAATTTTAAAATCTTATTGAAATTTTAAAATTTTTAGAGCTACGATACTAATTATCTTTTCTTTATTGAAACCATTTTTTTTTCTTTTCTATTATTTTTTATTATAGTTATTGTTTTTAATAATTTTGTTTAGGGAATTCCACATTTGAACTCTATTATTAAAGACAAAGATAGGAAAAACCCCATTTAATTCCTAACTGATAAAAGCAAATATCCGATATTAAAGAAAAGTATCCAAACTTTCAACAAATTTTTGACACTTTTTAAGAAAGACCTTGCAAAATATAGATAGAAAGAATATTTCTAAAAATTGATTTTCAGTCAACATTTACTTATATTTTCCTTATTGGGAAATGTAGGATTGTTTCATTTCCTTTTTTTATTTTTATTCGTAAGTTCCAGAAGTTTTCGAAGAATTCCAACTGAATATGACATAAAGAACAGCACTACATCACATTCCATCAGCAACAGAGCTCTTAACATCCAGAAGGATGGTTGAAACTCTTTTTGCTCGCATAATTCCACCTTTCTTATTGATCTAGAAGTAGAGAATGAGCTTTCATTCTTTAATTAGTTCCGAAATTCGTAAGTTATTGTTGTAAAACATAAATCTTAAACTAAGAATTTATAAACAAATCTGCTTTTCTTTCAAACTATTATCTAACTTTTATCAGATCTTTTTTCAAATTTCATTAATTGTGCCATTTCAGTACTTATTTTGATTGAATGAAATTAACGATAGGATTTTTCAAAAAGATTGCCATGCCAATTTAATAAAAGGTAGGATGTTTATAAAAATAATTTATCATATTTAAGATGATAGTTTGTTGGTTTTCTCAGGAATGGAACGGTTCAAAAATAGATAAAATAAAATATACTTTTTTTTTATTTAACCTGCCATTAAATTAATTTTATTTATGTAATTTAACCGTCAGTAAATATTTAAAATAAGACAATTATTCGAAAAGAAAGAAAATCCTCAATCTCCTTGATATATATAAGCAAGCATTCGAATGTACGAAGTTCGATTGCTGTTGCCATCACTGTTTTCAGAAACAGGAGATTCGATGTTGATTGTGATAATTAATATAAATATATTTCAGTAGGTAGTTGCATCTCCTGAAGAAGTTTCCGAGGTTTCTCTTAAATACTCACAATTGAGGGGCAGTTATTCCCGGAAGTTCTCCAGAGAACAATAGCCTTCCTCTTAACGCACTAAGGAGTGTTTGGGGCAGGACAAAAAGCCCTGATTAAATTAAGTAAATCATTAAAATTTTTGTAACTTGACATGCAGTATAAACGGGATGCATTGACACTCATTTAAAAATGATTATTAATGTCTGAAAATCTGAATTCATTAAATAAGTCTATTTCATTACTCTAAAAAGTTATATAAATCTGTATCCTTTTTTTTATCATAAATTTTTTCATTTATTATAGTAGATTTCTTAAGCTTTTTTAAAAAAGGATTTTAGACTCTTTTTGTTATAGTAATTCTTATTTTTCTGAACCATTTTAAATTCTTCATGAGAAATGTGCAAAGCATATATAGCATTATTAGCAAACATTATTTGACTTTGAAATTTGAATTCCAAAATCCTCCCCAATCTAATTAAAAAATTCTTTGAAAGATTTTTTAACAAATTATAATTGTTTAAACATAAAGTGCATTAATAAAAAAAATTGTTAATTTCATCTTTTTTTTTTTTTTTTTTTTTTTTTTTACCCCTACAAATACTGAGCCATCTGTTTTCATTAATTTTGTTTGCTGAATTTCTTTTCAGTAACAACTACATTGCGATGTTCCTAGTTGTTTAAAAGTATTTCAGTTTTCAACATCATCAAAAATTCCCCTATAAGAGGATATTCTCAGGTTCTACAATTCATCTCTATTAGAAGCAAAATTTTTTTAATAATTTCTGTAAAACAAATTTGTCGATGGTTTTTTAAAAACATAAATGATTTAACGTTATTCCAAATTAAATAAATCATGATAAAATATTCTTAATTTAATCAATTTACTCATTCATATTTAAATTCTTACAGTGTAATTAGTATCAAGTTAATCAAACATATTGACAAGTTTAGTTATTTGTCAAATGCATAATTTATGTGCTTATTTCTTCCCCCGTGAATATACTTACTTTATTACGCTTTTCTTCTAAAAACATTTCAAACCTTTTCTCATCATGAGAACTTCACAAATTTATAATAGGTTTGTAAATCTAAATCACATCCTTGAGTCCTTTAAACGCCTTCCAATCAGAATCAAAATCCTTTTAAAAATACTTACTTAATCCTTAAAAAAGTATAATTCATTTAAAATTGCTAGAAATATTTTTATGCTTATATACTTATATATATAGCCATTTTACCATCATCAGAAATTTACAATATAAGACAGGTCATCTAATTTAAGTAACATTCATAGATAATTCATGATTATCAGAATCGAACATTTAAAATAAATAATTTCAAGGTAAATCTTTGTGGATATAATTTATTAAATTATTAGAATATTTTTGCAAATATATTTTCATAACTATGGTTATTTATTATTATATAATTTTTTGTGAAATCCTTTCTTCTTTTTTCATTCTCATGAATCTCTGTACTTCGTTATCTATTCACCTCTTACTTCTTCAAAAACTTTTCAACTCCTCCATCCTCATCAGAAACTTTCAAACAAGTTCCCAACAACGGGGCTCGAAATTTGAATTGCACCTTCAGGTCCTAAAACTTCTCCAATCAGAACCGAAATCTGGAGATTGGAACCGGACGCTTTAATTCCCTCAACCAGATTACAGGGGAACCCTCTTTCACCCTTAAAGAGATTACAGGGCCCTCTAACTGAAGTGACCAACCACACTGATTTATTTGTTCCCTGACCAAACCCTGAAGCTGTGCAAGGAAGGGTCCTATTCAACAATCCCTGGTGTCTGAAAAGCATCTGAAACCCATACTTCCAATTTCTGCCGATAGATGGCAGTAGTCGAATCCGTTGGAATCAAGAACCAGCTGTAGGGACTGAGTAATATCAAGAGAAGATTAGGGTATTCGTCCTGTTGGAGCAACAGGAATCGGTCGTGCTTTCAAGAGTTTCGTAACTTTCAGAAGTTTGAGACCCTAGTTGGCGCTCTCGGACTGTCTTGTCAGCGGTTGAGTTGCGTCCGTTTCGGCGGCGTGTCCTCTGATTTACTGTCATCATTTCGGCTGCATCTTGTTGGACTAATGTCTGTTTGAGAATTTAGAAGAGATCCTGTAGGCAGCTTTTTTGCAAAAGTGGTCCTGTATCTGGTAAGTTGTTTTATACGCTCGCCGGTGTCTGCCAGTTGTCGGCTTTTTTTCTGCATTGTTTAGCGTGTTAAATTTGTTTTTGTTCAAAATTGTAAAAGTTATTAAGTTTTTTTTTTTTTTATTTGCTTGTTATATTTTCGTTTTTTAAAAAATTTATTTGATATAAGTTATTTTTTGTTACTTAAAATATGTGCATGGTGATTGCCATTATGCTTGTATGTATAACAGCAAATTTATGGAATGTTATTTATACTTATCAAACTTGTTGTTTTTGTACGTGTTTAGTTTCTTATTAGTTAAACACTTTTAATTTTTATAAAATTACGAAGCAAACTTCGTGTTTTAATTAATAATAAATCAATGATTGTGCTCAAAAATATGAAGATTTTTTTTTATAAAACTTACATTTAAATACTTTCAAATTAAATAAAAAATTATTAAAAGCGAAATATCATGTCTTTCTATCTTACGCCTGATATGATAAGAAAGTGAATTATTAAACATTCTATAACTTGTATTATTTTTAAAACAGAATAAATTTTTTAATAAAAGTGTATGAAATTTTAATTACTTCTGTAAGTTATTTTGTTAAATAAAATGTATAAAATTTCCTTATTTGCAAAAGAGTTCATTTTATGTACGATTTCATTTAAAAATTCTACCAAAATTTTTTATGAAATTATTACATAAAATAGTAATACTGCTTTTAATGCTATAAAAGTGTTTACTTTTAATGTTATTCTAAACAAAATATTTAGCTTTAAGATACTACGCAAGTAAAATTCGCAGTACTATTCTCAATATGTTATTTCAGTTAATTAAATTAAATATCACCTAACTGAGATTGTAATACGATTTTCATGCATACAATAATATTTGTTTTGAAAAATTTGTAATAGATAAATGCTAGGATTTCAGTGCTCAATTATTTTTTACAATATAATTTTATCAAATCGAAGATAAATTGTAACTTAAATAAAAAAAATAAATATTAAAATATGAATCATTTATAATACTTTTACTGTTAAAAATAATTATAATTCTTAATTAGTTATTACTGTTAATAATAATAGGAAATTTTTTTGAATATCTTTTAAGATATGAATCTAAGACATCATAAGAGTTCTATTACACTTTTTTCTAATATTTTAAAAATAATTTTTTAAATGTTCTGAAATCAAATCATTGCATGAAATAAATTTGTGTAATAAACATTTTTAAGAAATAAATAAACGTTCTTTTTATTAATATTAATAGATTGAAAAAAAATGTTTTAATCTAATTTTTGGACGGAAAAAGTTGAATTGTCCTGTTAAGTAATAAAATGAACTTTTTACTTTGAAATATTTACTTTATGTCTCGAGATTTCTTAAAATATTCTAATATCTTAATAAAATTTTGCAAAGAAAAATTCGTTGAAACATGCTACCGAAATGCAAAGCATTGTTTTTAATTAATCTTACGATTGTGTGATTTTGTCTTGATCTTGTCGACAGTATTATTATTACTTCAGTTTTTCTTGTAATTCCTATTTTACTTTCGAAAGAGGTGTTACGCTTTTATTATTATGCATGAACCAAATTAATTAAGATAATTTTTATTTACGTTAGCATTGGTAGGATTTCTAGTAATGCATAAGCGTTGTACAATTGAAATGTTTCTAAGATTAAAATAATAGCAATTGTAAAAGATTAGTAAAAATGCCCATTTTAAACTTACTTTTAGATTATTTTAAAATAGCTTGTTGTATTTCATTATCGATAATTATTTATCATATTTGGCTGATGTAATAAATGTATAATACTAGCAGAATACACCAAATAATTTTAAAAGTCAAATCTGAATTAAATAATTATAAATGTTTATTTATTTATCAAACAATAGAAAATGTTTGCCATATCTGCGTTATGTTTATGGTTAATTTTTCGGAATATATGATTAGAAGATTGAATTTGAATGGAGAAAAGTGCCAACTTAGCGGTAGCAATATTTTGACTGTTCAACATCTGTAGAAGATTATACTTTCAATGTAAAAAGCATCAAATTTAAAATTTTATAATGTAGAAAAGGGCAACATTAAAGTATAAAAAGGATTATCATTTTAAAGTCTATTAAAAATTATTATTCATTGGTTAAAATGATATTATAGTACATAATCCGTTATCGCTTGATTATAATTAATATACATATGAAAGGTTTATAGAAACCAAACTGGTTACGAAAATTAAGTGTATTGCAAAGATTATAACTTAAAAAATGCAGAAAATTTATCAAATACTCATTGGTTTTCTTTTATCATAATTTAATATTTCCTAAAGAATTGAATATACAATATACCATTCATACCACATGTACCATAAAATCAATTACTATATATAAATAAATGTAAGATTCAATAGAGTTGATCCTTTTTTATTAAAGATTTATTTTAAAAAAGAGGATTTTTTAAAAATATTAAAAGTTATCAATTGTTTTACTCGGTTTTGTTGTTTTAAAATAGAATGAGATGTTTATGAAGTTAAAGTATTATATATAGTTGGATTAATGTTTCTTTAATAGATTAAAATAATAGTTCTTTTAAAAATATGTTATGGCTAGACGTATTACCTTTAACACATTCTATAATGTCTATGTTCTGATTTTTAGTATTATTATAGTTAATTTTTCTCATACATTTCATTTTCACTTGATTGTTTACATAAAAATGGTTTTATTTTGTTTCTATGATATTTAATGATGCATCAAAAATATAAAATATATTTGTTGCGTGTTTATCCTTTATAATGCTTATTATTTATTTGACTTGAAAAAAATGTTCTTTGCTATTGATGGGGTGCATTAGTAACTAAGCTTCTTACAAACAATTCTAATTTCTTAACAAACGATGGTTTTCATTCCATTCATTTTTTTAAAAAAATAAAAGTTTATTTTGAAATTTCAAAACATTCATTTTATTGTTTGATATTGGTTGCTGATTATTTGTAGCTGTACATTAAAAGATAGAATGAATGCGAAATTAGTAGAAAGTACATCAAGAGAAAAGAAATTTACGTCAATTAAAAATAACAATCGCAAATCATACTTAGAAAGACGTCTCCAAAAAGTTCACGGAATGCTGTATCAATTCTAAAAACTAATCTTTTTTGCAGAACCGTAATCTAAAGAGATTCCAATTACTTTGGAGATAATTTTACAAAAATGTTCTTTTTGGTAATAAAATATTCTTTGATTCGACTTTTAAATTTTTATTATTAATTCTCGATTCGAGTTTGTTTTTTGACAGTATGAAAGAAAACAAGAGTTCTTTTTAAGAGCAATATTCAAAATGTAAAGCAAATTTCTTGACACTCGACTGTATGTGTCAGGATTTCACATGGTTGTCATTTTTCGCCGAGAACAGATTCGAAACGGTGTTTTCGTTGCATTCGGTAGAGGGAAAACGTAACGTGCGTTGGGTAAGAGTTGTTGACAACTTTTCGAGCTGCATCGACGTTGAATTTGCGTTCTGTGTAAGTAATTATTGATGAAAGGATCCTCCATTCGTGATTCCGAAAAGTTTGCTTTTAAATTTCATTTGATACTGATTAAAAGGAATTGAAATAGGACTAGTAATGTCATTAAGATAGCAATCAACAGTCAGTAAGAGAGCTAAATGCCTTTGCATTGAATTTATTACTCTGAAGCTATTATGCTGTTATATTATTTATTTGAAATCTGTTATGGTTTTATTCCAAAATGTAATGTGTAATATGTACAGAATTTCTGATATCCTATTTGTTACATAAAAAAAAAAGAAAGATTACATAAGTCTGTTTAATTTAATTTAACTGGTAACAACATCCTGTAATGCAATTTTAAAAAAAATTATGTCGACTTCCGCTGTATTCTGGAAAACATTTCACTGCATTTGCGTAAGAGTTAATGACAAGACTTTTCAAGTGTCAGTGAGTTGCTTTTGCTGTTTATATAAGAAATTATGAATGAAATGATTTTTTTTGAAATATTTATTTGAAATCTGTTATGGTTTTATTCCAAAATGTAATGTGTAATATGTACAGAATTTCTGATATCCTATTTGTTACATAAAAAAGAAAGATTACATAAGTCTGTTTAATTTAATTTAACTGGTAACAACATCCTGTAATGCAATTTTAAAAAAAATTATGTCGACTTCCGCTGTATTCTGGAAAACATTTCACTGCATTTGCGTAAGAGTTAATGACAAGACTTTTCAAGTGTCAGTGAGTTGCTTTTGCTGTTTATATAAGAAATTATGAATGAAATGATTCTGTTTTCACATTTCCAAAAATAACGCGATCAAGATGGTTTTGAAGTTTCAGTTGATACCATTTTGATAAAGAAATTGATGAGAATAAAGCTCGAAGAATTGAAACTTAAATAAGCTAAGTTTTTACATGAAAAATTAAAAACATTAATTTTAGTATGGGAATGTTGACATATTTTTAATAACAAAAAATCCAGTGTTATATTTATTGCATACAAAACTGTTCTACTTGATTTATGGCTGTAATATTCTTGCATGTATAGAATTCTTCATTTTTCATTTTCATTTAAGTGTTTCATTTTAATTTGGATATTTTGATCTAAGGAGAATTTATTGTTTAATAATTAAAATGAAGCTAATCTATCTTATCTGCGAGTATTCATAAAAAAAAATGCATTTTTTTTTTTTTTTGCATTGCTTTTATTACTTATCGACTTAGATTACTTGTGTTTCAAAAAAGTTTTTATTTATTTAATTTATCCCTAAAATATTTATAGATTATAGTTCTTGAATTGCTTCTATAGCATTTATTGCTTTCTCCTAATATATTTCTTATGACGGATTAAATAAAAATAATTAATTGTTAGTAAAATAAATTAAAATCAGGCTAATAATTATATTCACTAATATTAATTTATTAAAACTAGTTAATTTAATTCAATCTTAGAAAATTCATACTTATAGATCAATAATTACATTCATTTATTTTTTTTACAGATTTGAATTCTTATGTGTATATTATGTAAAACTTAACTGTTATAGTATAATTCAGAAATAATCATTCATAAGCTTAACTGTTATAGTATAATTCAGAAATAATCATTCATAAGAAATATTTATTTCGTAAAAACATTATTCTGTTTGGTTGTGCCTAAAAACATTGACCATCTAAAAATGTCGTATATGAAATATATAATTTAAAAAGAAAAAACTATTTCATTCACTTTTAAAGAAATATATCCCAGGGATATTAGGGTAAGAAATTTCTAGTAATTTATGCAGCAACTTTATTTACTTTACTTTTTAACATTAAAATTAATATTTATAAGATTTATTCAAAAAGGGTTTTTTCCTTTATCTAATTAATATTTATTTTCTTCCTTATTTATTTTATTTATTTATAGTAACTCTAACCTAATCATGGCGGCCTAACTATATATAAAAATATTTAAATAAATTTGTATTAAAGAGTTTTAAAAAATGTCAAAATTAAATGAGACGAATATGTCCCGATATTTTAGAATTATTTATTATTTTATTTTATTAGATAACAATTCGTTTTGCAGATTAATCTGTTTTTTATTCCTCATTACTTTAAGAAATTCTTTTTAAGGCCAGTGGTCTTAACTGAAGTATTCATTTGAAATTTTCGAATGAAAGCCACTTATAAGCATAAAAATCTTAAATATGAAAAAGAAAGATTTATTATGAAAATTCTGAAAATTGTTTTTTTTAACGTTATCCTTTAATATTATTTACTAAACCTTTGAACATTTTGTTAAATTTATATTTGTTAAATTTGGCATTTATTTAACGTTTCGTTCTAATAATGAAATTTTTTTAAGTCATCATTAATATTATACGCCATAGATTTTTATTCTTTATTTTTTACCTCTTTTAACTCATCATTAAATTGTAAAAATAGTAATTAGAATTGCCTTTTTTATATGTAAAATAAAAACTCCTTTTTTTAGTTTTATGAAAAATATTTTGTTTTAAAATAAATATTTTTATGGAGAGTTTAGTGACGTTTTAGTTTTGATGTGTGTAAAACAATATTTTTTAAAGGTATTTTAGAATGTTTTTTCAAAAAATAAGGTTTTTGAATGAAACATTAAGATGAATAAATTAAGACTTTTTTATTTATATAAGAAAACAAAAATATGTATTCTTACAACTTAATTTACTGATAGTATACTTATAAATAGTTAATTTAATGTAAAAATTTTCATTACTATTAATTAAAAAGAATAATTAAACTACTTATTTATAAAAAGCAAAATTGAAATCGTATTAAATTGAAATATAACATAAATTGTGTTAAAAATTTAAAAATAAATGCGTGTTTAAATAGATATCATATAACGGAACAAAAACACTTTTTACAATATTGATAGTTATAAATAGTTAAATTATATTTACGTTTATTATTAAGGAACGTTATAAAAATCTTATTTTTAATTTACATTGTTAAAATTTGTTTATATTTGTTTAAATTTGTTAATATGTGAAATGTTTAATTTCACATATTAAACTAAAACATTATCATTTTTCGATCTAATGATAAAAATAGTCTGTTAAAAAAATCTGGTCAAATATTTACCAAACTTCCCACATGATAGTTCTGATAAATAAAAGCCCTTTTATAGTTGACTCTTCTTTAAAGTCGACTGATTATCAGTTCTTGGAATATCCTTTTACATTTTCAGTCATCTCCTGCTTACGATAAAACAAAGGATTTATTTTTTTAGGCTGTCGAATCAACGATATCCGTCTGTAAAAGATTTTAGCGGTTGCAAAGTCGTGATAGAAATAATGGTTTCAGATTTCTTAAGTCTAACCAGAACTCTGTGTTGTCATTGGACTGGTGCCAGAAACACAAAGTCTTGGAGATTCTCGAACTTCTCTTTATTTTTATTATTCCGAATCAAAAGATTTGTATTAACCCAACTAGGTTTCTTTGATGCGTCGCCTGACTTCGAGAAGTCAGCGGTTTCCAACTCGAAATTGATTTTTATCAGGTATTGTAATGATGTTTATGACACATCACTGTGGTTTGAGGAAAAATTGCATTTTCTTATTTTTTTCATATTTGACAGGTATTCTTGTATTACTTTTTCCTCCTTCTAAGAAATAAAACTGAGTCATTTTAATTTTGGTTTATATGTCATATGAAAGTTTAAAAATAATAATGTTATTTAAGGAGAGTTTTATTTTTTTGTTGTTTATTGCGAAAAAAAATATCGTGAGTTATTTAGATATAGTTTTCTTTTTTCATATTTGTGTAGCCACTCATCTATTTTAATATTCATAATTGGCTTTTCCCAAACTATATATATATATATATATAGTTATTTTATTATCAACAGGCATCTTTTTGCTTATCATTGGATAAAAAAATTTTTAGTAACTAAATTTCTTTTTCTGCTATTATGTAATTATTCTAATGCATTGCCAGTTTGAAATGGATTAATTATATTATATTTATCAACGACTATGTATTATCTTTTCTATGATAGGCTTTGGTATGTTAAGCACGTCTAAAGTATACAATTTCCCACAACTATATATATATATATATAGTTATTTTATTATCAACTGGCATTTTTTTTGCTTATCATTAGATAAAAAAAATTTTTAGTAACTAAATATCTGAGATTCTATTAAAATGAATCTCTTTCTGCCTTTGCTTCCTAAGTAACTTCATGCATGATATGATAAATATAATAATGTATTGTAATTTTTCTATAGCATTGCCAATTTGAAAGGGATTCATTATATTATATTTATTAACGACTGTGTATTATCTTTTCTATGATAGACTTCGGTATGTTAAGCTAGGCTAAGGTATAAAAATTATAGTCATCATAAATTTAAAATTTATTTTATGATCTTCAACTTTAAATTACATTATTTATTTTATGAGAGATTTACGTCTAAGATTAGAAGAAGAATTATTAGAAGTTTAGATTTAGTTAGATTTAGTTTTAGAAGATTTTAAATCGATGTTTTTTACATTCATGTTTTGTAATGTAATAAAAAGATTTATTTCTCAGAATTTTCTTCATTTTTATCGTTGTTGAAAGTGATCGTAGATTAGTAACACAAAATGCAGCTTTGTATCTGCTGCATAGATTGTTTTATTAAAATCATTAGAAGTATAATAATTTAATGATGAATAGGATTTTCTAAAAAAATATTATTATTATTTATTAGATTTTATTCCAGTTTTTTTTTTATTTCATTGTATTGAATTTTTCTTTAAATTTTGTTGCTGAAATTGGATAAATAAAATGAACAATCCATTTTCAGTTTGTTCATTAAGTGTGTAAAAGAAAAATCCTTCTTTTTATTCAACTTCTAATCATATAAATATTTGCAGTGGAACGATATTTGTTTGCGTGCAGGATTTATTTATATAAGCGTTTTCGTTTCATACATAACATTTTTCTTTTATTCATATTTTCGTGTCTGTTAGTTGCGAGTCGTAACTATCATATAATACGAATACAGAAAATGATTATGCGCATGTAATAAATTCTACTCATGTATTTTACATTTACAATAGGATCAGTATAGAAATTTCAACTAGACGCAGCGTTTATATTATATTATATTATAATGTACTTTTAAGAAAACTTATTAGTTTATAAATTTTTATAGTAAAACAATTGTGTAAATAAGTATCATGGATATTTCTTAAATTTACACTTATATTGTTTTTAAGGAATATTAGTTAAAACGCAGTGGAGCAAATTATTTCCTTATTTTTAGAAATAAAAAAATAGGAAAAATATTTTTTATATATTATATGAATATATTTTCATATTTATTTTGAATTGTTTCCACTTTTTGTTGAGGAAAAAAGTGTTACAAATTAAATTAATTTTTATTGGTAAGGTAAAAAGTTATTTTTATGTTTTTCTCTTATTATTTTTTAGTGTTGTTTGTTGTAGAGCAAATCTAATTTCTAATGGTTTGTTACACTCTAGCTACACATTGAGCTATTTGTAAAAAAATTGTTAGAAATTTATAAGGAAAAAACATCAGCAAGAAAATAGCAACATCTATGCCTTACAGATGTTGCTCAAACTATTAATTCAAACCAATATTCTCTTGTGGTACTAATCTTCATGTAATGGAATGGAGTTTAAGTGTTCGAATTTAAAAGTCGTTTTGAATTTAAAACTTGGGACTAATTGATATCGATATTAATACTTGTAATTAATATCGATATGCTTATTTGTTACATTAAGTATGTATAGTTGTTAATTAACTTAAATACAGGAAACTGTCAAGTTTGTAAAAAGTCTTAGAGATGTTTTGTTTCCTTGCTTTCATATTACATATTAACCATCAAAATATTCAAACTTTTAAATTCATCAATGTAAACAACAAATTAGTTATTTGACACGGGAAGTTTCATTGAGTATAAAAAAAATGCCTGTGTTAGTCTGTTAGTCTGAATTGAAGCTTAAATATTACCTTAGTTAATATTTGTAAAATAATATGAAGGAATATGAAAACAAGGTATATTATTGTATCAAAACCGTCCCCATGAAGGGTGTGGCCTTCCTCGAAGGAATGGCTGTCAGAGACTTGGTATTTACTTGTTGCATTGGAGGAAAACCAACAGATACTTGAACTATCAAAACTTTTCACAATTTTCATTGCATCTATTACAAAGTAGTGACTGTAGCACACACCACCAGAGGAATTGAACCCTCTAGCATGTTATCTAGTATTGAGTCTACCTAGTATTGAGTATTGAGCATGCGTAGTAGTATTGAGTATTGAGCATGCGTAGTAGTATTGAGTCTACCTAGTATTGAGTATTGAGCATGCGTAGTAGTATTGAATCTACCTAGTATTGAATATTAGCATGCGTAGTAGTAATGAGTCTACCTAGTATTGAGTATTGAGCAGGCGTAGTAGTATTGAGTCTACTTAGTATTAAGTATTGAGCATGCGTAGTAGTATTGAGTATTGAGCATGCTTAGTAGTATTGAGCCTACCTACTACTGAATATTGAGCATGCGTAGTAGTATTGAGTATTGAGCATGCGTAGTAGTATTGAGTATTGAGCATGCTTAGTAGTATTGAGCCTACCTACTACTGAATATTGAGCATGCGTAGTAGTATTGAGTATTGAGCATGCTTAGTAGTATTGAGCCTACCTACTACTGAATATTGAGCATGCGTAGTAGTATTGAGTCTACCTAGTATTGAGTAT
The DNA here is from genome assembly GCA_021605075.1 of Caerostris darwini. Classification (NCBI taxonomy): domain Eukaryota; kingdom Metazoa; phylum Arthropoda; class Arachnida; order Araneae; family Araneidae; genus Caerostris; species Caerostris darwini. The sequence goes on from BPLQ01006518.1 coordinate 456,802, forward strand.
TGAGCATGCGTAGTAGTATTGAGTCTACCTAGTATTGAGTATTAAGCATGCGTAGTAGTATTGAATCTACCTACTACTGAATATTGAGCATGCGTAGTAGTATTGAGTCTACCTAGTATTGAATATTGAGCATGCGTAGTAGTATTGAGTCTACCTAGTATTGAATATTGAGTATTGAGCACGCTTAGTAGTATTGAGTCTACCTAGTATTGAGCTTCCCATCAAAATCTTCAGAAGTTAACATTCACTTAGGAAACAAAAATTATTTATTTTACAGTCCCAACATTTAAAAAATTTTTTTTTTTTTTACATGTTGAAATAAACATGAGATGATCTTCAGCAACTATTATTACTACAAGTCAGATTTTGATTCGTATTTATTTTCGATAGGAGGAACTAAAGCGATATATATTTTATGTCAGTTCTTCCCATATGGGCTATAATATTTTGTTTTATTGCACGGATTGTGTCAGTGACAGGGGACCCTTTCTTCAAAAATATAAATACTTTCTATCGTAAAATATGAATAATGTTTTTGTCCTTCCCCCGAGGTTTTTTTCCCCGGCTGCCTCTTCTCCGTTTTGACTAATGCCATCGATGTATTTATACAGCATAAACATACAATTCAAATTTCTGGGGAGGAATTTTGTATTGGAAGAAGTACCTTTTATTGAAAATCTTGTAGGAACTTGAAATATAAATTTGAATTTGAATTGAAAGGAAAATAGAAGACATAGAAAGTTTGATGAATTTTTAACACTGTTAAATTTTTCATATTGCTTTGAGTTGAAGGTAATATTGTTAACAAACAAAATCTATTGTTGAAGCATTCAGAAAATTGCCAGTTGTGCATACTTTTAAGAAACATATTTTTAGAAATACACGTATTGAAATACATTGTATTTTTGCATGCATGTCAATGTATATATTTTAGAAAACGTTTTTTTCACATTTTCTATAGACGAAACATTTTTTAAACCGTCAAAATTTAGCAAAGCACAAATTATTTTTTATGGTAGGTAGTTTCATGTGAAAAAGAATTAGAAGAAAAAGGTTAAGAGCTCCATATTCATCAACTAGGGACATTTAAAATGACAAAATCACAAGATTTTAGACTATTGCCGGTGTTGGAATTCAGTGTGGGTATTGTCCTAGTCTCTTCCCTTTGAGTGACACACATGTGAGATGGTTTCTCTCATACTTATCAGGAAAGCAAGCTTTATTTTTCTTTCTTATGGGTATAATGCAATAACCCCCACCCCTCAAGTAGTTAAATAGTTCTGAATGCTCTAACATTTTGCCAAATCAGTTGTAACTGACATCACATCCTCATCATTAAAAAAAAAAAAATTTCACCTGAGGTCGTGCGCCACTGATAACATAAAAGAGACGAAGAAGACAATAAATTCAGCAAATCCAGCATTATCGAGGGTGAACAGTAATAAGTTTGCTATATTTCGAAATACGTTGATGTTAAGCAGTGTAACAACGAGCATTCTGGGGAAGCGATATTTGGAGATTTCGCCCTATCCATACTTCCTCCTCGAACCTAATTGAGACATTTTTAGTACTACAGATTTACGGTGTCTGGAATTAAAACACATAAACTTTCTGTTCGACTTGCTTGCTGGACTTTGAAAACCAAACATACTTAACCATCTGCCAGGCCTAGTCCTAGTCCTAGCCAGGCCTTATTTTTTCTGTCGATTCTTAAATGCAGTTCCAATGTATTTTTCAGATTTCAGCTGCAATTTTTACTATTATGAAAACTTAATAATTTAGGGTTACATTGGGCAATCTTTTAAAAAATTATATCCAAATTGAAATTTAAATCTAAATACACATTCTGCTGAATTCTTGTTCTGTCAATCTCCATTTAATAAACTTCTGTAAAATTAGATATCAACATTTAAAACATTTTAAATGTTCTGTAAATAGAGTGAATCAATGGTTTATTTGCATCAGATATTTTATTTATAATTTCAGTAATGTTTAAACTGATAAGCAATATTAACTGTAACTTTAAATAATACTTAATACTTTCTTACAGTTAATACTTTCAATGTAACATAAAACTTATATAATGTTTTTTTCTAGCATAATTTTATTCTATAAATTTTTCACAAAATATATGATATTACATTAAGCTAAAATGAAAATAAAGAGTCCTTTTTATTTTTATAACTTAGAAATGCATTTGTTCTCATGGAACTTAATGCTTCGAATATTCTCCAGACTAAAATATAAAAAATGCATGCATATTGTAAAGTAATAAAAGAACCTGTATTTTAGCGAACGTGATAGCAGACTCGGAAACTACTTGTTATTGATCGTAATGTAGTTAATGAGTATTTTGGAACTAAAAAACCACTGAGAGCGAAACCATTTTGATCATTATGAATCTCATGTTTCTCACTTGGGCCTTGGTAGAAAACAGAAATAATACTTTTCTATATGACTGGTGGCATCATTCATTTTTCCTCACATTTTTATTTGTTGGTTTTTACTTTTTGTTTAATATGCACACAATTACGAACCTACGGAATACAAAATTTTGATTGTATTAATATTCTTTTGTGCATTGAAGCACACTAACTTGGACAGTTGTTTGAAAGAAGAGTTTAAAACATCAGCTAACAAATAACTATAAATAAACGAATAACTATATTATTACTAATAAATTAATATTATTTTTAGCTAAAATTGCTTAGTTGTTGAATCATTACCTAAAGATCTTTTGTTTCTTATGAACATATTTAGCTGCATTTTTGGATTTAATGAGCCTTGTAGAAGCTATATTTATTCGGATAAGATTAATTTGTACAAGGAGTTTTACGGGTTCTTTTATATTTTCTGAATAACGAATAGTTAGCTGAGGCTAAGCTATAGATCATACACTTTCCTTATTGTTTCTAAGACCTGGTAGAAGACTAACCTGTTTATATGTATTTTTTTTTTCTACTTTTTATTTTTGTTAACTTAGTTCTTTCAAGCAATTGTGATTCTAATTTATTTTAAAAAAATTAAATAAGATGGTGTGTCTAGTTACTGTCTCAGTTTTTCCATCAGTATAATAACAATATTGTTCTCTCATAATACGTAATAATACATTAGTAGTCGGTAGTAGAGTATCGCAAATAGTGGGTTACAATAGTTGATGAAATACCGATCGATTGTACACAATGAGATTATAGATGCGTGAAAATAAATGCATTTTTCCATGAACACATTATTTCGAATTCTTTTCTTCAATTGTAACATAAATGGCATCTACTTTACTGCAATATTACTCAAGATTGTTAGTGAACTTATTTATTGATTTTCCATTTCAAATTTCGGTGGTATAATTTTGCTACACTCTGTGACACATTGGCTGTGCTAACAATCGCTCTTCTGTGATTTTTTGTATTGGTCTTAGTTCGTGAAAATAAAATAAAGTTCATTGTGTGTTCTTTTTATTTCGTTTGAAATTTCGATTAAAAAAAAAAAGAAAGAACATTGTCTCATTTAAGCCATAGTGTTTTCCTCTTACATGATTGACGTCTCTCCTACACTAATGGTTTTTAAGGCTATTAGTGAGTTTATGTATTGATTTTACGGCTTATGGTGAAGGAAAACAAACTGTTTCGCCGCTGAGATTTCTAAACAGGGAAGAAATAGATGCTGAGCTCTTCACCTTTTCGAATGGTAGTCATCCGTACCAATCTCAGTCATTTACATTCTGCTCAATCGAAAGGAATTATTCATGCTGCGTCAAATAGGTGTCATTAGTTTTTTAAACGCGAAGTAGTCATTCAAAGTCTGCTCGTGAAAGAATACCATGACTTTAACATAATTAGGATGACATTTTGGTTTTAAAGTTATACCGTCGAGATTTATTCAACTCAAATTCGAGATTTATTCAACCTTTTTTTTTTGTCTTGAATTACAAGAATTTTCTATTGCAAAATCAGATTATCTTTCTTTCATTAATGTATATTTTTTAAAATTTCTGTCTTTAGCAATTTATCCAATTCAGTAGTAGAACTTCTATTTGTAACAACAAGCAACATTTAGGATGGAATGGCTTCTAATGACAGGATATACTTATAAAATTATAATTTCAAATCTTTTAAAAGTGCTGTTTTAGACAGAGCAAATAGTGTAGATTTCATATTGATTAATCGCCATGTCAATTAATTCATATATACTTTTAGGCATCAAGTAGCTATGAGCAATTACACATGTAGATTATATTTGTAGATCTAATAATCATAAGAGTTGTATACATTTACAGATATGACAGTTATTACGTATTATTCTTAGTTTGTACAGAAATTAAAAAATATTTCATATTAAATACTTAAAAAATTAATACTTGTACGGAAATTTAAAAAAAGCCATATTCATGCGTTATTTTCCCAATTTTACTCAATTAAAAAACTTCCATCGATTTCGATCAATTTAGCTCTAGCTTTTGTGGTAAAATGTATGCATTTTTTTAAACAACATTTGAGGCTTAACACTGAGGCAACTTAAAGGAGGATAAAGTTGAACGGAAAAATTAAATAGTGGTATGTATAAGCCCTTTTGTCCATGAACTTTTTCTCATTTGCAATGCTTAAAATTTCATGTGCAGTATTATGCATTTAAAAATTATAAAAAAAATTTCCCTACATCAAATCTAATTTGTAATCAATAAATTCAACACACGTATTTGTATCTCAAATGATATCTAAATTAACTCTGTTTTAATTGAATGAGCTTCTTTAATATACTTTTTTTTTAACTACTAAATGCATGCGTATTGTAAAATGGAGATGCAAGTATGAATGTGAATTTTATGGTAATGATGGTTTTCATTTCAATTGGAAGGTAGTGCTGTGTTTCTGCAAGCATAAAAAATTACGGAATATTATCTGGGATACTACTAAAAGCCTCATTTGAGGTGAGCATCTATGCGTTTGGATATTCATTTTACGTATGTTATTCTAATTTCTCCATTTCATTTACCTCATAAACCATTACTGATAACGAGAAGGGACAAGTTTATTGGCGCGTTTAGACATATCCATGAAATTCTACCCTTATATATGACAGCGATTTAATATTACACAGTGGTTTGTGTCATGACAAAGATACCATTTCGAATAATGCATTTCAATACCACTAGTTCCACTATAACTACGAATGGTAACTCCAACGTATGCATCTCAACTATATTCAATTACTATTTGTTACTTACCCTTTTAATTTCTCTTAAATAGTTGTTGTTCCCTACACGAATGGTAATATGATGTTTGTTTTTGAATGGATTGCATAATGAAATGCTAAAGAAAACACTCTGTGAATAATTTATTTCAGTATTATAATATGCCGTACCAATTTTTTGTGAAGTTCTACAGAATTTGATATTTTTCTAATGACAAGTGATTTAGTGTGAGTCGTGTAATGCTAACGACATTGCTTCACATTTCATGACTAATTTCATTATGATTACGAATATCCATTTGTTGATGTTTCATTTTATGTTTACCGTTTCATTTTGTACGTAAGAATCTGCATTTTCTTTTTATGATTATTTTTGAATGCCAAAGACATTGCTATGAATAATATATTTCGATATCACTCATTTCACGACTATTATGTTTGCTCTCCTGTTTATTATATTCCATTGTTGTGTCCTGTTTACTATTTCAAAAGTCATCATCTTTGTAAAGAATCTTTGTTATGTCTTTTACAAGATGGTTCCTTCTTATTTAACACGATAAAAAATTCATAGGCACGATTTCTTTGAAAAAATATATTAAAAAATCAACATATCACCTACACGAACATATTTCAAAGGAGTGAAACATAACATGTGAGGGAATCTGTGGGTTAACGTCGGAAACCTTGCTGACGCTGAAGTGTCACTGACTTGTTGAGGTCAGTTGAAACGAAGAGACGCTATAAATAATGTTTACTTTATTTTTTACACTGTATCGTATCGGGATTGTCACGATAATATTTACACCATATATTTCTTGTCCGCATTTAAATAGTGTACATAAATCTTTGATGCTTGAAATATAAATTTCGTTTGCCACTGTAGCGAAATTCTACGCAAATGAATTTTCAATTTTGTTCTTGTTTTCTTTTAACCTTAAACATTATTCGTTATGGTCTCGGTTTTTATTACAATGTACACAGCTGTAATATTTAATATAAATGTCATAGATTTCATGAATGCGTTTTAACACTGTGTGTGGATAAACTTGAAAAAAAAACCAAGATTATTGTAAAAGAATGTTTAATTCAAGTTTATATTTTGTTACAAATTTTAAGGTGTTTTTTTTTTTCCCCTGTCTTAATTTTCTTCTTGACCCATATTAACCTTTAGATACGATTTTGTGGTATTTATTGTATTTTTATATGATGCATTTGTTATTTGGTTCCTTTTAAAAATTACGCTTGAGTGCAATTTAACAACTATCCGTAATAACTAGCTTAAAAATTTAATTTTAAAATATATAAGGAAGTGAGGGAAAGCATATGAAAAAAAAAATATTTATTAATTTTAGTTTCAAAAAGTTATTGTTTTTGATTTCATAATGCGATATAACATGTTAATAAAGTACAGCCAAGGATTATCAGAAAATAAAATAATAAAAACATCGCATTTTTTTCTTATAATTATTAATTAGTTCTTGGATAACATATAATCCAAACATTTCCCACTTTTTAAAACATTTCGTCAATTATAATAGTATTATGTCATCATCAACTAATTCTTCAATAACTATCATTAAAAATATATAAAAGAGAATTTCTTTAAACTTGCATTTATTTATTATCAAAAATTTCCATTAATTGTCATTCTAAATGATACGCTGCCTAAATTTCTTACCCTAGAAAATTTCGCTATTGTAATTTGTATAAAACAAACTTATAGTTTAACACCATTTTTATTGTTAACGAAGTTTCCATCAATAATTGAACACTGAAAACGATACCATCCAGATATAATCCAAGAAAAGATTTGTTATCCTCGAAAATATGTATCATAAAATGAATAATTAATAATTCCCCTATAACTATGTATCTCGTGCTTAAAACGCGTCTAGTAGAAAACTTGACGCAGCATAATTTATGTACATAGAAACTATCAGAATTATCGTAAATCGGCGACAAATTTACGATAAATTAATTCGTCCCGAATTCACTTTCATACCTCAACGTTTCACGACTTTCAATCTTGTTTTTGCTTCCCAATCCCTAAGCTTTTGTGTGGGCTGTGTGCGAAACAAACCTAATGAGATTACGAGCATAAATTGAATTAATGAAATTTTGACGCATGCCTCGAGTGAGCGAATTTGATTAATCCTTTTAGGTAAAGCTATTATCTGCGAAGAATTACCAGCACTCTTTGCCTTAATAATTCGAACGGAAGGAGTATCAAGCTCCTTAACAGCTTAATCGAAAGCTTTTATAAAGTGTCAGCTCGTTAAGCGGCCGTGATGAGTTGGATCTACTCAAGTTGGCATCGGTCGCCATGGTAAAAGAGCGAGAAAAAATAGCAACCATTTCTTGATACCATAAGTTTGTGGATTCGCTCTTTTCATTTAAAATTGTATTCTTTATTTATTTATTTGTATTTTAAAGGAAACTTTTTCAAAAAATCTAATAATTTGTTTCAATAATTATAAATAATTTAGTTATAACAATAGTGAGTTTTTGCATAGCGTTTTTTTATCGTCCGATATTTTTTTCTTCCTAGCGCGCATGCTTATCTGTAATCTGCACTACTGAGCTTTCCTATGAGCATGCGCGCTAGGAAGAAAAAAATAACGGACGATAAAAAAACGTTATGCAAAAACTCTCTAATATATTACATATGAATTGCATATTTATATGTCATATTATGAACGTCATTATATGTCATATTAGGAACATACAATTTCTATATGTAAGTTATTTACAATGGCTTGCAAAAATTACAGAAAAATCAGAAAAATTGCAGTTACCTAATAAAAAAAGTCAATTTTCATAAAAATTACTTAGAATACGTAAAAAGTAATACGGCATCAGAAAAGGATTTACAAATTAGTAGAACTGTTGATATTTAACGTCATTAGACACGCAGCCGAAAGCGGGATTTAATAGTGAGTGCAGTTTCTACAAATACAAACTCCAAAGTGAAATTTCAAAATAGCCATATTTTAGCTATGAATGCTTGACATCCTTTATCTACAGAATCATGTCGACATGTCTAATAGAAGCGGGCCAGAATCAATCCTATGTCGCAAGATGGTTGGATGCGAGTACTTCTGTAATTCAGAAACTGTGGAATTCATTTCTGAGGATAGAATCAGCTTCTAGCAGGTTCAGCCGAGGAAGATCTCAGAGCTACAAAAGCGGAGATGATTGTTATTTGCAGCTAACTGCAAGGAGGCATAGAACCTGTTCACCAGTCCATCTCAAACCTTCTCTTGTAGCATCTCCTGGGAGGTCGGTATCCAAATGAACTGTGTACAGAAGGTTTCACGAGCCAGGGCGGTATGCAAGATATCCAGCGCTGCCTAGATCTCTGACCCCACGCTACTGAAATGAGAGCTTTAAATTGGCACTGACTTGTATACCATCTCAACAGGCACCATTACAGATTAGTTATATAGAAATGGAATTCTTGAGCAATTATTTTTCCTCGTATACAATTGTTGATTCCTTTGTCCTACAGAACGATAATGCTAGGCAAACAGAGTTCAGTTGGCGTGGAATTACATTCATGAGGAGACTATTGTACATATGGGTTAACCGGCCCGTTTGAGTCGAATTGAATGTGCTTCAGATATTCTAAGGAGATGTATTGCTACACTTAACCCTCTAACTTAACTCTAACTATTCCGGGCCTTCATATAGCAATGGGTTTTGTTACCGGCAAACTTATTAAATACCATCATTGGAGTATGGAACATCGCTGTTATGCCTATCTAACTAGTTGTTAGAGATCACACTTTAAATTTAAGTTAGTCACATTGAACTCAGATAATACATTTTTTTATGTATTCATTTTGTTTATTTTCAAGGAAGAAAATAAGTCCATTTTTTTCATTCGTGTCTAATTTATGAAGCACTTTCAGATTTAGGTTTTTGCAAATTTCATTAAAATCTCATGAGTAGAAATGTCACAATCACAATTTTTGCGATTAATTTTTGGAAACCAGTGCATTTAGAAACAACATTTAAATGGTTTTTTAAAACACTTTTTCGTCAGAATATGAAACTTGTGATTACCATGCCAACATCAGTTTCCGTATGAAATTTTATGAAGAACTTTATTTTATTTTGTTATATTTTTGGATTGACTTTGCTTTTTCAGTGCATTTTTTATTTGTTTTCCGTTGTGCTCAGTTATTGCATGCTTCTATTTATATATCATGTCTGTATATATATTTTTATTTGTTAAGGTGTATATTAATATATACTTAGTTAAATAGAGAAATTTAATTTACTGATTATTATTTAACTTACTGAGAAAGGATTAAGGGTGTGACATAAATAATTACATTTATCAAGTAAACAAAAAAATCATTTCTTCTTTATTTTAAAGAATTTTGAAAGTCAAAATATAATAATAATTATAAAAATAATAATTACCATGTAATCATTTTCAAATTTCAAATTAATATTTTGAAACGAAATAGAAAAAGGATTTATAAAACATATTATTATTAAAAAACAATTTCTTATTTTATTACGTCTTAATCTAAAATATTTCAAATTAATATTTTTTTAAATATCTTTTTTTATAATTTGAGAAAATAAGTAATATATATTTATATCAAACACTTTATATAGAATATAATTTTATCAAACACATCAAAGAAAAACATACATGCGAAAACTTCTACAAAACAGAAAAATTGTTCTACAGAATTTTTTTCGATCACACTGAAATTCAGTTTCACGTTAAACTAGTATAAAATTGGCGCTGCACCAAACGATACTGACTACTGAAATAGTAGAAGTGCTTTTTCTTGTTTTGATCAGTAACATTTCAAACGTTTTACTTCTGTTCCATCCAAAAACTATAAATATAAGAATAGCCATCTGATGTTCTAGTAAAAACACAGCATACACGCAGTTTTGGTGGCATAAAATTATTTTATACCAAAAAGTTTAATGCTAGATTTCTATCTTATTTTTTCCCCCGGATACATCTGCATTTCTTATCTGGAAATCAAAGGTCACAATCTCTCAGAGGATGGTCATGGAAACAATTCATAGGAATCTTGTTTTTCCACCACAAATGGTTTAGAAGTCGATGTTTTTAATGAAAGTTATAAATCAGGTTGACAGTATTTTTTTAATTAGCACTATCAAAAAATAATCCCCTTGATAGTTCCCCTTGATCAGAATTACATAATAGAGAGGTTTTTGCATATCTTTACAGTACGGCCTGCCTGTAATAAAATTTAAATTTTACTTTAAAAAATATGATACTTAGTTTTTTTTATGGGTTTTCAGATTTTGATGAAAAATTAAACGCATAAAATGATTCAACTTTAATTTAATAAAAAAGTAAACATTTAAATAAACTCTATAAGAATTTGGTTTTTTTTTTTTTTTTTTTTTTTTTTTTTTTCCGTTTTAATTAAAATTTTTAAGTAATTTTTAGCCAGATGATTTTTGCATTTACCATCTTTTAAAAACATTTGATATTTTTATTATTTAATATAAAAAATAGCTCAAAAATTAAGAATTATGGATAAGTTAATTTATGATAATTTTCAATTAAAGATTTAAAAAAAAAAAATTATTTAGCATATTTTTTAAAATTTAATTCTTGTAATGTTTTATAGTCTAAGTAATATTTATAATAATTGTCTACAATTAAAATTTTTTTCTTAAACTAATCAGTTACTTGTAAATCTTTAAAGATTTTTAAAACATTTTCAATATTCCTTTATTTCTTCATTGCATGAAAGTGACTGAATAATATTCCTGAATATTATCCACGCTGTTTCATTTTAAAACAAGTGCAAAATGATGACAAATATATTTTATTCTTTCGGAAGAATTTCAAATAAATTGCGAAATTGCATTTTATCGAAGTTGCTTCGACAGCCGCCTTTCTACGTTTACGGAGGAGTTGAAAATTTCTATTTTTAACATTTCTCAATCAGCACGATGTTTTAAGTAACTACTGATATTCGGTTAATTTTCCTTGCTGACATTTTTCCGGTCATTTACCTCAGACAAAACATTTTCCAAACAAGTTCTAGTCGGAATGCTAGTTTTCGCAGTATTTCCACCTAATTTTACAAAAACAATTAGTTTTATTTGCAATTTTTTGTATGATGTGAGTTGAGTTTTTTTATGCGTATGCATTTGGTGGAGAAAACAGATTAAATTGGTCTTGAAATTAGCATAAAATTTAACTTAATGATATAAAAGGCGATAATATCAAGAAATTCGGATAATATTCTTTTATAAAAAAAACAATGTTATTCGGTTATAATTTGCATAATCAATCGCTTGACAGTAATGCTAATACTAAGCTAGTTAATTCTTTCAAGTATAAAATTCGCTGATATAGCGTACCCCTCAGTAGGGATACAGTCAATATGAAAGACTCAATCTACAGCATTCCGCTTTTAAATACTGCGGCGCCACCGCTTGTAGCATGCATTATAGTTACTTCTTTCATCTCGATGGTAGCTGTAATAGCACATATGAGTATCTCACAACATCAACAATCAGGCTTTTTGGTGAGTTCTCTACCATCGATAGACTAAAACAGGACAGTTACTCCTGAAGGGTCTTTTGGAAGGCAATACACCTCCCCCTCCTGATAGAGAAGGATGTTATTAAAGCCCATTGCATCGTAGAACCATACTCTTTGAAATAAATAGAAAAATATTAAAATTCTTGTTTGTATTTATTTACTTAGAGTAGAAAAATAGATTATTCGGATATAACAATTATATATAAATTAATATTTTTTTTATAACTTATTTATTTTAAATATGATTATTTTGATCTAATCTACCATGTAAATATGTGGCATACTCTGAAAAACCTAACTGTGAAAAAAAAATACTTTCATATTAAATGCAAAATATTTCAACATTCTGACCAACATAATTTGATGCCTTTAATCCTAGACCCATTTATGTATGCATTTAGCTTTCTATTGATTGAAAATGTGTGGATTCCATGCCGTCAAAACCACAGCTAGAAGATTGGGACATGAAAGGATTCAGTTATCTATCTTGTTTAAGGATCAGAGAAGGTCGAAGAAGTCCATTGTATCGCTGAGTCATTTGTTGACGTAAAACCTGACTCACGAATACATGTCTCTGTTTGCATCTGTGCTTACCCAATCAATACTTTAAAAGATTTTACTTGCAATAGTAGTTACGTATTAAACTGTACTGTATTGCCTATTTCCAAAGCAAGAAATTGTCCAGTATTACAGAAATTATATTCAAAATTGATATTTCAGCAATCGACTTCTGAATAAATTAATTTTGGAGCAACAAATATCAACTTGAGCAGAGTAAATATTAATTAAAAAATTAAATAACATACAGAAATTTAATCATGCTATTTTTATGTGCCAATAAATTAAAAAGAATCTAAAATAAAAATAATCGAACTAGATTTTTCAAGAATCAAATTATGGCCCTACAGTTAAAGTTTGGATACTATGCATGTCCTAGAGTAACTAATAGGTGGCTTTCAAGGCAAATCGCTTGAAATATTTTCCTGTCCTCACGATTCATCATTCCTTCTCAGGGAAAAAAAACTTTCAGCTCCAGCAGTAAAAATACTAATAGCAATAATAAATTTAGACGATAAAAAAGATTCTTGCAATCATCGAAAATTGTCATCTTAGATTTATAACATTATCAGTCACTCTGTCGCCAGGTGGCGCCACAAGGGTTTGCCGTTTGTCTCAATCGTCAGCTGTTTCCTTAAGGACACGGAACAGAATTTTTAGGAGCAATGGACTTTTTTTATTAGTATTATTTTTTCCCCTGAGTTGGAGGAAGACTGTCAGAAGAACATCTTCATCTGTCGAGCTGTATCGAAGTTTCTGTGATATTGAGCAAATTTTATCGAAAAATGGTTACATTAAAACCCATTTATGTTTCAGAGGGCGATAATATTTTATAAATAAGTAGCGCTGAGAATATTTAGCAATGGAGAAGAAAGCTTTTGTAGACATTATTTTCTACCTTTGCGCATGAATGATCTCTCTGTATATATACATAAATAAGTATATATGCTCCAACGTTAGGAAGATCTTCTTATGAGATTTATGTATTTATATGCATGTTTCACTAGGCTACTTTTTCAGAAGTCTTTTCCTAATAATTGTTGTACTATCAGGAAACGAATCTAATAGTACAAGTAACATACATCTTTCCTAAATCATCCGTTTTTAGCTACATTTATTTCCTTCAAACGATTTTTCAATGTTCCTTTTTTTATTTACATTTTCATGTTGTTTATTATAACATTCAAATTTTCCCTCATAAAGGTACTTGTTACACACTCCAGCTCATACGTGGTTATCAGGCTTTATATTTATGTGTATTGCATTTAATAATTCCGAATGAAAAGGTATATCCTGAACTATTAATAACCCTAAGGTGTATAACAGGAAAATACAGTGAAACTATCAAAAACACGAAAAAAAAATCCAAAGGAATGGTTAAATCATGTTGAACTTTCAACACTGAAAGCAATGACGGAGCAGTATAAGACAGAATAATAGAAACATTACAACAATTTAAAAAAGGGTTAGTTAATTAAATCGAGCTCCTAAAATAAGTATAAATAAAAGAAAGCGAAATAGGCATCAATACCTGGCTGCTAGCTTTATCACGGTTGCATAAATTCAAACGTACAAATGCTTGTAAAAAAAACTGGTTTTGTTGTATTTTTATAAGAGTAGTACTAATAGTTATATTGATTTTTGTTGGGTATTATAAGTATGTATTTATAAGTTATTTTGACCTGAAGAAGCCGAACATGCTTGCCATACTTTATATTGCATAGTATCAATACATTATTCACAGTTCTACACCCTCTAGAGATTTACTTCGCCAGCATAATAAACCCTAATATTAATTTATTTTCCATGGTACATCCTATTCCAAAAATTCACAATTCTCATATTAATAACTGTGCACCGAAAGACAACCTTTGGTACCGAAAAATAAATCCCACATGGTTCAATGTAGCTTCCCTCCCAAATTAATTCAAGCCAACACTCAAGCTCATTCTAATCATTTGTCCAGGATCCTCTTCTGAGCATATTGTAGTGAATCCTTTCTTTCATCGAAGCATCCCTTTTGGCGGAAAAAGATGCATGCATCAGTCGGAACTTAATCCGATTCATCAATTTTTCTTTCAAGCCAGCTTTGGTGGTAGAATCTCTTTTGTTTTATTCATCATTCCATTCTGTGAAGATGACCATTGGACTTATTACACCAGATCTCAGAAAGGAAATAAAAGTGGGATTTCCACGCTTGATAAGCTTTGTTTTAGTGGCGTTTATGCACCACAGCAGACCACACCAATCTTTTGTTTTATTGCCACAAAGAGGTTTCCGGTAATAGTGTTTCCATTGATTTTATCTAATAGGGTTGTATATTTTCACTACCATTATCTCATGCTATATATATTTACTAAATTTATGGTATGCGTGGAGGTTTTGGAAGGCACCAAAGGAAATTGAAAATATATTTATGTACGAAAATATTACCTACATCAACCAGGAGATTAGCAGTGTGGAAAATAGCGTAATTAATTCAACAAATACGAATTCAAAAATCTGCTACATTTAAAACACCGTAAATGCTGTTAGAAATAAACACATCATAAAATTCCATTAGTCTTTTTCTAAGAATTCAAATATCTTTTTTCTTAGAATTAAAATTTTAAATGGATGAATCACTTTTTCTAATTCATATTTTGTATGTTATTTTTAATATATAAGTTATCATTTCAACTACAGTGCAAATTTTACTGTAAACTAAAAATGCAATTTTGCAACTTACTATAGTCTAAAAATGTTCCGATTAATTTAATACCAATAATTTAAATTGAAATTCGAAAATGATGTTGAATAATTAAAATTGATTTAATTTAACACTTATTAATTTCTATAATACTTTTCAGTTACAAACTAATTTATTCATTAATAGTTAAATGAATTAGTTTTGAATGAATTATATATCAAATTATCTAAACAAATCTATCTATCAAATTATCTTATTAATGTTGTTTATATAATTTGCTAATTGATTTAAAATATAGAAGGTTTTCTCATTTATGAATCATGATATTCAGTCTGTAAAGGGTATCATTCTTGCTACGATATTCTTATAATCTAATGTAATACACAAAATATAGCCTATTGAAAGTACCTATATAACTGAAGTTAAAAAAAATTATGTGAAAAAGCTAACATATAAATAAGAAAATTATTCCTCAAAAATCATATTAAAAATAAGCAATATTCTCTAAGATAATGCATTGTAAATGGACTAAAAGTTATATGTAAATTTATCAGTAATTTTTTAAATGATGATTTTACAACTCTTTCAAATCATAATCAGTAAAAAGATCAGAAATTTGTAATTATTGTTAATCTAGATATTTATTATATAAATACCTGTTATAACAACAGAACCCTTTATTTAGTTTATTTTATTTTATTAACTCATCTATAAAACGTACTGCATCACTTCTTAAATCGATTTATATTTAAATAAGTTATAGTAATTCGTTAGTTTGTTCCAGACATTGACAGTGAACAATGGTCTATTTCATGCTATAATTAGATGTATTATACAGAATAAATGGAAACTGTCAGATACATATTTATCATTCCTAATTGAAGATGAATCTTGGAAAAAAAAATTAATTCTCAAGCAATAACATCCCCCTCACCCATATTTAATCCGATGGCTACTGAAGTTATCGCCCATCCTTCTGTAGAAAAATGAAAACTACAAGTTTCACAACTGATAAGCCATGTTTTATTGGCATTCATGTATTATCTCAAAATAAAAATAAAAAAACACCTTTTGTTTATTGCTGCAAAGAGTTCAGTCAACATTTCTTTTTTTTTTCCCCTTTCTTTCTTGTGGACTGCTGTAGTTTGATAGAATAGATACCACTTTCCACATTTACCCAGCTTCCCATTCGCTAACCTCAGGGATGTCCTCTTTGCTACCACTCCATTTGTTACAATCCCGATTCTTTTTGATGTCCTTGTTCTATTTTCCCACTACAATTGGAAGTTTACTCTTTTCATGTTTTAACTGAGTAATCTCTTCGATTCTGTTCGAACTTTTTTTTTTATTTTATTCCTTCCCCTATGTTTTGAAAAATACTTGAGCGTAATTTAGCGAAAGTTTGATTTTTCGGTTGAAGATCATTCTTTCCATTAGATTGGTGCCTGTTGCCGAAAGAGGGTTGAGTTTTTCTTTTTTTTTTTCTTTCCCTCCACCACTTTTGTTCTTTAGAAACCATGAAAAGGATTGAAGTAGCCTCGGTTTTATGTGTGTTACGTGGTTTTCACTAACATTGAACTGAATAAGCTTTTTTAAAACATATGATATTTTTGGTGTTATTAATCGTTCTGAATATCTGAAGTAATTTTGATATAATAAATCTTTCTATAATTGACGAAACTGATATTTAAAAGTTAAACTAGAGTTTAATTTGGTAAAGAATTTTGCAATTATTTAAGCAATATATCATCCTATTAAAATGTATCTAACTATTAAATTCATTCTACTACTAGATGCAATTTGAAAAGCTTGAACTTGAAAATTCATAAACAACAAGCCATAACAATTTATATATTTTCTTAATATAGTAGAGTAGTAATATCGCATCTGTGTACTTCGTGATTTTTTGGTTGTTTTATATTTTAACTAGATTAGTGTTCATTAGTAAAAAACATTCTTTCATATATTTTTTTTTTGTCTTTTAGTTTTGCGTTAAACTATATGCAGTCAATCACAAAAGTCAACATACATCAATTTAAATAATGAGATTTAAGAAATTATCAATATTTAAAGATATAAAATTATCCGTAACGTTACAATTTATAAATTAAGTGGTTTTTTTAATAAACACAAGTGATAAAAACCAAATTATGTCTTGAGAATATACAAAAATCTGTAAAATTGACTGTATAAAAATCTACGTAAAATTTAAATAAATGCAAGAAGTGCTTACGTAGAGCTTAGAGATCAATGTTAGCTGCTAGTGTTGGTAGATTAACCTTCAATGAATGTACGACGGATCGTTTCAAATACTTTAAGTTATTGCAAGATAATGTGCATGCATCTGTTGAGATTTTACAACTTGGAAGTCAGTGGAATTTTACATGATAACGATCCAAAACACACACCGAAGATTACAAAGTACCTGAACAATACTTTAGCTATCTTCAGTCGACAGATTTGAATCCCATAGAATACTTATAGGATGAACTTGACAGATTGATTTAGAAAATACCGTGTCGGGCAGAAAGATTCCTTAAAAAATACATGTTACAAATTACACCAGATACCACTCAAAATCTTATTACTTCAACGCCTAGGAGATAACAAGCCGTCAATGATTTACTAGGCCTAGTTCCACGATATTATGAGTTGTATAAAATATGTTTTTCAAAGTGCATGTATATTTTTGTGTTACGCGATTTTCTTAAAATGAATTATTTCTTGATTTAGCAGTTTGAAGTGTTTCTTCTATTCACATAAACATAGATGAACGCAGTTTGTAAAAAATACCATTTTTGAGGGTGTATGTTGACTTTTATGACTGACTGAATCTTTGATTCAGTGCTTTGAAGAAACGCATAAGTGTTTAAGATTTTTTTTTTTAATGTTTAAAGAAAAAAATAGCTTTTAATATATTAAGTAAAAATTATCTCGTATTGAATTTAAAAGATTTTAAATGACAAATAAAACTTGGAAATTTTTAATTTTTATATTTTCTAATAATAAAATATCAGAAATAATTTCATTTTAATGTATTTTTGCATGCAATAGTAGAAGTTTCCATAACATATTGCGCACAGACTTTTTGAAGCTTAAATGATTGTCGACGAGACAAAAAATCGTTGACGCATTAGTCATTTGCATGAGTTGCCATTATGGATTCAACCAAGGTGACGCTCCGTCAAGCATATCGATCTTCCACAACTAAGCGTTGTATCTTCATTATCATAATACCTGCAACATACAATCTTTGAAAATTTTTCTTTTGATTGTATGACGCCATACATTTGTTGCTTTACAGCTGCTTTTGTATTGAACTAATAGAAGATAAACAGATAGTTAGAGATCTATCTAGTCCATTGATTCTACTTTCACACATCCAGAACAATAGGCAACTATTCAAGACATGACACTAATATTCAATTTTATAAGTAGTCGATTTAGGCTATTATGCTGTGTACTGGGGGCGGGGGAAACAAAATTGATTCGAACAGATAAATGCATAAAAAAAAAACTTGTTCGGCTTATGACACAGAATGAGTCGCAATTATTTATTAATTTCTTCAAAAATAATTTTTTAAAGGGAATAAAAAAATATTTAATTTTTATGTTTTATGACATTTTATGTATTATATATACTTATAACAATTCAGGAATCAAGAGAAAACTAGATAAATAATAAATATACTAAAAATAATAGTAATGATGTGTAGTTAATGGTAAATTACGAATGAAAATTTTTTTCAAAATAAACTGGCTTTTTACATTTTTCACAAATGTAGCGAAAGTATCTTAATATATCATCTTTTTATTATATCTTCTTTTTCTAGGTAAAACAATGTTATTACATAAAATAATACTAATAATAAGATCGATTGATTTCTTTTGAATTTTGTAATGCATAGTTCTGCACTACAAATCAAATATTTTTAAATAAAAATAATCAACGTATACATATTTAGCAGTGACCCTAAGAAGTTAAAGTTTGAGAAGTTATTACTAACAGAAAAGAGCTTACATTAAGGTATGTAAAGAAACGAAATAAATTCAGTCAGTCATTTAACGAAAACAGTATGCGAATGTGAACAATTCTATAAATAATTTCACCACATTTTTTAAACATTTCAATACTTTTCACAACTAATAAATTTCCATATTTCTTGGATTTAAAATTAGATCAGATTGTAGAGATAAAATTTCCGTTTCTAACATATTTTTTTTTAATCAAAATTTTAGACAACATAATGTTTAAAATTGATATTTTTAAATAAAAAAATATATATATTGCAAAATACATTCAATTTTTTTTTAAGAAAACGTCAGATAATAATAATAATAATATTTTTATTGTTCATGAAAACAAAATCCAACAAAGGGGAACTAAGCATATTTTATTCATCTTTTTAACCAAAACAAAAAATTCTTGTGTAGTCTGCAATTTTTGCATTTGTGTTTAACAAAAATTGTATTTGTGCAGTAGTAGTATTTGCATTTGTATACTTTTAACTATATGTACCTTTTTTTACTATAACATTTGTGTAACATAAGTGTAAAACATTTTGAGATGGCAAAACTATTAATTATATTCAAATAAAACATAATAAATTATTAATGTATTATAATATTTAAAATATTAATATTATATTGCTATACAATACAATAGTGTTTATATATTACAATACATATAGTTAGATAATATTGATTGCATTTATAAATCGAATGAACTCATGTGTATAAATTTGAATTGGTGTATGTTGTTTAGTAGTATTAAATTCGATATGACACAAACAATTACAACTGCTTTTTTTTTCGTTTATTCTTTCTGTTATTTTTTGATATATAGAATAATATATTTCCACAACGAAAACTTTTTTCATATAATATTGTAGACTGAATATTAAAATATTTTTAATAACTAAAACCAGTGCCAAATATACAAACCATAAAAGTATTTCAAATAGTAAGTTTAAAATAATTTGGTGCTTGCATCTTCGAAAATAGTTCAGATTTTTAAATTTAAATCAACTTTTAAAAGCTATCCCATATGATACCGCAAAATCTAATTAATTAATAAACAATAGAGTGCCAGCAACCCATATCTTTACACCTATCTTTTTTTCCCCCCAAAATGTTCATCTTAACAAAATATCTTATCTTTTTTTCTACTTATCGCAAGCTAAAGCATTTCAAATTTTTTAAAAAATGCATTCAAAGTAAGTTATTTTATTAATAATCTGGGGATTAAGCGTATTCGCTTCTCTTAATTAAATATATTTTTTTAATTTTATTGAAAAAAATTAAACATGACGTCATTTTAAGTTAAGAAAATTTGTTAGATCAAATATGGGCATCATTTTTGCAGCTTGTTATTTCTAGTTTTTCCAGTGATTTGCTTAGTTTTTAGTTTTAGCCTGCTTTTTCTTAGTTTATTTTTCAGTGAAATAAATGCAAGTATATTAATGCTTCGTTTCGTTATAAAAATGTTTATGTGCTTTCTTGATTTGGTGGAGAAATTACAGGAAAAAGTATCCCAGATAAATGAATTATTGTTAAATTTAACTTTATCTCAAAATGTAAAGCCTTTGAATGAATTTAGTTGTATGGGTTTTATATAAATTAATTTTTTCTCCTTTTTTTGAATTCATATTTTATTTATTACATAACCCATTTATATTTATTAACCCATTTTGAAATAATTTCCAGACTGATATGCTTTTTTTTATATTTATATATTTCATTTGCTATCTCAACATGATATAACCTTTAACTCTTTTTTTCAGGGCTGTACATAAAAAGAAAGTCTCTGATTGGAAACGTGATATCCATTAACTAGAGCCACTTAAAATGATAAACTGACGTGTTCTTTGGTGAAAATACCTCGTCGTAGTTGGGTTGACTGCTTATACTTTTCCTAATGTAAATATAAATATATAGAAAGCCCTATAAAAAAACTAGAAAAGTATATCTCTTTAAAAAGAACGATGCCGTCATATTGAAATTTCTAATTATGTTTTCCAAATATAGTATCAATTTCTTTAATAAATTCCCGAGTGGGACTCCACATAATTATAAATGTTTTTATGTATCATAGAAGTAATAAAAAGTTATTTTATATCAGTATACAGATTTACGTCGTCTTTTGTACTGAATAAAATAACATTATGTTTACTTAATGATCTTATATTCAATTTGAATCATCTTACCATAGCATTCTAAGCATACTCATTATGCTATCTCCTAAACACTTATATTTATTTTATTATTATTATTGTATAGTTTAATGTATGATATATAAGCAAATGAATAAGTAATAATAGTATAATATATAAGTATTTTTGTATTCCTTTTTTTTTTATCTTTATTTGTAAATTTAGTGTACATGATTTTTCTGTGTACAAATTAATAATATTAATAGTATCATCAAAGGTAATTTACCCCATGTAGTTAAACTGTGAGTCATTATTAAAACTAAAATATTCCAAAACATAATTTCTTTTTGTTGAGAGGCATCTACTTGCTCTCATACATATCATATTCTCTTGTTTTTGACTGTGTATTCCACAATCAGTGTGTTTCCATTTATTTTATCATTGCATCTCATATTAAATTAAGTTAAAGTGTGTTTCTCCAAAGAAGATTTTGCCATCTCGTTTGCCAAGATTAGAATTAATGCTAAAATATTACTTCCGTTTCTCATTTTTTTATATAATGAGAAATGAAATTGAACATCATTAAAATATAATGCAAAGTTATTGAAGGCGAAGTATACAAATATAGATTGAATATAAAATTAATTTAACATAAAATTCTACGTGAATCAGTATATTGATCTTAAAAAATGTGTTTTCATTTATATTAATGTATATGTATTTTAATTGTGGGATATTAGTCGAGAATTTACTGAAATTTTGATAGATTTACTACTTATTTATAATATGTTTTAATTTAAGTTAAAATATTTCCAATGCAACTAAAAAAATAAAAGCAGTGGTTGAAAATACAAAAAAAAAATTTCGTTAAAATTATAAACAATAAATAATATGTTCTTATAATAATCTTTATTGTGTAATGATTTATTATTATTTTAATACTTTAGAAATTAATATGTACTTAAATTATGGTCGATTGAGGTAATAATAATGATATACACATTATTTTAAATTAATGTTAGTTTATAAGTTCATTAAATCGACCAACTTTAACAGCTCATTAAATCTGTAACCTTAAATGTTTACAAATTTTAACATAAAATAAGCCATCTATTGTTAAATTAGGTAAACATTAATAACCTAAATTTGACATTTTTTTAATGGTTTCTTCAACAGCGCTTAATAAAGCTCTTTCTTACATCGAAGGCATTAAGTTGATGCCTACAAACAATATTCTATGTATAAAACACATTGTTGATTTTAAAATATTAGTAGTTAGTAATGTTTATTATCAATCATTTTATAATACTAGGTTCACTGGGTCTAAATCATTTAAATAATAACATGCACAATCACTTTTTTAAGACGAATGAAAACATTTTTTCTTCAATACAGCAGCAATATTTATCGCATTGCAATAAAATATCCTTCCCCAATAAATAACAACACCTAAAACAAATATTTTACTTCGAAATTCTTATGGACCGCTGAAACTACGTTATTATCTCAGCAAAAATCTTCCCTAACGTAAAACAGGAATAAACAAGGCTGTATTTTAATACTTAACACCACAATAAAATTTGCCAGCCGACCTTGTGGGGGAAACAAATAAAAATAAAACAAACGTGCGAAAGATCTATCCTCATATTAACATTTTTATGTGCGGATTTTGTGTGGAAACTGTGCGCCAACCATGATCATAAATTGAACCCAAATTAAACGTGAGCAATGATGTGTAGACGCGTCTTTTAAACGTGTTACATACATAATCAGCTGCAAGAATTCTTGCTTTTTATTTATGCGTGTGTAATTTATATATATATGTATTTTTTTTATGTACTTAAACTTGGCCTGTGGTGTTGGGACTTATCTAGCGGTCAAGAAGTCAACGGGACTAACATTAAAGAAACGTGACTTCGAAGTAGTTAGCAAGTGGACTTGCTTGGATTCCCCATGCTGCCACCATATCATATAGGTTGAGTCGGTATTATCTTCCTTCCCCTAAAACGAGTCCCCCCTTCAAATGATGGGTGATAGAGGGGCTGTTATTTTATTGCAGCGGTGTCAGAGAGCGAGGAAGAAATCATTAAGCTGGCTAGATTGGGTATTTCGTGATTGCTTGGCTGAAATAACAAAATCATTTTGAATCTTTTGAATCATATTTGCGTCTTGTTCGTCCGTGAATTTTCTGCTGCCAAATAAGTTCAGAGATTTACTTTGATTTGCATTCCACATAAGCATGTTGTGCGTCAAAATGAATACCTAGACTGCACAGATAAAGATTGCATGTTTTCTGCAAATCTAGTGTTCATCAGTTAAAATCTTATTTTCTTTAAATCTTATTTTCAAGTATTTAATGTTAATATTTTACACTGATTGAAAATTCCTATAAAAATTAAATTTTTCATCGTAATAAACGTTATTGCATGTTAGATTTTTTTTTTTTTTGTAATAAATTGTGTCAAACAATAAATTCAGAAAAATGATTAAAAACTTTTAAAAAATTTATTAAAAACTTTAAATTATTACATATTAACAAATCTTTAAAATTTCTGCGTTTAGCAACAAGATTTTAAGTATTATTTAAATTAATGCATGGGGAATCCCTAAATAACTGTTTTTAATATTATATATATATATATATATATATATATATATATAGTGATCCCTGGAATTTCTCTAGGTGTTTGTTTTTTTACAATATTGATCAACTTTATCATTTTGTCAACTCTTTTTTATTCGCCAAGATTCAAATAAATTACCATGCAATGAGTACATCACTTCTATCAATAGTTTTTAACTCCAATCTCTCATTTGTTAGTACTTCAACGGAGAACTGAATTCGGAGAAACGACTTTACTAAAGGCAACTACAAATGGAAAAGATGAATCATGGGGAATATTGGAAAGAAATTCATAACTGCGTGGATGTAAGTCTAACTCAGAGAAAAAGTGAATTTAAGGAGAAGTCATAATTTTTGTGGAAGAATCTGTTGTCAACTTATTAGATAAGAGAGTTAGTTTAATCCATTTCTTTACAACTTCGACATTTTTTTTCAACACGACAAAATTTTAATGGTGAAAATACAGAGAAGAACCAATAAAAGGTGATAGCATTTCAGCAAGTAACGTCGATGAAGTAAAGAAAACTGATGCGTGAAAAATATTTAGATTCCACCATTTTGCGTGAAAGTATCGATACTTATCGACTTCTTGAGGAAATACGTATCCTCTAAGAGATTGCAAAATTAATTATTAAGAAGTCACCCTCTTGCTGGAACGACTGCCTCAGAGTTCAGGTACATATTTTCGATACTGGAGTAATTTAGTAGCTTAATTTCGTTCATCATTTCGAGCTTTCCTCTGATAGAGGATCGACAATGTAATTTTATCGAATCAATACGAAAAAGTTTAATGGAGTTGAAGATCTGCGAAAACGAAAACTGAATCAATAAATAACATTTGTTACGATTTATTGATTACTATTTTAAAAAAATAATAATAAATAAGGGGAGAGATTTTGGGCACGTGTCCCATTCATTCAAAGTTTATTAACAGATCATTTCTTTAATACATTAATATTGATTTCCATGAAGATTTAATGTATGCATATTTCTTTAATCGATGTAGATTCTTGTGATATTGGAAGGTACAGGACTTATTGATTCGGCTTTATGATTTATAAATAAATGTAGCAGCAAGATAATATCTGTGTTCTTGTTTCATTTGGTAATGAATTACCTTTATTTGTTACACTAATTTGTTATACTAATTTTGTTACACTAATTGACTTTTATTTGCTATAGTTACTCAGTAATAACTGTTAGCTTGGATATTTCTTTTCTTTAAGTAATCCAATTTGGCATCATTTTATTTTAAAATATGAACTATATTCTTTTTGATTAAAGAGTTTTCCCTAATGTAGAACGATTCTAGAAGCTATAATTTTCCATGTAAAACAAATTTTTTTTAAAGAATTCAATAAAAGTTGAAGTGGTATAATTTTTTACTGATTGTGTTTCAATTTATTTTTAATGTAATAATTTCTTTTTATAATATTATATACTCCCAAAGGGAACTCGAATATGTTGAAAGGACGTTTTTTCTACTGATAAATACCTTAACTAAATGAAAAGTCAACAAAAACCAACATGACAGAACTTTTTCATAAACACAAATTTTAATTATTATGAACCTCAAAACTACTAATAGTTTGTCTTTGACTGGCAAAGAATTTACGATATTAAATTTAAAATTGTTAAAAAGTTCTGGTTATTTCACAACAACGAATCGGCAGTTTTTTTTGTTTTTTTAATACTTATTCAGAATTGTCGAATCACATATTAAAACACAAATATTTATTAATAATATAGATAAAATGTTTTGATTATACACTAGGAAGAAATTTTAAAAACAGGGTACCCAATTAATTGATAACCAATGCAATTAAAATAATTGACTATTTTTACAATAAAAAAGAAAATATTGTTTTGTAAATATTATGTTTCAAAACATTGATTAATTATAATTATATATTCTTTATATTGCACTTTTGAGGTTGAAAATACAACTATTAATTCATTCATAAAGTAAAATATATTGACTAATTCGTCAAAGTTACTATGTTTTGTATATTTAATGATAAAATAATAATAATAAACTAAAAACAGGAGGATAGAATTTTCCCTTGCTAGGACTGAGAGCGAAGACTAAATATTTGCATACCACTACTGTCCTACGTTATTTTTTTTTTATTCTTTAGTTCTTTTATGGAATTTAAGTAATATCAGTTTGGAAAATTTTAATACAACTATTTTATGCTCATAAATGACATACAATCTATTATTTTATTAAAAAACTGATAATCTTTATACAAAAATTACCACCTTATAAATGTTATTAGTATTATAGTATTAATGTTATAGTATTAATGTATGTTTATAGTATTATTATTAGTATTATAGTTTACTCGATCCTGAACCTTTTTCTGGATCGAGTTAACTGGCATTTTTTTTATGATGCTACCAACATAAAATAATGAATATATAATTTTACATATGCAATTTTAGAACAATTTTTGAATTGAAGGTCAGAGTTGGGTATAAAAGTTTTCAGTCTTTTGTGACTGAATACGAGGAATGGGAGGTGCCGAGACCTAGAACAGCAACACAGATTAATCATCACTAGGGTTAAAGAAGTCGTGGTTGGTTAAACTCACTGTACCATACGAAAAATTTTGTTTCCTAAAAAAATGCCTTATTCAACAAATCGATTGATTCAGAGGTTATCGAAAGACCATGAGAAATTATCGATGAAAAAAAATTCATGGCTACTAATTACAGTTTTTACATACATTTCTTGATGAAATTTTTTACTTTCTAAACTATTATAAATTCGACCATGAAAATAAATTGTAGGTAATATTAGGATGTATGATCTCATACAATTGATTGTTACTTTGGTTTATATGGAAATTAAACTGGAAATGAATTTGATATTCGAAGAAATATTTAAAGATATCGATTTACTTTTAGAATATACAATTTTTTTTCTTCTATTAAACCATAATTTCTTTTTATGGTATTACATCCGTTTAGAGAAAGTGCGCATATAATTATTTCATTTTATATTATTACTGCTGCATACTTTAATTTATTTTGTCAAAAAAGGTTTTACTCTATCATTAGATTTTAAGAATGAGCTTGGATTTTCAAATGAATGCTATTATCAGTGCGAGAATTATTATTATTTTATGCGAGAATGCTAAGTTAGACTTGAGCATTTTGTAATATTTTATCAAGAAGTTTAACAAAGACATTATTTATTATTTATATGATATATAATAATTATAATAAAAAATAAAATATATACTTTCACGAATTTGACATTCTTGTGTCTTGTTAGCATAGCAAATGACTAAAAATTAATATTTAATAAAGCTTAACACAATTCTTGACTTTAATAGAATTTGACGCAATTAATAACCACAAACTAAGCAATATTTATTAGTATAATTGTTATTATTATTGCTATTATTTGTTTAATTTGGCTATTAACGAATCTGTTTCTGTTTAATGAATTTATTAGCGAATTTATATAAATTGAGTTATATTTTGTCAATAAAAAGTACAATTACATATCTTTATTAAAAATATATACTTAAACTTTCGCCATAAGAAAATGCCCATTTTTATTTAATTTAGAAATTAATAAATTAAAATTTAGAAATTAATTTTATAATTTTAGTAACTTAATTAATTAACTTATGTAAATTTAGTAAGAAAATTTAGAAATTAATAGTAACAGAATTAAATTAATTTCTTCTCTAAAGTTTCTTTTACAAATATTAAAGTAGAATAATTTCAGATCTTAAAAGATGAATATTGGATAATAGTATTCATTTCCTTTTAAGGGATAAAATTACAGTTTTTATTTGAACTGCATTGCTTAAAAAAAAAAAAAAAAAATCAAAGATGAAAAAGTGAATGTGTTCATCTATTACTATTATTTGTTAATATCCGGTTATTTACCAATCAAAAGTGATAGTGGAATAAAATTAAAAGCTGTTAATTTCATTTTGTATTATTTTAAATAAAAATAAATCCATTACATTTACATTTTTGTAATCCTCCTGACGTTGAAATATTGAAATCTGAAAATGACCGCAAAACGATAATGTTTCACAACAGTCTGCATTTCCTTCATTAAGCTAAACAACATTTCGTTATGAATTACATTCAATTTTGTCAGATGAAAACTATGTTTCGAAGGCAGAAAAATGTATGTGGACATAACTAATAAGTATAAAAAATTAAAAATAAACAAGTTTTACTTTAATCTGGATAGAGGGGAAAAAATGAAAACTTCATATCTTCCTTATCTTGTACCATTACGCAAGAACATACAGAAAGTGAAACTAACGACAGACAAGATTGGCCAGATTTCCGAGCTCACAACTTGTAGAAAATCTATCCCCTGCATCCTTCCCCTACCCCCATCCATTCCCAAAGTGGTCCGATAAAAAAAAAGGGGGGGGATAAGAATAAAACAAAAACACGAGACGAAACCTACCATTTTGACATTACCGGGTACTCCACATACTTACTTTTCAAGTCTAAAACGTGATTTAAGAGTGTTGAAGCCAGTTTCGGAACAAACACTGCTAGCCCTGTTATTTGCAGTTCATTTGCTTTTGCCGTCCCAGTAAAGTGGCCTCGTTTGCCGGTAGGGGGTGCTGACTTCTGCTGCCAGATTCGTGACTCTAAATTGTTGTTTTGGTTAGAAGGAGACGACAGATTTCGTTTTTCTTTTCTCTTCCATCTGTTTGATTTCGTTTCATCCCCCCCCAAGAATCCCTTGCAGAAGAAATTACTAGAAGATATATTCTGAGAAGCACGTTTTTTGTTATGAATGAATGGGTGATGGGAAATGCAGCCTTTTATTCTTGATGTTTTTTAACATAACATATATGCTGAGATCCGTCTTTGATCACGTGGTCTTTCCTGATTATACTTATACATGCGGGCATATGCGTAGTGCTGTGTGATCTGTTTTGTCATTGTGTTATGACTTATTTTAACTTTATTCGGCACGTGAGCACAAAGTTTTCTTTGTTTCATTTGCGAGATTAATGCATATTTAACCATCCCACCGTACTTATGCATCAGAAAATCTGGTATGTTGAATAAATGAGTTGGCCTTGTGCTATCATTATGGTTATCTGAATGTAGGAAATTAAAGAAGTAAAAGAATATATGAACTTGTTACAGTGTAAAAAGATCTAATATATGCTTTACTTTGTAGTTGAAGGATAACATCTATAGAATATAACTACAATGGGATTATAGAGTTTTATAAAAATATGTACGAGTGATCATATCTACCGTCGGTACATTTCTACGGTACTTAAGCGAAAAATATCGTGAAAACTTTGAAAATATTCTTCAGGTTTCCATTTGTTACAATAAATAAATTTTTACCTTTTTTTAGATATTTTATTTAAGCCACACTGTAACAAATAGATATTGTTGGACTATTACCTCAATAAATTTACTAGTCAGTGAATGTCAAACAATGTTTTACTCATTGAATTTATCATAATTCTGAGTAAACTGCTCAATTAAGTTAATTTTCCAAAATTCACGTTGCTTTTATTTTAAGATCCGGGGATTCTAATTTTATTGCCAATTTTCTGCAAATTTCAACCCTGATAATAAATGTTCACTCGAATTATCAAAATGAGAACATATCACTCAGATTGGTCCTACGCCACATAATATTATTAAATTCAAATGGATTTTATTTCTGATATTTTTATTAAATAAAATATGTAAAATGTTTCAGTAGTATGTGTTTTATTTTAGTTTAAAAAAAAAAAAAAACAGAAAGAAATGAGTGTTGTTGTGTGTTTTTTTTTTTTTTTTTTTTTCATTGTATGCAATGACAGAATGGACGCCGTCTTCTAAAACGAACTAACATACAGTTAACACTGAAAAATTGTCAAAATTCTCAATCTAATTTTTAAATGTTCACATTTCACTAATACATATCTCATACTGTAAATAAAATCTTAAAATATGTACTAGCCCCTGTTATAATATAAATGATAAATTATATTATTTAATTTCAATACCAAGAAATAAAATAATATAAATATAAATATTTTATTAAATTTCATTATCTAATCAGTTCTGTAAACATGGTATACAGAATTTAATGTCAATTAAATTATGTTTTATTGTTAAGTCTCCTATTTGTTGAAAAAGTGTGTTCATATAAATTCAGTCTGTTAAAAATAGCTCCACGAAATTCAATTACTATTAAAAATAAATCCCATTCAATTAAAGACAGATTTTATATTGCTATTGAAGTTTTTATGTTATCCACCTCACAATGGGAAAAATGTATAATATTATCAATAGTAATGCATTTCATTCAACTTCACTAAAAAACAATTAACGTGTCTCTACTACTTAGAGAACTATATTGGGTTAAAAAATAATCAAAGTGAAAAATTAATAATTATTAATTCTTCAATTCTTCTTAATCATTTATTATTTTAAAAAAGGGATTTCCTTAATAATTTAAAATATTTTGGATCTATCCGTTCATCTACTTGAAATAAATAAATTAATAATGATGATAATAATAATAAATAAATAAAATAATACATTTGTCTTCCGAGTCAAATAGCATTATGATTAGTTAATAATTAAAATAATGTTTACTTTTTTTTCATTTAAATGAAGTTAAAAAATAAGCTTAAGATATGCAACAGAACCTTTTTAAAATGGCAAATCTTTATTTCTTTTTCCTTTTCTTATTTCCAATCTTTATTTCCTTTTCTTACCTTTGAGAAGTGTCAAAACCCGGAGATTAAATTTGCTAACGTGTGCACTATTTTAATTAGGTGTAAAAGCCTTTAAGTAATAATTAATCTAAATTAATGCCCCAGGATTTTCGAATCAATTCAATTAGTTAACAATGCCGTTAAAGCAACCTTTTAATTAGCTGGCATCTTTCAAATTATATATTAAAAAAAAATGCAAATCTAATTGAGCGCAAAAATTATCAAAGTTCCTAGTGAAGTATAGAGAAAGTTTTCTTTTTCGAATTTAAAATGAGGGGAAAAAATGGATAACTAACGGATTTTATTTATCAAATCTGAAGTATTCATTAGTTTTTTTAATATCATTATTTACCTTCTTAATTATTGTTGTTTGTATTGTTGAGTAAATATTTTTAATTATGTAAGGTTATTATTAATGCGAATTATGATTATCATTAATTTCCTTTTTTTTTTAATTTATTTCTGCCGACTGTTTATTGTACATTGAATTTTTAAAGCAACTGTTACGTTATTTCGTATTAAAATAAAGAAATCTTATAAAAAAAACTGTTATAAATTTATTTTAACAGTGTTTTTGGAGAAAAAAAATAAATACTTCTAAACAAAATAAAAAATTTTATATCTACATCATTCGGAGCAGTCAATGCGTTATTTATGCATCTGTAATACAAATCGATTAAATTTAGTTTGTACTTCAACTTCATAACTTCTTTCGAATAATATTAGTATAGGAACTCTAATGTGTTTATTTATAATATTAATTTCGAAATTTTCAAGATTAATGTGACATTTTCAGAATATTAATTTTTTGAACATTTCATATATTTTAAGGAAAATATTGCAATTTTCTTTTAATGTATATTTTATACCTTCTATATTATATATTTTATACTTTGAAAGTCATATTTTTTTTCTGGTATTGAAGTTCTTAGGCATAGAACCTAGAATAATTTTAACCTTTTTAATTTAATAATTAAAAAAAAATATTTAATTTATTTCGTAATAATATATTTTGAGTTTGGATAATTAAATTTATTATAATATACGTATTGAACTAAACACTAAAAAATGTCTATAACCACAGTACCAAAAGTGTAAAATCTGTTCAAAATTTCCTTTTACAATTTAATATTTTTTAATATCTTGATAGCTTTTATATATGTATATATTCATGAATAATTATATTTACTGTATATATTAGAAACAATTTTTTATCTGGTTCTCAGCCTATTGTTGTTTATATAAACATATGTGATGAGTGGTTACATTTTTCAAATTTTTAATTTTCTCCAAAATCTGTAATCTTTGAACTGCAACTGCACCACTTGCTGAGATATTATTATGCAATGCGTCCTATGAAATATAATTCTGGGAGAGGACTGCAATATATGGGATCGATGAAATTCATCACAACCAGTTACATCAGCCATCCCAATGGTAGGGGAGCTCATGAAATGATTAGTATTTGCACTTATGTCCCCTCACCATCCAATAAAACCCCTGCTAGATGAATTTTCCATTTATCCTCACAAGGTTTTTTTTTTTTTGTATAACCTAGTAACTTAGTTATTTAATAAAAATAACCTCTCTTGCCTATATTTCTTGTAGGGGGTGGGGGTACTGTCCTGTAAATGGTGAGCAGTTGGCTTTGGCATCCATGGGTTGCTCATCCCTTGGATGCCCCTTTCTAAATTAAATGGCACACCAAAACTGACAGGGGTCATTCGTTATTGGTATAACAGGCCTGTACAGTTTCTGCTCTGCTATAACTGGAAATTGACCTTTCAGGGGCTATATACAAAGTAACTGGTTTCTTTCATGGACACACTTTTGATGAGCGATTTTGAAATTTGCGATAGTCATAGTTATGTAAATAAATTTATTAATATAAATTTTAATTAGCATGTTTCTATTTCTTGTACGGATATATAAAGCAACTTAGTCTTAGTTATTATAGAATTACCATTTAGCAAATATTTCATATAATGACTATTGGTCAAAATTCAATGAATTATAACTTACAAGTAAAATAAGTACTTTTATAAGTAAAAAATATATACATATTTTTTTTTTTGGTTTTGCGTATCTTCAGCTTGAAGAGAAAATAAAAGTAAAATTGAGAGAAAAAAGAAATAAAAATTATCGAAGAAATATATGCATTAAAAATACAACTGAATTTTAAAAAAATTAATCTAGAAATTCAACTAAAAATATTTTTAAATTTAGTGCTCCTGTTGATTAAAAAGTTACAACATTTAATTTCAGCTATTTAATAAAATAATTAAATAAGTCGAATTTTTTTAAGGCATTATCTTAACAGTAACTGAATACAGTATAATTTTTCTATCGATGTTAAAAAGTATGTGCTGGATATTTTTTTAATGCGTGCTATTGCTTTCTTCTTTTATATAACGTGCATTAAAAGTAAGTAAAGTGCTCCAAGTGTGTGAACAAAAATTAATTTCTAAAAGAAAGTAGTAAGAAAACTTTTACTCGCTGTAAATATCTAAATTTAGTTAGCATTTAAATAAACGAATAAGTCAAAGCAAATTAATTTACTTAAAATCAAATTAAAAGTGACATATTATTTGCATTGTTTTAAATTTTTTTTTAAAATTGTTTGACATTTATTTAAAATTGTTTTCAAAATTTATTTAAAATTTGAAATTGTTTTCTTCTTTTTTATAACAGGCATTAAAAGTAAGTAAAGTGCTCCAAGTGTGTAAAAAAATTAATTTCTAAAAGAAAGTAGTAAGAAAAATTTCGCTCGCTGTAAATATCTAAATTTAGTTAACATTTAATTAAAGGAATAAGTCAAAGCAAATTAATGTATTTAAAATCAAATTAAAAGTGACATATTATTCAAGTTATTTATTTTAAAAAGCCCTATGTTTCTTGAAGCACTAGTCTGATAAATTTCACCTTGAAAATCAAACTGTTGAAGAAAGAAGTATTCTTGTAAATTGACACGCTTCTCTTCACCTCGTCTTCTGCGGCTTGTTTAATCCTGTTACTTGTTTTCGTTAGTTGAAGGCCGTTCGAGCCATGATTTACATTTCAAACACATTAACTTTCACTTTTGAATAACCGATAATATAATGGACTTACAATGAATCCCTTTATATTTCGAACTTTTAGAAGCTTGTTTGCCTTAAAAAAAGAAAATAATTATTATTGATAGGTTTAGACTTTAATAGATGATATTTTTAAAAACTAACTTTGAAAAACAGTTTTATATTTCATGCTGGCTTTTTCTGGAGTTTTATGATGTCTTTGGTGTTTGATTTGAATAAATCAATTAAGGTTAAATAGTTTGTGTCTAGTGGAAACAGACAGTTTTTTTAAAATGGATTTAGCCTAAATATAAGCAAAATCCAATTTTTTTTGTAACATTTCTGGAATCTTATGGAATTATCAAACCTGGTTTTCATGTCAAATCAAAACTCCCAAGTATTACAAACAACATTTATTTTACGATTTAATTACATACACAATATTTTATACAACCTTTTAAAACGGAAAATTTTATTTTAAGTCAAAAGCATTGGAATTAAAAATAAATTAAAATTTATAAAGTGACTTCTTAAACTTCAATCATGAAGATACAGAAAGAAAGGTTTTAACAAGACGAAGGTTTTGAAGATTAAAATGCTAAGGTAATTACTGTCAAATAAGCCCCCAAAAATATTCGAACAAGACATGAGACAAAGAGGTTAATTAACAGAAAACTAAGAATTCTTTTATCTACTAAGAAATTTGCTTATTTAGTTAATGGTATATTTATGTTCAGCAAATCTCTTAATTGTGAAAAGACGTTCGAAATTCCCTAAGCTGGCCAGTTACAGCATTTGAATAAACACCTTTTTGCTTTATCAGTGCATAAAAAACTGTTTTTAAAGTTTAAATTAAAAACAGGGTTATAAACTAAACTGAAGTCGATGTAAACAAACAGCAAATTTTTATGCGTACTAAACCACATTTTTAGTACGATTGTTAATAAATAATTCTTTCAATTGTTAATAAATAGAGAAATATTTTTTTCAATTCCCTAGTTGTACTTCTTTTTCGCTTATTAACAGAGTAAGATAAAAAAAACTTGCTTATTGTTTTGATATATATATATAGTCTTTTTCATTTTAATTTATGTTAATTAAATGAGGAGCAATAGAAACAATCTTTATCCACAATATATGCCTTCTCTTTTCAAAAGAAATCAGGAGTACTTATTTCAAATTATGCATTTTCATTGCAATCTTTACAAACTCGTAATTACTGTTCTCAATTTTACCATTTACTGTAGCAAGATCCATAAAGCCTCTTACGTCCCTTTGTAAATCAGGCGATTCCATATACCTATCCCTCTTCCTACTAATTTGGTGGTGATTCACTGGTGATAGGGGATAGGGAAGAGTTCGTGTATAAAGCTTCTTTTTAAGGGATGTTGCCATATCATTTAGCATGGCACTTTGCTTAATAACAATCTGAACAAAGCGGTTCTGGCGACTGACAATAACCTATGTGAAGTTGTCTGCTTTTTAATGATGCAGATAAGCTGAAATGGATTGTGCTTACAAGTTCTTTATGTCGCTCGAAGTTGCAGCTTGAGTAGAGATAAGTGTTGGCTGTTTTAAAGTTGAAACACTTTTGTGGAATGTAATTAGGAAGAAAAGTCCAAAAAAAGCAAAGGAATTGAGAAATATATAAGCTTGATAAACAGAAAATTTGGCAGGATGATTTTCTTTCCTATATTTATTTCCTTAGTTCAATTGCTTGCTTGAAAAATACTAATTAAAAGCTATTTTTCGGATAGTTTAGAACCCTAACAATGCTTAGCAATTCAAAGATTTCATCAATTAATTTAGTTTTTATTTCAAAAAATGCGTGTAGGAAAAATATTTCGACGTAATGATAGTTTTTTCGCTAATATTAAATGAATCCAGAACAATAAGATGCCATTTAGAATCTTTTTTAAAATTTATTACATTTAATTGTATTAATAAATTACATATATTTAAAATGTTAAAGCAACTTAAACGGATGTCAATTGATTTTTTAAAATTTTCGTAATATTGGATACTCAAGGGATATATTGTCTCAAAAATATAATCTCGACAAAATTAAAAAATCATTAACATCTGTGGTAAATAGGGATTTTTCATTATTGAACTACAACTCCATAATACAGAGGTTCTATTATATTATTTGACTTAGATCATTTGTAGCCATCGTACATGCATGATACATTTCCAATATCGCTTTGATAAAAAAAAAATTAAAAAAAATCCTCTCATGAAGAGATAAATAGTTTTCCAGAATTAAAAAACCAATATCCGGCATTATTAAAAATAAACTAAAGACATTTTTTACAACTGACAGAGATCTTAAAAATATATCAGATCTTATCCAGCAAAGAAAGAATAGCTTGTGAAATTCACAATTAAAGGGGTAGTGATTAAATCTCAGCATCAGTTAAAAAAAATACAATACCTCGTCTGAGTGGAATGGAAAAGCTAGAAAAAGCTAGCATTCTTTTTTAAAAACATTTCACGTTATAGTACAGATAAAAGAACTAGAGAAAGTCTTCGTATAAGAACACCCTAAGCTCAAGTCTCACGGATCATTGAATGCATGCGAAATAAATCAACCAGCATAAGGATAAAAAGTTTGCCTGCAGAACAAAGTATCTCGTTATTCATAATAATGTTAGACATTTGTAAAAGAGTTAAGTTGCGCTTTCTTGCTGGTAAGACACTGTCACTGTTTCTTATTCTGCCTATTTGACAGCAGCTAAATACAGGAGGGTCGAGAAATCGATGCCTCAGGATTTGTTTCGGAGCAGAGCGAAATAAATAAAAAAAAGTGCTTAATTGTAATAATCAGGAGTCCCATATTACCAGAAAGTAAAGAATTCTTAATTAGGGGAATTTAGTTTCGACACATTTCGCCCGTTGCATATTCAGTGGGAAGTATTGTGTGAAACCCGATTCCTTTCTTTTCATTTTCTGAAATATTAAGTGGGGAAAATTGGTTTTTTAAGTTGTTTGGTTCTTCGGAGTAAATAAGGTTGTTTCTAATTTAATGGTGAGAAATTTGATCCCAGAGAACTTTTTAAGAGCTTGACTATTTATGAATTCTAGTAATGGAAGGCATTTTTATTGATTTAGCATCACGCAAATGATCAGTTTATTAAAAAAAACACAATTGATATAAAAATAATTTTAAAGCGAGAGAACAGAGAACCATTGACTCATTTCATTTTCTGAAAAAGAGATAAATAACTTGTTTTGTGTGCATGTAGGTGTGTATTCTAGATTTTTTAATGATTAGAGTTTGTGGTAAGAGATACTATTAAATGCGCGGGGCAGAGTAGGTAAAATGATTTGTCCGTCCACTTGAAAAAGAATGCTTCATTCATGTTTAGATAACTGATTTTTAATCATTGCACTCAACACTAAATGTTACCGTTGTTTCTAATTTTTTTTTATGCACACTGATAAAAAATTCAAATATAAATTGAAAATAAATGAAAATTATAACTTTGCAAATTAAATATTTTATATGTCTTAATTTTTTATTTTCTGCCCCCTTATTAACTTTTTTTGAAAACTAGGATTTCCTGCAAAGTTTCTACAAACCATAAAATCAAACATTTGTTCTTTTTGAATACAAATATGGAAGTCATTTAGAATCTGCAATTCCAAGCACTCTTGTTGAGCTAAAAAAAGAGCCCTATTCTGATGAATATGGTAGAAAAGAAAAGCAAGCTCTCGAACAACTCATTTAAACAGGTTACGGACCTTTTAAGTTCAAATGTTTGCTGAAGTGACAGTGTGCAAATATGACGTATCTTTCATTCTTCTCTTGCGCATAAAAACGCTTTCCGCTGTTCAAACAAAGAATGCATGTCGAGAGCCAAACAACCATTTAATAGGTCTATTATTACTGTTTAAAACTGCAGGTGAATGTACCCTCTACTACTCACCTTACCTATTTACATGGGAGCTTTGCGTCTACATATTCCCCAGCAGGTGAAGCATTTAAATCATAATGTTCGATTGAACAATAAAGTTGTTTTTCCTCAGAGAATTAAAATGACAGTTTGTACAAATGAACTTAAAAACACACTCAAATATCCATGAATTAAATTCAGGTTGTATTTACTTGTAAAGCATGCTTTGGTTTCAAATAAAACAAATAATATAAACAGATATCAATAAATTCTGCTTGCTATTTCAAATTCTTACAGAACTGTAATATTTATATAATGAAGTAGTTGTATGCGTATATTTGTATTTCATTGTGAACTGCAACATATTAAACAACATAGTATTTATTAAATGGTTTAATTACAATTTATCATCTAAATGATACAGCACTTTATCCTCTACATGAATTGTATCTGTTATATTTAGATATGTATGAATTTTGTTCTGTAAAACAATTGACATATTTGCTTAAAAGATCTCCTAAAATTGATAATGAAATTTCTTCAACCTATAAATAATAAATCAAACAGTATTAAATATTCAAATGTGTACATTCAACTAGTTAATATTTACCTTTAATAGTGCTACCAAGATTAAAATGAACAATGAACGTTTGTACAGTTCAGATCTATTTTCTATCTTCCAACATGCTGATTTCTGCGATTTCAATATATTACATTGGATCATTTATCATTTACATATGTGATAGAAATTTGATGCTCACGAATACAGTTTATTATTTAAACTGCTCATATATTACACGGATTTTATACATTACTGTCTACCCCGAACTATTTGCCTCTTTCAAAATCTGGTTAAAGTTATACATTTCAAATTCTGAAAATCTTCTGTTCTGCCATTGAATTTTGTGTCCAGCAATTGTATTACATTTTAACAATTTTTAATACGAAATGCTTTTAAAAATTTAAAGGTATCTTAATATTGATTAATTGTGTATCATATGCCTTGCTCATGAAATTTTTCCATAAATATAATTGCCAGGTTTATATAAGAAATATACTATTGAAATAGTAGATATAGTTCCATATCTGTAAAATCTCAAGTCGACATATAATAAATCTAGCAGTTTTGGATAGAAAAAAATACTCAGTAGATGACATTCACTGAAGTCAATAAAAGAACGTTGAATAATTTTATCACGTTCAGCAATGAAAGATATTCATTATGTTGATTTGTTGCTGTCTCACATCAATTACAGAAGCCAAAGATATTCTATAAATTTATTTTAAAGTTTCACAAAATGAACGAAAGAAAAAAAAGCAACATTCAACTACTTTTAGAAATTATTCCGACTCTAAATGAATAAAGATGCATACATGCTACATTTTTGCTCATCAACCACCCATTTCTGCAATCTGAGAGTTTCCTGTCAATAAGTATATCGAAATTCATGATTTCTGAATCTGAGCAATTAACAGGTAAAGCAAGCGTGCAATTTTAAATGCAAATAAAAAAATGCATAATTAAAGCAAGCCGCATTAATTAATTGTAGTTATTATTTTTTTCCCGTTGTTTTATGATAGAATTATATAATATGGGATCTTTTGGGAATTTCTTATAAGGTTCCAGATGAAAACATGTGAAGCAAATTGTAGTTAGAAATGAATCTATGTACGAATTTGGTTATATATAACACAAAAGCCATAAAAGATCTATCTTCAGTCAACAGCTTTAGTCAGCAATTTCCCTTAAAACGCTTCTTTTGGATCTTACGCCTTTTACTTTCTAGAAACAAACCATAAATTTTTTTTTATAATCTTCCTCTAGAGGAATTCTCTTTCCCCACTTTAATAGAAAGTTAAGAAAGAGGATTGACCCTTTATGTTACAGCCTTGTATTTATTTTAACAGGTCGAATGAAATTACACAGTGTTATCGCCCGAAGACTTGAGGTAGGTCTCAACCTTCTTAATGAGATGATGGGAGGGAGGCAGAACTTGTCGATGTGTGAAATGAGACAGAAGATTTACTATGTTTGATAAGCAGGAGGAACAAATGGAAGGCAGAAAAAGGCCAGATAGCGACGGAATTAAGACTGGAGGGTTTCTGATAAAAACTCTGTGGCACTATCACTAGCAAATAAACTAGAGTTGACCAAATGGCATAAAAGAACTTTTTGCCGCGAGGAAATAAGTCCAATTATTAACATTAGAAATCAAGGACATCGGAGGGAAAATGTCGGTGTATTTTATTCTGTTCAATGATTTACACAGTTGTACATGGAACAGGTTAAGCTATCCAAAGGAATGTTCTTTTTGGTTTTTTTATCATTCTGAAAATGCGGGCTAATCTGAAATAATTGCAAATCGGTTCATTATTTTGAACTTTATGCTAGCTTTCCATTGAGACCTACTTTACATTTTTTGATAATATGAAAACAACTTATAGCCCATTAGCATTTTTTGAAGTTGTTAAAAGAAACATTCTTGTTTTTGTTGAAATTGCTAACAGATGTGTGTTTAAATAGTTTTGTTGAAGATGTTAACAGAAGCAGTATTGCTTTATTAACATCTTTGTCTGTGACATTCACTGAACTTGAGTTTATCTTGTGCATATCAAGAAGTTGAAATCATTGTTTTCAGTAAGAAAACAATGATTTAAAATAAGAGTGAAATGCAGTTAAGAATACTAATTTATTGAAGTATAATTTTTACACTAACAAATATTAGGATGTGTTGAACACAATGTTTGAAATTTAAGCTGTTTCCGACTTTTTTTAATGAGTGAAAAAAGATCAACACACTCCTTTAAAGGATTCTTTTTTGCCAACATATACATTTTAAAAAACATTTTTGTAAAAAGGTATATTTAATCATCTTCTTTTATTGTTGCTAAGGAAAATATTTTTGGAATAAATTAAGCTTAGAATTTTTTTTAATGTACCCAAAACTTCTTTTTTTTTTTTTAACTCTACTATTATTAATTTAAACTATAGTAAATCGCATCAAAAAATGCAGGAACAAATTTTCTGTTCCAGAGCAATTTATTAAGTGCCATGCTACTTCATTTATTAAAAAAAAAACATCTCTTTGATCTACTGAATCTAGTAAAATAAAATTACAAACGAGTTTTTTTTTTATTAAATATGATTTAAAAAAAACTTATGTAGAGTATTCATTTTTTTTTTCTTTTTCTTGAGCATCATTTTAAAATGAGAATATGCTCTAATGAAATGCATGTTGTATATTTTTTTTATTTATTAGTGTTTCGAATGACAAAGAATAGATTTTAAATAATATGTCTTTCTAAATCAGGGTGTAGAGAGATTTTAAGAAGTTGAATAAGTTTCAAATAAGATAAGTTCGGAGTATTAAATTAGAAACCAAGAAAGGGATGGCTTTTGTAAGATTAAATAATTTTATAATTAGGGATGTCATATATGATCTTAAACGTATGATTTTAAATCAAGGAATTTTTTTGTATAGTATATTAGTATATAAATTCATAGTCCTGGCTGTGCCATGGATGTTTATAGTGGTTCGGAATCCACTTTAAACCCTAGGTTCCGGTCTAAGATAATCGTAGAGCGCTGCGGGGGTAGTATTACTCCGCGTCCGTAGCTTATCTTCAAGCAACTACACGCACCTCCTGAGTAGTGCTGAGTAACGTTGGTGCCGCCCTTATGGCATAAAAGACAAGTGTCTAAGTATTTTAGTTAGTAAGCTAGACAGTTGTCTAAGCTAGCAAATACAGTAATTATGAAAAAAATACACTAAGATTTAAAAAAATACAGTAAAATTACAGTATATAGTAATTAGAAAAAAATAAAAATAAGTTCATAAGATAGATGTTTTTGCCACACAGCTTTTTAATTATATATATATATATATATATATATTGTAAAGCGTGGCCTGACGGCCAATGGGTGAACGCTCTGGCCTTTGGTGTGTGCACAAAATGACCGTAGAGCGGCAAACCAAACCAAACTAATATTGTAAAGTGGCTGTACATTTATGCTACTATTATAAAATAATAATATACATCCCTATGTTTTTTTATTAGGACTCTAAGCATAATAAATCAACCAAAATATTTCAACCAATTAGCATTTTTCTGAAAGCCAAACAAAAACAAAAAAGTCCTGCACAAGTTTAACCATCCGTAGAAATGTCCGAAACCATTTCAGAAAACCGCACCTTCTCGTAAATTTAATTCTTCACGTAGGCAGGCCTTCCAGGAAGAGGGGAAATAAAAAAAGAATAATAAAAAAAAAAAAGACATCGGCTGCTTTTTCCTGTTGAAGCACAGAGAGAGGGGGAAGTCGGGTTTCTTAATTGAATGCTAGAGCAAATATTCCCTTTTAATTAAGATTTACGGTAATACCGAATTCGCGTCTCTCAATAGGAAAAAAAAAATGCGACCGAAAAATGATCCGTCTGAAAAGGAAAGAAACGTCTGAAATCAATTTAGCTCCGTAAGAATGCGTTCACAAGCCTTAAATTACTTCGATTTGTTTCGCTGAAACGATCCAGGCGGAAAATCGAATGCTACAAAGTTTCGGTATTGATATGATACCGCGGTCTGCTGTTCACAAGGCTCTACAATTCCAATATGCTCCTAAAACCGTTCTTTCTGTTGTGTTATATTGAAATCTAGCTATTAATTTACATTGACAGCTTTTTTTTTTTTTTTAGTTATTGATAGTAGGTTATGTTGGTATAATGTGCATCAATCAACAGTTTGATTTTTTTAATGCTTAGCTTAACCTGAGGTCATTCGTCTTTTGGTGCAATACATTACATAGCGGATGTGTCGTTACCAGAACAAATATTTTTTTCATGTTCCTACATCTACTTTTTATATTGTTGCATTAAAAGGTAGCTTTTAATATAAATAGGAAACATTTTTTATTCATTTATATGAATTCATTTATTTAATTTTATCAGCTAACGATATACTTAACCTATTATAACTATTAGCGCATGTTTAACCATCGTAATATTGGCACAGGGTTGATTTCGAATTTTTAAGAATATACCCCGGGAAATCTGATATACTGCAAAAGAGAAAGAAATTCCCAGAAGGGAGAACGTTTCTTTCTACAGATGATTTCAACGAATTTGACTGCAGATGCATTCAACGCATATGTCATTAGCAGGAAGATAACTATCAATGGACCTCGATACTATTTCTTATTTTCAATATTTCAACAAAAGTTATTCTATTTACCAAACTAATTGAATCGTTTTCTTATGCTCCTGTATGAGTTAACAATACATTCAACCTATTATTATCGTTTCCTCAGGATTATGACTCTAACCGTCGTGTAAAAGTTTCATAGGATTTTAATTATGTTCTTAAATTTCCTTTATATGTCTATGTATGCTTATTATGCTTATATGTCTCATAGAAGCATGACTTCTGATACAGTTAGGGAGAATTATTCTTTTTATGAACATTAATCTAAAAAATGTGTATAATATTATATCACTTCAAATCGATTCTGTTATTGCTATTTTCATGACCCTAAAATTTTCTACGTTGTAATATGCAGAATATGGTAATATTTTCTTGAATTTCGTTGTGAAGGGAGAAATTGATTTCTCTTTTAAGATAATTTACTTACGAAATGAATACGTGTTAAATAATGATTTACAAACTGTGCTGTAACTTAAAAAATCACGTTTTAACTCACGGATATGAATTCTAACGCTTTGTTTAAAATTGGTTAATAATGTCAAATTTTCGTCATTTGGAATTTTTCAGTGTAAATCACATTCGTAATATTTTTGAAAACTTTCATTTGCATTTAATGACAAGCACTTTCTTATGTTTAGGGATTTCAAAAAATTAACTTTTCTTATTCATGTTTAAAATTTACGATGCAGTTATGCAGTGGTTCGAAATCCACGTTAAACTATAAGTCCCGGCATAAAGTGTGCAAAAATTGACCGTAGGGTTACAAACCAAACTTTTGCACATTTTAATGGAAACGAATATTTTGATGAAAACGTAAAAATCAGTTTTTATAAATGAAACTCGTAATAAAATTGCAAAGAAGATTTACGACCCAAACTTTTTATGTAATTCTATTAATTTAACACCAAAAAATTCTATGCTGAAAGAAAATTAAAAATTGAGTTAAGTTTTATTTTTATGTAATTTGTTTTAAGCGAACTGATTTATATTGTAATAGTACCTATTATAGAAGGAAACCACTCCAATCAGAAAAATCATCGGAACGAATCTATTATCAACAAAAAAGCCAAAGTGCTGCACGGGGAAATTCGTGGATATATTTACTCATGTTGAAAAACTACTTGATTTATTTACATATTAAAAACAATTCAAAATTACGGACGAAACACAGACATCAAGCCATCGGAATATTGCTAGTTTTTTGACAATGTATAGTAGTTAATTTCAAAGTAGATCGCATGACAGGTGTTTGTGATGTTTTGTATGAGTTTCGATGATTCCATAAAGAGAAACACTCAGGGGCAGAGTTTCGTTACACCCACATTTTGCTTTCAGTTCACGAGATCAGCGGCTAGGTTCGGAGGAAAAAATTATCTATTCAAGAAACGATTGGGTTGATTAAAAGAAGTTGGTTTTTACTTCGCCCTGTAAGCTCTTGAGTTCGCCCTGTAAGTGTGTTATTACTGCATTGTTTTCCTATTTTTCTCTTGCCATAAATGTGAGCCAGTTTCTCTTAAAAAGTCATCCATGAAAGCCAGATTGGCTTACTATTCTTACTTAAAACCAGTATTAACATAAGAGCATGTGTAGATATTCAAGAGTAGCTTGTTATAATTGATTTTTCCAATCTTTAGCTTTCTTCTAATGATGCTTATAAAGTGAATTTCTCAATTAAGTTATTTTTAATCCTCATATAATTTTACGTATTTTATTAAACACTTCTTATTAATGAATGCAAGAATTTAAAAGGTGAATGTAATATAATGATCCTGAATCCGATTAACTGCAATCGTGTAAATAAAAAAGATTAACCTCGCAGAAAAATAGATTAAATTCTTTCTAAATCGTACTGATTATAAATATTAATGAATAATTCTTGAACTTTCGTTTTAAGGTAAACATTCACTTCCAGGTCTAAATCTAAATTAAATTGGAACTTTTGATTAAACAGTATCTCTTTAAGCATCTCGACCAGAATGTCAATTGAATTATATAATTGGTTGTGTGTACAGAGAGATATACCATTGTTTGCATTGCTGCGATGCGAAAATCTATCCGCTTGTTGAATGTTTTTACAGTGAAATCCTTTCCCAGATTCACTCATCATCTGCCCACTCTCTCAGAAAGCATACAGTGATCGCGAATTCTTTGCAAATCCATCCAAACAGAAATGTATTAATTATTTAAATGTATTACTGAATTGATTAAGCGACAAATTTGAACGTGAACAAACAAACTGTTTGGTGCTCTTGTACAGAACTCGATTCGAGTCGCTTTTTTGAACTGTTTTCTTCCCCTTAC
The DNA here is from genome assembly GCA_021605075.1 of Caerostris darwini. Classification (NCBI taxonomy): domain Eukaryota; kingdom Metazoa; phylum Arthropoda; class Arachnida; order Araneae; family Araneidae; genus Caerostris; species Caerostris darwini. The sequence goes on from BPLQ01006518.1 coordinate 501,744, forward strand.
CTTAACGGGACAAAGCAAACAAGGGAAAAGCTAATTACGAGGTTTACATGTGAATGGGAGCACTTTTTGTTGAAGAGGGGGCTCAACTAAAAAAATTCTATTTGCTTTCGATTTATTCGCTTTGTTGAACATTGGTTCGTGTTGCAGTTTTCAAATGATTTTTCACACTTCATTAAGGCGAATATTTTACAACAAAGTTGGAAAAGTGAATGCTTTCGAATTTGGAACAAATTGCATAAAATGAAACAATTTTTTCCATTCTAACTCATACAATTAATATGCACAACTGTTGATTTTTTATCCTAATGTAAAAGTCTTAAGCATAGGAGTCCCGAAATTTGTTCACAAGATCATTTAGGGAATACTACTTTGGTGTGTGAAGTTTTTCCGTATGTAATGCCTTCCAGGAGAACCTTCAGAGGAAACTTTGCATATCATAATGAAGCAAATTCGGAAAATTCCCGAGTCCAAAGTGATGCTCAGTTATAATCGCTATCGTATCTACAGGTGTTTCAAAATAATACTTAAAAAATATATCATCCTCAAAAATAGAATTCTTTGAATTGAAGCAATTCAAATCCTTTTTTTAAGGTTAAATATTGAAATGCCTCGACTAATAGCTAGCTTGTGTATTTAACGTACGAATAATGAAAAGTTTGGTTTTCCCTGCAAACGTACCTTGCAGTCATTGCTCTCTAAAACGTGTAAATTAGATAGAAATTATGACAGGATATGTGAGTATCTCACATTGAAAAGTCAGAATGTTTAGTGGTAATTTTCCAGTATTTTTTCTGTAAGGCAGTTACAACCGAAAGTAACATATATCATAAGTATAGAACATACTGACCCTGACATACAAAAAACAAAACATCCCTGACATACAAAAACTAAAAGCTTCAATTTAAATATCAAAAATAAGTTTTGAGGTTAATTTCCTTAAGTTATTTTTTTAAAGAAAAATACATGACTTCATCAGTGAGTTCATCATCATCATCATAAATAAACACATCTATAACACCTTCATTTATAAAATGAAACACCCATAACCAACAGAGAAATAAAACCAAATTACATTCACACCAATTCGTAAAATGCCATCTCTATTTATACAATTCATTTTTGAAATTCTTCGTAATTTTGGGGCTGCAAAATTAATGTATTTCAAAATGCTGTAAAACTTTCTTTTCGATATTTGCAAAAGTCAAGACGAATCTCGCAGGAAATTGCTTTCGTAATTCAAAGAAACTTGGGAACAGAAAGCTTCCCTACAGTGCGTTCAAAATCCGATTTTCCGTAGGTGCGCATAAAAAATACATATTTAAGATGACAAGTGATGGACGAGCGAAAGAAAAACTTCAAACGAAAAAAACCCAAGAAACAGGGCCATATTACTTTGTTTCATAACATGGACTTCGAAATCGAACTGAAAAAAACACAGTTGGTGAAAGCTACGTGAAATATGTTTTCTTGCTAAAGTATTTATCATAGGAAACAAAAAAAAAAAATAGATCTTACGCATTGGGAGATTGAGTCATGGGTCGAAGTGCTTATTTGCAATTTGCTTTGGTAGAAATGTCTGTAGAATAGTGTGGGTTGTGTTGCAATTTTGAAAGGGAATTTATCAAGCTTTTCCTGATATTAGTAGAAGAAATCCTTGTCTTGAGCGAGGAAAAAGCTATGATGGCAAACTTTAGCTATGAATAATTGCTCTATCATATTGCGGTACAAGTTCATTATCACATAAACATTTGCCGTTATGTTTATTTATTATTGGTGTAAGTTTAATTTAGAAACTGTATAGACAGAACTGTAAATTATTGGAATAGAAAATGTTATTTAATGATTAATTGGATAATTTTGTTTTTGGTGTTTTGATATAAAAGTTAGCAAAGCAGATCAGAAATCTTTTTTAATATTAATATTAGGAATCGGTTTTTCTATAGAAACAGAATGAAAAATATGATAAAAAATTATGCGAAAAAATATCGATTATATATATATATATATATATATATATATAAACGCTATTTGTATAATAATAATAATATAGCAATAAGTACCTGAAACGTAGCATGCATAAGCAAGTGAATAAAATTTCAATGGTTCGTCATGTATATTAAATGGGAACTTATTTTTAAAATGAATTTTTTTAATTTGGATTATTTTATGTACATTAATTATTCAGTACACGTCTTATGTTTTCACGAGTTAAGAAGTTCTTGAAAAAATATTATCACGAAAATAATATAAGTGCACAGATGGTCCTCATAAAATTACTTATTTGAAATGGCTTTGTTGCATTTAATATTGATTTGCAGACCATCGATTTTCACATATCAATTATATGAAAATTATGCTTTATTTATTTAATTAAAGTTTAAAAAGTATTAGAGGTCTTAAATCAAGGAATGACATTAAGAGAAAAGTTTATATGTCCCAACGAATGCTTTTTTTCTTCTAAATAGCAGAAGTATGTCATGTTTCGATTTAAATGTTCTAAAATCATTTCAACATGAAAAGAAATAAAATAATTTTATTTGAATAAATAATAATAAATAACATTATTGGAATTTTAGTCATTCGTAATGAAAAAATATTCCATACTCTTCAATTATTAGAATGTAGTTTGGAGAATTTATTGCTTGTTTTATAAGGGTTATTGTTGTTTTACGCTTACAAAACTTGCTTGTAAAACTTGTAGCTTAATATTCAAGCTTTCTTCTCCCTTGCAAATACTTTCTGTAGTCATGGCGTAAGTTTATGCCATATATCTACAAGTATTGGCTAATTTCTTTCTGGATACAACAAAGTCATCAATGAATTTTTCTTCCATTAAAAGGAGAAAATTCTAGGCCTATATAAAAATTCTTAGCTGCGTAAATAGCAATATCGAGTAGTCTGCCCTCAGCATTAATCGACATAGCAATAATGCCAGCAAAGGTCGATAAATTGATATACTCCAAGCAATTACCTTTTACTAACATAAGAATCCGTTCTTTAGCAATCTTTATAACTATGTCTAAGAAAAACAACGTTTGTTCCTTTAGTGTATGCTTCGAAATTCTTTTGCTGCTCATTCTTGTACTTCAAATCAAAATAGAAATTGTTCTACCCATACTGCATGCTTATTTTAAGAATAAGATATCTTGGATATTTAATGCTGTTATTATATGACATATTGAAGTATTTATATGTTATTAATATCTTTTTATATATGGTTCATGGTGATTGTGTCTGTTAAAGCTTATCTTGGTTGGATTTTCTTTATTAATCAGATCTGTTGCAGGTTTCAAATTCCAAACTGTCAAACAATAAATTTATGTTTGCTATATTTATTTTAAATTGGCTGAATTATTTAATTTTATGAATTAAGATAAGCTTATTTATTTTTAAGAATTAAATTTTAGCGAAGAAGATTAAATATTATTGGAATAAAATTCAAAACGTCTTCCGTTTGATTGGCCATTTAAGAGATAAGAGTGATTGTTATTTACATATATTTTTAAGATACATTATTTCTTACTCTTTCTTTTTCATTATTAAGTTTCTTTCACGAAATGTTTTCAATTTATTTCTGAATATAATCTATTGCTTATTTCCTGTCAAATCATATCTTATGAAGCTTAATTTTTTTTAAAAAAGCTTTTGAGATAAAAGTTCACACTTTTTAGTGAACTGGTTAAAATTTTTCTCTACTACAAGCATCTTCTTACTATGCAAAATTAAAAGTAGACAAGGCTGGTAAAATTGGCTGCTACAAAACAAACAATCTAGAAAATTTGCTATTTGGAAACAACGTATATTTAAGAGTTCTTCTTTCATCTATAGATGTCAGTTACTGATTCATTACATTTATATTCATTTTTCTGTTTGATTAAACTCTATAAGTATCCACAGTAACCTTACAATATTTTATTTAAACAAATGGTGGAATCAAGAGCGAAGCAATGAAGAAAATGTGCAATTTTCGTGTTAGTTATCGCCAGATTTTGAACCTGAACCAAGTAAAAAACAAAAAGAAGGCAGCAACTTTTCAACGGGAAAAAATAAACACTGCCAACAAAACTAGTCATTTGGACACTTATGTAGGTTAAGCAAACAAACTGGTAAATTGTCTCCAGCTCTATCCTATCATATATTTTTCTATCTAAATGTGCTTTTAACGGCATTCTACTTGGCGTCTCTAACTTAATGATAGCTCTAACGATGCCCCGTCGTGAAGCTAACACAGAAACTGTTCTATTATCATTTCTTCGACTGACTGACTTTTCTGTCTTGTTAAATAGAATGCTGACATATCAAGAGATTTGTTATGAATTCGATTTGTAACTACGCCATTGGAAAAGCTAAGTGAAAATGCGCCGCCATTTTCTGAAGATTTATAATAAAAGAGAGGTCTTCGGAATTGCGGAGATTTAATTTCACGCCATTAGGAACAGGAATAATAGGCATATAGAAACACAACGAAGACGGAAATTTTATTGTAAATGGAAATACATATTACAAATCCATACCAACTCGGAATCTATTATCTTTAAAGGTGTGAAATATTTAGTTGGACGTAAACTAATGGGTCGCTGAAGAAAATTGTGAAATTTTATCAATATGGATTTGATTCGATGCATTCGTGTGAGATAAAGCTTATTTACACCGTTGGAATTCAAATGCCGAAATTTTTTAAAAAAATACTTAGCTTTCTAACAATCTTCAGCTGAAACTGTATAGATTTCGAAACATTTATTCTCTTTAAAGTTATTTTGTTTCTACTAGTTGTCTATTACTTATTAGCAGGAAATACGGAAGTAGTATTTTAACAATTCAAATAAATAACGTTGTCTTTATATATATATTTATATATATATACGCGAATTAGAATTAATTCACGTAAAAAAATCATTCTTGTTGACTCGAATGAGACATGAAAAATAATTTTCTTCCCTTGTTTATTATTCATTTTTACTAAGTTTAATAGGTTTAATAAGTTTAAATTAGGAAAAATTCTATTGTTTAAAAATATTTAGAAGAATAATATGGAATTTTCTTTGGATTTCAGTCAGGAAAATTCGAAATTGTATAAATGACTTCGCATTTAAAAAAAAATCATTAGTCAGTCGTTAAAATCTATGCAGTCAATAGTTCTTTTTATAAGTAATTTTTTAAACATATCTGTAACTTAAAAAGGGCCTTAAATGTATAAAAAGTTTCGTGACACAAGGAGTTTTCCTTTTTTTCTTCCTTAGCAATACACCAATTTAAATTTAAAATGATGAAATAAACTTGCAAAATAAGTGCCAAAAATTTTAATACTTCTGTGTTGTTGCAGTATAGATAAAGACAAAATGTCTGCTTTTTAATACTTTAAGATTGATTTTTGTGACACATATAATTTACTTTTTATTCTATGGACAGTAATTAATATTACCTTAAATACGTATATAATATTTAATGCTATAATTATATAATATAAGTGTAATGATATATAGTAACGATAAAGTGATCTCAAGTAAGTGAGTATATCTCGTTTACTAATGACAGAAAATTCATTATTACTATAACAACAAAAACAACAAAAAACCGGAATTATCAGTCGAATTTTTGATTTTTCATTAACCTCTATAACTTTACATAAAACAAACAAGCAAACATTCATTTGAAGCTGTGATATTTAGTTTATCAAAGATATTTTGGCACTTTATATTAAAACTTTTAAATAACTATCGGCAAAATCTTTTTTATGTCTTTTTTTTAAATAATAATTTAAATAGAAAAAATCGTCTTTATACATTCCCGGGTTTTTCCTTCTGATTGTCGTGCATTGGCTTCTGGTGCTTATTGAGGATCTTGAGTTCCTTTGAGGACTTCGCTTTTTTATTTCTAATGTGTAAAAAAAAAATAATTGTAGAAGTGTTGGTGTATTTGAAATGTATGGGGGAAAATCCAGGAATTGAGCAGTCTGTCATTAACTCTAACGGGTTCCCTCCGTCACACAATGCCCTCCTAGTTTACATACATACATAATGCGTATGATAATTGTCCTTCTTTCGTATTCTCTTTTCACTCTTTTAGCATAAAGCCCTAACCGAAACGTATTAAACTAAATCCTATTATATACAGAAATGGAATCTGTTTGATCCATCCATTCATTACTTTGCAATAACTGTTCATGAGCTGCAATAAAACTTGCATTATGTATAACTCATTTTAAAGCGACACTATTCAAAGTGCATTTCGTAATTTAATTATTTTCCCCATTGGAAAACCTTTATTTTAGAGCCGGCGTAACTGAAAACGGCATTATTTTCTTAAGCGTCTTGCTTTCGAAATCCTTTGCGGAATGTTTATTCCCAACACCACACAGAACTGATCGTTTTCCTGATATGGTTAACAACATCGTTTCCATTCTCGTCTGAAACCAACTTCCTTTATAGCCTGCCTCTTATCTCTTAACTGTAACCGATACTCGCGCTTATCACCCTGGGCTGTGTTTCGGTATGCTCCAGGCTACCGAAGGATTTAAGTTTCCTCCATAGCTCTTTTTGAACACTTTCGAAAATATTTCGATCTTGATTTTTTCACCCTTTTTCTTTAGAAAGAGTTGTGCTTTTGAAATATGTGGTGATGTAATATAAAAAACCTAAGGATTCCTTTAAACTGTATTATTGCAAACTTTATTTCATTTAATAAATTTATTGCATGATCTAGCTGAAGCTTATGATTTTTAGCAGCTTATTCTATTAGCTTTATGAAAGCAGATAGATCATACTTCTAATGAAAAAAAGTTAAGATAGTTGAATACATAATCGTGGCAGATATCGCGTTGAGCTTTCTATACCGGAAATGAATACAACAAATTTGTAGGCCGGAAAGTTTCACCGTCGTGTTTGTGTAAGAGGGTTGGAAGAGGCAACCCCTCTCCTTCGAATACTGTCTCCGTGGTTGTGCATTCCAAAGGCGAGGGCACAATGTGAATAAAGTGCATTCATTTAAAGTGCATTAATACGTGTAACATTAAACCTGTTTTATGCTGCTATTCCAGTGTTAAATAAACTTAAATTAAATGCTTAGCATTTGAACTGTATAATAATTTTTTTATTATCATTTTCCGTTGAAAAACTTTTCACACTCTTATAGTAAATGTTTTCAAACTAGCATAATTTCTTATTGATAAATAATTAATAAAAGTACATAAATTAGACACCTTCAAGCTACTCGTATATTCAATACGTAAACTGGAAAAATTGCGTTCTTCCTACTGTGCCGTGTTACTTATTGGGAATTTTTCTTCTTTTAATCTCTTATAATTATATTCCAAAATCGTGGAATGCTTGCTTTCAAATATTCTTATTCCGAATCTATTTATCCTCTTAGAGAATGCAATGATGTTCGAACATCATTAACTAATAGAAATAACCCTTCTTCCCAAATGAAATTGTATACATTTTCTGTGGAAAAAAAGTTTATTTATTATAATTGAAGACATTTCTAACGATGGTAATTTTCTATTAAATATATTATTATTATTATTTTACGAGGACCCTATTTCTTCCAGTGAAGAGCTTCCGTTTGAATTGAATTTGTAAAACAATTGAGTTATTAATTCCATTAATACTGTTTTACTGTTGCAATTGTATATCATTCGTATATGAAAGTGATTATTTCTAAGAAATAGCAAAATAATTTCGTTTTTCAATAATCGTCTTTCACTTAAAAAAAAGGTAATAAGATAATTTATAAGTAAATATTAATAACTTGTCTTAATTATTGTCTTGATTAAGAAATCTTTTTATATGATAATTTATTTGTAAATAAGTTAGCTTTTATTTATATGCCGATTGTTATCATTAGCGTTAATATATTTCTCATTTAAAATCAGTAAACAGATTTTTGTTTAATCCATGATACATTTAATATGCTGTATATGTATGTATATATTTTTTTGAATATTGTTGTTATGATTTTGTTATAGCGATCTTCACATGAATAGAAATTTTTAAGAAAACTTGCTGACCGTTTTGGTAATTTGGAATCCAACTGAATGCATTCATATCAAAATCAGTTAAATTCTCTTAGAGTGTTTGTAATATTGTATACACAAGAATCTTTTGATAGCATTTTTGGGATGTTCCGTTGTTATAACAGCAGGAGTTTTCAATGTAATTTGGATTATTTACTCTTAATGTAAACTAGATTATTTATTCTCAGATTAATCTGGAGACAAAAATGATCTGGTGGAAACTAAGAAAACTGTTTAATGCATTTTATTAGTGAGGAAAAATTTCTGTTATATTGATTTTATGTTCATGTGAAGAATTTAGCGGAAATCAGTCACCAGTATAGCATGGATTTTAAATACAAAACTTACTCTAAATTTAAATATAGCTCTAGATTTGGTAACTCGAGATTTGAAATATATTGCATTGATAAAAAAAAGTCAACTGAGAGGATTGAAAGATTTGAGAAAACTATTTTAAGAGTTCGATTTACAACTTTTTTACTCCATTTCTTTTCTAAACTCCTTTTTTATATTTTTAACGACGAATACCATGAATACATGTATCTATGCTGAAGCATACTACTGATCCACCTATGTCAACAGATTTTGCGCTATAAAAGATTCTATTTCCAGCACTAAACTTTTCCACGTCATTGTTCCATGTATGTTTACGAAAAAAGGAATATTATTCCAGAGTAATTTCTTTTTCGATACATTGGTGCTTATTATTCATATTCCATCCTATTCAGTGTTGAATATGTTATTTTTCTGCTGTAGAATTTCATAAAAATTGTTAGAATGCGGGGTAGGAGCAAGAATGAAGTTTTAAGACTTCTACATCTTTTTAAATACGAAATATTATCATTGAAATGACGTCTCATTGTTAAAGATTAGATTGAAAAATACTTTCAAGGATTTTTTAAAGAAATTTTCTTTAGCAGGATCGAAAGAATTCCTGTTACATTTTTAAACATATTTAGGTTTATTTTTTCACGTTAAGCTAGGTTTTTCATGCATTTTTTTTTAATATTTAACTATGCTTTTTTGATGCGTTTTCTGTAATTTAAAAAAAAAAATGTGTGAAGTTTTGAGATTATAAAGTTTAGTCTTTGAAGTTTTGCTAAAAAACGTTATTTAATTTTGGATACATTAAACAAATATGTATCGTATTGATGAATTTAATAATTTTATATCAAAATTTAAACATTCATATTATATTATGTAAAACTTTAAAATTAGATGTAAAATACTTAAATATTATTTTTTTTTAGTAAATATTCTCGAATTGCCTTAAACCATTTTGAGACCTATGATATAACTTATGTATAAATTTTGTTGCATAAATAACTATAATACGTGGTATTATTCAAATTATAAAAGGATTATTAAAATTATCAATACCGTAAAATACTCTAATACTCGTTGTTAAACATAGAAGACAGCACAAATTCCTGACATTTTGGTAAAATATATAAGATTGTATATAATTCTGATGCGCAGCTGTTCCAAAAATGCATTAAAAAACAGCTTTAGGCCTGAGATAAGCATTGGCTGTTTATTTGCTTACTCTAATAGAAGGAAGTACTATTCCATGCTTCCCGCAAGCCCAACGTATTTCAATTTTCATAATCTCTCTGGTATTTTCAGACTCTCACATATCACTGTCGCTAGATAAATGTCAGAAGGATATCATTATTCACTTTCCAACAAACTGAAGATTGAGCTCTCATGGGAATACACTACAAAAATTTGGCAGCATCTGATTCTAAGTTGACATTTTTTTTTTGTATTGCCAATTATTTACCTTCTTTTATCTAGGAGTCCAGGGGTTTTTAGCCTAGTCAGTACCACCTGCCATTTCCACCAGTGGATGGAAACTTTCCGTGTTGATTTTGGGAAGAAGATCGGTTATCTTCATCCATCATTCTTGTTAAAGACTGTAACATAGTTGTTTTACTTTCCATAAGCCAATTATGAACTTTTCTGCTGTCAGTCAGCTAATTAGTAACTTGTTATTGAACCTCTGGACCACACGAACATGTGTTCAGTCTTCCTTTCCTCATTTGTCTTTGCACTTTCATACCAGCAAATTAATTCAAAATTATTTCGATGTGTCTGCGTGGAAGATAAATATGATTAACGAATGTGAAATGATTGGAAATCTAACAAACACTTTCATGTTATTAATTTATCAATGAAGTCAAATCAACCAATTCAGTGAGTTCTAAATATGTATGTTTGCATATTATGAAACTTATTGCAATGCAAATCAGTCGGTTGAAAATCAGAATACAGCCAATTAAGGCCTTTGGTGCATGTTTCTTTCAGGGTGTTCCTTGAATTGATCACGGAGATGGTGTATCTATCTCTGCCAATTACATTGATGACATCGCATGAATGAATCTGGAACTAATATTTGAGTTCCAGATTTCCCTCGCCAGAATTATACAATAGTCTTTTCAATACAGCAGATTCGTTAAACTTAATTGTTGCTTAAGGAGGAGTTCGACAAACCTGTAATTTAAGTGGCATTCATAAACTCCGATGTCTTTTCTAAAGTTTTAAATTGCCGGATTGAGATGTTTTGTATGCCATTGTCAACAATCGTGGCATGTAGCTAGGTTGACATTTTTCCCTTCCTAATTAGAAATCATCCAACTCAACACTATTATTTGACACAAAAGCAATAAAATGACACTGTGTATTCAATGAAACTAATCTGCTATTATAATAGACAGGCCAGAGTTCGCTTTGTTATGATATTGCAGCTCTGATAAAAAGTACCACTTACTTTGCTTTAAACAAAGTTGTAATTTTCTTAATTTCATAAATATATTTGTGTAAATTGTAAAGATAAGTTTGATAACGAACGGTATTTTTTTTAAATTCTCAAAAAGTATTTTTATTTTCAAGTTTAATATGAAAATTCTAATTGTTTATATGTTTAGAAAAAGTTTAAAAATACTTAATGATTATTTTTTATTTCAGGAGCCAGAATTTCCTGTCGAACGGGAAGTACTGATTTGTTGGTAAGTTTTTAGGTTTTCAATTTTTATAAGTTTCAAAACTAATGTTGAAAAGAAATTAAAAAATTTTAATCAAATATGTAACGATATTTTTCTTTATTCGTCTTAACTGTTGAATTGTAATAAATTAAAATAATTTTTCGAATAAAATATATTTTCACTTCTTATTGTAATTCATCCATTCCGCACTTGCGTACTATGACTAATTATTAAAAAATGTTTTTCCATAAATATTTTGATGCAATTCACACTTTAAAATTTCGATCGACTAATTTATTAATGAAAATAAAAATAAAGCTTATTACATCAAAATCTAACTTTTAATGGTTAAAGCAAAATGTAATTTTAAATAATCATCATTTCAATTCTCTAATAATCAATTATTATTAATTTTACTCTGAAACTAAATGAAATTTATTATGCATGGGGAACATCTCAAATAGATAAACAATATAAATGAAGAACAAATTTATTTGAGTAATGTCAATAACTTAACAGCACACCTGCAAGAGATATTAAATTGGAAATCCATATGGAAATAAATAATCTACAGTTACTAATTTTCCTTTTATATACAAATTATGCTCCTGGAGAGTGGTAAAATCATTGGTTCTCTTTTACAAAACATTGTCTACTTCTTCAGCACCACAACAATGGGTCGGAGAACAAAACCATAAGCAAAATGGCACCAACCACACAGCAGCATGTGTCGTTGAAGATTTGCAAAACGCATGCCAACGCAAAGACTAATTGGGTTGTCCCCCAACAATTGTTCTAAAAGTCTTTCTAACAATAAGTTAACTCTCTCTACAGTTTCGTGTTCTCTGATTAATGAATGCGAATGAGACAGGGAGGGTGCTTTCACTTTGCTGCTCCTATTAATTTTGATGTGAATGTAGTATGTATATGCAAGCGCAAGAAATCAACAGCTCTGTAGCATGTTTTGGTGTGGATGGTGGTGTTGCTTTCTTGGCTGAGATTGCATTGATTGTGGGAATTAATTTGAAGCATGGATGCCTGAGTTAAATTTTTCTTGAGGAGTCACGATTATTTATTTTCAATGACAACATTCTTTCCGAGCGTCGAGCTTGGAAAATATTTAAAATTGCTCTTGCGGTGTTGCGACCTCTTGAGTGGAATTTTAAAGAGTTTTCTGTATTCTAGTATTATCGTTCTCTGGTTTCAAAACTTAGCATGTAATGTTGAGTTTATTTTATAGCGAAGGTTATTAGTTGAATTAGGTGATTGTTTATACAGAACTAATTAGCATGAAATTAATGTACTATTTGAAGCGTTTAAATTTCATTTGTGCTGTAATAGTTTCTTCAGGTTATCTGAAGATTAAAATTTTGGTAAAAGTTTTGTTAGTGTTTCCTTATAAAAGATAGGTTTTGACTTTAGGTCTCTCAAATGACATATAATACAGACCAATAATTTATTTATAAGGCCCTATAATAATTATTATTTGACAATTGTATAGAAATTTCGTTTTATTTAAACTATATTTAGTTGTTTTTAGTGTAAGATGCTTCAGAGGAAATGCATTTCTTAAACCATTTTCATTGGCGATAATTCATCTAGATTGATTGAGCTGATTAAAATAAAAACAACCAATGTTTTTATTCCTTCATTGTAGAGATAGTTAGTTAGTAGACAAGTTAATAGTTTGATTTAAGCCGTATTTCTTTAATCACATTAATGGTGTAGAGAAAAAAATTATAAAGCTAACTTCACTACAACTTTGCATGAAAAATATATCATATTAGCAGTTGCACTATTAAATTAAAAACCCACTGGATCACGGTACTTTAGCCGGTAGGCATCTAACAAAATCATGCTCTTCGTCAATAAATTTATACGAAATAAATTCGCATCTCAGATTAAAGAAGAATATTTGTTGAATAACTGATGAACTACTTTATTATCTGAAGACTCACATTCATGATTAGCCTCAGGTCACCACCCCACCCAAAAATGTGCAAGGGATTTCAACAGCACTCCTTGTATGTCGTGAAGAAAGGAAATAAATTATAACTCTTATTTCTTCATTGAAATATCACCTTCCTAGTGAAGATATCACGATTTTGAAGCCTTAATATGCAGTGTCATGATTTTTACGAAGCAGATAAATGTTGTAGAATCTTAAGTTCCTAAACGACTACTTATTACTGATTTGGTATCCAATAAAATGTAACGTTTGAGATACGCATAAGAATTTCATCACGAATTACTTAAAGAATCTTTTTTAGTTGCATATCTAATTTTGCTCATTTTCGTTAACATTTTCGTAATTAATAGTTCCTAAATTTTCGTAATTAAACGTTGCTAATTTTGTTGAATATCTATATTAACTATTGACTGACTAACAAATGAATTATTAACTACTGGAATTGAGGTACCAAAGTAATAAATTCTGTTATTAAAGTATGGAAATCAATTTGGATTTATGATTTAAAAAATACTTGTTCAAAAATATAATTGGGATTAGAAGCAAAAATAAATTATTTTCAATTTATAAATGTTTGGACGAGTTTAAATTGTCTGAATTATTGAATTTGGGTATTTTTAAGCATCTTTATTTAAAGATATTATTATAAAAATGTTACCTCAAACAAATGTTTGAACTTCACATTTCAGATAACTTGGTGGGGCGAGGGGGGTAATTGACCAGAAATAATCTTTTGAAGAATTTTCTTTATGTAATTGACTGTGAAAGATTTGGAAAAGGTATTTCAAAAAAATGTCGTGTCTTTTTGAATTTTCATTCACTAGACTTATATAACAGAAGTTTAAGTCAAATCAAATTAATATATTAGTATTTCTTGCTATACTTTATTTATGATATAATTGGCCTGAAAAATCGTTAAAGAGAGATGCTCGTAAACTGAACTTTGTAACTCAGAATAATATTATATAAAGCGAAACTATTATATTCCTTAGGTATTGATGTTTAGATTTAAAAATTGACATTCCATTGTATACAGTAGAACAGTATTCTTCGTCATTGAATTAAAGACAAAGAATACTGAACATTGAATATGACTTCGACATTGAATTAAAGATATTTACATTCGTCTTTAAGATGATTGTCTTAAAAGACATTAAAACATTAAGATTACCAAACAACTGTAATGTTTCAGATCAGTATTAAAAAAAAATATTTTTATTAAAATCACAAAATTTTAATTTATCAAAGTTATATCTTAAAAGTGTCTGATTTTCTTTCCACTATATGATTAGTTGTCAAAAAACACACAGGTAGAATCGTTAAAATCAGCTCTCTAATTAGTCATCTAATTTACTCTGCAATCTCCATCTCTGCTTTAATCCTTCGAAATTAAGTGTCAAATAAGTTGTCTTTCGCTTTCGAGGGTTTCAGTAGAATTTTTATTTCGAACTCGTTTCTTAATCTTTCACCTTCAAGCAATAATGAGACCCGAGTCTTGAAAAGGGCTTCTTAAGTGATCCCTTATTTTATCTCATGGGTGTATACAATGTATAAACAATTTTGGTGAGGTGATTTTCAAAAGATATTTACGAAGCAGATCAAAGCGGTATATAAACGTAAAATAAAATAGGAGCTTCTATATAGATAAAAGTGATGAATATAGAAAATTTTTTAAATCCATTTTCTGTTCTAAATATTTCAGCGTAAACTTGTAATATCGTGCATAAGAAATCCTGTGTAATTTAAAATATTTTTATTTGTTACATAAAACGTAATTTTTTTTATTTATTAAACTATTCGTTTCCTATTCTGATTTATTAATTTATTATTTATGAAACACACTATTAAATGTTCGATGCACTGACACCAAATGCAGATACAAAAAAAAAATAATAATAAAATTTAAGCATTCATTTTTTAGTGCGTGAAATCATCGTTTAACAAAAATTAAAGATTGGCAGAAATTTCGTCGTACTAAGAGATTATGTATTTATTGTTTGCTTAACAAAAAAGATAACATTCATCTTTTTACAACATGAAAAGTTAATGAATAACCTGTAATGTGAAAGTTAAATCGAAAAAGAATATTTTTGATTTATATCATGGAAAATTCATATGTTGTCACAGATATAAACAATGCATCTAGACTTCACCATAGCATAGTAATATATAAAAGAATTTTTTTGTCCTAATGAACAGGAAAACATGAACAGGACAATTGAAAATGAACAGGACAATTAAAATTTTGTTGAAGAAAAAGAAAGCGTTTTATAATGTTATTATGATTTCATATAATTTTTTATTGAACTATTCTTAACAAAATTATGATTCATATTCAAATTATGCTAAATACTTTTATCACAAGCTTATGCAACTTATTTTTTCTTGTAAATTGAATAGCTGATAAAAACTAGAAGCTAATTGTAGTTAATTCCCGTGTAAGGATGAAGTTAGTTAATGATCAGGTTCACTTTGAATCGATTTCTTATTATTTTATATTAATACAGCATTTTCCAACTTAGAAATTAATTGTAACATAGCATTTAGCTCCCTGCATAAACAATGCACTAAATTTGCAACCAAAACCATGCATTTTATATTCTGTTTTATTATTTTGCATAAATGCATTGTATTTGATGTTTGTGAAGCAAATAACATTAGTGTTACACAAATTGCATGTACATATATATATATATATATATAACTGTCTATAAGACATGAATGATCGTGTTTATAAGTTCATGTTATTTATAAACTATGTGATCAAAAAAATTACGCAATCTTTGAAATGTAATATGAAAAAAATATATAATCTGTTTAACACATTCAGTACGTAACATTATGAATACCAGGAGATACGGAAGTCGGTAAGAAAAGCCTGATAGCATGACCATCAAAGTGTTGATGTAAGAGGGGCATCAAAAGAATACAAAATTAATATAACATTTTTATTCTGTTATGAATGTTGGTTAATGTTAATTGATTTACTATTTCTATTAAATGAGGAAAAAATCCAATTGATCATAATAAACTCGGTGAAGCTTGCTTAGAAAAATTTAAAAAGAACGCTTCTATTTGCAAATTCTTGTCAGGTTTGGCGCTAATAATGACATAAATGGTGAGAAAATGTATTAAGAACCAAGTCTGTTTAAATTATTAAAAATTAATTTTAAAAATTTTAAGTTAATTTTCTTAATTCAAAAATCTACTTGATGCTATTAACTTATATTCATAAAAGTTATTGCACAATTTCATTCTCAAATTAGAGCTTATCAAAAGAAATATTACCTTTTCTACAAATGTAGCTAGAGGAGAAAGAATATTTTGCAAGTTAAAAATAGTAAAAATTTGCATACTTTCAGCAATGTTACCCGACTGGTTGTAAAT
This sequence comes from Caerostris darwini, assembly GCA_021605075.1. Classification (NCBI taxonomy): domain Eukaryota; kingdom Metazoa; phylum Arthropoda; class Arachnida; order Araneae; family Araneidae; genus Caerostris; species Caerostris darwini. The sequence goes on from BPLQ01006518.1 coordinate 518,098, forward strand.
TAATCAGTGATAATTATAAAGAAAGACATATCCAGTAAATGTGTTCATAATATTGTATCTGAATTTTGTTCTGTAAAAGCTTAATAAGTAACTTTATAATTATTAATATTATGTAATGTAAAATATTAAATGATTATGTAACATTAAGTATGTTCATTGATATCTTTAATAAACCTTAAAATGTATGTAAAATCTTGTAGAACTTTTCATTTGCTTCTTTTTTAATGTGAATTTAAGCAATTACTGTTTTGCATTAAGATTCTAATGGTTCTTACTACCGACCTGATGAAAGCACTTTTATTGCCTTTTCTAAACATTTTTCTTTCGATAAGAATTGGTTTAAATAAAAATTTAATTTTCCTAAACTATAGTGAAATGTCCAATTCTTTTTTAAAATTGTCTCTGAATCTTGTTCTTGCATCGAAGCCTCCATTATCCCATTTCGATGTCAAAATCTACAGCGCTTGAATAAACTGCGATAGTCAAGGTATCAATTTTTCTTCTTTGGCAGTAAATAAATCTTCTCCCTAAATAGCAATCTTCCGAAAACAGGCATTGAAGAATGAATGTACTTGTATTTCTTCCACTGGCATGCTATTTCGAAGAATTTCTGTTTTAAATATCTTCCGAAGGTGTATTTGTTGAAAGCCTGAGATTTAAAATCATTGTGTAAGCATTTTCCCTGTAAAGTATTGACATAAGAACCCGTTTCGCTAAAAATCAAATGTCATCTGCCTTGTACAAAGTTTTATTCGGAATAGTTCTTTGCACCACGGCATGGCTGCTTCTAGTGTCAATGAAAAGAATGCTACATGGCTCTTCGAAAGCTTCACTAAGAAATACTTCTTGAACTCAGTAATCAAAAGCTTTTAAGTCATGGAATTCACTGCAGCTTGTAGAAAATGTGTTGCCGGAATTTTTCATTTTGCATCGCTGCAACTCAGGAGATGGCTTTTCAAACATGGCGTTTAATTTTCTCGTCGATTGTAATTTGGCAATGAGTAAGAATTCATTTCAAAAAGTTTTGTTTTCATTCTTGAACTTTTCAACTCTTTCAGAATTGATTTGTATACGGGATTTCTGCATTCCGTATACACAATAATAAAGCGATGTTATCTGTAATAAATGTTTTAGAATTTTTTGGTTTTTGTTTTATTTGAAGACAGAGTGAAACGAAATATTTTGGTTCGTTTGAGTTAAGTTTATGTATTTGTCGAGTTCTATGAAAAAATAGCACAATGAAGATCCTTGCTACATTAAGATTAATTGTAAAACAGCGATTGCTTAAAAAGTTGGTTAATTGTCTTAAAAAAATTCTAGTAATATTTTTCTTATGAAATTCCATGTATATTATCAATATAATATTTGATAATGGGAAATTTATACTTCCTTATTTTGACACAATGATAGGTATTTATGTCTCATTAAAATCAATTTCAACTTTCGTATTTTACTACGTCAATTTTTGTACTCCATTAAATTTAATTTTTATAAATTTAAAAACATAAGTAATTATCTGAATATAAAAAATTCTCATTAGAATAAGATGTGAATGTGGACGAAGAACACAATGTCAGTTTTTGAGAATTAGCATTTAAAAAATCAATTAAAATGTAATTACTTTAATAAAACGATAAAAAAAATTTTTTTTTTCATACCGTTTTTAGAGAATAGCTAAACGTTAGCAAAATTGTGACTCTATCTTTAAAAACTCTGCATTACTAGATTAAACAAATATCCTTTTTTTCCGAATAGCTTATTAGGATTTCTAAATAATTCAATACTCTCCATCTTAAAATAAATCATGATCAATCAACTCATTTATTCTAATTTGTGCTCCATCTGCCATTCCCGTTATAGCCGTATTATTTGCTTTTAAGTTAAACATTATCAATTTCTCCCTGAATAAATTTTCATAAAACTTCGTATAACATATTTATTTAAAATGCAAGTCACTTCCTTTTGCTATCGTCGTGCAAACCGCAACCTTTAATGTAAACTTCGATATACCATTTAAATACGAAGCTGTTTACCAATGCAAAATGGCGGCGATGGTATGGGGAAAAAAAAAAAAAGAAAAAAAGGGGAAATTTAAACATATTCCCCTGATAAAGTAAAATCTAACAAAGCAAATAATTCGTTTTTTCAGCGCATTTTCTGGGAGACAGAATTTAGTCCATTTAAAGCTATATGCGGAACAAAACGAAACGTATGGAATTTGTGAGTATTTTTCTCAAAGCTTTCTCCACAACCCTCCTTGCCCTCCCGGTTTATCCTAATCACTGTTTTATGCAAAATACTCGCCAAGCGATTTGCTTTGGCGCAAGCGTGACTTGAATATTTCTCGCCAATCGATTTTTCTCGGCCAAGTGCTAGTCAAAACGAATATTCGCAACTGTCACGACTAAAAGATCCATGGTTACAAATTCGAAATGTATGTTTTTTCTGTGAATGAAATGAAATTTGAGCTACTTATTTTGAAACAACAAAATATCTTTTGTAAAATAAATGTAGGTTAAGCTAGGTTAAGATATCGTATTTTGTTACTATTGTTTCTAAGTTATTTAATGAACCAATAGAAAAAAATTCCTTAGATTAGCTATTTTAAAGTGTTCTTTATCTTTCTTAAATTGTAACGAGCTAACCAATCAAAAAGAAATAAATATTTTTACATTATATACAGAAATAATTATTTTTGCATTATTATATTTTATAACAATGAACTATTTAAATGCTTTTTCATTTCGCTAAAAATAAAAATTACTTTTAGCTCAACATTTTAAAAATGTTGCTTAAAAATTGAATGTAAAGGGAAAAGTACAAATGATTTATCTCAATGCCAGGTGAACGTAGATTTACAGCAGAGATCTCACAAACCGTAAGTATATTAAAAGAAGATTGTTTTCAAAACAGTAAAATGTTTTAATATATCAAAAATGATTTAGTAAGTTTTAAATAATAAATCGACTTAAATAATGACTATTGGAGGGTACAGTCAAGTTAGTGGTCATGTGCGGATATAAAACATATGTACAGAAATTTTCGATCTGTAATCTCATTAAAACACCATAAATTGTTGAAGGGATATTCTCATTATATACTTTATTTTTCGTAGCTTTTTATATTAAAAAGTTCTACTTCGAAAATTGATATTCTTTTTAAAAAAACTTCATGAGTTTTTAAGCAAGAAGTTTAACATAAATTAAATTTTGATACTATTTGCAGAATTGAAATATTAGCATTTCTTTGAAAGGGGACAAACAAAATTGAGCATTCCTTTAATAATGATTCATATCTTAATCCGATTCATTAAAACCACTTCCTTCAAAACATGCCAATTAGAAGCAATGAGTTTTTGGAGAGTTCATATCATTCATTAAGCTTTTACAGACACTTGTCTTCAGATGAATCACAGATGAATCGTTACAGACAAAATGTAAAGCAGTCTCATGATTTTTATTTCTTGCTCTTGATCGCACGATTTTTTGCTCTCGTCTGACTAATTCTGTTTGCAAGTCCAGTTGTCAATTTTTGTGTACAAATCGTGTCAGACTTTATTCTTTATCGTGTGTTATGACTTACAGAAGTTGTTTGCTTTCTGGAAAAGGACATAGCTTTATAAATTCTTCTATCTTTATTTACATGGAAGCGCAACTTACCGCAAGCGAAACACGTGATTGTTGGATTAACGGAATAACTTACTTTACTTTTCAACACTGGAGGAGACTTTTCAGTTGAGCAACGGGTATATTCTCAAAGTAGCATGCGATTAGCATTTCATATTTGTCCAACTATTTCAACGGTCACTTGCAAGCAAAACAAACAAAAAACATGTTAGTCTTGATGATCTTCTTAACGGCACTTGTATAAAAACTAACATCTCTAGCATTATTTATTTCGTAAAAAAAGAAATAGGGCCCTGATGGCCGAGTGACTAGCACTCTGGCACTCGGTGCCATGGATGTTTGTAATGGTTCGGAATCCACTTTAAATTATAGATCCCAGTCTCATTTGACTGTAGAGCGTTGTGGGGGTATACTCGCGTCTGCAGCATGTCTTCAAGCTACACGTGCCTCCTGGGTAGTGCTAAATGAGTAACAGCGTTCGTCGGTGCAGCCCACTTTAGGCTTCTCAGAGGGATATGGTCAATACAACCCAGTTCTCGACGCAATTAAAAAAGGGAATTCGAAATATATGTGAAAATAGATGCCTACATAGGAATGTAAAATAGAATTTAATATTATTAATTAATTTAATTAATTTTTATAAAAGCGTGCGTAAAGAATTGTTCATTTTAAGAGTAGGTTTTGTAAAAGTAATATTTTTATACAAAATATTTGGCTTTTCTTTTATTTAAATACTGTTTATTTTAAATTATTTAAAAAAATCTGAAAGCATAGTAGAAAGGCTATAAAAGAAAATATTGTACGTGCATATATATATGTATATATATATACACGTTTATTAGTTACATATAAATTAGAATTAAGTTTAAAACTTACTAACTTATTCCTACGAGAACATCTACAACAACCGATTTTGTTAAGGTAATAACAATGCTGCATTTTTTAACTTTTTAAATTAGAAAAATTTATAACAATTTTGGAAATTAATAATTTACGGTTTTATTTATGGTTACATTGAAAGAAATTAAAAAAGTTATTGTTCATATTAAAAAATTAAGAAATTTAGAAAATTAAAAAAAAACATAAAGTATTCATACGTCTCTTAATTTTGAAATAAAACTTATACAGCGAACAATTTAGAGATTGATTTCTTTAACAACATAATAAATGGTTAATTAATTGCCATACTGCCAAAAAATATGTTTTACTTAAAAATGTTTGGATACTAATGAAAGTAATATATAAGCAAAATTCCACGATCATTAAAATCGTATTTATCATTTTTTATTATTTTAAAATAATTCATTACTTTTATATGTTTCTGACAAAACTTTACGTGGAAAAGTTCGTTATCAACTTAATAAGGGGTGAAAAAATAAATAAATAAACTAATACTAAAAATTAACTCCTGTTTAAGCCATTTTGCAATCAAGACAATAAATATGTGGTCAAAATGTCACCGAAAAGTGCCATGAAAGCATGCTATATTAGGCTAGAAAGCGAAACATGTACCATCCATTTTGTTTTCTTCTTGCTGCCAACTTGGATGGCCAATAGAAATGATTGTGCTATTCATCAAATCAATCCACGGACACTGATCACGCTGTCCTCGCCATCTCGCAGGTTTTTCGATAGTTCATTGTTCGTAATGAAAGAGCATTCTACTGATCTACCGTCCATTCATACCAACATTATTAAACCAGTCCCTCTTTCTAAATCTTTTGATGATCTGTGTTTAGACGTACGTTACAGTAGTTCAGGAACCTGAATCACATGTATAATTTTTCTTCAGTCCATTAGAATAATTTTGCTGTGTTACATAGTGTTTTTACATCCTAAGCTATAATTAATCTATTCCAGATCAAAAATCTAAATGTATCAAAAACTGCGATCATTCTTTATAATCACTTATTGAAACATGTGATACAAAGTTGCCTTCTGGAATGATTTATTCAAATTCTGTACCCAGGAAGTCTGGTTAAGATCATTTAAATAAAATGATATGCGTGCTGGTATGTTGAAATGCCGCGATTTTGTTTTTTATTTCATCTAAATGAACTGTCTGCTTGTGAAAAAAAGTTTTGCCATTAATTTTATTCATCTGTCAATTGCGTGTCGATATATGTGATTGGAGTTGGTTTTCATGAACCAAGTAATTTTTCATCGTAGTCTGCAACTGTAAGTAATATTTTAATTAATTTTTTTTCATCAAAGGTTTAATTTTCTTTGATTTGGAAATGTCTATCTTCATTAATTATCAAGAGATATACACTGGATATTTAAAAGAGAAATATTGGAACTTTCATTTAATTATTGCTCTTATGTATATATATATGTATATATATATATAAATTTTTGTGTGAGAAAAGGACTGAAGATGTTACATTACTAAAAAGAAATTCAATGCAGTCTGCAATTGCACGTAATAAAATTTTCATGTATTTTGTATGGAATATCTATTTTTTATATATTTATTTTATTTGGAAATAAATGTCTGTGTGTATCAGATATGGAAAAATTCATGTTAGTATTATTTTTTTGTATATTTTGATATTCTTTTAGCAGGATTTTGAAAAATAATAAGAATTTAATTGCTATTTACTAATTACTAAATAAGTGTTTGACATGAATATTTATTTGAAGATATAATCTTCAATCGTGTCTAATGAAAGTTTAAATAATGTTTAGGAAAAGTTTAAATTTCTGGAATGAAAATGTCTGTATGGATCAATAAAGAAGCAATGCATATAAAATATCAAGTGAGACAAAAAAGTATTTCAAGCTACTACAAGCATACTGTACTTAATATATTTAAAATAAGCAAATTTAAAATTTATGCTTAAAATATAATAAAATGAATTTAAAAAGTTTTTAAGATATTAATAAAAAAAAGTCTTTTTCTTCTTAGAATAATAATTAAATTTTCTTCAAAATCTGTGGGATATATTACGCCAATAAATTGCTTGTAATTATTAACATTACAAACTAATTACCAAATTTGTTCATTTTTTTCAAATTTATTACTTCTTATCATATTGCTCATTTATTTAAATACATTTAGTACTCATTTTATTCATTTTATAATGACTGCATAAATTTAATGCACTTTCTGATGATTAATAAGCTCTGATAGCCATTAGAAGAGTTAGCATTCTTGCTAATTTTTTTTGCGAAAACGTTCCGAAATTAATTTTTAAAAGAAGCCATTTAATAATAGCTTGCATTAAAACGCCATCATAAGCAATTATTTTAAATAAAAAATTCGTACATTAGTACCGTTTGAAATTTATAATTTTAAGGGCGTCGCATCAAAATAAAAAAAAAAAAAAAAAAAAAAAAAAAAAAAAAAAAAAAAAAAAAAAAAACCAGTTTTTTACTTTTCTTTCAAAAAAAAAAAAAAAAAAATGAGAAATTTTTTTCTCACTTTTCTCTTTGTTGTAGCATACACAAAAATATCATCTTCCCTTTTTGACGTAAATGGGGCAAGAAGTGTAAGAAGTTAACCAGTTTTAATTATGCTTGAAAAGACTGAACTTTTTTCTTTTTTTTTAACAATGGAAGCATACTACTTTTTAAGAGCACTTTCTTCATCAAAGAATTTTTTTTGCGCGCTTTCTCAAAGCATATTATGGTAGAACAAATAAAATTCTTTTAGAGAAAAGGGCAAGTTGGAAAAAAAAATGTGTAAAATAGTTGTAAAGACAGCACAAACAACCCCTAAAGCAATTAAGCTTGCAGCTTCTATTCACTTAAAATATCCATTGGCATGTTATTTTGTTTTGTTTTAAATTTTTATCAGTTTCGGATATAATCACTATGCTAAAAATATTTTTCAATTGTTTAGATTATGATGTTTATCACACAGCATTGTTTTTTATTCGATTGATAACTTTTCCAATATATGTATAGTTACTTTTTTCCTAAATAATTTTAGTACAATAAAAAATATATATTTTTGGAAGTAGGCGTTTATTATTATTTTTGCTACGGTGTTTGTTGATTTTTTTATTTTTGCTTATATTCTATATACTTTACATGATTTATTCATTTCCACAAAATTCTCTAATTTAAGTATTTAATTTGAAATCTATCAAACATAATAGATATAGCAAGCTGCTTTTAACACTTTTCGAGAAAAAATTTTTTTATTGATGCCGTTTTTCATGTCTTTATTGTTTTATTAAATTATTCTAATCTCATGAGGTAGCTTTTATTTTTTAACGTATTTAATGCTAAATTAAAGTGATATATGTATAAAGTACCACTATGTTATTTACTATTTGTAGGGTTGTTTTCAAAATGCAGATAACTCGTAATTCAATTAATATAACAAGTTGTAATTTAATAATGCAAATAGATCCTGATAGGACAAATGGTTCTCGAGAAAACCTCATAAAAGATTTTCATATTTCAACTAATGATACATTATTAAATTTAAAATATGATGGCCGAATTATATAAACATAATGCAGAATTTAAATTTTTTCTGGCATATTATTTTCATTATAGACTGGTAGTAATTGCTGCAAAAAATTTATTTCTCTAAAGTTTTGAATTCACGATAACTATTCATTCGAATATAAATGAATATGATCCATTGAATATAACCCAAAACCTATTAAAGAACGCAGAATTTGCTTTTAACTGAGAGAAGAAAAATTACTACAGCGTAAAAATATTTTATTTGAATCTTTGCACCAATTAATTTTTATCAAAGAAAAAAAAATGATTTGGTTTCCTTCTCTGGTAGACGCCATTGAATTCAAAAATAAAGTTCAATAAGTTTTCAGTGATTTTAATTTAATTAAAGCCTTTCCTGGCTCAGTTTTTTAAAGCTCTCGGATTGTACGCTGAATATAACAACCAATAGAAGTGTTTTTAGATGCATTTCAAAATTTTTTATCATTTTTCTTTTTAAGTACTGTAAAATCATTCACCCAAAAAATTTATTTCGTAAAAAAAAAAAATGTATCAACTGTTGGTTGAATCTATTCATTTTTCCGTTAAACAAGCTGAAAATTAAAAATAAAAGCGCTGAATAATGTTACACAAAATATCGAGAATCTCTAAAAGAAGAAGCGAGTTTAAAATGAAAGTAATTAAGAAATAAAATTACGTCTTTCAGTTTTTCGTAAAGGATTATTAGTTTTATTTTCAATGCCGAAATTACAGCGCTGAATGTTTTTTTTTGTTTTTTTTCCGTCCATAAAATGTTTTTTCCATTTCTTCGTTATTCAATTACTGTTTCTTTCGTAAATTCAGTTAATTTTCTCGTGAGCGTCAAGATTGAAGAAATGAAGGCATTGTTGATAGAGGTGCTTTTTTTTTTTTAATGGCGAAACCAGACGGAAAATACATTTAACCTGCATTAAGATAATTATAGTTTTGACACGCTTTCTTCATAAAACATAATTTCGCGTTCTTTGCATGTTTAAATGTTTGATGACTTTTAAAGAGTCACGCTGAATTATTTAAAGTCAGCAATAAACCGTAAATTATACATTTTAAAAAATAAGTATTTTTTTATGTTAATGGGAAGAATTTTTAAAACTATGTATAAGGGGATATGCTACTTGGTATGTATTATTTAACTTATTGTAAATAATTTATGCTACAAAGAAACTTTACTTCATTAGAAATTAAATTACAGTTTATCAAAAAGAATTGTTAACTTAAATTACAATTAAAAGAAGGAACTCTTTATCTACAAAATAATTTAATCAATTTTATTTTTAGATTATTTTATTTTTGCAGTCGTTGTAATCTAATAGAATGCGTTTGGTCTGCGTATTCCGTTATTTGTATGAAAACTGAAATTTAAAAACTGAAATTTATATTATTTAAGCATGAATTTTTAATTATACGAGGCTCTTTTACTATTTACATTATGGTTAGAATCAAATAACTTTCCTTTTAAATGTTTCTGAAATTTACTTACAAGTTTCTCGAGTCAAGTTTTTTTCAAAAGTTTGTACCAATCTTGAATCATAATCTGACGCATCACCTCTTTCCTTATCTGAAATGTCATTTTTCTGCTTCTGAACGGCTCTCTCCAATATGTGGCGTAATGTTTTGTATGTTCTATTTTATGAAGTTTCTTGCAGTTGATTTGTACTGAAGAAAGCATTAAGCATTCAATCTTATAATTATAGAATTTTAAAGCAGATTAAAGATAATAGCTCAATGTCAGTAGCTGAAATAATATATATATAATTTTATCGTTAAATACTTAAATTGGGTTATTTACTAAACCAAACCCATATTCACGTCCACTTACATACAACATGTAAGTTAAGCCTTAAAGTTAAAGAATAAGTGAAGTAATAATCAGTCAACGTAATATATTCCTAAAAGTGAATACCTGAAACGCTTAAGTTAACACACTCAAACAATCCCATTTCCAGTTTTTTGTTTTTTTCTGTGTCTGTGTATGCGTGTGGCAACACAAAATCTCTCCGCTTCCATAATAGGCGAAAACTTGATTCTATGCTATCTTCGTGTGAGGGAATCAGGGTAGGTGATACATAGCTCTCTATCAAATAATTATCCCCATAATTTGCAGCTTTTTTTCCTGCAATTCTCTTTTTCCAGCCATTGCTTTATCAGGAAACGCCAACATACGATGCACCATCTTTTAAAATGCAGGCGGGCTAATCTCTATTTGTCTATTTATACGTTGCCTTTCCAAAAGGCCGCTTCTTATCTTTAGCGTAAAGAAAACGTTTTCCTTTAGAGTTTGTCCCGCTTCGGGCCATCGGTAAATCAGATAGTTTTCCTTATTTTATACTTGACTTGATGATAACAAACGTCAGGGCTCATCATTGGTTCTAAACATAATCAATCGGGATTGCTTTTATTCATTCTGGGTCTACCATCTGTAGATGAGTGCTTTAATTTATTTATTTTTTGAACTTCCACAAGGCTCGTGAGAATGCTATTCTAAAATAGAGAGAGGTCCACTTGGGTTCTTTTTTATTGATCGCTGATAGTGAAGCAGTCGTAAAGCTGTTCGCGACTCCTACTAGTATGACAATTATGATGGTGGGGAACCTGATAAGATTTTTTGGGGCTCTATCCCCAGTAATTTTATAGAAATAAAATGGTCTGTGGAGCTGAAAAGAAAAAAAAACGTTTAAGTATTTCGGCTGTTATCATAGACACGTAAATCGAAATTTTGGAGGTATGTTAGGGATCTCATTGATAACGGTGAAGTTTTAAGACATATTTCAGTAATTTTTGATGAGACGGACTATGTTATGGTAAAAACAATACTCAACCTAGATTCCAAGTAAGTGATTAATTTGTTTCTTTATAAAGCTAAGATTAAAAGTCTCAAAAAACTTTCTCCTACACACCAAGTATTTTTTTTTTTTTTTTTTTTTTTAGTATTTGTTTTAAGTTAACGTATGTATGTTTCATTTATTTCTGGATTTTCCGTCATATATATTTATTAAAGATATAGTTACAAAATTGACCTTCAGGTATTAGTAATTATTTATTTGCATCTTTGTAATGAGTGTAGTACAAATTAATGTGAACGCTCTCTTATTTAGATTCCAAAATAATTTATGCAGTATTTCCATATTCAACAATATTTTTATAAAATACTGACATATAATACAGACATATATAAAATACTGAAAATCTTTTCCCTTTTTAATTGCCCCTTTTCTCACGACACTTTTCGATTTCTCTTAATTAAGTTACCTTTTCATTTATTGAAATATCAAATCAGAACAAACCACTCCTATATGTTAAAGTACATGATGTAAAATAGGAAAAATATAAATTATAAAAGATGCTTCCATAAGTCCAGTCATGTATATTTTGTACATAAAATGTTATATTATGATGTGCTCCTATATGAAAAAAAGGATAGTAAATTTGATATTTGTGAGAATAATCAACTTGGAATTAATTTACCTATGTATTTAAAAAAAATTGTTTTTGGAAAGATATCATTTCTTATAATGCAGAACAACCTATCATTGAAAGAAAAATCTTTTATTTCTGAAATGTTCTTTTTTTGAAAAGAATACTTTGTCTTTTTAAATTCTTCGTGGTTAAATTGTCCCAACTTTGGTAAAATATTAAATCAATAATGAAATGCCACATCGTATTACTATTTTTAATACGAAGAAATATTTTATAAGAATGTGCTTTCTCTGTGCACATCTTCAAGGCATTATTTTATTTTAACTTTCTTGAAATGCCTTGGCGTTATTTATTTATTTTTTTCTTAGCCGGCTAGGCATTTATCCGTTACAATCTCGGAATTGTTGAGTAGAATAAACACTGCCAATGCTCCTAAAGGACAAAATTTCTGTGGAAATATTTTATAGTAAACGTTTATCTTTTAGATTTTTTTTTCTTTTCCCGTTCAAGGGACACAATCTGAAAAAATAAATAAATCAGCGTGGCTTATCAAAGTATTGTCGAAGAAAGTAAATAGAAAACAATCCAAAATAGCTTATATTTTTCAACTGATATTTTTAACATTTTAAAATTCAATAATTCTTTACAACAAAGTTGGTATGCCACAGATTTCATTGTGAACGCATAGATCTCTTTCTTACTATTATACTATATTATAAACATTTGTATCTGTATATATAGAAATATATATAATATAGTATAATAGTGGCTTTATCATGCTATGGGGTTTCCCGCCGTTAAACCGAACAATTCCAATTAGATTTTATAAACAAGCATGTGACCATGCCACGTAATTCGAATTTTCTATAAAACCAGCTACATGGGCAAAATATCATTTATTAGTTTTATTTTTTACCGTTTCTAAACATAATATTGGTCTTATGAAATATGCGGCTAGATTTCTTTTGATTTGGATCCATTCATCTAACGAGCAGGAATAATATTGTTTAGAATGTCCTTAGATTACGTATTTCTTGACAAAGCAATCTTCAGGATATTATAATTAATTTCTTATGTATTTTTATTGATATTCTGGACAGTTCGTTTCTCCCCCTGTATTTATATATATGTATATAATCTTTTTTTATCAGCCATTGTAGCAAAATAGCTTCAGCCAACAGTTTTATGAACATTATAACGTTAAAGGACAGATTCAATGAACACTGCTTTTTCGAAAATTTTAAAATCCCCAATAAAAATGTAAGGCACACATTTCTCGTGAAATTCTGTGATATTAATTAGCTTATTGAACTTTGTGAAAAAATAATTTGAAAGCAAAATCTACTTATAAATAAATGAAATTGAAGGTGTAGTATATTTCATTGGATAAGGGTTAATGTTTTTAAATAAAGATTTAGAACAACGACAGGAAACAAATATTTAAGACAAACATTGCTAGAAAAATTCTTTCATTTATTTCACAACTACTAGAAGTGTACTAAATTTTATGTATAATTTAAGTGTAATTAAATGTACAAATTGTATGTAAAACAAATGTTTGCTACTTAGCATATCATAAATAATTTCATCGTAATAATTCGTTTCATCCTCTCTCACATATTACAATGTGTACTTAGCATATCATAAATAATTTCATCGTAATAATTCGTTTCATCCTCTCTCACATATTACAATGTGTTATTTCCAAATGAATGAATAAAATACTTTAATAGATGCGGCAACGAATTTATCAAAGAAATTTTATTAATTAAAAATATACAAGGAAAAACCATATTGTAGATTACTTTCCTTGTTGTAACATAGATCTTTTTCGTATCATATTTAGAAGAATGTCAAAAAATCATTTACTTTGATAATTACAAAATTTATGAAAAAAATTACCTATTAAAAAGGATAAAACTAATTAAACAGTAGCGTGCCATCTTGAAAAAGCTACAATTTTCGTTCGAGCGTCGTATTTCATCTTTCGTTCTATCCAAATCTAGACTGACACAAAACATGTGTCCTAAATTTCATTTTCTAATCGCACATGCTTTGACGCTTACTCAGAAGGGGGGCTGGAAAGAGGGAGGCAGCAGGCGATCGACGTGTCATCACGGCAAGATGAAAAATGTCGTTTGGTAGGCCCCGCCAGAGAGAACCTTCCCAAAGTATTCCTTGTTATTTTATTACTTTATTTACTTATTCAAGTGACCCTCCGGCTAGTTTTGACAGCGCAGTAAAAGTGAGAATTATTAAGCCAAATCATTTATCCATCCAGGGACTTTGTAGAAGTTGAGGACCGGCTCTTGTGCAATGCTTTGTACAGTTGGAAGAATAATGCATGCGTTGTAACTCGTTAATTTGTAACCGGTTCTGCAGTCTGCGCGCATGAATTATTAGTTCTTCAAATCCACCTAGTGCATCGACGAATTGCTATTTAGTTTCTGGTGATGTTCATTCAGTTATAAGTTTTCGTTTAGGAATTGAGCATTTACTAATGAGAAGATTTGAATTAACAAGCTTTATATGATAAATTTGGAAGGCTACTTCAAATTCAAACAATTGTGGTCGCCTTTCCTAGACCTGGAATATCCTTCTTTAACCTTTGGGGATTTTAATTCCATTGATTTGTTGGTATCTCCTTTGATGAACAGAATGTATGTCAAACTATTGAATGACGCTTAGGATTTGTTTTTGTTTTTCTGTTAACATCTGCGAAAACGCATATTTATTTCATTTATGTACAATCGAAACGCTGTTCAAAAATATTAGCATTCAAACTCACATAGCAATATGGCTATTACATAAATTTGTTAGGATTTGGTTTATGACGAGGTGAGCATTGAACAATGAATTTTCATCCATCTATAGCTAGTAATGAGAATAATTCAATTAATTTAGATTACAATCTTAGTTTAATTAATGCAATTACAATTCGCTCTGGTATTGAAAAATATAATGGTGATTTCATTTGGGTCGATGTAATTAAATAGAGGGAACATCTCAGATAATTAATTGATAATTAAGGTAATAAACGTTTATCTTTTTTTTATACGTATATTCGAAACACTGCTCAGTAATCTGAACTCACAAGGAGTTAGCAGCGTGAAAGGATTTTATTAACGTGATTTATAAAAATTAGAGGAAATTTGCGAATTTCTTCGCTTCTTTGCAGGCTTTTTCAGTTGCAATCATCTCTACTAAACCTGAAGCATATTATAACCTACTAGAATATCAATTTAAATTGATTTGACGTTCAAATACTTTAATAAATTGGACATAATGCAGACAATCGATATTTAGGATTTGTTTTTCCGCTAATTGTAATAAAATTTTGATTTTATGCAATTGAAACAGTGATCTATTGTCTGCATTTTTGATTTATTAGTTCTCCAAATTCATATGGCGAAAGGTTCTAATACAACAATAGCTTCGATTTGATTTTTGGTAGAGTGTTGAGGCAATATGTTTGCGTCTATAAATTGAACAGCGCTAGTGTTGAATTCATTGGGTTCCCCATACTAGCTACGAGTGCTTTTTTAAATTAAAGCAGAATTGCTTGGCTAGACCTGAAGCATTATCTATTCTGCCTGTAATTTGATTTATATAAATTTGTAATTTTCATTTGAAACATGACTCATGTAATTAAAACGATGTTTTATTTTTCTGCGAATCGTTATAAAAGGAGTTACTTATTTAATTTTCAATTAAAATGATGATTCAGGGTGGAAACACATTTTTAAGCATTTAATAAATTTCTTTAGATAGATTTGAATTTATTATGTACTAAATTATAATCAAATTTTCTAATCGTATAACCTGAATTTTTTTATAAGTTAGTAATATTTTTTTCTAAAAAAGTAATGCTTTCCTTTAGTCAATTCGAATTAGGGCTTGAAAAGACTCATAAATTTATCGTGTAATAAACACTGCTTTATTGAATTTAATTATCTTAGGAGTCAATCCAAAAAATTGAATAACCATTGAATAACCGTAAATTGAAAAACCATTTAATATAGTTAAATCTTGATTATATTTTGTAACTGTGTGTTATTTTTTTTTTTTAATATTTCTTTCAAACACAAATATTCCTCAGAATGCCTTTCCGGGATTAATTCCGTTTATGGATTAATAACGAATATCGATAGACGATACTGTAAATAAAATATTCCGTTACAGAACCGAGACCCGTTAATTTTTTTATTTATTTTTTTCTGTTTAGTTATTGTTTTTTTCATCCCCTTTTCTTTTCTTTTCTGTCCCCCTTTTGAATTGACGAGGGCAGAGTCTGAATCCTCGTACGGCGCTTTATCTTTCACCTGGATCTGCGGGGGATTCTAGGCGGGAGAGGGGGAGGAAAGAGTCGTTTGCTTTTAAAATATTCTCTGAAGTATTGATGATAACTAGATATTAAGCAAAAGCTTAGCCAACGCGATCGCACCGTTTCCGGCCATGAAACCTTAGCAGTCACTCGTA
The DNA here is from genome assembly GCA_021605075.1 of Caerostris darwini. Taxonomy (NCBI): domain Eukaryota; kingdom Metazoa; phylum Arthropoda; class Arachnida; order Araneae; family Araneidae; genus Caerostris; species Caerostris darwini. The sequence goes on from BPLQ01006518.1 coordinate 534,078, forward strand.
AATTCGGTTCTAATGATCGTTGTCAGCACTTTGCAAAGTTATTAGTGTTGAGTTTATGATTCCAGGCCTGTAATTTTCCTTTGACTTCACCAAAAATGGGAAAATATTAAAAATAAAAGCGCTATTTTTATCGGTTTTCGAGCTAACAAGGAAATTCATTCTTTTCATTAGCTTTTTGTAATCGCCTGCTGTTAGGTAGGGGGAGGGGGTGTCATTATTGTTTGTGGGGGGAGTGCCGAGAGTGAAAAAGTGCGGGAGCAGCATCCGTTTACTAATTGATAAGCGAAATGATTTGGTTTTGTTTTCGAAGTAGACGAAGCTTGTTCTTTTTTTATGACTTCGTCGTCCTAGAATTCTTTTAACGCGTATTTTAAACGTTAAATGAATAAAAACCTTAAAATGTTATTTCTAAAGTAACGTTCTTTATATGCATATGCTCTCATTTTTTTCCTTCTCGAATTGTAAGCAAACATATTAATTTTCGTTTACTAATTGATGAGTAAAGTGATTTGGTTTTGTTTTCGAAGTAGACGAAGCTTTGTTCTTTTTTCAATTCCTTCTATTAGCTCACTCTCTCCGTATATATATCTTGTTAAAATTTTCAATAGTTAATAAAATGCTTTTTATTCATCCACTCAAGTTCAAATACATTTTTTTTTTTTTAACTTGCAGTGGATGACACTGGATGTTAATACAGTTTTTTCAAATATTAATTCAATAATTAAATTAAATTAATTAATTATAGTTTTTTTTAGATTTAAGTTGCATATATCTACCAAGAGATGGTGCCAGATAAACTTAAAAAAATGAATGAAAATTATTTATAAAGGACTTTCAGCAATATAGTGGAAAAAAAAGTAGGAATTGACTTAAACTTTTTTTTATTTTTTATATTACTTGTTTATGACTCAGCCGTCCTAGAAGTCTTTTAATGCATATTTAAAAGTTTAAATGAATAAAAACCTTAAAATGTTATTTCCAGAATAACGTTCGTTACATGATAGGCTCTCATTTTTTGCTTCTCGAATTGAAACCAAACATAATAATTTCCATTAACATATTAATTTTAAGAAAAAATATTTTATTTCTTACGAAAGAAAAAAAAATTAATCTACATGTAAACTTAATCACTTATATTAATTACATTGTTAAGTAAAAAATAATTAAATTTATTGGCTGAATATGAAAAATTAATATTTAATGTTTAAAATAGGTTTTAGTAAAAAATGTTTTTTAATAAAAACATCCGTTTGTTTATAAATTTACTTAATAATTTAGGACGAAATAATGTAATTTACATTTTATATGCATACTTTCAACTATGAAAATGACTCTCTCCTTTATTAAAATACTTAATTAAATATTACTTTCAATTTACCAAGTTAGGGAATTTTTATCTTTTCATTTAAATGTTCCGTGTCTCATTTATTCAAAGACATTGTAGAATTTAGAAAATCTATTAATGTTGAATGAATTACTTATTACTATTGAAAATTAACTATTGACGAACATAATTTAGATATATTCATGAAAAATTACTGAAGGTTGCCTGATTTTGATAGTTTTTTTGAAATTGAATTAATTATGAATTTATTTTTAAACATAATTGTGGCTTTTGAATTTGAAATGGAATTTTTTTTTCCTTTAAAAAAAAACAGTTTTATTTAAATAAAGTGGAAAATATTTTAAGTCTTAAGTTAAGCAATCGCATTTAAAAAGTACTTTTTTTATTTATTAATTTCCATTAATTCTCACATTCCACAAACACGTTACAATTTTCTCTCTAACGATATATTTATTCAAACTATGACTTAATTTTTCTCTCTAAATGCCAAATTGTCTATAGAATTTTAATATGTATAATGTCATTTATTTAATATCCATTTCCATATAAAAACTAATAGCATTATTAAAAAAAGTAAAAGTGGGAGATATTCTTTTACTGTTAGTCAATCTTTTGACCTATGTGTATTACATCTTGTAATTTAGAATAATATATCTTACTCCCTCTATGACTTACATTAAAATCTAATCACGTTACTTAATCAAATATTGAAGTTCTTTTCTTAACCATTGGCACAACATCCGGGAAAACGCATGTCCTTTATACTTGAAGCGAACCTTTTTATTGTATCCTTATCTTAGCGGGTTCGTTTTGACTTACTGCTCTTTATGGAGGCCCACTTTATAGGTTGTCGTAAATCTGGGAGGTTTAAACCTATAACCATATCGGATCGGTTGACGTGAATTTGTTTTTTGGCTTAAGCATTGGGTTTCTTTCGAATCAATTAAAAAAAGATTTATTGTTGCATGAAGCCAAAACCAGATTAACAATGACTGCTATAAAAATACTATCAAATGAAGTAAGAATAAATATCGGCATGGGAAGTTTGTTTTTGTTTCGAACGCTGGATGCATGGACAAAGAATTGATTTTTCGGAGGAAATGTTTGTTTGTTAAAGTCGGTTATTTCCGTGTTTTCTGTAAATGGAATTGTTTTCTGAATGTAGAATTCGTTCTGTTTAGATGTTTAAATACAAATAGATAAGATAATAAATAAAATACAAATAGATAAGATAATAAATAAAATACAAATATTTTTTATTTTCTTGTGTTTCCTTCACATCTTACCTCTGTACCTAGTGCTTTATAGTTCCCTACTAGTTAGTAAGGTGAGGATGGAATATCGGAGGACCACAGAGAACAGTACCTACAGGGGAGACTTTTAGTGGTAACTATGAGTCGTTTGGGAGAAAACCTGAAAACCTCCCACCAGGCAGTCCGAATATCGATACGAGATGATTTACATACATTGTCACAATCTCCATCGAGTCTTCTTGTTTCTGAAAGCAGTGACTACACTAATGATGCCAGCGAATTCGAACCTCAACCCTCATGCATGCTAGATGCGCGCATTACCACTGGCCACGAGTCAGGCTTTCTATTTTTCTAATGATTAAGGGACTCCCAAGGTCTTTTGTTTATAGGATGTATCCCTAATTTGTGTCCTAGTTATCATTCTCACAAAGTGTGTAAAAAGGTAGAGGTTCCGTTGATGTTGTGCGTTGTAGTCATTAATTTTAGGCAATTGTGGCACCATGGGTAAGTGTCTGGGATCGACAATCAGACTACCTGCTGGGATTTTTCCATGTTTTCTGTCATACAACCTGCCAATGTGACAGTTTTCACGAAAGGCATCACATTCTGAGTGTGCGTGGCATTCGTAAAATAAATCTACTGCGAATGTTATGGCACAATAAAGGTCTTCGATTGTCTTAGAAGATCGCATTTAATGGTCGTTTGATTGGTTGATTGATCGCGTTTTACATTCATTGCATGCTTTGTTTATTTCCAGTAGTTTTCTTTTTATATAAAACATTCCCGAATTCTTAAATGTGTCGAATATTACTTTTATACTCTTAAATTCGAATATCTTGTTGTCGAAAGTTAATACCAAGTTTATTTCAATATTACATGGACATTTTTAAGGCCACAAGTGGTACAAAAAAGTATTTATTTTATATGTCAGGAATTTTTATTAAAGCAACCCATAAAAAAGGAGAAAAAAATAACGTGGTGAGTGACAAATATGAAAACGAAAAGTGGATGTTTTGTTTCTGATCATAACAAATGTGTTTGATTCTCGAACTATATTTTTAAAAATAGAAGGAATGGACTTAGTAAATCATTGTGGGTGATAGATGTCAATGAACATCTTTTTTCGGCTTTTAACATTTCAAAATTATTTATAAAAACATGAAATTTATGAACAAAAGAACATGAGTCCATTTAATCAAGATTCAGTTTTAAATTGCCCTTCGTCTACTTTTTTTTTTTTTTTTTTTTTTTTTTTTTTTTGTATCTTATTATTTTATGCTGCAGGATTTGTTAACAATATTATTTCTTAAACAATTTTTACTTTAAAGAAACTTTTGAGATTAAGTAATTTGAATGTTTTTAAAGTTTATTACCATTGCAATTTTTTTTTTTCTCGCCCTCTTCGCTAAACTCTGTAAATTGAAAATTTCAATACAATGTAATAGATGAGGAGGTATTATTCTCTTTAAAAGGCGCTTTAATCTACCACACCTTTTGAATCTGGCAAACTTTTCGCAAAGCCCGGTTCATTATCTTTTCATCTAGTTAACAAAACGACGAACTAAGATGTCCATAAAAAGTAATTGACCTTTAGCTAATTTTCATGAAAGCTTTCCTGGAAGTTTCCACATAGCATGCTTCTTAAAAAAAATCGCAGCTTTTTATGCTCATAATAAAATTGTTAATTTACTTTATGCCTCCGCCAGAAGAAACAAAAAAAAAATTCTTTACCGTAAAAACAATAATAAAAAATAAAAAAATCTAAAAATTCAAAAATTATTTTTACTTTCTTTATTTGGCAGCATAAAGTAAAGGCAAAATATATCTTGAAAAGCGGATTAAAATACCGAATAGAGCTATGTAATGGCCAAAGTTTAACTGCTTGGTTGGCCAGAAGTTTTAACTACTTAACTGCATCGTAATCATTATCAGTAAGATAACACTTCACATAAATTCAAGAGTTAATCTCTAAAAACCGTTTTTACGCTCGCTTCATAATCGTAAACACCTTCAAAAGCTCAGCGTTTATACACCTAGGGGCTATAATTAGCTCTCAACGACCAATTTTAATAGAGAACTTTGGAGAGCCTGATTCCGTTGGAGTCGTAACCCTCAATCAACGATTGCAGAGCGGATGCCCCTCCGATACTTCACTTCGCGCTTAATTTATAGTGCAAGAAATAAATCCTCTAATCCAAACACGATAACACTCGAAACTCTGAAAGGGCGATTCCAAATTATTTTGATAATGGTCCATGTATACCGTTATCATTTTCCTGGATACGTAAAGTTATGGCTTTGCTTTATTCTACGAAATTGAAATCATCCTTTCTCAAAATTGATTTTTTCTTCCCGAATTTGATGCGTCATGATGGTAAAGGAGTTGGATTTCTCAATTGAGGAAGTCGAATAGAGAGTTTTCATATTTATTCTGCAGATGATCTTGATAAATCCGTAAGCCAGATGAGACCGCTAATTCATGGGAATGCATCTTTAAAATTGTAGTCGCATCAAAATGCATTACAAAGAAACCATCTGCTCCCTTCAATAGGTTAGCAAAGTCGTGAACCAAACGCGTAAAAGTAAAAATGACCCAATATTAGAAAAAAAAAAGCTTAAAAACTTTTTAATTATTGATATCTTTTATCTTTTAAGAAAAGGATATCAATAAAGAAACTTGATAACATAATAAACTAACTTGTAAACAATAAATAAACTTGTGTTTCTTTTTTAATAAAGAAACTTGAAAAAGCTTGATTTCAACTCTTAATAACTGTAACCCTCAAATAGCCATTGCAGTGAAGATTCAAGTCCATATATTATATACTCATCATACATTATATCTGATATATCATAATTATATATCATATATTCCATATATTATATATAATATATTTCATATATTATATATCATATATTTCATATATTATATATCATATATTTCATATATTATATATCATATATTTCATATATTATATATCATATATTCGTCCACATATTATATACTCAAATTCGCTTATTCTTATTAGAAGGCAAATCATGCCTTTTTACCAGGTACAAGATTTAATGAACTAACTCTGGTTTTAAGTTCTGGAAGCGCGTTTCTAAATTATTTGGATAGTGGTCAATGTATACAATTATGATTTCTCTGGTTTCTTAAATTTATGATTTATTCAAAATGGATTAATTTTCTAATTTGCACGGTCCATTTGACTGTATACTGTTAAGAATGGGGGAAAAGAACTGTCCACGAAGAAGAGGTATCCTAATAACATGAAATCAATAGATGTGTCTAACATGTATTGAAAGAGAAACAATTGCAATTTCAGTTGTTTTAAAGGTTTTATTTAGAAGATGCAGCTACAAATAGCGAAATAGTGAATAAGGCGTTGGCCTCTCCTGGTTCTTCGGCAATCTCTTATCTTTCTTGGCATTGATTCGCAGAGTTGACAGATGCTCCCCAGTAAGATTTCTTGCCAGTTATCGAATTAGATCATCAAGATCTCGAGATGATCGGGGTCATCTTCTGGGCAGACTCTAAAAGTATTCTATGGTGGAAAAATCTGGCGGTCAAATTGACCAGGAAAGTGTTTAATGAACATGAAGACATTGTTGCACAAAGAGACATGGAATAGAGAACTTTGGAGTATCGTCGACGTGCTGCCACATATGACATCCATAGGCTATCACAGAAAATTGCATCCCAGATTATATATCTCCGTTGTCGAGTTGTATGGAGGGCACATTAGTATCACACACGCAATTGTCCTGAACATCATCAGACAAGTTTATCTGGTCATAGTGGATCTTTTAGAAGAAGGGCTCGTCGTTGAAAATAAGACCACTCCAGTCAATAAGATTCCGGGTCGAACTATCCCATCTCAATTGCAAGCACGCTTTGTGACGTCATCGAGTTAACGCAATGGGTGCCGTGAACTCAAACCCCGTTATCTGAGTCACCTATTAATGAGTCCTTGCAATGACTAGTGTTCCGTTTGCACATCAGATCATTAGTAATGACAAATCGGATGCTGTGAGAGCTTTTCCAACTATCGCTGTATCCTCAGGTTCTGCCGTCTCTCTAGGACGATCGCTGTCTTCTTGACGCCATATTCTGCCTTAGATCAACCATTGCTGCCAATATTGTAGAACCTAATTGTCAAGCGGTTTTTGAATTGATCAGCCTTAAACTTAATTGCATGCCCTCCCTCAAAGAGTGACATACTATATGCTCATTGTGCGCGAATCTGTTGCATGCGATTCATTGGTATAGAATCAAATTCAATCGGAAGTTTTGTTCAAGTATTTGTGTTTTACCTTTTTTCTTCACCCTCCGGACGCTCAGTAGCTATACTTTCAAACTCCAATTATTCATTTATTGTCTGCCAAAATTGAATCATTTACTTGTTGGATTAAAAAGTAGTTGCATATGAAAGTTGTTACTATCAGTTAACTCTTTCTGGTGAATTATTCCCCCTCTCTTAGAGCGTATAATTAAAAATTGTGAATGTAATAATGTATTTTTTTCTTGTTTTTTCATACACATGTTTTAAACCATACATTGTACTTTCTTTTGTTAATAAAAGTAACTCTGACTCAATTCATCTTCAATGATTTTATGTAATGATTTTATTAAACTCCAAAATAACTCAATTTAATCTAACCCTCAAAATGAAATGTATAATTTCTAATGTATTTAAATGTATAATTTTATATTTCAAAAAGTTAATTTAGTAAGTTGGATGAAAACATCTGTCAGTACTTGAAGGCAGAAACGTTACATTGAATGTGAGTGCAAACTTTTACTAAGAGTTTCACCTGCGAGAAAATCTTATTGATCTACTAAGCAATTTTTTATTTAATTTTTATGGCGCATATCTGTTTTTATTGGAGCACATTAAAATGATTCAAAGAACCCTCCCCACCCTCTGAACCTCCTGGATTAAATTTGAGTCATTTGCATTCCATTCCCTGTATTCCAATGAGACCGATGAGAAGAAAATATTAATAAATAAGCAAACAAACTAATAAGTAAGCGAAGAAAAAAGCAAACAAAAAGACTTATTACTCTTAATCATGAAAAATTTATGCCCCCATTGCATCTTGCAGACTTTTATAGCTCTACTTAAATATTCAAAACAGTGGGAAGCAGACCAATTCGAATCAAAGAAACTGCTTTCTTTATAGTCCTTTGAGAATTTTCTCTCTGAAATCGTATAAAATTAATGCTAGATTCTAGGAGTCGCCACGTGCAACTGTATTTGCATATTTATATATGCGATGTTGTTGAGCGTTTTGAAGGTTCGAAGTTGCATACCACCCAGCATCTCTGCAGATAAAAAATTTCCATTCGTCTAAGTCTCTAAGACTATTTTTATTGTCTACTTCAGAATATGCTGATTTTAAGACTTTTTCTTCATTGGTTATGAGCAGTTAACATTGAATAGTCTTGCGAATGTGAAAAGCTACATCTTTTTTAACTTTAAACTTTTCTTTTTTCAAGAGAACTGTTATTTTAGCAAAGTTTATTTATTAAAGGTAATCATTACCATATAGACACCTATCCTTCGATTTTTAAATAATAAAATTTAGAAATTGCTAAATGATTAAGTTTTTATTAAATGAAATTTTATTAGCATTTATCAAATGACTAGGCATTTATTTAAAAATAAATTATTAGATTTTTTTTTAGTTAATAATTTCGTAATTAATAATTACTTAGTATGCATCATTATTTAGAATGACAAATTTTCTGTCAAGTCCTCTTTATCCCATATGTGAAAGAAAGACCCTTTCTTATTAACAGATTTACTGTGCAGACAAAAGCTGTGTTTACTAATTTATATCTCAAGAAAGAAAGAAAAAACGAGTTTCTTTGACAAGTGGATGTACTCAGAATACAATCTTTTTTCTACAATAAACAATATCTCCACTTGTCAGAATGGTTGCAATTTCACTCTCCGTTGATACAATAATTATGATTGAAATAAATGAATAGCCGCCGTTCTTTTCATTATCAGAAAAATTCGGTTCAGTTGTCAACAAGGAGTTGTGCTATTATCAGTTGTCAACAAGGTATGGATAGTACTCAATCAAATAAAAGGCGTTGACGTGTCAAACTTGTTTGATTGGAAAGACCTTAAGAAGCTGGACGAGAAATGAAATACCCAATAGCCAGAAAAATAATTATTCCATATCGTTACGTTTAATCATAAGTGTCGTTTCTGTGATTTAAATAAACTGCATTCACATGTTTTAAATTGAGCTTGTTTTGCTTCTAGCTCAGTTTCTTATTTCTAAAACTTGGCGAAATAATTTCATATTGTAATGGAATGGGTTCAAGAACAAGTGAACAAGCAGTAATTGAATAATTTGCGTTCTGTTGATTTAACAGAATGCAAATTATGAGGATCAGATTATGAAATTATGAGATTCAATGTTGTAAACATTTGTTTACTTGGAAGTGTTTTAAGTGCTTCTTTATACTATAATTTTCATGTTTATAGTAAACCTTCTTTTCAGGTTTTTTCCGAAATTATTTTTCTTCGAACACATTTCGTGAATAATAGGTAACTTAAATTTAGGGTTCTCAAACTTTTTACCCTAGCGCCCCTCATAACAAGTGAAAATTCGTCACGGCCTCCATATTTTTTTATCAATGAATGTCATAGAAATTTTAATATGTCATTTTATATGTTAGTTTATTTCATTTTTGCAATCTATAAATACCAGAATTTTTATTCGAAATATTTGTCTGTAAATATGCTTATTAATTCATTTAATCATAAAGTGAATTGAAATGTACCATTAACTAACCAGATAATAAGTTTTTAATTTTTTTATTGAACAGATAAATGACAAATTCCATTAATGATATTTTAAATGCTAACCTGTTTATAAACAAATTTCTTTTAAAATCTGTATGATTATTGAAAATATTTGGCTTCCTGTAGTGCGAGAAAAATTCTGAAATTCGAATTGGCTTGCATTAGTAATTAAAAATTGTAAGTACACATTAACACTTCTTTGTATTTAACATCTGCCGGGACGATTTTTTTATTGTGAAAAAATAAAATAGAAATGCACAAAAAAGCCATAAGGTCCTCATTTAATTACCATTACTGAGCATAAATAGTAATTTCTAACTGAAAAGATTTCATACAATCCGGGCATAAATAAGTAAACCTAAAATTTAATATATGCATGATTTTTTATCAAAAATTAACTATTTGTTCGAAACACTACTTTACTCTATTTTCAAATTCCTAACGGAACACCGTAAATACCGTTATCAGTGCAGCCAAACCATAAGATTTGTACTTTTCTTGTTGAGAGATTCTGGAGCTAATAATTTATTAAGAAATTTTTGTCTTTTTTTATTGATAATAGTAATTATAACGATAAAAAACCAATTACGTCAAGAGGTGAAAGTGAAATGCGAGCCTGGTGATTGATTTGATGTCACGTCTGTTGAAACTGAGGCATTAGACGCCTGTTAGAAGCTATAGGTTATCCATTGGTAGGATCTAGGTTAAATGTCCACTAGAGATAGAGATTAGTCGGATTTCATTTGTGAGGAATCGTTAAATTAGATTAAATTAAATCGAGTAGCTCATTTAACCTAATTTAATCAAGACCTTGAGGTTAGATCTTAGCCTCAAGATTACAAAGACCTATTTCCGATTCCAGACAAATAAGTTTTTTCTTGTGTAGAAGCAGTTGCCGATCAACCCGCTGATTTATTCACAAATTTATCAAGTTTGGTTTGTCGCTGTACGGTCATCTATATTTATCAAGAGGAAAGCCATACCTTTTTGTAATGAAGTGGTTTACAATGTGTGATACATAGGAAAATATAGTCAACAAAACAATGGTGATGTTTGTTGGCAAAATATACATCATTCCACAACTTCATGTAATCCTGGTGAGAAAGAAACACATCTAGAACCATTTAAAATGGTAATATGAGTTAAAACGGGAACGTACCTTCAATGATATTTTAAATGATCAAATCATGTTTTGAAAAATTAGTATTAAAAGTATTTAAATTTATCATTTTAGATTTCTTTATGTTTGTTAAGTATAAACAAAATATTTTGTTAAAAAACGTTTTCTTCCAGTTTTTACGCCATAAAATGCTTTTCTTTTTTCGTTTTAATTAATTAAATGCAAGTCAAGACAGACCCTGAATGTGTCCAGTAAGTGGGTTAAGTAAAACAATAAAGCATTAAAAACACCTTTTCAAAAAATTAACCTTATGTATACCTGAAATTCTTATTGATGCATATTTCCGAAGATAAACCAATTCATATATAAGCCGAGAATATGTTTTTTCTTCAAATTTAGAAAATAAAACAACTCATTTTCATAAAACGAATAACTCGTGTCATTTAAAAATCAATTATTTACTTATCAATCAATTTTTTACTTTATAATCTTAAGAAATATAAATTACCACAAAAAAACGTGCTTTATTTAGTGATTTTGTTGGCGATTTATCACTTGCTAACGGAAAAATACTTCTGTTTTTTGCGAGATTAGCGGTTCCTTATATAAGCTATTTTAACTTTTAAAAACGTAACAAGGAAAAATATATAGTATATTTTTTTATTCGATGCGTACTTAAACACTGTATTTTTATTTTATACTTTTATCAGCAAATAAAAATCTGGTCTTTTTTTCGATTTTTTTAGTAAATTTTTATCTTAGTTGCCGAAACGGTATGCGAAACAAGAATTCCAATTTAAAAAAAAAGGGCAACATTTGCTTTCCAATCAACCGAGAGTGACTCACCTCATGACCTTTTTAGTCGCAATTAGCTAAATACCAAATGATATCATTTGCCAACTTTTATTTTCATTGCGTCTGTTTAGTCATTAATTTTGTCGGCGTCGAATTAGCGACCTTATTATTCACCCTGAAACCGTAGATATTCAAAATCCATTCCCCAGCGGCACTAACAAAATGCAGATTGATAAAAAACGAAAGGAAACGCGACAATTGGGTACCGAACTCCGACAGCCTGTCATACTGAAGAAAATGCGGCTATCGGATTTAAACGTGATGGGATGGAGCATACGAGTGATAAAAACTACTGATGGAGTACAGCTGCCAGTTGACGGCTCTTCAATGTGGCTTTATTCGAAATGGCTGCCAATATCCCACCCAGTTTAACAGCTACGAGAATTAGTTCTGAAATAACTTAAATTGCGATAATTATTGTAAGAGAAATGCGTAACTATATGCCACTGAGCATTTAAATCTTATAGTGAAATAATTATAGTTAATAGATGAAATTCAATTTTCATCATTTCAGAATTAAGCAAAAGATATAGATGACGTTTAAAATGTATGTATGGTTAATGACGTTTAGGTAAAATAATACCGGAAAGCCCCACCTCTATGTAAAGGGAGGGTTGAATTTTGTATTTATTTAAATTTTAATTTTCTGTCACTAATGCCACTCCTGCATATAACAAGAAGCAAAAGCATCAGTCAGTGAGTGTTTCATAAATGACTTACAAAAAACAAATAGACTTGTTCACTGTCTTCAAAATACGTAAAATGGTAACACATTAAAAACACAGTATCCGGGTTCAATGTGTGATCAGCTTCAAAGAAACACTATTTCATGTCCAAACTGATAGCATTTATTAATTCAGTTGGAAGTTAAAATGGTGACATGGGCTATAGTCACTCCTTGGAAAAACGAGTAGAATCTATAATAGAGCCTCGAATTAACAATCGAACTGCCCGGTTTGAATTTTCTGAGTTTTCTTCCCCAGTACGACAGTGACCAGATGGTCAATTGGCTGGCGCCCTGACCTTTGGTACCACAGGCTCCAGGTTCGAATCCTGGCCTGTGGCATGGATGTTTGTCAGTGGTTCGAAATCCACTTTAAACTGTAGGTTCCGGTCTGTTTAGCCCTCGTGTACAAAAGATGACCGTAGAGCAACAAACCAAACCTAATCCCCAATACGACAAGCGAATGCACAGCATTTATTTAAAAAAAATTTCTGAAAGTGTTACTTTTCCTCCTAATACTCATCATTCAAGCGGATGATGTTGACACGTCAAAGTGGTGGCTATCATCATTTGCAAGTTATGTGGTTCATGGATCCTTAAGTGTCTACACATTAAAAGTAATTTAGATGTTGTCGTATTTAAGATGTCATGTAGTGTTTCAGACTATAGAGACTTTGATATTTACCTGATTAAGAAAGGTTGTTTAGATTATTTTTTAAATTGTTATATTCGCAGCAGCTTAGATAGGTCATCTTTTAGTTAAAAACAAATTAGCACTTTTGCTATTCTCTTTAAACTATAGATTATTCATCATTTATGTTTTCCCATATATAATTATTTACTTCTTAAATTCATTGGATGCTTTTTCAAAAAAACACATTCAACAGTTTTAGATTTAAAGTAAGGAATAGAAATTTATTTTCAGAACGAAACCATTCAATTTTATTTGCTGAAAAAGGCCATTTTATAATTATTTTCTTAACATTTGAACAGTGCTTTGACAAATATTTCATTTTCTATATCTTAACTAACCACGTTCTAATCGTGTGCTACCATTCAAAACACAATTTTAAAATCATCTTAAATCTAGTGAAAATAAGATGACATGATGTTAAACTGAACTGTATGTACTGGGTACGTGACTATGTTTAAATATTTGAGACACGATCAAAAGATTGTTCAAATGTTAACAAAGTGCTTACTCGGGTTAATTTTAGTCACCGAAGTGCCGTGACATGTTTAGTAGCCAAAATTTCTTATTTAGTAATAAATGTATCTGCCCTCTTTGATTTTGCCACCAGTATTTCGAGTAAATTTTTTCTCGGCTCTGTTGTCAAGTGAAATGTACTGGTAGGAAAGGGATTCGTAATAAATTACAAAGAATTGAGTTAGAGATAAGTATAATAGTTAAGAATAGAATTATGTTGTTGTTGTTTCTTATCCCACTTGGCAAGCCAAGCCCACGAGCCCATATGGACTCATGATTGAAGGGGAAGGAAGCAGCTTCTGTTGTGATGGAGCACCCGTAGGTAGAAGCCTGACTTTTGCCCCGTGACGCTCTTACAGTCATAGAAGACCGGGACCTACGGCTTAAAGTGGATTCCGAACCACTACAAACATCCATGGCACCGCCGGGATTCGAACCCGAAACCTGTGGCACCGAGCGCCAGAGCGCTAGACACTCGGCCATTCAGGTCCCAAATTTGCCAACGGCACGCAGTGTTCCCAGGTGGTCACCCACCCAAGTACTGACCGCGCCCAATGATGCTTAACTTCGGTGATCTAACGAGAACCGGTATATTCAGCATGGTACGGCCGTTGGCTAGAATAGAATTATAAAACCATAATAGGGAAAATTGAATTAGAGATATAATAATAGAGGAAATTACCATCTTATTATTATCATATAATTAGGAATTCCGTAATTTGAAGTGCCGTGACATGTTTAGTAGCCAAAATTTCTTATTTAGTAATAAATGTATCTGCCCTCTTTGATTTTGCCACCAGTATTTCGAGTAAATTTTTTCTCGGCTCTGTTGTCAAGTGAAATGTACTGGTAGGAAAGGGATTCGTAATAAATTACAAAGAATTGAGTTAGAGATAAGTATAATAGTTAAGAATAGAATTATAAGACCATAACAGGGAAAATTGAATTAGAGATATAATAATAGAGGAAATTACCATCTTATTATTATCATATAATTAGGAATTCCGTAATTTGAAGTGCCGTGACATGTTTAGTAGCCAAAATTTCTTATTTAGTAATAAATGTATCTGCCTCTTTGATTTTGCCACCAGTATTTCGAGTAAATTTTTTCTCGGCTCTGTTGTCAAGTTAAATGTACTGGTAGGAAAGGGATTCGTAATAAATTACAAAGAATTGAGTTAGAGATAAGTATAATAGTTAAGAATAGAATTATAAGACCATAATAGGGAAAATTGAATTAGAGATATAATAATAGAGGAAATTACCATCTTATTATTATCATATAATTAGGAATTCCGTAATTTGAAGTGCCGTGACATGTTTAGTAGCCAAAATTTCTTATTTAGTAATAAATGTATCTGCCTCTTTGATTTTGCCACCAGTATTTCGAGTAAATTTTTCTCGGCTCTGTTGTCAAGTTAAATGTACTGGTAGGAAAGGGATTCGTAATAAATTACAAAGAATTGAGTTAGAGATAAGTATAATAGTTAAGAATAGAATTATAAGACCATAACAGGGAAAATTGAATTAGAGATATAATAATAGAGGAAATTACCATCTTATTATTATCATATAATTAGGAATTAATAGGAAATTACCATCTAAATTAATAGCAACAACAAAGTAATATTTTAAATTTTCTTAGTTAAAAAAAATGAATAAAAAATTGAATCTTTCGGGAGAGGAGTTAAGAAAACATAAATGTAATTCTAAAAAAATAATCCCAATTAAAAAAAGGATAACATTAGATGCATTTCGTAGTAATAGTTATCTAAAAACAGTGAAATTTTGTTATTCGATGGCTTATTGCCGAATTTAAAGGTTATATATCTAATATCTCTTAAATATTAATACATTTCTTTCCTTAAAATACTTAAGGCATAAAATAATTTATCGTTTTTTATGAATGTTATATTGATTTTTATGTGTAATCTAACTAAAACTATTAAGCAGTATTAAGCAGTTACATTTTTTTTTCCAGAAAAACGAATTGCTTTGCCGATTTCCTGATTTCCATTGTGACATCACTGGGACCGATCAAGTTCGTCTCGTGAGAATATTTTCTTGTTATGAGACACCTGGTAAAGCATTAATCCATTTATAATAATAGATTCTAATTTTATTTGAATTCAAATTTTTACGAAAAGAAACATATTTCCCTCACAAACTTTCATAGAAAAGGAGAAATTTGGATCAGAAATGAATTCTGTGTTGTAAGAAATTGTCAGATCAGCCATGACCTACTGATTAAGTAATCTCTACCTCAGAAATTATGGGTTCGAGTCCCATCCATTTAATTATAAATATTTAAAATGTAGGCTGACACGTGCTGGCTGCATAAATATTTACTTGCTTTCCGTTTGCGTAATATAAATATAATCCAGTTACCCTTAGAAAGATCTTCAGGGGGGAGCTGTTCGATTCCGGTAAGCGCTAAATCTTCTAAAAATCTACCACATCATTGATGAATAATAAATTAATGCCTTCCATTAAAAAAAACTTGAGAAATGTTTCTGAATTGCAATTTTGATTGGCTTGATTATATTCTTCGGTTAAAGAATTACAGGTTGCCATTTCACCTATGATAGATTAACATTCCTATAACTATGATAGGTTCACATAGATAGATTCCATGATAGATTAACATGCTGTTAGTCAACAAATTCTACCATCGATAAATGGGCTCCGTGCCTGCTGTCCTAGTTTGCTTTATGTGAAATAGAAATAAGTCAATTTCTCTTTGATAAAATCTTTGGTTCGAATCCTGGCGGTGACATGAATGGTTGTTAGTGGTTCGGAATCCATGTTAAACTGTAGGTCCCGGTCTAGTTAGCCTAAAGTGTGCACAAAATGATCGTTGAGCGACAAACCAAACCAAACTTTGAGAAAATCTTCAAGGGAGCGATTCTCTCTTGGTGGATGTTATGTAGAAGCCCTTCCTGCGTTGGACACATTGTTTCATGGTTAATCCATTACAAATCTGTCCTGTCTGTAATGAATGAAATAACGTTAAAAGTCCGAATTAAAAAAAAGTATTTCTGAAACACGTTCTTCGGAAACAGTTAATTATACTCACATAAATGAATTTCTATTTTATAATTGTCGTTAAAATTATTACTGTTTCAAATTAATTCTTTATTTTAAAATTCGCACGATAACTTGGTCTGTTACGACGCCGTCAAAGAAAATGTTTTGGGTTTGAATCATGTCGTTTAATTATAGCTATATACACTCATGTCCATAAATTAAGGATAATTCAGAATCACTCAGAAATTGAACTCTAAAATAAAGATTTCACCTGTAGAATTATCACACACATCTTGAAGAAGAATATGCAAATTACAGGAAACCACCAGATGGCGCGGATAGTACGTCACAATGACAAGAGTGTAAGAGAGGGGTATATAAGGAATGGAGGCAAAGAAGTAAAATTGTTCACAAGCGCTTTAAAAGCCATCCAGTGCAATAACCGCATAGTTATGGCACAAAGGAAGCATTTGGATGATTTTTTACGTGGTAGAATTATCGGACGGCTGGAATGTGGACGTACCCAGCTGGAAGTATCCGAGGAACTTGGAATCGCCCAGAGTGTCATCTCCAGGCTATGGCAACGATTCCAAGATGATGGTAATGTGAGTAGATGTTACAGCACAGGTCGCCCCCGAGTTACAACGCCGAATGAGGACCGGTATTTAGCAATTACTGCCAAAAGAAACAGACGGAGTACAGCATCAGACCTGTCTCGTCAGCTCTCTTCAGCTGCCGGTACGACAGTTTCAAGGCAGACCGTGTACACACGCTTAGGGCACATTGGTCTATATGCTCGTAGGCCTGTCAGATGTGTTCCACTTACCGCAACTCACTGTCGCCTGCGATTAACCTGGAGTAGAGAGCATGCATTGTGGACACCGCAACAGTAGTCTGATGTGATGTTTTCCGACGAGTCCAGGTTTAGTTTGCAGTCTGACTCTCGCCGGACTTTCATATGGAGAGCGCCAGGTACCCGTTACCACCAAGAGAACACCATTGAACGACACCGTTACGGTGGTGCAGGATGGCTCGTTTGGGGAGGAATTATTCTTGGTTCCAGAACTGACCTGCATGTTCAGAGTGTAACGATGACAGGTCACATCTATCGGGATGTCATTCTGGAACAACATGCACGTTGGTTTCGGGGCGCCATGGGTGCTGAATTTCTGTTTATGGATGACAACGCCCGTCCTCACCGTGCAAACATTGTAGACGAATGCCTTCAATTGGAGGATATCACCCGTATGGAATGGCCAGCATACTCACCGGACTTGAATCCAATAGAGCATGTGTGGGATATGCTTGGCCGAAGAATTGCAGCCCGTCAACCCCCTCCCACCTGTCAACCGCAACTTCGGAGGGCATTGCTTGATGAGTGGTGTAATATTCCCCAAGATCAGATTGATAATTTGATACTCAGCATGCATAGGCGTTGTAATTCCTGTATTGCATCGTCCGGGAGACATACTCCATATTAACCATCATACTAACCATGTTATTTTTTTTTTGTAAATAGGTTCTTTTTTGAAATTTGCTCCAGGGAGTAAAAATCGCAATTTTTAGTAATTATGTCAAACATATAGCATCTTTTTTGCTCTTTACCTTTTGTTTAATAAATAGACTTTACAAATAAGTCAAATTTGTTTTGCTTCTGTCTCTTTCTTTGCCTGAACTTCATTATCCTTAATTTATGGACATGAGTATAATTTAATAGCATTAATGCCTTTACAAATAGTATTGAATCCTGAGTTTCCTCATAAGAGTAGGCAATTTTCTTTTAAGTCGTCCACTAGGCAATCTTCCAATTTAATCTATTCAAAAAGTAATAGCTTATTAAATAAATTACATATACCTCAAAAAGAGTTTCACATCAACAGCAAAGACATATACATATTATTGTATAATATTTCAGACGGATAATAACCGTATATAGATAGAAACAACAATTCCATCTTTTTTATAATATCACATTTAAATTTATGTTGTTCTCTAAACAAAAGCCTAAAATAGGCTTTATTATACGGATGCAAGCGCTTATTCATTTATGCACTAAAAGGATAAAAATTTGTTGAAGAAAATTGGTGCTCGCATAAATACTTAAGAACTCCAATTTCCATTCTTACAAAACAATGGCGAAAAGTTCTCTTCGCTGCAGCTTCTAAACAGAAGTAATAACCAAAGTTTTACTTATAAGCGATGTTCGCAAGTTACTGTAATGCCAGTTTGAAGTTCACGATTCACTTAAAAAGAAAATTTCCCGCTAATTTGCATGCTTGAAGAAAATAATCCACTCTCTGGGGCTTCATCCGAATATGCTCCCGACAGTCTTTACTTTGGATCTGTTTGGTTGATTTTTTAGAAACCGAATGGAATTTCGAACAAATAAAAGAATGCTTTCTAATGATTTTTTTCCCTTCGTTCTTCGCCATTTGTCTTTTTTATGTGAATGGTCCTCGGATTTAAGACTAAAAAAAAAATTAAATAAATAAAACGCATTGCATACCCAAACCCTGTTTGGATTCTTGTTGCTACAGACTGCAGCTGCTGGTAATAAAATTGTTTGGAAATTCATTAAAGTTTTCAGTTGCTATGTTTAATTCAAAATGTGATCTGCAAATTGATCAAGATCATTATGACATTAAGTATTTTTAAACAAGACATCTTTTTTAGCGCTATACAAACCCAATTTTTAAGAGAAAAAAATTCTTTCGTCATCAAGATGAATTTCTTTAAAAGAATTCTTTTAAAGAAAAATTATAAAGAAAAAAAAATTTCCAAAAGAAGATACGTATTTTGATTAGGCTGCAAAAATGTTTTGATACTGGGTATTTGACGTGATGCCATTATCTACTAATAAGGCAGATTGTAGTAGATTCAGTGTTATTCAAATTGTAGTTGATTCAAGGTCTACTAAATGGGGCCACACACTATATCGACAAGAAGGAAATAATTAGCCTCATAGTACTTATTATAGTGAGTTAAGCAATATTTTATAAATGTAAGTGATAAAAAACAAATTACTTCATCAGAATATGAAAAAAAAATAATAATAATAAATAAATAAATAAAATAATAAAAAAACAATGTAAAATTGACTTCACAAAAATCTACAAACAGAAGTTAGTTTTCTCACTATTACACGCTTATTTAAGCAATAGCGAAAAACATTACACATAATTACTGAAAACGGAATAATGAATATATATTAAGCAACTTGTGTCAATTAAAATGGATCTAATACAAGAAATTGGTTTTGATGTTCGTAATTTCATAATTAAGTTAGGAATTTTTTTTTTTAAATCTGTCATTGGAATTGCAAAAATTGTTTGTCGGAAAATTTGTTCTACTGTCTCTATATTCAATGGCAATTGTAGTCCTCCCGAAAGGCACTGTCCTCCCCCATCACCCGTCGGTGGGATGTTCGTTGTCTACATGATGCTCAGTTTTCTGATTGTAAAGTGATCTTAAAATCGAAATTGTCCCCTTCTCAGTCAATGAACTTTACTTACGGCGCCAACAGTAAAATTGTTATTATAAAAGCAGTTCGAATAATCTGAAAGATTTCATAACTGAATTTAAAGAAGAGAACCACTCTTATACAGAACGAAAAAATGGCTGGATTTTGGTAATAAATGTATCTATAAGGATTTTGATTTTTGAAAACTATCCGTTTTACTGAGGAGAATAATTGTAATATTTCAGAAATGATAGATGTTTCAAAATTTGGCCGGTCAGAAACGAAGAATTGAAAATCCATAAATGTCATTTCAACAGCGAGGTATGATAGAGGAGGAGTCGTGGTTCGGGGGTTAATGTCGGCTGCTGGTGTTGAGAAATTTACCTTCATTGAAGGTACGATGGATTGTTTCAAATACTTGAAGACATTGAAAGATAATGTACTGTCATCTGTTGAAAGTTTTATAGCTTGGAAGCCAGTGAATATTTCAGCATGACAACGATGCAAAACACTGTTCGAAGATCGCTAAAGAATGGCACCTTTACTGTTTTACACCTTTCATCCATTTCATTTGAAATCCATTGAACCCGTATGGGAGAAACTTGACAGAATAATTAGAAAATGCAGTGTCCCAATTAAAGATCCTTTAAAAAATGCATTGTTGCAAATGCGGTCTAAAATTACGTCTAATACCACACAAAATCTTATTACTTCAATGACTAAGAGATCACAAGTTGCCTTACATTTACAAGGCCATGTTACACGACATTAAGTTATTTTAAATTGCATAAGTTATACTGATTTTTCATTTTCCATGAGGCATATGTACAATTTTCTGTTATATGATTTTGATTAAATAACTTATTTTTCGTTTACCAGTTTGTAATGTTTCTGTTTATATTAAAAAAACTTTTAATTGAAATACATAATCCAGCTTTTTAGGTTTTATAATAAAATAAAAAAAAGCCATTTTTGAGAGTGTATGATGATTTTTGTAACTGATTGTATGAACTTTCAATTTTCTTGTAGAATTCATAGAATTCAATTAAAAGAATAAAAAAATAAGCATTAGATTCAACTATTGAAATTTTGCAAATTGGAGTTTAATAACATCAGTCGTTCTTCTTTATTAATAACTACCATGCAGCATTGCCAAATTATGTAATCATCTGATCGAAAAATTGCTTTCAGTTATAGAAATTATATCAAAAGTAAAATTCTGCGTTCTTATTATCTCCTCAATTATCTTAGGGGCTTGAATGGCCGAGTGGCTAGCGCTCGGTACCACAGGTTCGAGTCCCGGCGGTGTCATGAATGTTTGTAATGGTTCGGAATCCACTTTAAACTGTAGGTCACGGTCTGTTTAGCCCAAAGTGTGCACAAGATGACCGTAGAGCGACAAACCAATCCACAATTCTCAATTATCCTTTATTATAATTATATCTTAACGAAAATAAACATACTATTAGAAATAATTTTACTAAGCCATGTCAGTGAAGTAAACTGAATTTTCTGTACTATTATTCCCTATGAGTTCATTCTTGTGTGGAGATGAAGTTCTAAAGTTCAAATGTTGAATTGAATTTGAATGTACGCAAAATTGAATTTATTAGTAAGGACCACATTAACAGTTTGAATTGTTTTTAATTTTCTATATTTTTATAATATATATACAAATAAAAATTCCTTATTAAACTATGGTTTCTATTTGAGAAACAAAAGGCTTTATTAAACCTTTGTTTTCATTTTTCAATGTAGAACAAGGTTTCTTTGTCGTGATACTTCAGTTTATAAAGAAGTATTACTCTTTATAATATTGTCCATCGGTATAAAAAACCCCAAAACATAGCGGATTTTAATAAAAGAATATTATTATCTTTCATTGATCGAATTAGTGTAGAATTTCTATTATGAGTTAACAAAAGTGATTATATTTAACGGTAGAAGTGAATAATGTTTTGATTTTTCTACAGTTCCCTCATTGTTTTCAATCTTGAAGGAAACAAGGCTTAAATTACTTACTTAAAGTAAAATTCAGTTTATTAAGGAAAATCCTTTTATTGCCTTCTGTATTTTTTTTCATAGATAAATATACAAAAGCACTTTTTTGGATATTGGATTCCAATAAGTGGATATATCATTATCTTCTTCAATTCACCTAATTAGCCATAATTCTTATCATGGAAAAAAAATTTCTTATGAGAAATTATTTTATTATAATACAATACTGAACTCGATGAAGTAAATCTAAATCGTATTATTTATCCTTTTACCAGTTTTAATTTTAAATAATAATAGGCTTCAAGGTGCATTTGGTGAGTTAAGTTTATAAGTAAGTTCAGTTTATAAAAAAAGCCCCAGAGAAAATTTTTGAAATCTTTTATTACCTCCTATATGTTTTCCCTCGATATAAAAAATTGCTTATTTTTCGATATTGGAATCCAATAAGAGGATATCTCATTATCTCCTTCAATTGGCCTAACTTAGCTCTAATTCCTATCCTGGGGGAACTAAGATGAATATTATCAGAAAGAAATTAAATCAAAAATTCCGATTTGGTGGAGCACTAAAAAGCCGTACCTGTGATTAAAATAACATTAAGTAAAATCCTGGTACTAGTAATGCGAAATCAGGGCAGATAAAGTGAAAGTAACATTATCCAAATGTAATCTTGGAGCGATTAATCTTCAGATAATCATCTTAATGTGATCCTATCAATATTTTTTTTCCGACGAGTATCTTCATAAGATCTAATGAATAGCACGTATGAAATATTTAATATATCTCATTATCAACTTTTACTGTAGACTGGCTTCATTATCTCTATTTATTATGAACAGAGTGCTGGAAGTTGATTAAAATTTTCCATTTCGCCTTTTTTATAGCAAAAAAAGGGGAAAGGCGTATTATATAATCCATTTAATTATTCGAAAATGATTTCGAAGTATTCCAGATATCAGTTTCATGTGTAAGTTTTTAATTATGCATAAAAAGCAATCAGTGTTTTTTAACAATATCTTTCGCTTAAGCAACATATAATTAATAGTTACATTTTTACTTGTAGATCCCAATAAAAGTATAGTAAGTAATATATTTTTCCTGTCAAATTTCTAAGATAGTGTTAACTAACTAGTGAAAGACAAAGTGCTTTCTAAAAAATATTAAATTATAACACCTGTTTTAAATTAGAATGAAACTTCTTTATTTCTTTTAAAAAACATTAATAGGCGAATATGTGATAAAAAATTAACATACGAGTTTGGTTACTTTTTAAAATTAGCTAATATTACAATAACATTCTCCAAGGTAATGCGATAATGATTGTAAAAAAAAATAAGTTATGAATAATTTGATGAATTTCAAAGTTAATGGTAATTTGAAATATGCAAAAAATATATTAAATAACGTTCTTAATAACTTTTGTCATGCGAAATATATACTGAAGCTAATAAGAAATTATTAAGGAATTATTTTTCACTCTATATCAAGGTTATTAATTCATTTTCTTGACATATCATAAGCATAAACGTATTACATTCAGTACAACTGTGTATTCAACAATTTAATTTGTGATTTTTTATTCATTTTATTTCAAGACTTTTATTTTATTGAGATATATAGCATTTTTCAAGCTGCTTGAAATCTAGAAGATATCTGCAAAATTTAAAAAGAGAATGATATCTGTGATTGGTATTAACATTTCAAGATGACATTTTAAGTCAAAATATTTAGAATTATTTGTGTACGTTAAAATTATGCTTTAAGTGTTTATTATGAAACGCTGTTTAGTGATTTAATGTATTAATTTGGACTCGTCTAATATAGGTTATTATTAGAAATTGCTTTGCAAAACTTTCAGAAAGCATTAGTTTTTTCCAATATAAATTCTTCTTGCACTGAATCTTAGTTATAGGTCATTTTTTTTTATTATTTAAATTTAAGAATATTTCTCTTATTTTTAAGGAATTCCTTTCTTAACTTAATTAATGAGTCAAAAACATCATGTTGATTAGCAAACCCTGATTTTTTTTATATTAATTCTTTAAATGCATCATAAGTACTTTTTAAAAGAAGTTGATAGAATTGTTGTAGACTTCACTGAAAATTGAGATTTATTGGATTTCAGTTTAATATGTAATATAAGAAAATGACTTATTCAAAGTGTATATAATTTTGAAATCTCGATTTATCGCTGTATTAGAAAAAATACGAATAGAATTCCATATTTCGGTATATTCTAAGTCTAGCCTCTCGATCCATTTATTTAAGTCATGGATCAGATAATCCAAATAATACATCCCTTACCTTTCCGAATGTTGCCATGTGTCGCTATTGACGAGCCATCCTATCTTCCATAAATCTACGTCTATAGATAGATTGGACAGACCTAATAAAGGAATGGATATTTCCCAAGATGAGTTTCCTCAATAACAAAAACATTTCCACAATTCCGTATCATATTTACTCATTCGACGGCAAACCGTGATTCTGTCACAATCCAGTCAAACTGTTCCATTATCTCGATCACATTGCTGTCTTTGAATCCTCGGCTCGCAATGAATAGGGACAACAATGCAGCGATTCAATGAATGTCCACAATATCTGTGCACGGCACAGGCATTTGCAACAATGCAAATCGGCGCGGTTTGCAAGTAATGGAAATTATTAATAAACGCAATGGCTAATTTGTTTCCCCCTTGACGATCTGACGCATTGGAGCGAACAAATGTCTTTAACTTGATGCCACGAACTGAATTTAGGTTATAAAACGAGATGAGCCACCCCACTTTTAATGGACTAATGCACTGGACAGAATTCATGCTAGGCTATGTTAATAATAATTCGTAGCTAATATTGAAATTAAATATAAAAGTTAGTTGCTGTTTCTTGTTTTAGATTTCATTTTTACTCTTTTACTATGATCTTAACTTTTATTATTTTCTAAAGTTTTACAGTATGTTTATAGATTTTTTGAGGATTAACAATCGCATATAGTTGGATGCTTAGCATGTAGGATCATAAACAATAACACTAAAATTTGGGAAATGAAGTCATCTTTCTTTGTTTGTATGAGAATTAAATTTATCTGAAATTCATTAGAATTGAAGCATTTTAAAAAAATTTCTACCTAATGTTTGCCCTTTAAATAATTAAAGAGATGCACAAATGGAACAACAGTATGAATAGATTTACTCACATTAAGAGCATAAAATTAATATACATTATTATTAATTCGCTCGGGCCTTTGGTGCCACAGGCTTCAGGTTCGAATCCTGCCGGTGGCAGGGATGTTTGTTAGTGGTTCGGAAATCCACATTACATCGTAAGTCCCGGTCTAATTAGCCTGTATAAAATGTCAGTAGAACAACAAACCAAACCCAGCCACGAAAATAACTCCTATATATATAGCAGTAAGGATGAAAATATTTTGAATACATTTTATCGATTCATAAATAATTTAATACTCATTCTCACTCAGTTTGTTTCATCAGAGATTATTTTATCACATGCAATTCACTTAATATTTTGAATTATCGCTTATGGAGAAAACTGCAGAGTTTTAAATTGGATATATGCCATCTGAATATATTCATTAATCTTTTTAATACATTTATTTCAAAGTGAAAATCTTTTAAGTAATCAATATTTCTATCTTTTCACTGTGTTAAAATAAGCGTATTTTCGTGTAATGTTTCAAATTCTCGTAGTTGTAAAATTGTTTAAATAGAGGATTTAATCATTAATCTTTTATTATAAACTATTCGTGAGCTTTTTATATAAAAGGTTAGTGAGAATTCCCTAAGGCTATCACACTATTGTTGTGTACCATTTTCCTAGATTTAATTTTAAACTTCCTATCTTACTGGCAATCTAAATAAAGCTTTTTAAAAAGCATTTATTGATAAAATAGTTTGTCTTCCTTTTTATATTAATTTTAAAAACATTTCAAGGCAATATTATTAAAAAGAGATTTAGAAATTTCTTTTTAAATTGATGCCATGTTTAAAGGTATGCATGACACATTTTTCTTTAACTATTTTTAAAAAAATGGCACTTTAATTGTTTTATCGTATCAGTGTTTAGTTTTACAATAAAATATAAATCAAATAAATTTAAAAAATATCATTACATTTTCATAATCATTTCATTGTATTAAAACGAGTGTGCTCTCGTGAAATGTTTCATATTATCGTGGTTGTAAAATAATTCTAATTTAATTTCTAATATATATATGTTAATCTTGTACACGTTTATTTTTTTTTTCAATTTTTTAATTAATTGATTAATATATTTTTCTCTGAACTGTTAATAACTATAATAATACTAAAATCATAATTATGTCAAATATGATAGAATTAAAAACGTTTAAATATTGATTAAGATACTTAGTGTTTTGATTTATATCCAATTCCAAATCTGGTTATTGACATTCTGTATGGTATCTTTAAAAAAATAGATTTGATGCAAAGGTTTTGTTTTAAAATCTAAAGGAGCAAAAGTTCATGCTTTTATAAGAAGAAAAATTTTGTTTAAAAGGAGTGAGTCATAATATGCATATGCATACATGTTCTTTGCTATTAGAGAATGGATATATTTTTTTCTTAAAAAATCGTGACATTTTATTAATTTTAATTAATTTTCTTATAGTATCCAAATTTATACGGATTATATTTTAAATATAGTATTAGTTTCTTTCAGGTAAATTGAAGTTTTACGTTCGAGGTTTCTAATGAAGCCAATAGAGCAATATTTTCTCAATGAAGAAATTTCCACAGATCTAAAACCGCAGATCTTATTATTTCTCCAGCAAGTTTACTATTTACTTTTGTTGTGGTGTTCTGGGAGCGAATTCTTCACCTTGGGAGGCTTCTTCAACAATTTATGGCGGTCATACTCGGCACGATTGCCTTCCACCATTTTTTTTATTATTATACATTTATATTCCATACATTTTCTTTCAGGAATACGTGAGTCAGAATCCTAAAAGAAAATTCGACCGGTCGAAAAATATTCAATTTTTCGCTTCCGAATTCTGATACTTTTTTACTGCTATTTTCTTTTACCTACAAGATGGGCCTATTTATTTGCGTGATTGTCGATTTTTTTATTTTATATATAGGTATATTTCTTTCCTTTTTTCCGTCCTGAAAGATTCCGTTTCCAGCGGTGAGAACATGCTTGCCTTTTATTCCAATTGTAAAAAATGTATTCGAAAAATAGTGTATCAAGCTTATTTAAAATCTATATACAAATACATGTAGGTTTTAAATTCTTTACAATTGAAAGTTTCTTCGATAATAAATTAAACTTCTACTTCTCAATTTCTCTGTATTTAATTATAACTTTTCATAAGTATAGAAATTTTAAAAGTATATCATATGCGATGTGAAAGATTGTTTAACCAATTTAAAAAAAATATTTTATTTGATTGGTTGATAAGGAATTATTTTATATTTAAGCAACATAAAATTAAATCAATCTCATCATTCTTGAGAGAATGTTATAAAGTGTGTTTATAAAGCTCGTAAATATAAAGTGGAAAGGAACATGATGATTAGTTTATGAAATTTACAAGGTATGTAGTTTATTTCTATCAGTCTTTCCATTGGCCGTTGATTGTGTTATTTTCTAATTTCTTTAGATAGTATTTCTGGAATATTACAAGCTTTCCATAGTTATAGCACTTTTTGTTTTAGACGTTCTTTTTCCCATTAAATAGGTTGTAGAGTACATGCAAAAGAAAAATATAATAATCATAATGTAAAAAAAAAATCGTAAAAGTGTGCACAAGATGACAGCAGAGCGACAAAACAAACCAAACTAAAAACAGATAATGTACCAATTTTTAGTTATGTCATTGCCTGTGATTCTTTGTCAAGTTGTTACAACAGGTTTAGCCTTTTTGTGAATTTAATAGTGGAAGAGTTCTTATGTGCGTGTAAATGCTGAATGTGATGTGCATTCAATGGCACAACAAATATTTTAAAATAAGCCATTCATAAAGAGGAATGGACCATCGTGGTTATCTTCATTTGTAGCTATATTTTTTCTTTTGTTTTCTTTTCTTTGGTGCGTGTTTTAATTAATCCTTTGTTGTATATATCTCTGTAAGACCCATTGGACTATGGATTGCGTCTTAAATACAAAAACTTTGGTTAAAAAGAACTGTTCAATAAATGATTTCAAACTTTTAATTATTATTAAGAATAGCAAATAAATTATAGTAGTAGTTATTTAATGGTTGAACAGTGCTTGAATTAATTCTTGGGATTTAAAAAATGCATTCGGATGCCATTCATTATTTGGCCAGGGATTATTACAAGCTCCACTTTTGTATGGCTCTCTTTTCCTTCGTTTTTCCAACATTTAACCGAAATTCGTCCCGAAAGAAAAGTAAAAGCAGCACTGTGAAACATCTGGGCCAAATGTAATATTTCCCATTTTTTATGCTTAAGGTAGAGCGGCCGCAGTTTATATAAATGTTAAGCCTTGAATTCCCTCGGCTGCAATGCAAGTTGTGCTCTCCAAAACTAATAAAGCAGTTTTGATAACATTTGCGAGAAAGCATTTCAAGCGGACGGTCATAAACATTACAGTTTTATCGCAGTGTTTTGGAAATTTTTTTAATTACTAACAACTCACAAATAAACGTGTTTCTGAGATAAATTTTTACGGCCATAATTTTCAGTTATCTCCAGAGCTTGAAGACTCTTATTGGTTTTCTGACTGGGGAGGGGTTATTAGCCGGGCTTTTATTGTATTCGAACCTACTTTTGGTGGGATGCTTAATGAAAACACTCTTTTTTGGGGATTTTCTTTTATAAATCCTAATAAAGTCTGAAAAAAAAACGTATCCTGTCAGAAAAAAAAAAGTGAAATAAAACGAGTGATTCTTTAGTAACAGAATTTGTTTCACAATTAAATACCCTTCGCCTTTTTCCTTCTTATTATTTGTTTATTTTTTTAACAAAACTTTTTTTTTTTTTAAAGTTGTGAATAAAAATGCAGATAAGTTTAAAATGCAAATAGTCGCCGACTTATGACGAGATTGCGTTACAGTACCTTTTTTCATAAGTTCAAGACTTGTTTTCATTCTGAACTTATTTGATTTGTGTTTAAAATTTTACTGTATAGGTTTCAAATTAATTTTAAACATTTATCATGACATAAAGAACGTTATTCATTATCACATATAAAATTATCTATTGCCACACATTAAATGCTTCAATAAAAATTACTTTGATCTTGGATACGGATTTAATGTTATTAGAGTTATTGACAAATTTTAAATGGAAAGAAATGTTTAATTAAGGATAATAACATTCCTAGATATTATAATATTATTGTTTTAATCTTTCAATCAATGAAACTTATTTCGAAAATTGGTCTATAGGACAATTTTTTTAACATGAACGAGTTTAATAAGTCATGAAATGTAGTAAACATATTTACATAAAAGTATTAAAATTTTTTAGAAATTTATTATCCATACGTATTAATAATTCTTCATTGCCTAGGAAATTTTTCAAAAATTACATTGTAAATTTAAAGCAATGTAATTTGTTTGTGAGTGCAGATTTTAAAGAAGTTATCAAAACTGAGCCATTAAGAAAAGAGAATTTAAAAAATAAATAAATAATGGTGTGTAATATCGAACTTGATGAATATTCTTTCATTAAAACATTAAGGATTTCAAAATATTTCTAAGCTCTTATTTTATTCTTATTTAAAGATTGCGTGTGGAATTAAATAAGTACTTATATATAAATTATGTATTAGAAAATATGTTGTTTAAAAATTTATATTAAATCTTATTTACTGCAAAAAATTGTGAAATTTTCTTCCTGAATTTATATGAGACTCCTTTCAGTTATTTATTACATCCATCTCAAAAAGGCCCTTCATCTTTACACTAAATGAATATTTTATACTTGCAAATAAAAACCAATTAATATGGAAATAAAATTTTAATATTTAATTGTAAATTACTATAAGAGGAGAAATAATTTTTTTCTAAATTTAAAAAACGAAACAAAATTGTGAAAAATAGGATAAGTTATGCAGATTTCTATTTTCCAGCAAACAAAATAACTTTTTTGAATTGAATTTTCTTTTGAACATTCTTTTGAATATTAAAATAAATTCCAATAGTTGAATTTTATTTTGAGATATAATAATGCTTTTACCCAAGTAATTTAAATTTTGATTCTTCCTTTCATTTAAGAATTTAAAATTCATTTATTATTTTAATTTTCTGAATAAAATTTAGGAAAAGAAATTCATTCCTTTTTAACTACAATTGAAATGTGACTTTCGAACAAAGGTTCTATGGATCTTAATTATTAATTAATGCAGTTACATTGTTAACACGGTGTTGTAGAAATATGCATTAAATTTCTCACAATAGCTTTATTGAAAAAATCTGACAAAGAAGTAAAATTTACATACACGCACACTTTCTGGAAATAAATAATATTATAATTTGTTAATTTTTATCTCAAATAACTTTCTCTATATAAATTTAGCAGCACACACAAATAGTTGCACAAAATTTCTGTTCACCTGTGTAATTTTTATATTATTGAATAAATATATTTTATAGATATTACACGTTATTTTTTTTGTAGCCAAGTCTAATTTAGCATTTTTTAACGGTCTAGAAAGTTAAATATCTTGTTCTACATGTGGGTGCAGTTTGTTGTTCATCGATCATTTAAGTTTTTTCAGATCAGTTTTGCCTAGATTTCTCATTTTTTCACCCCAATTTTAATTCTCGCTATCACATTCCAGTAAGAAGTTTGAGAATAAAATAAAATGTCATTATTACTAATTTTATTAAGTGTTTTGGTCTTGAATGATTCTGACAATAACAATTAATTGATTATATTGCCCATGATTATAATGGTTGGATTAGAATAGAATCTGAAATGGAAGAGTATTATCTTTTATATCAACAAACCTAACATATTCTTTTAAATTGTTTTCAAAAAGCAGTGTTTTAAGAAACAACTTGTTTTAAAACACGGGCGAGTTAACAAATACCATTGAAAACGATTACGCAAAAAAAATTTAATTTTTGATTTATAAACAAATTTATCTCATTAATTTTCTATACATTATTTCTGTTCAATTTTTTCCATTGCCTTATCCTAAACAACGAATCCTCCATGTTGTTAAGCTGCGAAATCCTGCTAAATTAAAGGCAATTTCAGTTTTCTTTTTGTTCTCAATTTGCATTCACGAGACATGAAACCGGCAGTTCTGCTCCTTTTCATACTAATATAAGTACAACAGCGTACAGTGTTAAGATCGCCTCAAGGTTTCCTGAAGCAATAGCTTCTAATAATACGTTTTAAGGATTACTACTGTTGAAATGGTTGTTCTGTATAACAACTGTCAAATATATAGGCGGTATATAAAAGGCAACGGCGTAAACTTGTTTACAAAAACAAGCAATTTTCAACTCTGTGATAAAAGGTAGTCATTTAGTCAGATTAGTTAATATTTTTTTTTATATTCTCAACCATAGTTGGTATTTCAAGTGAAAAAATACAGAACAATGTGAACCATAATATCAGAGTTATTTGTCCGCAGCCTAGCAATCTTGCCATGTTTGATCTCTGTAAACTTTCAAGTACCCTAATTCCATCTACTTTTCTAAATTATTTTCAAAACGGTTTTTTCATTGAATTTGTGGTTATAGAAAGGAAAAGGATCTGTTGCAATCTGGATATTTTAGTTTAGGTATAGTTGTGGAATAATAATTTAAAAATAAATGCATATTCTACTTTTTTCAGCGATATATATATTTTCCTTTTTGTGCTTTGGTATTTATGGAGAAGAAAACATGTAAAAATTTCAATTTGCACGCATCATTGCGCATAAAATTTATACAGACAGGGAATTTACGTTAAAATGGTACGTAATCTGGTCAGAAAGCACGAATTGTATTCTTATGAAATTAGAAAAGAACTGACCTAAGTACACACTTTAAAAATGAATCAGGAAAAGAAATTTTTTTTTAATGAAAAATATTTATCTTATATAATAATGTTTGCTTCTCTACTTTTAAAGTATTTTTGAAAAGTTGTTAGTTATATTGTTGGGAAGTATATATCTTTGCAAAAACATTGACAAAATTGGTAAATTTAAGATATTGCAAAGTACCTGGTTTCATAATAGTAGAAACATATGTTTATGGAAAATAGAAGTTGTATTCAGTTAAGTACATTTTAAAATTATTTTTTTTAAATAAGCAGATGATATAATTGCAAATAATCTATAATATAATAATCAATGCCTTTTTGCCACTTATGTAAATATTTGATTTTTTTATTATTATTGTAGATGTTCAAATTAATCACATCATTTTGAACTAGTGAGGTTCTAGTTTAACTAATAAAAAGATTATTCAAGTGTAACAGAAGAAAGTAATATAAAAATATTATTTTCTTTATTCGATCATTTAATTCGGCCCTGAATTTTTTTCCTAAATGAAATACATTTTCTATATATAGCTTAGAAGATAATTAAATTAAATAAGTTTAATATATTTTATAAAATGTTAATAAATTTCATGTTCTTAGTTTCACGTTCTGTTAATAAATTTCAGTTAATAAATTTATTTAATTTAGGTACTTAGGATTATTACCATAAAATTTTTTATACGGCATTTATGAAGCTTAAGTTTCGACAAAAGTAGTGATATCTAATAAATTATTTTTATGTCTCAATAAGTCACTTGGATTTCTTTTGTATCTTTTCAAAATGCATTTACTTTAAACAGCGTGGGAAATCAGTAAAAATTCTTCGATTTGGGGTACACACATCTGAAAAGTTGGACTTTTGTGAAATGTCTACCTAGTTAACGCAAAATCAAGTCAATTGCGAATGCAAATCTGCCCCCGAACTGTTCGAATGCTAAAGCCGTCGTGACCGCAGTTGGGAAGCATTAGTTACTGCGGTCACGTCGTCCGCTTGCCTTCTAATGACCACCTTAGTTCCTTAATTTTCTTGCAGTATGTTTGTTGTCACTTTCGCGACTTCGTTTGCATATCCGACTATTGCTTTGTTATGCCGAGAATACGGAAGCAGGGTATTAAACAGGTGAAGCCTCACCGGTACGAGAATGCATGTAATAAACGCTTCAGCATTGTATTGCCTAAGACAAGTTGCCTGCTATCACGCGAATGCTTGGTGTGTGCACCAGAATGGTTTTCTTTCCACATAAATGCGCATCAACGGGAAATTGCTTCACATCGCTTACACCTGACATGGTGGTGCTACTGCTCTCTGGTGCCAACTTTAATTACTCCAGATCAGAACTCCAAACAGTCACGTAAAAGCTCAAATCTGGATTATACGTAGACAGAAGAGATTTTTGTTAATTCTAGTAAATTTTCTTCGCAATTCAAATTAAATTAACAAGATATTACATATTTATGGTAGCTATTGATATTTATTTCAAAAATTTTTGTCTGGAACGGTTTATAAAGCAAAGGATTTTCTTTATAAAATGTGCATTTATTAGCAATTATAATGCTGAGTATCTTATTTTTATACCTGAAAACCTTTTAATTATATGTGGTGCGTTACCTATACTTCATAAAAACGTTCATAGCAGTTCTTATTTAATTAAACAAAATCTGTAGTTTTAAATAAAAAACTAGCATTGATAAATGTATTGTGTCCATGATCTTATTTCTGATGAATGTCTTTTATTTGTTTGTTTTTGTCCAATAATACTTTTTCATATAAGCTTGGACGATTTTAAGACTCAAAATTATTTTTATCATTAAATTTTTACGCGGATACTAAATTTTAGTTTGTTTGCAGATATGAATATTCTAATTGCACAGAGATGTATGATATTTATAATAGTAAGAATGTATAGCTACCATATGAATTTATATTTTTTTCTAAACATATCCTGTCAAAGTAAAATATTTTATTGAAACCTAGCGGCAAGCACTATATCATATCTTACTTAATTATACATTTTTTGAGATCTTAGTATGCATGAATTAGTAACATTAGAAGTGTGTAAATGCTTATTAAATGACAGATTATAGAATTTAAAGAAAATTTCTTTAATTATTTTTAGGTATTTATTTAAAAAGGGACCTACTATCGGACAAAAAACTTTAAAAAAATACAGTGATACATTACCATTAATTCTTAAATGCAATGTTACATTATCATATGATTTTTGTTTAATATAAAAAAACAGACTTGTTACTGTAGTCATCTGAGAAATCTCTGGAGAGAATATTGAATCTACCAATGTTAATGATGAATAATTTCAAAGGCTTAAAAGTCACAAATTATTATTAATAACGGCTGTTAAATACATAATTGTAAGTAATATATATTAATTAGTAAAGTGCAGAAAGTTTTAAAATCCATGATCTATTTAAAATATTTATATATTTGAAATATATACGCTATGAAATTTAATGAACATTTTATTGTTGCTTGTGTCTTTACTTTTGTAGTTCTTCAAAAAATATGTAGTTAATATGTTGCTTGTTTTTATTTATCTTTATCGTAAATTACCTGATAACCGTTTTTTTTTCTTCTGATTTTTGATTGATCCTTAATTTCAAAAGAGGAACCCTAATGTGTTCTTTGTTATTATTTGATATTAAATTTGTTTCGTTTTACAAACAAATACAAACTGTATTACTTTTTCAATAATTTTGAATTTCAACTTTAACGAACTGTGTTTGTTGAAAATTAAATTAGAAATAATAAATCCTCCTTTTTGTCCTTTTTCCAGAATAATTTTTTTTAAAAGTAGCTCTAATTAATATTCCACATTGCTCGTGGACTGCTTTCAACTTATAATATTTAGTTATATATGTATATATACTAAAGTTATTTAAATATAATTTAAAAAATTTTTTGTAAATTTTATCAAAAAAAAAATATTAATAAAATTTTACTATATGATAACAGTTGTAATCTTGCTCATTGTTTGTTTCAATAAATAAAAGTTTTTATTACAGATGGAAGAAAAAAACTGATGAAATGCCACGTTAAATATTCACGAAGAGAGGAAAAAACATCCATTTATTTTCTTTAGTTTCAAGTAGAAAAAAAGTATTTTTTTTTTTCCACCTACATACACAAAACAAAAAAAAAGGGACTCTAACTTTCGCAGAAATGTCGCTTTCAGTTAGAAAAAAAAAGCGATTTCATTTTCTGAGAACATTTTGTGTTTTCTGTGGGAGTTTAAAAATGCAAAACTGTCCCGAATGGAACATGTTTATATTTGTAGCTTGATCGAAATTGAAGTCAAGCCCTTGTAGACTTGTTTACTAGGAGAAAGGACTTCACTAGATCTGGCAATATTCGTATGTTTGGCTAAATAATCCTTCAAAATAAAACTATTTCTGCTTTGACTTTTTTGTTGCACTTGAAATTAACTGACTTTTGATCATTCAGATTCCCAAGTGCTTATTAAATATTTATTCCCTATCCTGAAAAAAATTTATTGCAATCGATCTTTAAAAAAAAACTTCTTTCACTTTTTATTCTTTTTCCATCTGTTTTTTATTTGTACGTTTATATTTAATAAGAAAAATAAAATTTTTGATTTGAAGTGGAAAAAGAGGATGAACGGTATCAATTATTTTTGAAAAAAATATTTGATTAGGATGAAGGAAAATGTCGAGTTCTTGAAATATATTTATTATTAACTACTATTCCGTATGTTGTTTATTTATGTTATGAAGTGTGAAAATTAAATGAACTTTTTCCTTCAAAAAAGTAAATTAGTTTGATGTTCCCTTAAGTCAATATTTTTGAAATTTTGAATTGATAACATGATATTTGACTTAGTTTTGAATAGAATAATCGTGACTTAAAAAAGTGTGCCCCCGTAAGCCAAAGATGCACTCTGGTGTTTATCAATTTTCTAATGAATTGATTTAAAAATATAAAAATCAAATAAATGTTTTCTAGTGATCTATTCTAATAGTTGTCCGTATCCATTGAATTGATACGCATATGTGAATATTAGTATACAAATAAATTTATTTTTGCGTGTTATTTTTTTTTTAACTTCCGTAATGAAAATTTACATATTCAAATAAAGATTTCCTTAAAATGTTTTTTTAATTCTTAAAAGAAATTAAATAATCATTTACTTTTATTTTAATTAAATTTTAAAATTTTGGATTCTATTTGTTTTTATACATCTTACTCAAGAGATATATTTTACTTTTCACTCGATATATATTATATGCATAAAACAGAATTTTGCATCTTCCAAAAGATAAGCAATAAACCAGTAAAATTATTGGGAATTTTAAGTGAAAAAAGTTTGCAAATAATTTTGTTAAAAATTAATGATAAGAAATCAAATGATAATATTGTTCAAAAGGATTGTAATATTCTGCCATGCATCCAAAAAAGTGATATGCGTTTGAAGTTTAAAAAGCAACCTTTTCATTAAACTAGGCATAAGGAAATCGATACCAAATGCAAACTTAATTATTAACATCAATTTATATAATTCAATAAAGCGTGATTTATTCGATGTGCGCCTTTTTGTGTCACTTAACTTATTCGCTGCCATTACTAATTGAACTTAAACGAAACATTAACGAATCCTATGTGGAAAGCCGATAGAATGAAAAAAAAAAAAAAAAGTTGTAAACCTGCTATCTTCCACGAGGTCAAGCCGAGAAAAATTGGATAAACACCAACCAGCGGCGTAAATATTTAAAAACAAGAATAATTTAATAACTTAGTGACGCATGACTTGATTATTTGTCAACGAGATAAACGAATTTTTCGATTAGCTACGCATGCGTTAAGACAATAGATCAATATCTTGAAACAAATCTGCATTATTTTATATTATGCCCCTTAAGACTCGCCCCCCTCCCGGTTTCGCAACCGGTTAAAAAGAAACTGCCACTTTGATTAATGATGCCTACGACGGGTCATTTTTCATATCTCGTCTTGCAAGTGATGATACGTTTTGGCGTTTCTTTAAGGATGCGGTCAATTCGTGACGCTAGAATATACTTTTCCCAAGTGAATTTAATCTTAAGTATATATTTGGAAAGGGATCGGCAACGATTGAGACTTTCATCCTCTTTCCTTGAAAGGGGAAATGAAGAAAAGTTGTAAATCCGCCGATTTGGAAATTATAATTTCGCTTTCGCTAGATTTATCTACAAAATGACGGAACAAAGGGGAAACAAAAGCGATGAGGCCCACAGACAGCTTTTATGAAGAGCCCAACAATAGGCAGGAAAGGCCCCCGAGGAAGATTTTGCAAAGCGGATTACTTTCGGGTTTGGATAACTACCTCTTGAAATAGAAGGTGGATCTTACATCCTCAATTAAATAAAGAATATGGTGAAAGAATCTCTTTCAAAGTAATATTTTTTTCAACTTATCATTATGAACACTTAGTGAACACACATAAAAAATAGGCTGCATTTTGGATTTATATTTATTTCAAAGCATAATTGAATTGAAGACTGTTTAACTATTATCTGTTATTTGACTATATACTGTTAGTGAGACCAACTGCGCTTATGGTTTTTATTCAGTTTTAAATGAACAAAACTGAAGAGTGAACAATTAGCGCTAGTTGCAAATTTTTTTAGGTTAGGAATAATTTTCTTAATGCAATGCAAAAAAAAAAAAAAAAAATCATTTGAATTCATTTTTAAAAAAGGCATTCATTTATTATATTCCTTTTACTATCAATGTAATTTAAAATGTTATTTTTTATTTTTTATTATTCACTCAATTAATTAATTTATTTTTTAAATTCTATATCGAATAACTTTATATTTCATTCGCTCTTTAAATTAATTTATAATGTATTTTAAAGCAAAATATTATTGCATAATGAAAAGTATACCTTATTCCTTTATAATCTCAAATTTTAAAAATTAAATGGTAATTTAAGCCTTAAGGTTTCTTCTTTATTATTTTATTTGAATATTCTTAATTATTTTATTAAACAATCTATCTCTGATTCTTATACCTCAAGTTATTTTAGTAATACTCTTTTAATTTTAGTAGTTCTTTAAGGTGACAAATGTATATTTGAAATTAATTTATTATTTATGGATGAGAAAGTATGCATGATGATGAAATATTTATGTAAAATAAATATATTTAAAATTAATTTTTCAAGTTAATTTTGTTTACTATGTTTCTAAAATTTTTATGTATTTTTTAATGTGTAATCTTGTTAATTCACGGTATGTCAATTTTAAACATAGGTCCCTTTTAAAATATTACAATGTGATTAAAATATTACAATTTTTTAAAGTTATTCAAATGATATGGTATAATCACATATATATATATTGTACCAACATAAAAATTTATTCTAGCATTTAAGTTTAGCATTTTATCATATAAATAGTATTTTTGATTGCGACTGTACTAAATATAGAAACTTGAAAGATCCCTTCTTTATCTGTCTCTAATTTAAAATGAAAAGAAAACATTAAATAGAATTTTTGCTATAAATTTCAATTCCAAAATTTATAAAACACCATCATCAATTTTTAGTTTTTCTGCTATTTTTCCTGAAGTTTTTAATAAATAGAAGTTAATATACTCTCTATTAATTCTCTTCCTCATTTTTTTTTCTTATTCGATTCTACTGTTCCGTGAGATCCTTACTTTGTGCTAATTCCTAAACTATTGGAAAGAAATATAAATTATTCATTAAAGTCTGAACTTCTGTACTAACTCCTTTTTCTCGTATCTCGCATAGGTAGACCTTAACATTTTTTTTTTCCCGTCCTGTTTTTATTCTCAAGTACCCAGTCGTTTCCCATTTCACAGTATTTTTTTGATTTTTTGTACTTCCTTTATATATATATATATATATATATATATATATATATATATATATATATATTTGTTTTTCTTGCTTGTTATGTGAGAATCGAACAAAAAAAAATGTTTTCCCAGATTGTTTTGTTCGGAAATTTTTTTTGTTGTGCTGTCCGCGAAAAAATATCATTTCGATTATGTTTTTATGAGGAAAGTATAGTTTAGGTGGGAGTTTTGTTACATTATTTTTCTACAACCAAGCAGTTCAGGATAGTTTGGTGAATGGATTCTTCTTCGAAGTATTGACGATTTCAGCCTCGGTGTTTTTGCAAAGCTGCAGAAATATATTTCTTGAACAGACTTTTCTTGAAAGTCTTCAATCAAAGCTTCTGCTGTGTTTTATTGCTCACGAGCGCCATTTTATTTCCCATGTGAATAGGTCTTAGCATCATCCTTTCTTTTCAATCTTGATGAACGTTTTACAGTTTCTCTTTCGCTCCAAAATTTGTGGCCTGGTTTTAGAGTTAAAATGCTTGCTTTTGATTAAAAAAACTGATGACAATGAACTGATGACAATTTATTTGTGAATTTTAACCCATTATTTAAACCTTTCTCTTTGAAATGAAGGAATCTTATTTTGATTGTGTGTATTTTGATTATTTGTATGCCATCATGTTGTTTGCTATTCTCTTTTATTTTAGGAATTTCATTTTTAGCATTACGTTTCCATTTAATTCCCTTGATTTTTAATCCATAATCATTTACTCTAAATCTTTTATAAAGTGTTTCAACTTTCTTAT
Source organism: Caerostris darwini (assembly GCA_021605075.1). Lineage (NCBI taxonomy): Eukaryota > Metazoa > Arthropoda > Arachnida > Araneae > Araneidae > Caerostris > Caerostris darwini. The sequence goes on from BPLQ01006518.1 coordinate 573,515, forward strand.
ATATTTTTACAGTCTTTGTTTTAAGTATGTGTTCTAGCGCTAAATTGCAATTTTTACTGTTAGCTAAATAGCCATTTTGCTAACAAATCAAATGATATTACAGAGATAATTTATATGAGCTTTTGAGAAATATAATTTCGAGGTTTCAATTAATTTATTTATTGAAGAAGATTTAACGTCTTTATTTCAGTCTGATTATTTTTTTTATAATATTTAATATTAACGATTATATATTTTATATTAACGATTTGTTCTAAACACAGACAGTTGAAATTCTACTTTACGCTATTTTTATATTCCTAACCGAACACCGTAAATACCGTTATCAGTGCGGCCAAACTATTCGATTTGTATTTTTCCTGTTGAGAGATACAGTAGTGAATAATTTCTTATCAAAATTTTTTTCTTTTTATTAATGAGAGTAATTATAATTATAAAAAAAACTAAATGTGCAAGGCATCAAGAGATTGATGAAATTAAAAAAGGACCGGAAGAATATTTAAATAAATAAAAGATTAGTTTATTTAGATTAAATAAAAAGCTGGAAGAATATTTAGATAAACATTTGAAGAAAGTTTAAATGGATGGTTCAAGTTGTTATTAAAGTTCTTTAATCATCTGGATATTTTCTCAAACAATTTGCAAAACCAAACTAATAGGAACTATTTTATCACCAAACTAAAATGTTGCCAGTGCGAAGGCGTTTAAATTTTCAACAATTCTTATAGATATATTTCCGCAAAAGCAAAATATTCGTAAATAGGCTGATAGTTTAAAAAAGAAATTACAGCAAAAGGGTTAAAGTTAAAAGGATTTTTACTGATAATAATGGTAATTCATATTCATAATTCATCATAAAGTTTAAAATAATTAAAAATTGTAATAAAAATTATTTATTTAATAATAAATTGTTGTAATACATATATGTTTTATATTTGTTATCAATATTTTATTATAAATTTTTACTAATTTCACGAGATTTTGCATGAATAATTGTTCTTTGATATTTTGTGCTTGATCATTTAACGATCTTTTATTATTATTATTATTATTGTGAAGACATTCACTAATATTTTACGCATCTAGAAAGTGCATAGATTCTTGTAAAAAAACTAATTAAAAGCAGATCCGTGAAAAGCTTGTAGTTAGAGATTTAAACCTTTAATTTGTAATTTGCTTAATAGAAAAAAAAATTCGAATTTGCAGACTGATGCAGATGTATCGTAACTTCAGTACAACGTAATTTGAATTGCGTAATAGCAGTTAATTTGTTACAAAAACATTTTCTAATTACAGCGCTGTAACCAGCTGTGTTCCTCTAATTAAGAACGACGTTTCTGAAAGAAAAAAAAAACAGGTGAGTTACTTTGAATCGGTGCACGTACAGAAATTATTTTCTTAAATTTTAACTAGAAGCGAGACAGTGAAATGACAAACAATTATACTTTAAAATTTTTACAACAATAACTAACTGTATTTTGTTTAAAATTAAAATCATTTGGTTAATAAAGGTAGATTAATTCGAAGGTACGCCGAAATCTTGAGAGTTGCTTAGAATTAAGGCAGTTCATGATCTCATTAGCATTAGAAAGAAGAATTAAAATACTCTTAATTAAATTTCAATCATTTAAATTTTTAATGCTATTTTCAAAGAAAAAGCGAAGTACAATTTAGTATAACACATTGTAAGTTAAAATAAATCTTTAACAGTTTAATGATATTGAAAGAAGGATTTACTGATATAATAGAATAAATCCTTATTTTATAAGGGTATCGGAAAAAATATTCAGAAACGAAAATTTAAAGTATAACTTCTGCTTTTAAAAGGAAAATAATGACAAAATGCAAGCACATTATTTAAAATGCTTAAATTTATGATTTAAAACTGTCCAAATATAATTAATTAGAAGATTCTTAAATTAGTTAGTACAGAACATAAAATTAAATCTTAAATATTCAACACATGTTTTTTTTGTCTTAAAACAAATATAAACAGAATCGACTAAAATTATTTTAATTAATCAATCCAGTTCAAATCACTATTTTAAAAATCTTATGCATTTACATCTGGGAGGGGGAAATATGTTTCCAAAGTTAGGGAGCTCAATTGGAATCCCGAGAAGCGAAGACAAAGTTTTTCTGTTTTTGCTGGAAATGAACACGATAAATCCATTGGCCTGAAAGTGTTTCTATCAGATTCAAGAGTGGATGTGTGAACCACCGCCGACCATGGGGTGTTCTTTCCAAGTTCTGGCGGCAAAACGGGAAGTAGTATTGCAAACACCAAAAATGCATCTAGCAAAATGCTAAATCTGCTACATATCCGCCATTCCAACGAGAATGGCCTCGTGTCGAAGTGTCCGACAAGCACAACATTTGTTATTGAAAATTCCGCTCATTTGAATTCTCGAAAAATTACATTCGTGAAAAGTTACATGCATTTTTTTAATAACTCTTTAGCATGTAAAGAACTAGAAACATGTAAAATTTATAAATAGACCACCGCCGAAATACAAATCGGATAAATAGACCACCGCCGAAATACAAATCGGATGAATAGACCACCGCCAATTTTTCTCTCAAACAGGCCTGTTAATCCGAACCAAAATAAATAACAACTTCTTCATTTCTATACGCGTTATGAGACGCACCTAAAATACAGTTTGAAACAAAAAAATCAATGTAAAAACAAACCGGCAGAGGGAAGTTTTCTTTCGATGTCAAGGCTATATTTCTTCCCGGTTTGAAACAGAGAAAAGCTCTCAGCGGTCATGATAGATGAATCAATTTTCTTTCTTGTCTGTATGTGCAGGACTTGAATCGGATATTTTTTTTTTCGCTTTATCTATGAAAGACATTTACTTAAATGTCAGGGTTTACTATCAGACCTTGATTAACCATGAGAAGTATTGCGTATGGGCATCATTTATTAGCGAATATGCAAAGGTTATTCTGTTTGTTGTGCGCAATATTTCTTGTGAAAATAGTCATGCCATAAACAACATTTCTAGTAAATACGATCTATTAGATCTATAGTTAAATTATGAAGCAACTTAATTCATAAAAACTTTAGAAAGAACATTAAATGCGTAATTCTCATGTAATCCGATTTCAAAAAATAAATAAATAAAAAATCAACTGAGCTCTAAGAAACAATAAGTTCAAAACATAACAAAAAATTTGGCGTGGTTCTGAATTTTAACTCATAAATACTTCTTCAAAATTTCATGAAAAAAAACTCGATAATTTATTTACATGAATACTAAGTTTGCTTTAACATAGTTTTTCAAAAAACTTAATTCTATGATGCTGTCAAATAAAATCCTTGATTCATATATCAGCTCTAAATGTTTCTTACAAAAATTGTCAAAAAATTCTCATTTTTGATAGCAGAAAATGATAATGGAAATATGTCTTCATTGCATGTCAACCCTACTGTTACTTTGTAGTACCCCTGCATGTTACAGTACCAATCCCAGTTCTTGTTCTGAAATTGAAAATTCCGTATATTTTAATTATAATTATGTATTAAATTGATGATTAAACATATTAAATCTTTGCTGTAGTCAATAATAAACTACGTATAATTATTACTGTAAGCATTATTTTGTTATTATTGAAATGATAATAAATTTTTGAAATCTTCATTTGTTAAATACGTAGAAAATATAGCTCTCAATAAAAAAACGAACTGAATCAATGTAAATTTTTCACTTTAAAAATAACGCGTTTAAAATTAATTATATTTGTATTGATGAAATACATTGCAAATAAAATAAACATTCTACCATGTACCAATCTTGCTTTTTCATTCCTACAACAAATGTCTGACTTTGAGATATAGAGTATGGATACTTTCAACCGACATCTAATGTCCTGCTCTACGTTCCACGCATATCCGGAAACGAAGACTTCGATGGGAAAATGATCCAAAATGTTATAAGCTATTTTTCCGTTTAAAAGACTTTCCATGGCTAGATACGAGATTACGTACACGTTTGTGTACAAAGCACACAAGGAAAACAACTGAAGATTTTTTTTTTTTCTTTTCTTTCCACTTTCTTCTCTTCTTATCTTGCAGAGAAAAAAATCTTTTATTTCCCCTTCTGTTATTTCGACTATATCCATATCTTTTACGATAATACCTGGTCAACTGAAGAAGTTCCTGGCCATTTTTGTTCGGGCCAAACAGTGTATTAACTGAAGCCAGGAACGCTAAGAAAGTAATAGCAAGAGACAGGAGCTTAAGATAGCATCTAAGACGCTTTGTAAAAGAAAACAAAACAAAAACTATGCTTTCGCACAATTCAGTCTTTTATTTAAGAAGGGTAGAAGGTTTTGACTGACTTTATTTACCCTTTTCGTTAAAAGAAAAAGAAGGCTGCATTATGCTCATTTCTAAATTTAGCTATTTACCTTCTGATATATGTCATCCTTTTTTCCAACTGTGATAAGATTAAAGAATTTTTCTTTAGTAAAAACTTTGGGTGGCTTTTATCTATCAGTAAAATACAAAAAAATGAATTAAAATTCTGTCTTGATTTGATTTAATGGATTTTTGAGAAATTTAAGGTATTGTTTTGGGGATTTATCTCAAGTTACTGTCTCAAAATAAAATAAAATCATTAGGAATCAAAACAAACAAGTGATATCTCTAATTATTGACGTATTGAATCCAATTATAATATGGCAAATTAAAATTAAATTATACCTCATTGAAGAATAATAAAACATTTCATTGCCAATCATCTGCAATGTAGATTTTATTAGACCTTATAAAATTATAAACAGGTAATGCGCGATTGCTTAGGTTTGGTTTGGTATGTCGTTCTACGGTCATTTTGTGCACACTTTAGGCTAAATAGACCGGGACCTGCAGTTTAACTTGGATTCCGAACCACTGACAAACATGCATGATACTTCTATGATTCGAAGCTGAAGCACCAAAGTCCAGAGCGCTAGCCAATTGGCCATCAGTCTACACGTCATTGCTTAGGGAAAATATGATATTATGATTTTAATCGGTTGTTTTCTAAAAGTTTAGTGAAAGTTTTATGTTTGCATACACGTAAACAACTGAATACAATGCTTTTGAGATAAGGATACTAAAGCAAAAGGGTCTGTGAAATAAATACGCATAAAATTTTTATGTACAAAACTATAAGAATGATAGCACTGAATTACTTAATTTAAATTCATTTTTTAAAATAGCTTTATCAAGAAATAAACAGAATATAGTATAGAAATATTGGAATCTCGTTTAATTTATTTAACTATTGATAAAAATTCACTATTTTGACTCAGCGTTTTTATGAATTTTAATGAATGGTCTTCAATAAAAAAAAAACATAAATAAAGTTTTAATTAGAGAATGGCACTTTTGCTTTTGTTAGCTGGAAATCCTGATCTAGTATACCAGTAGGACTCACGAATCATTTGAAACATTACAACAATCCCGTAACGAATTTACAAAAGATACTAGTAGATCCAAATTCACTATGCAGGAAAATATCGTTCTCAATTTCCCGTCGTTGTGAATTTTTATTCCATCCAGTTTCATATGAATGCATAAACGTACAGAATTACTTCAATAAAAAAGTAATTTGATTGTTTATATCTACATGAATACTATCTGCTTAAATAAATACAGAAGACTGAATTTGCGTTGATAACATAAAGATTAAAAGTTTTATTTTGTATTATTCAGTTGAAGGTTGAAGGACATTTTAATGACGAATTTTCATCTAATTTCCTATTATGCGTTCAACCGACGAAATTGCGTGCGAATTTGTTCTTTTTTTTTTTTAAATTCAAATTTATATAGTTGTAATAATTGCCATTTTACTCATTTTCGAAGAAGTTTTCTATTAAGTTCGTTGATAGCAACTAATCGATTCATTTTTATTTATACAGTATTGCAATTTTCAAGTGTATATAGTGTTGAAATTTTTATCAGCTCTCATCATGAAATTGAAATTTTGTCGAATGCATTTTGCAAATTTGGAGGGGAAAAAAACCCTCTGTTTCTAATTCTGTTTTTTACTTTTGCAAATCAGGTTTATAATCTGCATATTTCCATTTAATTTTTATCTACTAAGTATTGCAATTTTTTATGAGCTTAATGGTGTTGAAACTTTTTATCAGCTCTCATCTTGAGAAATGAATTTTTATCAAATGCATTTGTTAAGTCATCATCTCAGTTCTGTTTTTTTTTTTTTTTTTTTTTTTTTTTTTTTTTTTTTAACTTTTGCCAATCAGTTTTATAATCTGCATATCCCTTTCTTCATCTTTTCCCTTGTTAATCGCTTGCAAAATTTTTACTTGTGATATCAATCAATTTTCTTCAGAAAAACTTGATCCTTGTCCATTTGATTTTAAATTTGAAGCATTGGCATTAAAGAAAAAAATTAAGAAAAAGTACTACCGATTCTACGATATACGTACTACGATTAGTTTCTACCCCATTTTGAATTGCAAGAGATGAAAATATGTCATAACTGATTAAAAAAACTCAACATTTTTCGATTTCTAGATTCTTCCAAACGATCGTCTAAAGAAAAAAATAAAAAATATTTTATGACTTCACCATTTTTCTTATCGATTTTCTGCCGTTTCCACTCGATTTTTTTACATTCTTTTGATCTTATATATTACCCCCAAGTTCCTGTTCTTGTCCTAGTTCTAATTGCTGGCATTCATCTTCGTGGGTTCCTCTCAGTGTTTCACATCTATGTTCTGTATTGCGTGACGTTGATAATATCTGCGATGGGAAAGAAAGCGAGAAGATAGCCATGGAAAAAATGGGCTACTCAACGTATAAGTTGAAATTTTTTTTTCTTAAAATAAGATCTGATCATTTTTCCAATGTATATTTCTAAAGAAAGTGGATGGATGTATCGATGAAAGTTATAGAAATTCAACTCGATCTTTGTAAAAGACTCGAAACTATAATCCACATTATCGTTATGGGTTTAAATAAATTGAAAACATTATAATTTGTATAATCCTTTTCAATGCGGGAGATAGTTCCCAATGTTCACGTTTGGTCCATAAGCCCAATGCTAGTCGATATCTTTATAAGAGCACTCCATTATTTGGTAGGCATTTTCCCATTAAGTCGCCTTAATTTGGAACTGATAATCCCAGAAAGATATTTGGTGGTTCACACTTTTCATCAATTGCCTCAAACCCAATGGAGGAACTTATGACGTATGACCTATGTGAACAATGTGCTAACTGCCAGGCTGATCCTGTTCAATAATTGATGTTATTATTAGTTTAATGATGTTTTCATAGATGACATATGTAGTTTCTGCAGTATTTTTATTTTTTAACTTTTGCTATAAATTGTATTTCTTCATATGCCGGACATTGTATAGGACCCACCGAAAACTTGCAAACCAAATCCTCACAGTCTCGATTTCCCTCTAAACTTCAACAGGTCGGTTTGATGTACCCTGCTAAAAACGTTCACTTTCAAGTCTGAAATCAGACGGAAAAATATACATTATATAAAGATATACCGGTGAGAATTAAAGCAATCGTATGACAAAAACTTTTGTTTGTCATTATTTTAAATATTATTTCTTTTAGCATTATTCGCTTAAAAAATTGCACAATGCGCATATTTGAAGCATTATTTGATGCATATTTTATGTTTTATTATTTTTTCAGTAATTATCCTTAACTACATTTTTAGGAATTTCTCACAAACATAAGCAAATAAAAACAATAATACTACCTGTTTTAAACATTATTCATTTAAAAAAATTTATAATAAATATATTCGAAGCATTGATTGGCACATATTTTATGCCTTTGAATTTTTTTAATAAATTAACAATATTACGCAAAAGTTTAGGAGTTTTTTTAAGGAAACTAAAAATGAATAGAGGACATTTTTTTAATGTTATATTTTTACCTATTTTAATAATAAATTTTCGCTTTCATTAATTCTTAAATTCGTTAAATTAATTTCGTTAAATAAATTCGTTCGTTAAATAAATTTTAATATTGGGCAAACCTTTTGAAGAAGTTTCTATAGAATAAAATTTTCAATCTTCGGTGCCATCTACTAACTCAAATACTAACGATCTTTCGCGAACAAAAATAATATAGATTTTCTAATAAATCAACAGAAAAATCTGATATATATGTATGTGAAGGAATATATCAATGTCATGTGTTGTATACTGGCATGCAAGTACATCGCATCCTTATTCAAAAAGATATATATTCTGGAATGCTATTGATATGGGAGCAATATATCATTGGGGGACAATAAATACTGTATTACTGATATCCTACTACTTCTCTCCACCAGATGGAGCTGAAGTATCAGGGCACCCCACATCGCCATAGACTGTTTTGAATATTTTAATGAATCTTTCCTGCACATCGAAGATTTGGCACATTTAGCGTAGAATATATATTCTATTTTAAATATGTCAGTTAATCTGCTTTTAATATAGTAAACATCTGTAAAATATTTTTTAAAAGGATGATTAATGCATTTCAAAAACGTATTTTTATTTATGATTTAAACACACCTTAAAATGTAATACTAAAAATTACGTGATGTACAGGTTCCTCATGAATTTTAGAATTTAATGTAAGAACAAAACGCATAACAGTAATCTTAAAAAAGAAATAAAATTTTAAACGATTTTCTTTCCTTGAAAATCTCATTTTCACTTTGAAATAAAATTGTCTTTGCTTTCTCCAGATGATTTTTTAAAGTAATTTTACATTATTTAATTATATAATTATTGGCTCGTGTAATAAATTTAAATGCTATATATATGAAAAAGAGTCATGAAAGAATTTAAAAATATTATGAATAAAAAAAGTCGTGAAAGAAAGTTAAATGTTATATATATGAAAAAGAGTCATGAAAGAATTTAAAAATATTATGAATAAAAAAAGTCGTGAAAGAAATTTAAATATATATAAAAAAGCCTCGTGAAAGAAATTATAAAATTATTATGTTTAAAAAAGGTCGTGAAAGAAATTAAAATAAATCAATAAAAATAGCTCGTAAAAGAAAATTAAATAAACCAATAAGAATAGCTCGTAAAGGAAATTTAAATAAACTAATAAAAATAGCTGGTAAAGGAAATTTAAATAAATCATTAAAAATAGCTTGTGGAAGAAATTTAAATAAACCAATAAAAATAGCTGGTAAAGGAAATTTAAATAAATCATTAAAAATGGCTTGTGGAAGAAATTTAAATAAACCGATAAAAATAGCTGGTAAAGGAAATTTAAATAAATCATTAAAAATAGCTTGTGGAAGAAATTTAAATAAACCAATAAAAATAGCTCGTAAAAATTTTTTAAATAAACTAATAAGAATAGCTCGTAAAGGAAATTTAAATAAACCAATAAAAATAACTCGTGAAAGAAATTTAAATAAATCAACAAAAATAGCTGGTAAAAGAAATTTAAATAAACCAATAAAAATAGCTCGTAAAAAAATTTTTAAATAAACTAATAAGAATAGCTCGTAAAGGAAATTTAAATAAACCAATAAGAATAGCTTGTGAAAGAAATTTAAAAAAAAATCAATAAGAAACGTTGAATGTGGTCAAGGACAAAAAAAAAAAAAAAAAAAAAAAAAAAAAAATTTTAATTGATCAATGAAACGAATTTTGTTTGTTTGTATATTTATTGTATTATTAAACTGACATTTTCGTGTATTTTATTACTCCATGAAAGCAAAGGAATTATTGGCCATATTGGTTTTTCAAAAACGTTTTTACTTAGACATGGGTCTCAAAATATACATAAAAACCGGACTCGTCGATTAATTGGAGGTCTTATGTTCGAATTCATTGACAGCGTCTTTTACTGCTTTCAGAAGCGAGAAAAGTAGATGGCAATCATTACCGATTCATTTAGTCAGGACGTCTGATGAAAGCTTTGAAATTTTCTTCCATGCAACACTCAAATGCTCTCCAGTTACCCCTAAATGTCTTCTCTAATGATAATGCCCTCCTTTCAACACTCATCAGTGGGTTATTTCTGGTCCCCGCCGATGTACACACACAAACCCACAAAATTATCATGTATAGAGTAATTTAATGCATCAAAGGCATTCTTGTACCCTCTTGTGGTTATAATCTTAACACGCCCAAAGCATAAGTCGTCATTATTTATTCCGTTTATTTTATTGTTTTAAAACTTAAAACTTACACATCCCCATTAAAAACACTAAAAAAAACTTCTTTTTAATTATTTATTTTATGTATACTTTAAACTCGACATTTACTGATAAAAATTTGGTTGAGGAAAAAAAATCAATTTTTCTAATGTATCATCCAAATTTCCAAGATGTGCCTTTAGTGAATAAATCAAGTGCATTTTCTTAGAGTGATATTTGACTGACTTGACATTTATTAAATTCAGTTTATATGAACTTTCTGAGTAACATTTTAAGCCCTTAAATTCTAATTAACCTCCTTTCTAAACTTGGCCCCGTTGCTTTGTGCGCTGGGATTTTGTCTGGGATAAAGAACATTTACCAACTTTCAGTGCTTCCAAGAACATGCATTCGACAGTTATTAAATCACAACACTGTAACAAAATTAAGATAGCCAAGATTAGCGAACGTGCAACATTAACGAATTCCTTTTCAAGAACATAGATGGGGTATTAATAGATGGTCGTAATAGATGGGGTATTAAAAATTACGACCCTTCAAACTCTTCATTCAATACAAATGTGCTATGAATTCAAATAGCTGAGAAAATCCCAATTATGACAATCACACAATTCATCAATCCTTTGATTCTAAGATTATTGAGTCTTAATGGATTCATTATTGAATAAATAGTAGATTTCGTTTAAAATAGCCATACATTTATTGAAATTAGATCATAAAAATAATATTTTATTAATAATTCAGTTATAGAAATTTAGAATTATTCTAGATTTAATTGCACAATCCAAAACTTGAAAGGCGATTTTGAATAATTTTTAATAGACATTAAATTCTATTCAAAATCGATTTTGAATGAAAGGCGATTTTTAATAGAATTTAATGTCTCTTATATACATGTTTCCTAGTATATTTATCATCATCATTGGCGCAACAGCCCCATGGTGGGCCAAGGCCGTCTGCCTATTGCCAGATTTCGAGACGAGAGATGTTTTCTTTTTATGGGGTAAATGTCATCCCTACACCCTACAGCCATATTAGACCGGGACCTACAATTTAAAGTGGCATCCATGGCATCGCCGAGACTTGAACCCGAAACCTGTGGCACCAGAACGTTGAAAGCTAACTTTTCCTAGTACATTAGGAAAGAATTTTTGTTGTATCGGTTAGCCATGACCGAACCTTCCTCCAAATTAGAGCGGCCTAATGGCCAATTGACCAGCGCTCTGGCCTTTGTACCATAGGCTTCAGGTTCGAATCCTGGCGGTGCCATGTATGTTTGTAAGTGGTTCAGAATTCACTTTAAAATGTAGGTCTGTTTAGCCTAAATTGTGCACAAGATGACCGTAGAGCGACAAATCAAACCAAACCTCCAAATTAGATTCAGAAAAATCAACGTAAAAATTATAAAACATGTCTTAGTTGACTCATACGAAATGAAACTGACAAAATTAATTCTGTTAAATAATGAATGCATATTATATAAATTTACTCGGAAAACCCTATTTTCGAATTATTTTATTGATTCTGTCATTTTTTTTTTTTACATTTGCATTCGATTGTCAATGTGAATAAATGGTTTTATCATCCATAAAAATGAATATTTTATACTTTTATTAAAACCTTAAAAATTATGAAGACGATGCAAGATTGACTTCTTTTAATGATTAGAAAATTCATAAAACATAACATAAGAATCCTTCAATTAAAGTTTGAAATTTCATTAAAACAATTGAAAAGAAGGTGCTTAAAGTACAGCTACAAAATTCTTACAGCAAAAATTCCATTTTGTCCCTCTTATCCCCTGTAGCTGCTGTTCAATAATGGATGCAATTAGGCATTTTTTTCAAAAATGGTTATTCGGGATATATTTTATTTATTTTTTCAATTTTGCAACTTAAATGGGTTATTAATATAATAATGGTATTTCAAAGTTTTTAAGCAATACATACTGAACTAAATCGTTTTCTTTCGATGTTTCTAAAATGAAAATAATTCTTCCATATTTTTGCGGGAGAATATTCTCTTCAGTAATCAATTCAATATATTGGATTCTGCTTTTTTTTTTTATCATGTTTTTAACCCATTGCCAAGCATATGAAGGAATCCATTCATTTTTAGGATGCATTTCGATGTGCAAATATCTTTCCTCGGAAGATTTCCTTGTGGGGGACTTTCATCGTAAACTGTCCCGCTTTTGCGTCTCATAGTGGGTTTGGCTTGTCGCTCTACAGTCATCTTGTGCACACGAGGGCTAAACAGACCGGGACCTACGGTTTAAAGTTGGTTCCGAACCACTACAAACATCCATGGCACCATCGGGACTCGAACCCGAAACCTGTGGTACCGCGCTAGCCACTCGGCCATCAGGCTCCGCGTGTCGTATTGGAGGAAACAAGATTATTCAAATTATCAATGCAAGTTCCTTTTTCAAATCACTAACTGTATTGTACATCAGCAGAATCGAATATCCTTCCTCTTGTACGCATTGTCATTAGGAGACATTAGTTGAATACATTAGTAAAAAAAGTATTCACAAACATTGTCAAGTTTTGCTATCGTTAAATCAATGAAAAAGACTTCTTTTTTTTATTATTTTTGGTTTTACGTGTCAAATTAAAATGTTCATAATAATAATATGTATCTCATATGATATATAGCAGGGTATATTGGTGTATTTATAAGAATTTAGGGTTGTAGAGAGTTAAAGGCATTTCTTTTTTAAAGTTTTTTTTTTTTCTTTTCTGATGCAGCTGGCAAACACTTAGACAGCTGTCTTGGATGCCTTAAGGTAAGCGCTGCACAGACGTTACTCACTTTGCATTACCCAGGGGGCGCGTGTAACTTGATGATAAGCCACGGAGTCACAATGCCCTACGATCCTATTAGACCGGGACCTACGGTTTAAAGTGGATTCCGAACCAATACAAACATCCATGGCACCGCCGGGACTCGAACTCGAAACCTGTGGTACCGAGCGAGTGCCACTCGGCCATTCAAGCCCTCTTTTTTAAAGTATACTCACTTATTATAGTTGCAGAAAAAATGTGAACTGAAACAATCCATTTGATTCAAGTATGGCTTCAGTGATGCTCAGCCTGCATGGAGAGTGCCCAAAAAGAGTTGATTGTAATCCTCGTGCTCGTTCTCAGGTGCGGATTTCCTCCAGCCTTAACTCATTGAAGGCTGAAATACGTCAGTGGAGCCAACCAATTTCGGAAATGCATACCACTGGTCTTGAACACGACGTAAATCAGTCGATAAAGCGCTCCGATAAATCAACGCTATCGTTAACGCACTCGAATAAAGCCACTCTTTCGACACCACTGCGTAACTACATGGCGTTAGTTCAAAGGAAGAAACTTAGAGAAAAGTTTCGTGAACACAGTTCAAGAATCTGATTAGGTTTCTTTGGGCCAAAGATTCCGGCTGGAGATGCAACTGATCTTTTAAGGTTCTTTGATATTTCGGGTGCATTAATGCGTATGTATTTGAACGCTAAAAACACTATTTGGTAGTATGTTTTAATGCCTTTGAAATATTAACGGATTCTCAAAACTCAATGAGAATTTAGAATTCAAATTACTTTAAAAGTCAAATTACTTTAAATTGACTTTAAAAGTCAAATTAAAGTTTGTATTGTTTAAAATTCTAAGCAAAATGGGGTGAAATGAAGTATCGAATTATATGAAATATAATGTGAAATTTGTGAAACAGACACTAAAAATTATTAGAAAACTTTTGCAAGCGATTAGTAGCTTTGACAATAGCGTTGTAGTATACAAGTACAAGTAGCGTTGACAATAGCGTTGTAGTATACAAGTACAAGTAGCGTTGACAATAACGTTGTAGTATACAAGTACAAGTAGCGTTGACAATAACGTTGTAGTATACAAGTACAAGTAGCGTTGACAATAAATCTTGATAATAATAAATTTCATTTATTGAACTAAACGTGTTAACAATAATAAATTTCATTTATTGAAGTAAACATGTTAACAATAATAAATTTCATTTATTGAACTAAGCATACCATATTAGCACATTGAATGTGAGGAGTTTTAAGTTATTTAAAAATTCTCTATTGTACTTGAATCAGTATCAAACAAAAAAGTTCTAAGATTGAAAGTTACGAGATATCTAAGAATTCTTATATTTTGGGGATATTTCTACATTTAATTGTATATTTCTTTGCGATAATTTAAATATCCTTTCCTTATTTGTCATAACTGAATTATCAAGCTGTTTCTGTCGAGTTTAAATATATTGGTCACAATTTACGCTAGTAGAATATCCTGAATTCTGATAAGGGATCGTTTACAAATTATATTATTCCATTTAACGAATTAATTAATTAATTAATTCTATTTACGGATCAGAGTTTCTATTGCTGTTTAGATTTGTTTGTATTCGGCAAATTACAAAGCTAACGGAAGTTCGTTTGTTTTAATCATTTCCTTAATTAAGTGGGGATAAATCCTGTTTCGCAGATGACATTAAACATTTACAGCACGTTTGTGTACAGTCAAACATTTCTAATGCTTATTTGTTAACTTGTAAGCATAAATTACATGTTCCGAATATATAAGTTAGTTGATAAACATAATTAATACTTTGTTCCTTTATGTCATCTGACGTTATTTATACGTTTTTTTTAAATGCATTCTGAGCGTAGGTATCACGTTTTCTGTAATTAATCAGTATTACAGAAAAGTACTGATAATTAAAAGTATTAGTTTATCAGTATGTAAAAATTTATTATAATTAATTAGTAAGAAGTTGTGCTCATTTTAAATTGTTTTAAATAATCGATACATATAATCTCATTTATTTGTAATATACAATTGCAGTATTCCGTAAGTTAAATCAACTTTTATCAGTATTTAGTAGTATAATTTTTTATTAGCCATTTTTTATATCTAAAATGATATTAAAAACAATTCATTCTTCTGAAATGCAGCTTATTACAAATCACTTTTAAGGAACTCTATTTTAGAATCATTCATTTTAAACGAATAAAAAAAGATAGCAATTAAATTTATTCTCTGGTTTATAAGATGATAAATTTTAATCTGTCTTTTGAATTTTTGTCGTCCATTCTTTCTAAGTGTATGACAAGAACTCAAAAGCTTGTTTTATTCTTTGCCTGTAATTAATATCATTCGGCCTGTTTTAATACATAGGAACCTAGGAAATTTCGTGACATTAAATAGTTATAGTGATCTAGGTTCCACTATTGAACTAGCTTACGTTAGTGTCTTCCAATCACAAAATCTTTCTTTTGGCCTCCCATATATCTTCCGTTTATTGAAATAGCTGACTTATTTATTTTTTTACCTATATACGATTTATTTAATTTTCAATAGTTTTTTTAATTGTGTGAGTATTCTTGACCTTGTTTAAAAGTCATGATATGTTGATGAATTGTAATATGTTGATGAGTTGAATGTATAAAGAGTTCAAATGCTCTTCGAAACTTACTATAATTCATTTTTTCGTAGCTGTATTTCAGGCCGTTCATTCTAAACTTATCAAAAATGAGGAATAACTAGATTTCTTTCGCAAAGGGTTTTTAGAATAGTTTGAGATATGTTCTTTTCCTGTAGATGCTTTGGTATCTTTGTATGATTTGTAGCAAATCCCTGAAGAGCATTAATTGTTCGCTGATTAGGAGGCTAAAAGAACGCCGAAGATGCAGCGGTTCTATCGAAGAGAAAATGTCCCCTTTCAGTGGAAAAGTTTTCCGCGTCTTTTCTAATGTGGCTAATGACATCGGAGGTGTCATTAGCGATTAAATTATCCACTGTCGATAAGCGCTGCGATAAATGGGGTCATTAAAGGAACGGGTGACTCAATTGAGAGATTTTCACTTTTCCCACTTTCCCATTTTTTTACGAATGCATTGAAATTCGTGAATTCGAATAGAATGTTCTCTCTTTTCGCTTAGAACTCCACCTAGATATGACCCCGGACTCTTATCTGATTCAATTTGCTCCAAATGTTGAATTAAAGGTGGCAATGATGTTTCAAGTTGAAGAATTTTTCATGCAATTCACTTTTGCAGATTCAACCAGCACCATTTTTATGTCTCTCTCCTTCTTAACCTAAAACATTTTCTCTAGTTAAAATTCACTGCTTTTATGCAATGGAGATATATATTCTGTTTTATATCTCATACTTTTTGGCTTTCATTTCAAAAATTCTGCACTTAATAATAAAGCGAAAAATACTTTATTTGCTAATGTTTATTAGAATAGCTGACTTATTTGTTATATTTTATTTATTTTTATGATTTATTTACGATAACATACGATTTATTTAATTTTCAATGGTTTTAAATTGTTTAAAAGTCAGGATATGTTGATGAATTGCTGAAGTACCATTCTTTCAGTAAATTCTAGAAATAAAAATAAATTTCGCTTTGTGAATCCCATTGCTTAAGTACCACTAAAAAACTGACGTCAAGGGCAAAGATTGAACAAAAAACATTCAAATTATGAAATTTAAAAAATAATCTAAACAAGTAATATAAAAAAAACATTTAAAAGTCATTTACTCCTTTTTTTTTCACTATATTCCAGAAAGCCCTATACAAATAAAGTTGAAATTTTTCTCTTACATCTGACGCCATCTATTATTAGATGCATGCAACTTAAATCTAAAAAAAAACTCAAATTAATTAATTAAATTTAATTAATGAATTAATATTTGAAAAAACTGCATTAACATTAAGTGTCATCCACTACAAGTTCAAAAAAATGTATTTGAACTTGAGTGGATGAATAAAGAGTATTTTATGAACGATTAAAAATTTGAACAGGATATATATAGGGAGAATGTGAACTAATAGTAGGAATTTAAAAAAGGATATATAATAATCAAATTTCATACAAATTTGTGTTTATTTTGAAAAAAAAATAATAATAATTTTACAATTCCTTAAATTTTATCAAGCATTTAATTGAAAATTAAAGGAAAAAACTTTATTTTTCAACAATACTACATCTGTATTTAAACATTCACAGACGTTTATGTTTTGTGTTGTCTATGCTTTAAAAGATTATTCTTTATATTTTTCGTATTTTAATGTGTTTCTCAACCTAGATGAATTTTGTATTCTAGATGTTCGGTATTCTATTGATTATTATGCTTAGCTGAAAATAGGAACAATTATGCTAATAAATGTTTTAAAATAATTTTTCGATTACATATGCCTTTTGGCTTTTTCATTATGCCACCAATCTAAGTGTAATGTATATTTTCATATTTATTTTAAATTTGAGTGCATAAACAGACAATTGTTGTTCAAAATGAAAATTGTGTCTAGTTTCTGGAAAATTGTATGTTAAATAGTAAGAAATTTATAATAATGCAATTCAATTTAGCATCCCCCTAGTATTATCCCTATGTAGTATCCTATCTGTCTTGTATGTTTCAATTAGCAAATTCCATTTATGCTAAATGGACAAAAATGTTTCACTAAGACAAGCAATCTCTATGATCTAAGTAAACTGAAGTAGATATAAGAAAATCTAAGTGGAGGCATCCCAATACAAATACTCGATAATAATAATAATAATAAAAGAAGTCAATACCTACATTTGTATATAACTTTTACACCCGTCCAACATTAATATATTGAGATCTTTTAAAAATTAAGATAATTCAAATATTAAATCATTACATGCAGTAAAAAATTTATCCAATTTTAAAGTAATTTTTTGGCTGCATTTTTTTTAAAGTAATTTTTAACCATGTGGCTGCAATTATTTGATAATAAGAAACATATGGCTTCATATTTAGATTCAGCATTTTGATATATTTATACCAAAAAACGCTCCCGAAAGGAGACAATAGAAATTTTTCTCCGGTGCCTATCTCATAAATGCTGCGAGGCTGCTGACCACTCTAAAATGAAACTGAATTCTTCCCCAGACTTATAAAAAATACAATGAAGATAAGTGACTTCCCTTTCAAACAATTCTCGGAAACAAACGAATACCATGAACGAAACTTGGATCATAAAACCTGAGCCTCCCGTCATAATTACTAATTTCTACTTATTACTGAAGACATGCAGCTGCTAAGACAACGCGCAGGGGTTTGCTTACTTTCAAGAAAAACCCATTTCCTGTAGAATCATTTATCTTGCAGTTTATGTTCTTAACGAGGACGTTATATACAAACTTCTCCTCTTGGTATATAAACTTCCGTTGCCTGCATCTTGGAGATATATAGGCCCCTTTAGCAGAATGTTTCCTCCGCGCAGATTGAAGGGTTATCAGTCGGTTTGGATAATATTGTGCAGGGAATGCATTGAAGAATTTCAATGACTACCGCGAGTCAATGAAATTTAATTATCATCTGAAAATAAGTTTCAAAGTTTGCCTTAATAAATTATTAAAAGTTATGCTTCTGGGGCAGCTATATATCCATTATTTTAACCCATAAATAAACGCATTTGGTTGTGGTAATCTCATTAACAGTACAAAAATGTTTCTGAATTTGACTAAATATTATTAGAACTTATTTGTTGTCTGTTATTGTAATACTAAAATAGATGCATTGTGCTTATAGGAGATGGTTAGTATAAAATGGTTAAATAATTGTAAAAACGTTGCATTTTGAATTTGAATTCGATGTCTTTACTATCTTCCAGGATTAAATTGAGTGACAATTATCAAAATGAACCGGTTTTTTTTTTTTAAACATTCCTTTTAAATTAAAAAAAAAAAAAAATCAAGAAGGAGGCTAATACGCTTGTAAAAGAATATATGACTCTTTGTTTCAATTTCTTTTTTCTTTGTTTTTTAATTCTTTCTTTTGCTTTAGCTTGAATATCGTCCATTGTTTACAAAAACATTAAATCATGCCACTACTACTAACGAGACATCATTAGTTTGAATGACTCGACAAAATGTTTATCTTAAATTCGTGTTAAATTAATTTACGTCGTTTTAATCTGATTATTGTATATAATTCATACAATTATGAAACATGATGCCCGTTACCATTATCTAAGTATCATAATGAGTTTATTGGCTGAAGTTCTAGCGTGATTATTGTCAATGTAATTAGTACTGATAATGCAGTAGTCACTAACTTTTAAGAAATCTGATATAGTTTCAAGTAATTATGCATTAGTCTCTATTTTATACAATTGGTTTTTATTCGTTAAAATTTTTAAAGCATATCGCAGTTCAATTCACCTGTGCTTTATGTTTGTAGAGTTTCATTGGTTGATATTCGTCCTGTATTCAGAAAGATTACATTTATAAAAAACTGACTTAATCTGATCAACATGCATTTATTTCATTTCTTCCATCATATGATTGGAATAAAAATGCCAATAATTGCTTTTTTTGTTTGTTTTGCTAATATTCATAGTATTTGAAAATCTGTAGACGTCAACAAAATAATACAAATTATTTTAAAATGTATTTACAGCAAAATTGTTATATTTTAAGCATTTATTTTCTTCTCGAAGCGATGCATACTATACTTTAATAAATTAAAATTAGCTTTTTTTTAATATTTCAATATTAGTTTATAATTAAGCGAGATCTTTGATTAAAAAACTTTTCCCTTCATAGCGTGCATCAGATATCCTTTTAGAAACAGCAATTTAAATATACTGTATAAGATCGTTTTTAAATGACACTCAAGCACTCAATTAAAATTAGCAAAAAATCTGGTCGAGTGCATATTATGTGTCTGAAAATAGAATAGAATTCTAAATGCAGAAAATTACTGTAACATACTCATCTCTTCTTTCCTTTCAAAACTCACTGAACACGGGTAGTTCTCGCATTTTTTATAGCATGCCACAATCCACGAAGTATTCCGCCTTATCAGGAAAAGGAAACTGACATTATCCACCATTTATACTTCCACCAATTACTCAAATTACATACCAGACAACCGCAGTAATCACGACTACACATACGAGACCTGTTGAATCGTTTCATGTTACCAATTTTTGTCGCAAATCCCTTGGCAATATGCGCATACCACTCATACCTCTGTGAAATTTTTAAGCCCCAGATTTAGACTGTCGCTTCATTTTCGTGATTATTTCTTCCAAAAAGGAATTCGTAACCCAATCTTCGGATGTGGAAAAAAACACACATTTTTTTAGGCTGGATTCCAAAAGGGGTTCCAGGGGTTGTATAATCCCCTAGAAATTCATCACTCATTACCTCCTCATCTCTCCGTATATACCCTGACCTTTCTACAGCACTTCCCTATCTTATTACTGGAACGTCTAGCGCCGTATGAATTCATCTCTCACCTCCTGTCGTAGATGCTGGGTTCGGTGGCAATCGGCCATTTGCTACTTCCGTCAAGCTGGAGTATCAAACTGTATAAGCGCCATCTTTTCCCACACCAATCTACTTTAGAATGCTCAGATTTGCATACGCATTTCAAATCATATGTCAAAACCTCGATTTGTATTTTGAGCTGAAAGTATTAAGGGGTGGAATCCATAATTGATCCAAGTCCGTTGTAAAAGTGAAGGACTGTGATTTCTTGAAATACAGAGTGGCAATGAGTTATTACCAATAACTAATAATTTGGGCGTGTTACTAATTTCTGTTGAAATGATTAGGGGTGACTCCATAATGTTACAAACTCCCTTCCTTAATGTTTTCAACGTCGTATTTAAATTCATTTAATTAATATTAAGTTATATTCTCTATGGTAATGTCACATGTAACTTTCTTTTGCCTAATCAAGACATTTTTTTCCTGCACATGCATCATTATTTCGTGACAATATCGAATTTTTCAACTCAACAGTTATCTTTGTATAATTTCATTGCCTTTTTGTATTATTAATATTGTTATATCTCTTTTTGTATTCGTATTTTTTAATTAATTAGTTTTTTAGAAGGGAGCGGAGTAAATCGATCTTCAGTTATCCTTAAAAATAGCTTTCATATAAGTCACTAAATAGCTTTATTATATATCTCGGTTTTTTCTTCCTCTTCTTTTTTTTTTCTATCTCTTTTTCTATTGTTTAATATTGTTGCTTTGTTTCGTTATTCTATAATTTTTCGTTTTTGTTTTTTTTAATTAAAATTACTCTAACTGCAAATAAATTTTAAATAATTTTTTCGCTGAAGAGGTGTTAAGTATAAAATATTATTTGTTTTATAAATAAAATAGAAGGAAGAATTGCAAAAAAATAATTTTTTAATTTAAACAAAAAATTTTTGAGTGTTCTTACAAAACCCTTAATACGATCATTCAAATCATTTATAAATCCTACGATTTTTTTATAAATTTCAAACTAAAATAATAGTGATTAATTCTTTTTCCAAAATGGTATTCGCTTCTTCGTAGGGGAAGGGGGGGGGCGAAGATAACTGTTGCGCTGAAAAAGTCGATATTATCACGAAATAATGGTGATGTATGTCCAGGAAGAAAAAAAATGTCTTGACGACGCCCTCAAGACAAAAAGGAAATATTTGAAAAAGAAAAGTAATTAGGCAAACGAAGGTTAATTAAAATAAATACAAAAGACTGAATCCTTAAAAAAGTCATTAGACTGTTTTTTAATTGATATTGTAAAAGCAAATTGAAATAACGTAAAATATTAACTTTTTTTTCAAGGAGGGGGAGAAGTAAATCGTTCTTTAGTTATCCTTAAAAATAGCTTTCATACAAGTCACTAAATAGCTTTATTCTACGTTTTTTTTTTTTTTTTTTTTTCTTTTTCTTCCTTGTCTCTTTTTGTATTGTTTGATATTGTTGCGTTGTTTCGTTACTGTACAATTTGAGCGGAGTCAAATTTTGATTTACAAACTGTTTTTCATTAAAACAGAAAGGTACTTATAAGGATTTCACAATTTTTTTATTCTTTAAATTTCTGAATTATTTATTGGATAACGTGTAAATAAAATAAAAATTTATTCCAAAATACTTTTTTATATTCATTTTTTATGAATGTATTTTGTTAAGCTTCAACATTCATAAACAGAGAGTTCATAAAAGTTTGCACCAGAAGTAACAACAACCAGAAAATCGTACTTATTTATTTGAGTTGAATATGTTACGTATTACTTTAAACTTTTAAGTCACCTATCAACCACTACGGCGATTTGTCTTTTTTGTTCTGTTTATATTTGTGATGCATGTTTTCTTACCCATAGAAATTCAATGCTCATTTTTAGTTAATTTTAAAACATATAATTTTAACACTGCAATATTTATTAATTTAATTATTTCATCAAAAAATAAGACTTGTTTCAAATATTTTTTGTGATCTTACTATTGATGAATAATAAACTCTCCGTGCATAAACGGAATTCTTTAACATGTATTCAAAGAATAAAATTGTAGCTTCTGCGAAAATGATTTCAGCATGTCAATTTATTTCATTTCACTTTTGAAGTTGACAGAAAATTTTCCATTTATGACATATTTTTTTTTTTTACTAATTTATTCTGCTAGATTAAGTAACAATATATATTTCTAGAACTAAATTATAGGAATTAAAAGAAAATATTAGTAACATACATAAACAACAGAACTATCGTAGAAACTTTAATGTGCTTATACGACTCTTTATTATGCAATGTAATGTTATAAGAGATTTAAAACTTCCATTAAGAACTTCGCAGAAAATTGAAAAGATTCTTTTTCCCTCTCTTTACCTAATTGTATACATATTTAGGTTTAATTTTAATGCCTATAAAAAATGTTAATGATCATGACACAGTATTATGAACTTTATCGAATAATGCTACTGTTTGAAAAAGTTTGCATTAAATGCGATTCCTTTTTCCTACTGACATATTACAATTAAAGTTGTGTGATGCGTAAGATCCTAAAAATTGGATTGAAGCTAATGATACAATACATTTAGAAAATGGTATATTAAAACTTACTATAGTTAAATAAAATCTTTTCCTAATTACTTTCTTGGTTAAAAAGAGAAAAATCATCTTAAAAATCTTTAGGCTATATGTACTGATGACTTCCTTTCCAATTAGCCATTTGGAGTAGGCTGGGAGCATTTACAAACTGCAATTCTTTTCTCAAATGTGAAAACGTCAAATTTGTCCTAGTTGTTGTATTGTCCAGAAAACGAAGACCTAAATTTCTATTTCTGTGTCCTATCGATTCGAATGTACTCAGTTTTCTGTACGCTTGAAGCGTACCATAAAACCACCACCGTACCACCCATCTTTTATTCAAAAGTGCTTCGCTGGCCAGTGAGCAGGGGGACGATACACCCATTTTCTTTTATGACCATATAGCACCATTTTTCAAATGAGAAAATTCATTTACATTTATCACTGCTAATGGCAAAATAGGGGCTACGTTTTACGGTTTTAACGCGTCAAGTAGAAGTCGTGCGGCAATTTTTCTTCATGGAGTTCAACTACTTCCAGCTCTCTTTTTTTATTAATATTATTTATTTATTTCCTTTTCACGCAATAACTGTGTTGTTTTCAGATAACGTACCCCAACCATGAGTACAATTTCTCTGAAGGACTTAGGCTTTAATTATAGAGCAATAAAAAGACAATTATATTCAAGATATGTGGCTCATTTGTAGTTGTTTAGTGGGAGTGCAATTTGAATAGAGCTGCAGTGTGAAAGAGTTTAATGCTCTTTCCTATTGGGTTTTTTTATTATGTCGAATATGCATGACCCAATTTTTTTTTTTTTTTTTTTTTTCCGCATGTGTTATTTATTCACAGAAGAAGAAAAAATTTGTAGGGGGAATGAACGTAGCAGTTTTAACGCAAACTTTTTTTAAATAAAACTTAAAGGAAATTTACTTCTGTTACGTGAAGTGCTTATTCCAAAGTGTTAACATGCTTTATTTACGATACGTATTTATTTATTACAATCGTTTCACATTTTATTATATAAATAATTTATGGAAATTGGCTTAAAACATATCCGAGAAAAATTAATTTAATATACCCTTGAGTAACATTTTGCATTATAGAAATTAATGCAAAAAGCTTTCTGAATTTGTAATGTTTTTAAGCGGTATTTTTACGTATTATTTCCCAAATTATAAATTATTGTTATCTTAAGTTATGTCTCAAATTATACAAAAACTTGGACGTAGAAAAAGTTACAATATAGCTTCTCTATGAAAAAAAATATTGGTTCCAGTCATTTAAAAAAGACGGTATTACAATTCTTTGTCATTAAAAATTCTTCTAATTTATTGTCGTAAATATGCAATCTAACCAACTACTTCATTTTTTTATTTACGAATTATAAAATTTTTTACATAACTGTATTTAGCAGAAGTGAAATAATACCTTGTGCAAGTTGTAAGAATTTTTTGCCTGAAACTTTTTGCGGTAAGAAATGCTGTCTGCCTTCCATGCACCTTTTTTGCAAACTTGGTTAAAAATGAAAGCATTGTTGACGGAAAAATGCAAAGAATTTTTATTTATTTATTATTTTTTTTTTTACATGATAAAATATAAACATAATTTTGCATGGTTCCAAATGCACGTTTATTTTCATTCCATTTCAGCAAAAATTTGAATACAACTTTTTATTAAGCTTAGAGAATTTCTGAGAAAAAGTAAATTTCTTATGACTCTCACTTCAAATTTGATTGAAGAAGTTGATTTAAATTTCATTAATTATGCATGTCTTATAATATTTAACACTAAAATAAATTCCTGCTGGATTTGCGTTATTATATTAAATCCTATTGAATTTGTGTATTGTAAAAGTTATTGCCGATGTTTAGATTTGACAGAACAACTTTTGCAATGTATTTTTATTTTTAATTTACATCGAAAAAAAATTCTATCTTTTTGTTCGAGTTTCCGAGATTTTTATTTAATTTTTTCATCAAATAATAATAAATTTGTAATCACAGGATTTTCATTAATGAAATGAGTTGCTTATGACAACCTGATTATAAGCAAATCATTAAAAGATCTCATTAAAATGATATAATCTTATTAATCTATTTGACCAAAATGACTTAAATTTCGATACATGGATTTTGGATGTTATACAACACCCTAAACCGAAATAAAATATTATTGGCGGCGGTCAAAGTCGCCAAGACGTTCATTGCTGAATATTTTCCTATTTCTGTTTCTATCGAATCACGAATCGTGTCCTCTTGTTCGAACTTTTTACCCGAACCGAATTTTCTTTTTTAGTTCCATTCAAGGATGGAAAGACGTGAATAGAATGACGATAGAAGGCAGCCAGTGGAGATGATCCAAAATGGCCGATGTGGTGTAATTTGGCGTGCCAAAGAAGCCTTTTTCTTAAGCTTTGGCGAGTAAGATAGCGGCGGGGAGGGTACTTTGAGGAAGCTGGATGATGAAAAATTGGCTTTTTAGGCTAGTGATCTTTGTACTTCCAAGGATTTTGAAGCAGTGGGGAACACTACAATGAAGGGTTTCAAAATCGATTGTGTGGTGCTACGCTGTTAAATCGATTCTGGAAGGTAAATTTAATCGTCTTAATTGAGTGGGATTTTCAACAGCTGATGTAGCGATGTCTCGATATTTTTTTTATTTTTAATTTTTGCTTTTGGGGTCTTTATTAATTTATTTAATAAAGAAACGCTTTAGGTGGAAAGTAAAGTATAAATTGTGAAGCACTGGCGCAATAACGGCGACTTTTCATTAGCCTCCTAATGGGTAACCTTTTTAAGTTATTTAAAGGTTGCAGGGGAATATAATAACTATATTTCAAAAATAAACGCTATTAAAGTTTTGTGCTCCCTTAAATAATCGATTTAAAGTAAAATCCCGTAATTTTCCCCCCTAAGCTGTCATTAGCCTTCAGTGGCTATTTGAAGTTCATTCTCAAAACACCCCGGTAGACAGTTAAAAATATTGCAGTAGTTAGATCATTGTGACATTTAACGTTTTAGTGATTTAATATTTAAAGCGGTACGTACTTCAAATAAGGCACTTTGTTTCTCATTAGTGTGTGTTTTGTTTTATTATATTGTTTAAAATTATATTTATTAAACATAAAGAATTAACTACGTATTTTTAAACTATTGTTAGCTTTTTTTTTGGTAACTTTTCAGTCAGTCTAAATATGACAAAAATGGATAGTAAATAATCATAATGTTATAATTATTTTTATTTTTACTAAAATTTCTTGTGCAGAAAAAAAAGATATTCGCATGGTGTTTTATAAAACAATCGAAAGAAAAACTAGTTAGATATATGTTATTTTTAAATTAAATTATTTAAAATATCACTAGTTAAATTTATGTATCGCAATTCCATAATTATTTCAGTAGGTATTGAATTTCTTTGTACAATTAAATACCAATTCTATCTTCTATGTACTTTAGCCTTTCTGAAATAATATTGTCTTTAACCGGGCAAATGTTTTCAACACGAAGATCATTAATCAATCTATTTCAAATTCTCATTATAATGCATACTTTTAGCTTTATATATATTTTTTTCTCTTCCGAAACCCTATTTTTCTTTTTTAATTAATATAATATCCCTGAAAATGAATGACGCCATGGGCAATGACAATTTGTTAGCTCACTAATCATTTACAAAATCTGTAAAGAAAAGAATAACTTTGCTGAGCTGCAGATATCCAATTTCTAACTAATCTTAACTTTTCGTACTTTTAATTATCAACCATTTATTTGAAAACACAAATAATCTATCGTCCATTTATCACCAAAGGATGCATTTCCAGGAATTCTTCTCTTAATTCGCGGGAATAATTAAAGTAAAAATCATTTCTTCAATCCTTAAAATCAATTTAAATTACTCTGAAATCTTTTTCTGCGGCCAAATGAAGTATTATATTGTTTAAAAATAATTTATCTTGTGTATTTGGAATCATTTGATTACAGCAATAGTTTTGAATTCAATATTAATTTAGATAATTTTGATATGCTTCTATAATCTTTATTTCATTAGAATTAATTCGTTAAGAATTATTAATTGCATATCAATTATAAGTTACTAGCTCAAATATCAATTAGTTAATTATTTATAAAATCTCGTTAACTAAAATTGTACATAAATGATCAAGAATGAAGTTTTGTTTTAGTAATTCGAACCATTCATTTATTATTCTTTGCTCTTGTTTTCAAATGAAAACGATTATTATTATTACGATATTGTATTGTATCGTGCTGCAAAATATACGATTATTATTATTATTAAAATATACGTACATATTTACCATTAGGACATTCTTCAAAACTACGAATTTTTTTCAAAGACATTTTTACAAAGAATGCCTTTTATTTCTTTATCTGACTCTCATCTTTGATTACATTGATGCCTCAGAGTTCTGGATGGTTGAAACATTTTCCAAGTGTTTTATGAAACATTGTTCCAGAAATGCAACTTTTTCTCTTACCAGTTGACTGTCTGTTGCGTTTTCCAGAATAACAACTCTCGTCCCCGTGTTGCATTTGCTTCTAGACGCACCTGCTTTACTGAATGTGTGAAGATGACGTGAGCCATTTGACTTTCACTCCGATGTGCAAACTGCATGTAAACAGACCATTAACTGAAACATAAATGAAAAGTTTTTCTGTTTTTATTTGTATTTTTAAAGATCTCCTCTCGGCATTTCGTGGTCCCTGATTTGCCTGGAAAGAGACAAAATAGATTTTACCTACTTCTGTTCCTTTTTTATCATCGCAAACGAAATATTTAATTACAAAGTAAATTTTCGATTATTCATACTAATGATGGGCAAAATTGAAAATTAAAATAAATACGTGTTTAATGGTATTAAAGTATTACGAAAAATGGAAATTAATTTCAGTAGTTTAATTTAAGACGCAAAATATTACACGTCGGAGATATAATGCTTTGTTCATCCATGATTATTATCGTACTAGTTTCTAATAGTTTTTCTTTTGTGTGTATTCGAAATGAGAAATATGCATTTTGTTACTAAATTGAATGTGCCCCGAAAAGGAGTTTAATGTCTCACATTTAAGCTTCGCTAAATATTGAGGAAGAAACGCGTATTTAAGTAAGAGTTTTAAGTAGTTTTCCTTTGTATTTTGGAAAATCAAAGGGAGAATTTAAACTTTCTGTTTAGAAAAATTATGTCGGTTGCGCTTTGAATGTTATGAATGTTGTTTTAGTAAAACATTTAATGTAAAATTAAATTTGTGTTGTACATTCCGGATTCCTTCTTAATATTTTTGACTGGTCAAATTTTTTTATAAGAACTAAAACTATGTATGATCACTGATCATATGACCACTTAACCACTGATTAAAATTAACACTTTAAGTTTAAGTTAATTAATACTTAACACTTTAAAAGACGTCAGTGGGCAAGCTATTCATTTTTTTTTTAATTAGTATGTCGTTAGTTGTATCATTACACAGTTTTTTTTATAAACTTCTGCACTATTGCAACCCGAAAACTTTTATCTCATTTGAAACAAGCAACTCTAGTATAGTCTAATCTAATAAATGAAAAGTTTTGCATGTGAATTGAAGCAAAAACCATAACAATTGAACTTATATTCTTTTTATAATGCTACTGGAAATAAATGTAGAAAATAAATAATTATTTCCTTTCACATCAAATTGCATTTTAAATTTCATAATGTCAAAGTAAATTGATGACACTTTGAACGAGCTCTTACAAATCTGAATTATAAGCGTATTATTCTTAGCACTTTTGTTTCTTAAAAACATATACCGAACAATGCATATCAATAATATAGACATATCAGTGAAACTGAAATGACAGTGTCACTTATCAGTGTTTTCAATACCCAGAATCATATAAGAAAGTGAGGTAGACACCTCTCTCTGTCTTTTGTCCTATCCCGGTTGTTAAATCTCCAGCCTTCCATCCTTTTTTATAAGCCACGCGTCTTTTTAACTTATACTTTAAAAACTGGCTATCATTTTGAACAAGTCTTTATCAGTCGGACGTTCTCTAACAGGTTGTATTGAGCTGAAAGATATTCGACTTCGTTGTTTTGACAGTAGCTATCTCTCTTTGGCTGACACAGTAAAGGGAACTCCCCTGTCTGATTTATACCATTTTGTCTTCAGATCCGAATATGATTCCTTTCTATGTCTCTTTTATTTTCTTCGGTTGCGTTGTTATCTCTATCTTATTTTCGTTAAGATTTTATCGCATTCTTGGCCCTTATCTTGGGTGCGTTGATTGACCTATTAGTCAGAAAAATCGCATTTCTGACAAAAACGATACTAAGAAAGAAAGATAGTTGTGTGGTTAAGTTTCCTGTGTGGTATTCCCGAATTCAATTGCAATAGTTTTATCGAATGCGAATAGGCTAGGGGTGAGTATTTTTCGTGAAAAAATAGCTATAATTTCCCTTAACATAAGCAATATTTATTCGGTTTAATAAACGTGGATATCTTCGATAAGTACTTATGTTGGTTAAAAGGTTTATTTGTACTTAATAAATTCAAAATCTTTTCATTATCTAGATAGTAAAAGGTGTTTCCATATCGTTACAGCTATGCTGAATAAATGAATCTTATCTCATATTGTACATGTGGTTATTTAACTGAGCACGCCAAACTAGCAAATTTAACGTGAGAAGTATACGTCACTGTAACGATATGCAAAAACTGCTTGTTATTCTTCTAATTATTATGATTAGACGTATTATAAATATCACGGTATTTTATTTGTTTATTTATGCTGCTTTAGTAGTAAATAAACCTTTGTTTTAATAAAGGCAAAATTTTAATCATACTGCTTTGTTTCTGATCATATCTGTCATTTTTAGAGATTAAAATAAATTTTAGAAAACTGCAAAGCGATTTCACCAAATCTGAAAATTGTTTTTATTTTTTTAGCAGACTAAATTTTCGATGGTTTATAAATCTTTAAGAACAATTTTTTTTTCTTTTCTTCCTTCACCCTACTTCTCTCTTACGTGCCTTTAAATTTGTGTTTGCGTAGATTTCAAAACACAAAGAAGCTACGCAGAAACAGCAAAATAAAAATAATTTATCATGAAAAAGTAGTGCTTTTTCATTCGCGTTCTTTTTTTTTTTTGTTTTTCAATATAAACTTTGATTATTTCTGTGGCTTATGTGTATAAAATTATATTTTATTAGTCTTTATTAAAGTTAATTCGATTTACTTCATACAAAAGTTGTTGTTGTTTTTAATTTCATTGATATGTTCTTAAGTTTTGTTAATTTTTTTTTTCTAAAAATTTCAATATTATTTTGATATTAAATTCGTTGTGTTAAAATACACTCTGTTACACACAAATATGTTAGATGATCCAACTTAAATCAACTACAGAAGCAAATTATCCTGTAATGCACATTATTTATGTGATGGGATCTGTGGTAATCGCAGTACAATTCCTATTTTCTTACCGAGTCCTGTAACTAATAAAGAAAGCATGGCTTATTCTGATAGATTAATCCGTTCCTAATTCAGATCTCTCATTTGTTAGTGTAGCTGTCAATTAGTTAAAGCGGCAATCGCTCTTCTGTGAGAAAAAAAAAGTGTCTGTTTCGCATTTTAGCTTAACTATTTGTCTAGAGTTCCAGTATTAGCAGCTGTACTATTATTTAGCCACATTCAATCTGTATTCAACAATAAAAGGTTAATTCAATTAAATCTTTTATTTTTAATTATTCTAATTTTGAATGAAGGAATGGACTAAGGAATTTAAAGTTGTTAAATAATTTTAAATCAGTTTTTTTAATTTTGTAAACATTAAAAATTAACATCATGTAGAGTGATGGCCCAAATTTATTGCATTATTAATTATTTTTTGCTATTTTGTGACAAATACTGATAATCGTGATTTTCTATAATTGTTATTTCTTTTATGCATACATTAGATTGATTAAGGATTAAAATAATATTATATATTTTGGCTTTTAAACAGTACGAAATAGTAAGCTTCGAACCATCACGACATGAGTGCAGTACTTAATTTTTTGTACTTGATAGTGATAAAATCTTACATAAATCACAATTTCATCAATAGAAAACATTTTACTGTTAGACTGTACTTTTCCTCCGTGAGGTCACTTCAGTCTTTGTTTAATATAATATCCGTACTATGCTAAAAATATAATGTATACTAAAATAACACTTCTACCGCTCCATATGCTTAGCAAAAACTAAAATTTATGAAATAAATATTTATCATTTTAGGCACTAAGAAATCCACGAATGCACAATTTCATTGCGTGGTGTAATATTTTCACTCTTTTCAGACCTCACAATTAAAAACAAGGCGGTGCATTAAATTTGGCGTCCTTATTTATCGTCTGTAGTACACGCTATGTTTTCGTGGCCCTTTCTTTTTGAAATACCATTTCTACTGTTTTTCCAGAACATTTATTAGAAACTATTATTTTTCCAAGACGAGAAATAGTCCACCGACTCTGACATTCCTTCACTTCATTCGCCACAATCACTTTGACTCAAAATAAATCTCCACAATATGTCACCATTACCCCTATAATTAATTTAAGAGTCTCGGAGAATTGTAGACCATTGCAACTTGTCAAATGTACCCGAGGGAGAGGGGCTAGAGCCAATTTTTTTTCTGTTGTTTAGTACCCTTAATCTTTTTCTTTCTTTGGCCATAGCTCTAGGGTGGCATATATGCTCACGTCAGAATAATCCCCCAGTAAATCGTGCAAGAACTGCGAGAGTAAGTCTGCTTGTACTTTACGAGGAAGGGGTCAGCATTTCGATCTTTCAGCGTGCGGTCAATTAAAGAAGGCTTCCCACCCCCTAAACGTAGGGTCCTTTGATCCTTCCCCCAACCGAGAAACACCCTTACAGCTGTCAGGTAACAACTCAAGAAGTGGGGGCTGATTCCAATCAAAACACCTCGGCGGTAACCAACCATGGACTAGAAGAATGTCTGAGGTCAGAGACTCAGCTAAATTCTTTTCCGTTAGGTGGAGCTTTGAGAAACTTAGGGTTGTATGGTGGTGTTAGTGTGCATGTTTACGGGGAGGAAGTGTCGTGCTTTTAACATTGGTCCAATGTTTACTTAAAGCCAGTAAAACTTAGCTGATTTTAATTCTCTGGAGTAAGTAGAAAATTATGGTTTTTTGTTTATAATTTTGTTGTATTCAATATATGAGAATAATAATAAACAAGGGAGGAATGAGGTCATTTGTTTATCTATAATTTTAAGCGGTATTTTAGTTTTTATCTGCATTCGACATTAAACTAGATTGATCTAGTCATTCTATTCTGAATTATTTGTATTTTGATATACTGAGAAACTATTAAGTAACGAAATTTATAAGAATTTTATTCATTATAGTAAATTGAAAATTAAAGTTCCTTATTAGTATTTGTTGTGTTTTTCTATTTGTATATAAGACTATTAGAAAGATATTTTTTAAAAGAGAGGGGTTAATTTGAATTGCTTTTCAATGATTTGAAAAAACAAAAGAAAAAAAATAACAATATTTTTTAACGATTCTTGCAAAGCGAAAGAAATTTGTGCACATTATAGATTAGATTAAATTATATATTATATTAACTTACCTATTCATTCAATTGGGGTTTTAATATTAAGAAGCCTCATAAAGAGTCAATAAGTAATTGAAACAAGTAAAAAAAAATAATAATGTTTTATTTCTATTGCACGGTATGTTTTTTGAAGATTTGTCTCGTCGTATATAAATTTATTTTCTTACAAATGAATCGAGATTAAAGTTACTCATTTTATATATACATTGAATATTTTTTTTTTATTTATTTATTTTTTTTTTTTTTTTTTTTTTTTTTTTTTTTTTTTTTTACGTTAGTTATATTGAAAGAATTTTTTTCAAAATTTATGAAACATGTTTTCATGCATATGTCACAGACATGTTTTAATGCATATAAGAATATTTTCTATCGTTTTTTTTTAATAATAATTCTAGTAAAATACATTCTGATTATCTAGATAAGCAACAGAAATATTTGGGTTTTTTTTCTAATTTTGTCGTATACCACAGGTCTGTATATTGTATAGTAAAAAGCAAATACAAATAAACATCCACTTGCAATTTCAGAGATTGAAAACTTTCATATATTCAGGAATTCTGTTCTATTAAAAGATTTAAAACTGTAAGTAAACAATATTTTTTAACTGCAAAAATATTGTTTATATTGTTTTGCCATTACTATACTTATTTCTTGAGTAATATTTGAATTCTTTCTAAGTTTTATGTTACATACAGAAAACATCAATTTTTTTTTTTCATAAAAACAATACCAACAACATCAAATTGCCATTTAAATTTTGCTCATTCAATTGCTCCACAAATTTTTCTCAATAAATTGCTTTGCAAATTTTAAAATTATTTTTAGAGATAGATCATAAGTAATGGCGTTAATTTTAATGAAATTTTTATGTCATATGAAATAAAACCACTGACATTTTTGTTTTATTGAATAGAAAAATATTCATTTCAGAGCACTTGAAAGAATCTACATAAAATCAATATGAAATAAAAAATAAAAAAATACATCAATTCCATAATGTCTGTCTTCCTTACAACTATATGTTATTTCGTAAAAATATAAAAATTTTGCATACAAATTTTCTAAAGATAAAGAAATTTGTAAATTAAGAAATAACTTCTGGGTAACGTACAATAATTATTTTTATTGTTACCACATTAAACTAAATTGGAATTTATTTTTGATTAAACCGTTACATCTTTAAAATAAGCATTGTTTCTTCGATATATAAATGTACATATTATTCTTTCTCAGTTATTATGTGAATAACTTCTCCTTAAAGCATTTCTCTTTCGTTCCAAAAGCATCTCGAAAATAAATGATTAAGATGAAATTCCAAGCATTTTCATTGCATCGTTCCCAAAGTACTTAAATATTATCATAATAATGGTCAGCGTCTATTCATATTATAGTTAGTGTGTAACTACCCATTGTGTCTGAAACTTTAACTCATAGTAAGTTCTTCGGGCAGTTTATTTTTTATAAAATAATAAAAACCTATTTGAACTCTTTTTTACTACTCATTTTTTGCTCCTCAGTTCTACTAAGGGCGCAAATCATAATCCAACTTCTCTGAAAACTCTTTTCGAAGAACAAAGAAAACGGGAAAATGTCCTTCATACTGAGTAGAACGTGGAAACTAATCCTTTTGTCTTGTAATGATTTGGAGGTGCTGTTAACCAATGATCCACATGCTTTTATCCTGCCTTAATACCTCTTTAACAGTTCTTTGTTTCAAGATGAAAAGAGTAGAAAAAGCAGTCTCTCCTCGGTTGCTATAGCAACGCTGGATGACATTTTTGAGGCAAAATAAAATAATAATAAAAAAAACATCCTGGTACTTTCTTAGAGCTAACTCTGAGTCTTTTATATTGACAGGAACACAGGGAACGCTAAATAGCAGTTTAAAGCTGTTAATGGATAATGAGTTGTTGGTGTAGTTTATGCACACTACTTTTTTTGTTCTTCTGATAGCTTACTTTACATTATTGAACAAATGGAGAAAGGGTTAAAAGGGTATCTATTTCAGATTAGAGAAGACTTTTTATACGTAAAGAATAAACGAAAGCCAATAATTTTAGTATCATTTTTGTGTTTAGAAGTGTCAACAAATTGACACATTGTAGGAAAAGTAATTTGTAATGTTGCCTTTTCTCTGGTTTAATGGCATCATAATGTATATGATGTTAAGTTTTTTTATAGGATGTAATGTGTTAACTACTGAATAAAAATGCGAAGGAAAACTTGATTATATTTATTAAATTTTTCAATAGTTGGAGATAAATTAATTCAATTTGCAAGAAAAAAATTCTGAAACTTATATTTATCTAAAATTTATTTAATATAAAAAGGCGTACAATAATTTTAATTTCGGGTTTATTTAAGTAATTTCTTTTTGTATATATCTTATAAACCTTTACTACCATTCGACCAACTTTACCACCAATCTTAAGCAATGGATACATAATGAAGGACTGTGCGTACATAATAAGTTTTCTGGACAACATCTCATCTGGCTCTCTTTTTCGTTTTATATTTCCTAAAAACATTTTTTAATTTAAATTTACGTGTTTTCACCAAATTCTTTTTCCATTTCTAAAAACAACTATAATTCTTAAAAAACACAATTTTTTTGCATGTATCTTCAAGAGGTTTCCACCATTTACTAATTGACCTTACAACGAAACTGAATTTAAATTTGCACTGTGATTTGAAAACCAAAATCAGCCGAATGTATGCAATATAACAAAATTTGAAAAACAAATTTAAAATAAGAAAAATCTAATTATGTAAGGACTACATAAAATTTAAGAACATTTAGTTTTTCGAACAATTACATTTCTAAGCAAATTTAATCTACCATCATCAATTTGTTTTCACAAAATTCTTCCTTCACTTGTTAAAGCATAGATCTTTTCCCCAAGTTTTTTAGAACTAGTTGTGCTTGATTACGATAATGAAAAAAAATAGGACACAAAGTCTTATGTCTCCGGATCAGAGGTTGTCCTTTTGGATTGAACATTCTTTTTACCCCTGTTTTTTAGACTTGGTCTTTGCCATGCGTTTTCTTCTTTTTTTTTAAGTTTAGTTTAGTTTCCAGAGTTTTTTATTCGCTCATCCTCAATCAGTTTTCCCCCGTTTAATTTCTTTTATAATTCCCTACTAAGACAATGCTTGCTCAACTTAAATTAATCTATTTTTGTTCCTGAGCCCCAGGCTTACTGGTAGGGAAAAATTGTACTTTTTTTTTTTTCTTACCAGCTCTTTCATTTCTTAATGCTTTCTTCTCCATACAGTTTTCTAACAGATGTATACTTGGAGGAATCTAAATTACGACCAAGTGTTGAAATCAAGGTTCAAACAGTAATTTTATGATTAGTAGCCCTCTATAATTACAAGAACTACCGTTGTAGTTGCTGGTGTTTAGGCTGTGTAATTCCGCAACGCAAAAAATTCTAAGCAACTATAGTCAGTTTTTTATGTTAAGTGCTAAAAAAAATGTCAATATTTATATAAGTTAAGATGCGTGTGTAAATGCAATATTTATAAAATTTTTATAATTAATATCCTTACAATTATTATTTATAAATGCTTATGTTTTTCCGGTAAAGTACAGCTAATCTTTTTCTAAGAATATTTTATATTTTTTTATATTTGTAATTAATTTTAATTATTAAACTGCAAATATTGTTAGAAATGCAATTTTCTTTTTAAAAATTTCCACTGAAAATTTAAAAGTATGCTTGCGATTGATAATAAAATCACTATAGCAAATCTGTAGATCAATTATTAATATTTTTTTTATGTTTTTAAAATCATGTTTTTTAAATATTTATCTCTTTCTAGTTTACTACTAATTATTCAAAGTAAAATGTTAAATTTAATTTATATATATGTTTCATGGTGACTTTTTATTTTTATAGGTTGAAACTTCAAATTGGAAGTTTTCTTCACTTTGAATCTTCTTCATTATCCATGAATTCAGGTACTGTTGGAATTTTGAAATAATATTTTATTTTATGTAGACAATATTTATTAGGCTGTAGTGATAGTGATCAAAAATTTGATAGAATTTCTGTGTTTTTACTTCATCCAGTATATATTAATACGTATATTAAAATCGTAATGTATATAAATAATTGTTATTGCTCAGATATTCAAATTTGAAAATACGAATATTGAGTCATACTAACAATGTGAAAAGTCACCTTTGTTTGTGTTTTGCTTACACTTATTTGATATGTAAGCAAAATATTGATTAGATATATAGCAAAATTTTCCTTAGGAAGAAATTTCTTATGAGATGCTAATAAGGTTGCGCCAAATCTTAAATGAAATTCCAAACATTTTGACTTGATTAATTTCACATATATAAATAAATTTTGTTATGTCTGTGGTCTAAGCTCTGTTTGTCGTTGCTTTCTGAATCTCTCTTTCTTGTTTCTGAAGCTTGGCTGCATATTGACTGAAAGAAATAGTTCCAAGTGTTTGCTCGCCATTTGGCTACCATGTTTAGACAAGTCACACTTGAAATGAAAGGTCTGAACTTCAAGTGTTTATATACTAAAGCAGCCACGGGAGCGGCAGTGGTTGGTTTTGGCGTTTAAACCTGGCGTTTGGCTCAAGTGTTCCGTTTGGTGTAGTTTGGCAGCTACTTGTGAGAAAGGGGATTTCCGAAGAACCACTTGAATAGGCTTTGCTTTTAAAGTTTCTATGCAGGAGTTTAGAAAGTTGCTTAAGCCGTCAATTTTTCCTAAGTCTACAATGAGTTGCTTTTCTCAATTATCTTGCCTATAAGAGATGGATTATTGACCGACTTTTAAAACACACAGGACTAACCTCTGTGATATCAATGACCTGCTTTCATTCTTAAGATCCGATTTGTATGACATTTGTATATGGATTATTCTACAGTTTTCTACAAATTTTAGTATGTATTATAGAGCCTGCCTACAGAGATGTATGTAGTTTGTAAACATCTGCGTTTAAAATCCCCAGAATAGTAGTAGGTGGATTGATAAATTTCAAAATAACGACTTTTATTGATAAAAAAAGTTATTTTTATAATGTTTTTATAAGTGAAATAGGTGTTTTTGTTGAATTTTGAAAGATAATTTCTTTCTGAATGAATTACAATGATAGAGTTTTATTATGTAATGATAACAGAGTTGTGTTAAAAATTAGTATAAATCTGCAATTCAGATTGCCTGTAATATTTTATTAGATTAATACATACTACATTAAATTTCGTATGTTTCTTTTCCTCTATTAATATACCAATAAAACTTTTAAATCCAATAATAAATTATTATTTGTAAATTTTTATTACAATCAAGTTTAATTTTAAAATTTTGCAACGGTATAAAAATAATTGACAGCGTGAATATCCATTAACAATATATAATATCGTCTTTAAATAAGATTGTAATTAAAATAAATTTTAGTTTTTAAGTTTCTATTAAATACTTTTTCATCTTTAGTTCAATTCAGACCAATGCATAAATCAACATGTCATTCATTTTGCACAATTATAATGTAATTTTAAAAAAACTTTCAGAAGATGCATTAGAAATGTGTAAACTATTTGTATATTATTAAACTGAACCATTGTCATGATTTTATTCATGGCATTTCTTAATAAACTGGGTATATCATCTTAAGAGTTGTAAAATATATTTAGTAACCAATCTTTCTCACACGAAATACAAGTAATATAAAAAAAAATTTTTTTAGTCAATTCCTACTTTTTTTTTCACTATATTGCAGAAAGTCCTTTATAAATAATTTTCATTCATTTTCTTAAGTTTATTAAATTAATATTAAATTGTATTAACATCAAGTGTCATCCACTACAAGTTCAAAAAAATTTATTTGAACTTGAGTGGATGAATAAAAAGTATTTTATTAACGATTGAAAATTTGAACAAGATATATATAGGAAGAGTGTGAGCTAATAGAAGGAAATGAAAAAAAAGAACCATTGGTTGAACTATAAAATATTTATTCGATTTTTGGATCTGACTATGTTAGGTTAAGCTGCAGTTCAATATAAGCTATATATGCATAGTTTACTTTTATGATCATACAATCAATTATGAGTGTTATAGTCGATATTTTTAATAGAACGCTGCACATTAGTTGGAGACGAAAAGATGTATAGAAGAGATATTAGTTTTGTGTGTGTGTGTGGTATGTTTAGTCTTCTCAGTATACTCAGTGGAAGCATGCAAACATTCATTAAAGAGGGTATGGGTGCAAAACAGGAAAACCGAACTAGACGTTTTATCCCCAGATTCTAAACATACTGCTATCAACTGTGCTTGATCTATATCCCTGAAGCTTGATCTATATCCCTGAAGCTTGATCTATATCCCTGAAGCTTGAGCAGAAGGTCAAGTGCTTCAACCAGCTGCAGCGGTAGTGAATGATTGTGTATATATAAAGAAATGAAAAAAAAAACAGAAAGAGTTTCTTTCAGATTTCAATGTTAGTTTTTGGGGTCTCCGTTGAAAACATAGTTGTCGTTTTCCAGCTCAAAGGAAGTTTGTTTTTCTATTTAGCTTTTTCTTTGCTTTTATCGAAGAACGACATAAGCGCTGAGAAATGCTACGACGTTTAGATATAAACCGAAAGCGAGAAAAAAACTTTTTTTTTCTGCTTCTTCTTTTTATTCATTTAATCCATTGCTTTACCAAGGTGTGTCTATTACGGCTGGAATATAGTATTCAGTTAATCTCACGGAGGAAAACAAAAAATTATTGCTGAAGTTTTCGAAATTTTTAAGAGTTAAAGTGGGTAAGTGGATGTACTTTAACTAAAATTGAAGAAAGAATTGGCGGATTGGCTGTTACACATATTTTTTTTAAAAAGCATGTGTTATTCGATTTCTTGGAATTTTATGCTTTCTTTAACGAAACGAAATAGTTTGATTTCATTCATATGATTTCCATTTGATGGCTTTTTGGTATTCAGTTAGATATTGACAGTACTAGGGGGAAAAGTAAGAAGTTCTGCAATTCTTAATTTCCTTTCTTCCGACATCAATATTCATTGTCGTGTAATTGGACACATCGAGCGGTAATTTTATAAATTGTAAGACTTATGCGCCTTTTACTCATATTTAATCTTTTACTTTGGTTCAAATAATGAAAAGCAATCACTCACTCAGGCAATCCATAAGAAAAAACATTTTTGTTTTCTTATTAACCAAATTATTATAATGTTAAGTTATTGTTCATTTCATTACTATCTATCATATTTACAAAAAGTTGTTTTCTTTAAAAATACATCTTTATAACTTTAAATATTTAAAATAATTTTCAATGGAAGATATGTAGATGTCCCCCTCCATAAGTTTGCCACTGGATATCTTTCTTTGTTTTAATTTTAATTGAACTCCCTTTTTTTTCTTTCTTTCAAAGTGTTTATGATTTTTCAAACCTGCATTACATTAATTGCATTGTTATGACATTAATTAAAATGATTCGACAGAATCGTTATACATCAGCTGCAGAAATTCATTTAGCAAGGGCAATTTATATCCATACTTCCATCGACTTTTTTTCCTCCCTTTTATTCAAGAGTCCACTCTGTGTTTGTTCCACCATTTTTCCTTTTCCTTCATGTGCTAATGATTCGTCTAGTTAAAGCTTGACATTCAGCTTTATCAATCATTTTGTCAAACTGCGTTTTATCAATCACTCCAGACTTTATCAATCACTCTTAACACTCTAATCTTTCCCTGTTTATTTGCGTTCCAGAGCAAAAATTCTGTGTAATACCGGATTAAATTATACTTTTTAATATCAGGGTATACTTGCCAGATTGTTCACTCTGTTTGATCATTTTTATGTTATTTTAAGAACTTATCGATTACCATTTCGTTATCCGCTTAAGCCTCTGAGCAACCATAAATCTTCGACTTCTTAGATATTTAGAATTTATTTATTATTATTATTTTGTAAAATTTCTCAATTTGTACGAAATACTGCGACGACGTTTTTTTTATGTTTTCAAAAATGAAGATAATTATATATAATATTTCACATTTTAACTTGTTCAACTTTTAAGCGTAAGCTAAACTGTTTTTTCTGATCTTCATTAAGTAAAAATATGTAATATAAATAATATTCTTTGATAATATTTGCTCAAATGTTTTACTTATTGCAGAGTGTTATTATTCAATAAGGTTAAGGTTTACACGTCGCTTATCGCATTCAAAGTTTTTTCACATTTATTTAAAATCTGTTTTTAAAATAAATATAATGAGAATCAACGTTGTCAAAATTATGCATAAATTAAATTTACGCTTCTAAGGCATTTAATTTTATACTTTTTTCAATTCCTACTATTAGCTCACACTCCCCCTATATATATATCTTTTTCAAATTTTCAATCGTTAATAAAATACTTTTTATTCATCCACTCAAGTACAAATACATTTTTTGAACTTGATGTTAATGCAGTTTTTTCAAATATTAATTCATTAATTAAATTTAATTAATTAATTATATTTTTTTTAGATTTAAGTTGCATGTATCTAATAATAGATGGCGCCAGATATAAGAGGAAAATTTCAGCTTTATTTATAAAGGACTTTTCCGCAATATAGTGAAAAATAAGTAGGAATTGACTTTAATTTTTTTTTTTTTTTTTTTTTTTTTTTATATTACTTGTTTTATTTTATTTCATTTATTATAACTGATGCCTTTTGTGGAATATTATTTCACTCTTCTGACATTATGTTAATTTCATTATCTCGCAGTATTTTCTTCGTTTTATACAAAGATTTAAAAACTGAATGACAAATTAAAATACACGGTTTGATTTATGTATTAAAAGCATAATTTTTTCTTATCTAGTCTAAAAATGTTAAAATTTATCCCTGATGTATTATATATTTTGAGAAGGATTTTCTAAATGTATACATGAATAAAGTTCTCCTTTTATGTCATTTGGGGAAATTAATACATTGCATTAATTAATGCTTTATTACTGTGCGTTAATTAATGAAATTAATATAATGCGAGAATCACTCATAGGCCTTAACATATGTGTAATTTTTATTATAATTCCAAGAAAAAAAATACAAATAATTTAAAATTTTAAAGAATTGCACCATGAAAAGAACTTTTCTTAAGAGGCAATATTAAGATGCACTATTTTTGATATTTTTGAAAAAAAAATGTTAATTTTAACCCTAAATAAATTTCACAAACTTTCGATAGGATTGTCACTATAATTGTTTGCTTCCATTATTTTCGATCATAATTAAGAAATATATTTTTCAAACACACCTTGCCATATTAAATAAAATCTCCTGCTTAAAATATTCAGTTGTTTTCATGTATTTATTTATATAATTAGAATATCTCCATGACTAGATCTATCAAGCCTTCATTAAAAATTTACAAATGAGTCAATTTGCAGTTGTGAAAATTATATACTATTTAAAAAAATTCTCAAACTGTTAGTTTGAGTGGTCCAACTGCTTTTTCTGTCATAAAATATTATGGAAAGCATCGAGAATAAGCAGCTGTAAATCAAAATAAATAGTAAATCAAGATTGGGTCTAACAAAACTATTCATAGAATGTAGCAAGTCATTGTTA
This sequence comes from Caerostris darwini, assembly GCA_021605075.1. NCBI lineage: Eukaryota > Metazoa > Arthropoda > Arachnida > Araneae > Araneidae > Caerostris > Caerostris darwini. The sequence goes on from BPLQ01006518.1 coordinate 615,740, forward strand.
TAAATAAACGCAAATCCAAGATGATAGATTACAAAATTCATTGCAGAATTGCGAGAATATTATGGAATATGTTCAAAAGCCATTTGAAGAATTATTCAAATATTCAGATATGTTCAAGTAACAAATAAGAAGTTTTCCATAAACGTAAAGAATCGAAAACTTTCTAATTTTATTTGGTAGAAACTTGAAATTATTTTTACAGTGTTATATTTGCCAATGATGGAAAATGTAATAAATTCGTAGATGGTGGTTGCATAGAGATTTGGGGAAAAACCGAAAACAGAATTTTACAAAAGTGAACTTGCTTCCATTTTTTTTAATAGGATGAATTATAATGTGATTGTACATCATCATGTAGATATGTTCGAATTTATTGATTACACCATGGATTAGTAAATGTATATTGATATCTTAAACGAAAATTTAAAATCACGATCCCAAAATTTTGATCTACAGGAAGACTAAGCAATCCAATTCTATTATATTGAATGTTTAATTGTAGGTGCTTTACAAATATAACTTAATCATTAAAATGCCTCTTGAGTTACCAAAAATGAACCCTATAGAGCATATTTAACCAAAATTTAAAAATAAAATTCTAAAACAAAAAAACTATATTATTCAAAGCAGCAGATAAAATCTATAGTGCATGAAAAATGGAAAAAAAAATTAGTAATGATAAATAAATAAATCCCGAATTTACTAAAAAATAATTCTGATATGTGTCAAAATAAGTGAAAAAGCTTCTTGTGGATATTCACTTAAAAATTTCTTAATTAGCAGTTTAAATAATTTTAACTAAATTGAATTATTCTTTTCCGAAAACCTTTATGAGTAACATTCAATCTTTCGTGAGAGCAAATTTGTCATACATAATTCAAACAAAATGTTAAAAAATGAAAAACATATTGATTAAGAACTGTTTTAATATAAAATTTTGCATACATCACATTTATGGAAAAACTATTATGATGTACTATGTGTTAATTATATTATTCGATTATTTCAAATAATTATTATAGATGCTTTACAAAAATCACGAACAAGATCCTAAAGTACAGGATTCTACTTGATAATATGTCTATTGCATATCGATATTGATTATTTACGTTATGACATCTTCAGTTTTAAATGCTCTTCTTTTATACTTTTTTCTACCATTTTTAAAAACTACGGTCTTTTCTCAAAATCATTAGCTGTTTTATTAATTATTTAAGGAAACTTAAGAGATATTATTTCTCAAAATAATGAGATAACTATTCCTTGCCAAACAGAGGAAATCTACTATCCAACTTGTCTCGCATTTATCTAATAAATTGGACTTTTACCGCATTTCTATCCAAAAAAAAGAATGCAGAAAAAAACTCTACGGATTTTCATGGAAAGCCCTTCGGCGACATGATTCAATTACACAACTTTTTAAGAGGTTCAATTGGAAGCTGCTGTTAGGCGGAAGTATTTCAATGTAAAAGTTCCTCAGCAAATCACGTGTTACATTAATTAATATAGATAAATATTAAGTTCTACATCGGTGGTCCTTTTTTTATTTTGATAACTGAAGAAAAAAAATTCATTCCCTTTATTTGTAGGTTTTTAAATTCTTGTTAAAGCAATCCTTTCCGCATGCTGGCCAAACATTAGAATAAACTGAAGGATTGGATTCTATTGCTTTCTGAGACGCATTATTTTTCATCTCCTTCTACAATTCCTAGAAATTCTGTAACTCTCTATAGTGTTTCGCCTTTTTTTAAATGTAATTAATTTTTATATGTAGTTTAATCATGCCGAATTGTTTTAACGTTAACCTAAAAATATAGAGATTTTCAACTCTGTAACAGGCATGCTTCTATGCAATAATTTGGACACAAAATTTTCATTTAATAAAGCTTCTAAAAGCATTCTTAGAATGATTTTATTCATTTTTCGAATCGTTAAAATCGGAATTCAAAAATCAACAATTGTTTCCGCAAAATAGTAGAAAACATCGGGAAACATTAATAAAACTTTACGAAATTGTTAAAATAGTGGACTATAATTAACACAAGGATGGCTTTATAGTAATTTTCCTGTTATTGTTAACTTAATGAGTTCTTGTCTATTAGTCAGTTTTGTGCACCACCTAAAAGAAAATATTACATTTTAAAAGTAATGAATCAGATACAAACCGAAAAATTTGTAGTTATGGTACCAATTATCATATTATGGATAATTTAGTTTTGTTGTTATTTGAATTATTCTCTAATTTTTCAGTTACAGTCCTTAGATTCAGAGATGATTTAAACATCTACAAAATTATTTTTTAAATAATTCTTCAAATTTTAATAAGTTAAATAACAAATTAAAAATAATTTTTAAATGTATAATAATAGCTGATTTCAAACAGTTTTAAGCCGCTTGAACATACAGTGTAAGTGACTGAAAAAAGTTTAACTATTTTATATGCACCTATTAGCAAAACAATTTTCTTTATAACTTCATATTATCATACACACTATGTAAGCATTTATCTATAAATTATTTTAATGTGAAGAGAATAAAATTTCATATTCTTATTGTATTTTGTTATTTGAAGTGATTCCGTGCAAGTGTGGTTTAACTGATTATAATTCGTTACAATCCTGTTTCTGGAATGCCATACATTACAGTTAATGATCATTATCTAAAATTTATTACTAACGAGACAATGTATTCATGGTTTTTATTTTGCGAGCTACTTGCTACACTGGTTTTAGCAGTGAGGTGGTTGTAAATTTTTGTTACACTTTTTAATTCTGAAGATCAAATGAATTTCTAAAATTCCGAACTTTTACATGAAATATTCAGTATGCGTAACTTTTGTATACAATGTATTTTTCGAATGCTAATAAATTTTCAGGATAGTTGTAAAATGTTATTTCGATAATTTTTTGAGAGTGGTTATTTTAAAGATTAACTTTCGGTTTTTATTAATAATGTATATTAACTATTTGCTATTGCAAAAAATAAGTCAATAAAATAAAATGGTACTGTTTACTACAATATATTTAAAAGTTTTAAACTGTATAATTTTTTAAATTAGCATTGCATAGAACAAATAAATTTTCTCATATTCAATGGTTAGTTTATACGCGTACGGATTTTAATTGTATTTTACAAATAATATTTTAGACAAGTAGTGTTTGAATGCAGAATCATTTATTAGTTTCCTCAAAATTGTTCATTATAATTTTTAAAAAAGATTTTTATTAAGACTTGTTTTATTATCTTTGTTTCTTTTAAATATTTTGCTTACCAAATTATCTGAGTGTATCTTTCATAGCAATATTCAAATAACTTATATCAGAATTCTTATTTTATTTTTTTTTATAGTTACTCGTAAGTTGTCTCTGACGTCCATTATTTTAAAGGATATTTCTTTATTTCCCATCACAATAATTTGAATTTTTTTTTTTCGAAAATTCCATTTTATTCTTAATTATATAAATTGAAGGCAAGGTTTATTAGTTTCCTGTCTTTACTTTCTCGTTTATTTTTAATATTTAAATGAGATTTATTGAGAAGTTCTTTTTCTTGGAAAAAACTTGTTTTAAAATAATAATACGATTGCTAATAAAATTTGTTGTCCATCATATTGTTTTTTTTTGTTCCAATGCAGCTGCAAACACGTAGACAACTTGGTCTTGGATGCCTTAAGGCAAGCGCTGCACAGACGTTACTCACTTTGCGTTACACAGAGGGCGCGTGTAACTTGAAGATACGGACGCGGAGTAACAATGCCCCCGCAACGCTCTACGATCCTATTAGGACCGGGACCTACGGTTTAAAGTGGATTCCGAACCACTACAAACACCCATGGCACCGCCGGGATTCGAACCCGAAACCTGTGGTACCGAGCGCCAGAGCGCTAGCCACTCGGCCATTCAGGCCCTCCATCACATTGTGTGAATCATTATTTTTTAACAACGTTTTAAAACTTTATAGTTCGAAAGTTTAATTAATTTTTAATGTTAATGTGAAACTCTATATAATATTTAATTAGTCCTTCATTTTAAAATATTGTTACCATACTTATAAATCGTATTGATAAACATTTAAAAGGTATCTTCTAGGTGTGGCACCTTAAAGGTAACTTTAATGTGTCTCCTAGATCTTTTTACTGTCTAGTTTCTATTGGAAAAAAAGAAATGTTTCTAATCGCTATTCATCGTTTTAATTTCAAAACCTAGATTTCGTCACACAACGCTGTTTGCATTCTTCTTGGCTGTCGTATATTTAAAGATTAGACAATTTTTTTTTGGTAAAATTATCCCGTAATTTCTAGAAAAACCAAAAGTGTTCCTCTATTATCATCTTTCAGCAATTAGTTAAGCTTAATTTTTTTTTCATTTTTCACACAATAGAATCTCATCCGAGTCATGCCTATCTGAAAAAGAGCGAGAACTACGCCTGATTTATTCATAAACAAACACAGTAAGGTCGAGAATGAACTGCCACATTTCCGAACATATATTTGCTTTATTCTGACAACATTTTTTTCTGCTGCATTCGTGAAATTTGTGCTAAAGTTCCAGATGAATAATTGTTCAACTTTGAACCCAACTTACCTTGCGTTCTTCTTTATTGTTATTGTAGTTCATGCAACTTAATGGGTCAAGAGAAAACACTTCTGCTTGTGTGTACATAAAAATAAAAAGGAAAGGTGTTAAATATTCTTTAGCAAGTTTTTTTTTTTACTGAATTTTTAAAGATTGTTGTTGAAAAATGAATTCTTTATTCTTTTTATAGCCTGTATGACGCACCTTATGTCCCTTCTGTTCGGTTCGGTTATTGTTTGCACATATTTCAATCAGTAATGGAGTTTTTAATTTTACTTTATATTTTCAAAAATAATTAATGTAAGAAAAAGATAACAAATAGGTATACGTACAAGGAGAATAAATTAGGAAACAAAAAATAGTTAACTACAAATTTAAATTTTCAAAAGTTTAAAATGTATTTAATTATTTAGTTTAAAATCTAGCAACATGCATCGTAAAAATTTTGCAATAACAATATTTTTCTTTATTCTGTTTTTTTTAAATTTTATTTCGTTATTTTATTTTATTTTTTTAAATTTTTCGTCTTTTATAATGCATTTCCCCTCCACCAAGGAGAGCTTACAATAGAATATATTTATTTGTGATATTTATTTTCTTTTCCCATCAATTAGTAGTTTTAAAAAAATTTCAATTTTTGTGTCGTCTTAATATTTTTTTTCTTTGGAATTGTTAACATATTATTACATTAATCATTAATTCATTGCTCCAAAAGAGCTTATGTACTGGACAGGGAAAAAAGTCCTTCTAGATAAAATTGCAATGGTCTACAAAAAAATAAGCTTTCTATGTATATAACATTAATTAAGTAACCTATTTTATTTCGAAGCCCATTTTTTCCGTTATATTGCATCCAATATGCCATTTCATTGCATTGATTAATTACGAAACACAATGGCGCCTTATTGACGAGCAGGCATTGCCGATTTTTGTGACTGATATTAGATCTTGTTTAGAATCGAACTTGCGCAGCTTGGAGACCGCCATATTTATTTTCGTTTGAAAAAGTAAAATAATGTAACACTGTTTTTCTTCATTGTCCCATAAACTTTGAATGGAAAAATAACAATTACATAAAACGCTGCAGCGTTGTAAATCAAGCAAAAGTATTTGTTATTTGGAGGTTATTATGGCACCAGTTAAATGTCTACGTGATTGCGTGTAGTTTTCTGAAAAAATTGCTGAGGTTTGTGCCGACATATGCAAGATTTTCTATTGAATTCTGATTTATGACATCAACTGTTACTCCGACAAAGAAAACAGCAATATGTTTTCATTTATTACTTTTCTTTTAAGTATTTTTGGGAAAGGTTTTCTGCTGTATAAGACGCAAAATACAATGTGGATTGGGATGTTAGCACTCAAAATACGCGATCATTGTCGATATTATTTTGATTGTTTTGTTATATATGCCATTGTTAGAAAGAAAACAAATTGACTTTTTCAGAAGTTTCATTAATTTTTGAATTAAAAAATTTGCCGAAACAACAAAATGATTAGCGAAATATCGAATCAGATTACATAAACTAAAGCGTTTTATATTTTCTAAATTTCTTTTTTCTGATAATCTGAATTACTTTATGCTGCCATAATTTTGAAATAGGAAATTTAAAGATTATACTAAGTAGTTATTTCTTTGAAATGTTCTCATATGGAAGAATATGTATTCTTTCTTATTTATAGTGTTTTTCTTCTCTTACTCTTTAGCATTTGGAATTCATAGTAAAAGGGAATATAAATGAATTCTTATATAATTTTATATAAGAATATATATTATATAATTATTATATAATATAATTTTATTTCTATTTATAATTTTTTTAATTAAATAAGCTAATTATTATAAAGTTCAGAATTTAAAATTTAATTCCTTTTGAAAGTTTTATCAATTTATATTTCAAATAAAATTGTAAAAAAGAAAAAGAAAATATCATTATTGCCTAACATAGAATGCCAACTTACGTGCATTTAATTTTCTTTTGAAATTTGTTTGCCATTTATACATGTATTCTTTTTCATATGCTTTAAAGTTGTTGTAACTTATTGGGAGGTAACATTATTATTAGCTCTGTATGTGTTTGTTTTTACTTTAATTTTTCTTGGATATTGGGATTAACAGCTCATGTTTTGATTATAAAATTCAACTTCACCAAACTATTTATCTTTAAGAAAATGAATATAGCAGAAACATAAAAAAGCATTGAAAATAATTGTAATAATAGCAGATATTGGGATTAACAGTCCATATTTTGATTAAAAAATTGAACTTTCACCACACTATTTATCTTTTAAAAAAATGAATATAGTAGAAACATAAAAATGCATTGTAAATAATCAGCATAAATTTAATTTATACAAAGCCTTTCTTTCTTGAATGAATGAATACTGATTTCTAAAAGCTTCAAAAGGAAAAGTCAAACGCCCCGTTATCAGCGAACCATATCCAGTTTCGTGCTGACAACCGGCGAAAAACTTTTCATTCTTCAGTAGGCTATGTAATCAGTCCATAAAACGAGATAAAATCATTCTTCGACAATAGGAGGATCCGAACTGATGACACAAAAGTGAGTTATTTCCAATGTCGTATGCTTGGAACTGCAATTCATTTCGAATACCAAATCTCATGTTTATTTTCCAAACAATCTCTGGCGCCGGGGAAACAAGGTAAAATATAGTACGAAAGGATTTAATGTCCATGATGAGAACTGTAGGTTAATCCAGCTAGGGGAATTCCATCAGCTGTGCTGTTGTATCGAGTGTCAAACAAATCGTATTTAACATATCCAGCGACGAGTTGTGAATTATAATATTAAATGAAACGTACTAAGAGTTTCGAGTTGTTGGAAATAATTTTAGTAACTATTTTTCTGGAATTTGATGGGGTCTGTTCTGAAGGGTTTTTTTTCTTTTTAAATTTCCATTGGGGAATTTTGTTAACCTAGTAAAAGTAATATATATTTCATTTAACTGAGGATTGGAAAATCTGTTTATGCATTTGTTAAATTTATTATGGAGTTATTCATAAATATTCCTATTGGCGTAATTTGTTAAGGGATTAAGGAAGTTTTAAAATCAAATAGTTAGTTGAAAAGGATTTAAAAGATGTTTAATTTTTGAAGTAGACTTGTAATCTTTCTGCATTTAAATGCAGTATTTTTTAAATAATAACTAATTCATAAAGATATTGTTACATACATTACAGGTGCAATTTGTTGTACTAGTTATCATCTTTTACTTTAAAAAAGATTAACAACGTTTTTTTTTTTTTTTTTTTTTTTTTTTGAATTATAGAGGGAAAAAATGTGCCATAAAAAAAGGAGGAAATAATTATTGGTGAGAAACATTTAAATATCTACTTATCAATTATTCAGCATTTTTTATAAATCTTTGACTCCTTAAATCTGGCTATTTTACTGGTATTTCGGAAGTCGTCCATTGTAAGACAAAATGTTTTTGTAAAGAAAATGATATTTTTGGTTTAAAACATTGTCCTCTAAAGCGTTAAAATTAAAACTCAATGTAAGAAGATGCCAATGTTTTTCACAGAAATTCTTTATTCTATTAAAAGAAATTTTAATTATTTTTCTTCCCCTGTATCAACACTCACCATGAATGTTTCATAAGATTAAGTTTGATTGATTCATTAATCAACATGGTATTTATGCCATCCATACATAGCCCAACACACCTGCAAAGCATTCTATACCGTAGAGTGGAAGGAGGGTCCTAAGTGCCAAATATATAGTTAGACCATCATTTCGTAAGCGAAACTCTTTTCACAGCAACTTCCCATTGAATAAATTTATTAAAAATGTAAAAAAAAGTAATTATCAACACTATCGAAATTGACGATTATTTTTCAAAGTCATTAATTACCAGACAAGCGTAACTCCTCTAATAACAGCCGATCAGCAATTCATCAGTCATTTCTTTCACTTTTTTTCATTTTCTTCATCTTATTATTTTTCAACTTTTCATCAATATACGTTTATCTACACATTACCCAAGTGTTCTTAAAGTATTTTCACCCCAAACCTCTTGCATTTCTTTGCAGACCGCACATAATTAGTTAATGAATTAATTATTGTCAGATTAGGCGATGCGTTGAATTTCGCCAGGCTAGAAACCAGTCTGTTGACAATGATGGATGAAAACCCGATGCTTTTATAGACGGTGGCAGCATAACAATGGTAACTGGATTTGAAAGTGGTCGCTCACTTACTTTTGCCCAAGTTTCCAGAATGAATAATATAAATTTCTTTGAAGGGACCTGTCAACTTTTCGAGACAGAACAATCATTAAACTTAGTAAAGGCAAATCAGCTAATTTACAGAACAGCTGTTTTGCAAACGAAATTAATGTGAGTAAAGTTTATTTATATAAACTTGGAATTAAATAATATATTTTTATATGTAACATAAATTTGATTTCATTTACAATCGTTTTAACATTTTTCTTGTGAATGAGTGTTCAAAAGTTTTATAAATCCATTTAGAAAAATGTCTGGTTTAAATAAATTGTGCGATTTCCTAATATGAACTTACTAAGCTAAATTATTTCTGAATAAAACATTCATTCATTTTGATGTCAGAAAAAAGTTATTAAAATAGTTATTCATAATAAAAATGCAATTTGTTTTCAAGGCATTCAATCTATTCTTATAGCTTTTTTTTAATAACACAAAAGTCGAATATTTTAAAAAAGACAATCGCTGAGATTGTAATGTAAGCGTATTGATAATGCTTATTTTGTTTCCAATGTGACTTCTTTTGGATGACATTAAGTTTTACTTTATTATTGACATCCGTTTCGGAAATTTCTTGAAAATAAAGTATTTATCAAAATTTCAATACATTCTAGAGCTTTTGAATTAAATATTCGCTATTTGTAGAAATTACTAAGGACATGAATTTGTTCTTAACATAGTTAAAAGTGTACTAAGTAAGTTATTAATGCTAATGTTCCTAAAGAGTTTCATTTTAATAATTTTAATAATATTTGAAAGCTTCTTAATAATTTAAATTGCTAAATCTTGTAAATATATTCTATTGCATAATTGATTTGAATCCCATTTGTTTCCTTACTCTGAGATAATTGAGGTTGTTTTAACGTTAATGTTAGCTGCAACACTTAGTTGTATTTTAACGATTGAGAAAGTGTCTTCAAATGTTTTGTGGGATAAGAATAAAGGGGTGTTCTATCAGAAACAAAAGAAAAAGACATTCAGTTGTATTTTAACGATTGAGAAAGTGTCTTCAAATGTTTTGTGGGATAAGAATAAAGGGATCTTCTATCAGAAACAAAAGAAAAAGACATTCAGTTGTATTTTAACGATTGAGAAAGTGTCTTCAAATGTTTTGTGGGATAAGAATAAAGGGATGTTCTATCAGAAACAAAAGAAAAAGACATTCAGTTGTATTTTAACGATTGAGAAAGTGTCTTCAAATGTTTTGTGGGATAAGAATAAAGGGATGTTCTATCAGAAACAAAAGAAAAAGACATTCAGTTGTATTTTAACGATTGAGAAAGTGACTTCAAATGTTTTGTGGGATACGAATAAAGGGATGTCGATCAGAAACAAAAAAAAAGACATTCAGTTGTATTTTAACGATTGAGAAAGTGTCTTCAAATGTTTTGTGGGATAAGAATAAAGGGATGTTCTATCAGAAACAAAAGAAAAAGACATTCAAATAAGTAAACAAGCATCAAATAGCTTTCTATTGTATGATGTTACTATTGTTCAGATACTAAGTTCAATGATTGTTCAGACATTCTATAAGAATTTGCACCATTTTAAAGAAGTTATATTTCGAATCAGTGAATATTTTTGTTACACTTTGTTGAATGGTAGTTATTATTTTTAAAAAGTAATGTATTCTTTAGTGCGTATGATGCTTTCACTTTATCACAGATTTCAAATAATACAACTAAGTATTTAGTAATTATAAAATACAATAAAGGTAATTTACTTGAGCGTACAAAAAAGTACAGACTTTTCTATGATTTGGTTGAGTAAGAATAATATGCACACTAAAAATATTGTACTATCAAATAAATTTAAATAGGCTTATCTTAAAATAGTAGTATGTGATTATAATTTCAGGTAAAAATTACTGTGTTGTTATTTATTTCCTCGTAATCCGTATTCATTTTCTAATTCAGTTTTAAAACTTCTAGCTGCAAATTTTATACGGATGAAAAAACAAAATATAGCAAATGCAAAGACATAATCAGCCAGAATAAGTGCTCAGAAGTTAAATTTCATTATAAAGCACAAAATATAAAATAAGTATTTTATTTTAAAATTTAATAAAAAATAATTTAAGAAGTTTTTAAATGATCCATTTTTTATCTCATATTTTTTTAAAAATTTATTAAGCACAAAATGTTTAAAATGATGCCAAATAAAAAAAAAAATGATCCAAAACAATATGTTGTTGTTCTAATGCAGCCGGCAATACAGAGACAGTTAATCTTTATACCATAAGCAATGCTGCATCGCTGTTACTCGTTTAGCACTACCCAGGGGGGGCACGTGTAATTTGAAGCAATATAATCTGTGCAAACGGTAATGATCTTTAAAGTAAATATTTAAAAAAAAGCAAATAAAAAAATAACATCACATAAACTGAAACGAATTTGTTTAATAAACAAATGAAAAAGTTCTATAACAAATTTCAGCTATATAAAATTATATTTTCAGTTCTTTCTGAATGTTTGACTAAAGCTTTTATAATTTCTTAAGAAAATATGAATCCGATCCTATAATTTTGACTCTAACTAAACAAAAAATAGTTTACACGCGAACTGCTTTTCTTTCGAACAATCTAGTTTCTGTTTTCTAACCAACAATTTTTCGGTCATAATATCAGTTTTACTCCTGATTCTGTATGAGGCTCGTATGTATTATACATGAATATAAAGAAATTGTTTATTTTGAAATTAGTAAAATGTGGGGAGCTTAATATATGCAATGTTCGTCGCTCTGCGCTGGGGAGGGGGGTAGTTCTCAAACTTTTTTAATGGAAGTAAAAGAAAATAAGCTAGTGTAAAGAAATAAAATTAACCTCCTCTTCTTTAGGAAAATCCTTTGTTGAAAATTGCCTCAAGTGCGTGGGGAACAGGATAACAGTATAAGGAGAGAAAAAAAAAATCAACTACACCCTTCGCATGTATTTTTTTTTTTTTTTTTTTTCTTTCCCTTCCCTTTCCTCTCGCACTGATCTGAAGTTTTTGCCCTCAAGTTATAATTACCAGACTAGGTCTCCAACGAGAATATTTCATCCGGTGTACTGTCGGAATTTTCTGTACCGCGAGAAAAAAAAAATCTTTCAAATATATTTAAATTAACAGAACATCACAGATTCTTGAGTTTTTAAATTGGTTAGTGAAAACCTTTCTTGGTTAGGACGTGTTAGTAAAAAAAAATATTATTCGGCCAGCGATTACTGGGAATTAATTTATGGTGCTATTTATTAGTTGTTTGAATGTGAAATATAAGTTACTTTCTTGAATTTAAATGTAAGCTACACACTTCCTAGCTAGATTGTATTTATTTAATGCAATGTTAATTAAATAATGAGTTAAATAAATAAATCAATTAAAGCGTTTCATCATATAAAACAAATTGAATCTCTCTGTTTAGTTATTTTCATAGTAGAAATCTAAAAAAGAATTTGCCTTTTTCTTCTAAAAATTGTCAAAAAGAACAAAATAATTCTTAAAGAGAATATGCGAGAAGTAAACTGACTTTTATATTTTAAAAAAAATGAAAAATCTGAATATTATAATAAATATTGAATGTTAAATATCTCAATCGTGAAAAATCTTAATATTAATTAAAAAACTAATAACATACAGATTACTCTTTCTTTTTTTTTTTTTTTTTTTTTTTTTTTTTTTATGTACAACAGTGAGCTTCGTTTTTTATTTTTGTATATTACATATATTTTATTTAAGGGTAATTGCAAATGTGTGAGAAAACTCCCGCCAGGCAACCTGCATGTCAATGCTGTCAGAATCTTCATGAAATTTTCTCTTTTCTGAAAGCACTGACTCACAGTGAGTCCAAACGTGAAGTACGCTAGCTGTGTGCGCTATCACTGGGTCACGAGTGGAACGATAATTCTTGTTGGCCATAATATGAATCCCCATTTTTGACATAATTATTTTCCTTCTACTAAAATATCAATATCGAACATTAAATGTATAGCGTAAATAAAAAACTATAACAACCTATAAATATACAGAATAATTTTATATCAACTGCCTTGACTTTATGGTAAAGTTTGGAACACTCTTATTATGTTAGTATGAAGAAATTGGGTAAAAAAGGCGATCAAAAATGTGTGTTACATTTTGAAGCAAGAGTGCCATGACAAGGCAGAAAATTCCATTGGAGAAGCACCCAAAACTAATCAAGTTTTCCAAGATAGTGTTCACATTCTCACAGACCTTCGAATTACCCGTATATGATATAGAAAGCACCGATAATCGAATGAAGGCAGAAAAATTTCAAGTATATTTTTCTGAAATGAGGAAGAAAAGGAATAAAAGAAAATATAAATTCCAACCGCTTTAGAAAGTCGAGTTGGGGAGAAAAAAATTCCAAAATTGCTTTATGGGCTGCCCAAGAGTCCGGCGAAAAAAATCTGTTTTCGCTATCGCATATTTCTTAAGGAGAATTGAAAAAGATTGACCACTACAAACTATTTCAAGATTTAAGATGGGAACAGAAATTCGGTCGCGAATAGAGTGGCATTATTTCCCCCATCCAAACCCTCCTTTCCATTTTTAAGCTGGAAATTCCGATAAGTAGAAAATATTTGAATCCCTTTTATCCAATTCGACTTCTTAAAAGGCAGCATTGAAACAATATATTTCTAAAAAGATTTGCTTTATTTTTCTGGCAACTGGAAAGATGGACGGAAGTGGTGTAAAATTGAGATGGAGTGAAATACTAAAATATTAGGTGGTTTAATCTGAATATTTCGAAAATACTTTTTATTTATTTGTTGATTGTTTGTAACGTCAAAGAATCATTTTCTACAGAGTATACTTCAAACAGCCCTCTACGAATATAAAGAAAATTATTGCTTTCCTGGTGAACTTTCACGAATAGAGCTGGATTCCTACTAGTCATTAAGATCCTTTGTCGTAGAACGTTAACCAATCAGAAGCCTGAGTGGGCAGAAGATCAGACTTCTGATTAGCTGAGGTTTTGCGACGAAGGATCTTAGTATCTGGTGGAAAACCGCTCTTGCATGCTGTGTGAAAGAAAAATCTGGAAAACCCCAGCAAACAGGACATTCTTAGAAGTAATACATTCACAAATGCTGTACTAATTATAATTGTGGCTTCCCTTTTTGAAAGCTGTGTTTGCAACATTTTACCACTAATAGGATATGAAAACGTTCGTCGACTTGAAACGTCGTCACTTGATTCCTTGTGTTCCTTACTACGAACCCTCAATGAAGGCCATATTTGTATCTCTCTCTCTCCTTCTTTGATTGATGAATATAAAACATCACAACGTTAAGAATGTTCACTTTCATAATATAATGACTGAAAACAAAGAGACACACATCTAGATTTATAATGAGGTCTGCAGCCTTCTTTTTTTTTTTTTTTTTTTTTATTATTATTATTTCAACTTGCCTATTGTTATTGTTCTTGTGTGTTTGTATCAAAAAAATTCGGCGAAAAGTATTTTATTTTTTCATTTCTTCAAAGTACTCATTGCTTGTTTAAAATAATAGTTTTTTCTTAATAAAATATTTTAATTAATTTTTTAAAAATATTTCTTGTTCAAATTTTTCTTCATTTAAACCTGTTTAATTTTCGAATAAAATCAATTAATCAGAGGGAATTTAAAAAAAAAATATTTTTAAAATCTTTTTGTATTTGAATATTCAAGATGTTTTCTAAATATATTGTCTTATGTAAAGTACACTTTAGTGGAGATACTGTAGACTTGCTAAAAATTAGTCAGAAAGCAACCAGCATTCGCAAATCATTATGGACCCTGAGAATCAGAGATCTTTATAGTGATATCTGTCTAGAAATGAAAATAAAGTACATCTATAAGAAAATTCAAATTTTAGAAGTAGTTGCAAACCCTTGAATATCATGTACCCGCAATCTGAAGAAACTTACTAAACCAGCTAAACTCATTGAAAATCTTAAACCATTGTTTTTCTCAGTATCTATATGTTTTATTTTTTGTTAGTCGTTTTTACACAGAAATAAAGAAAAAAGTTCATTATATTTATTAAGAAATTATAATCGTGGTTTATACTGCAAACTCGTGAAAGCATCAGCAGTTAAATTTATTTTACAGCCTAAAATAGTCTTACTCACTTCAACGGAGAGGAAATATGTAATGTCATTATTTTTTACACCTAAATTGTAAAAGTTCATTACAACTATGTGCAAAATTCTAAACTGAAAATCCTTGATAAGCTTCTTTATATCTAACATAAAACCTCTTATTTTATTTGAATCCAGGTATTCTATCCGATAAAGCAAAGATTTTAAAGTCTATATAAATATATCAATAAATACGCTAGAAAATTTTAATGATACGTTTTTTTGCAAATTTTCCAAACATGATTCATTTTACTCGCTGTTCATTCTAAAAAACAATCCTGGAAAAAAATCGGTTGATGCATTTGCACTAAATGTAAACTTTTCCAGGTTAAACTAGTTGGCAATCATTTTAGCACAAAATCCTCAATAGATAGATAGATAGATGGTAAAATCCTAATCGCAGATTATACTGTGTTATACCCTTCAAAGCAGCAATCTTCTAAACTAATAATTGAAAGCCAGTGGGAAAATCAAATAAGAACGTTAAATGCTAGGATTATATTATATATTCCATTACAGAAATCTGCCCGATCTCTAATGTTTACAATTACCATTATACCTTTCGAAAGTTTTAAGGAAATGGCAACAAACGCGTCTTTAAATCAATGTCTATTAAGTGCAGATTGGCAGTTCTGAAAAGATACTTAAAAAAATCTTAACGATTCCACAGAACTCGAGCAGATGTTCTAAAAAGCGAAGATTAACTATCCACCTTAATGGGGTGAGTTAAAAGAGGATATTAAGCTATATATTTATAGTTGAATGCACGTGTGTCTAAGGATAGATGTGAGAATTTGATAGGTTCTTATAAAGAAAGTATTTGCTGTTGAATGCAACAACATAATGAAATTTTCTCATATTAAAATAAAAGTGGGTAATCGTGTGTTATAAAACAATTATTTCAAGATTACTTACCTTTTGTCAACTGAGTTATTGTTATACACTATAATAGTATCGTAATACACTATAGTATAGTAATACACTATAGTATTGTAATACACTAAAATAAAAAAATAAATAGTATTGTTGTGGCCATCATTGTTGATTTGAAAAACATGTTAGACAGGATAGAAATAAATAGCTGATTGCTGAACTTCAACCCGAGTCATTAGATTTGTTGTTTCAGATAAATAACAAAACATTTTATGGTAAGGATTAGTTATTTAAACCAAAATAAAATCTATATTTCTTTTTCAAATGTAATTTGTTGATTTTGCCTTTTGAGATACTCAGCATTATTTATTTTTAAAGATTTTAAATACAATAATTTTAGAGCATTTTCGCTTTTAGAGCAATTTAAATATTATTACCAATTTTTCTGTTAACTCTTTTAAGTAGTAAATAACTAGACAGCATTTTTAGATTTTCGTATTTATTTAAAATGTTTTTTAAAAACAATAATACCAAAGTCTTACTGTGTTATGCAATTTTTATTAATTATATTGAATTGTTCTCAATAATAAATTATCAATACTTTTTTAAATAAGAAGCCTTGAAACTTGTTTTTAAGATTGATTATAATAAAAAACAAACTATAATTAAACGTATGTTGCATGATGACATTACTCATAATAATTTTATACAAGCAGGGATATTTTTCCACAGTCCAAAATTGTGAGTTTTCAATAAAAATCAATTAACACATCCAAAATTCGCAAGTGATTGGAATATATTTAAGAAAATGCTCTGTGATCTTCGAAGATTATGAAAAAGCTCTATCACTAGCATTTGTAAAATCTTTTTATGCAGTTTTCCAAAAAGAAATACAAAATAATCCTTTCCAATAATATTGATATAAATCGAGATGTACCAAGAATCAAAAAATAAAGCTTGATCAATTTTAAAAAATGACCACTAAGAGCATTTGTTGAAGCCTTTCATCTAGTTCTCCAAACAGAAGTACAAAGTAGTCTGTTCCAATAATGTTGATACAAAGTGAGGTATACCAAGAATCAGAAGATAAAACTTGATAGTTTAAAAAATAAAACAGCCCTGAGGAAGCTGAAAGACCTAAGACAGGAAACTTATTCATTTTAAAAATTTGCAATAAAATAGTAGGTTGAATTTATTAATTTGTAAAACCATTGGCAAAGAGTACAGTAATAATATTTTACCACTAGCGATTGTAGAAAATTCTCCTGGAGAAATAATACGACATTGTCCATTCCAAAAGTGTTGATATAAATTGTTCTTCGTCGAGTTGTCTCAAACACCAGAAGGTTACGCTTGATCGAATTGAAACAGACAAATAGGGAACGAGAAAGCAGCTAGACCGGTTGACAGGAAGAGGTAGATCTTCATTTACATACGTTATTCTATCTTTCTCACTAAGAATTATTTATATACACGCGACGGGACTTTTTTTCCTTTCTTTTTTACGAGGCGGATCTGAAGCTTCGTGTTTGGCAATCAACGCTTTTGAAGAGTTTTCCACGACTCCAGCGGCACACCTGGTTCTTGGGGTGTGCCAAGTCACATGGTGCCGCCTACTTTCACACTTGACTTGGCAGCGATCACGCCTTTTAACTTCTACTGCCAACTTTTGGTCTTAAGGCGGTGGCATTTGGGGGGAAAAAAATAAAATAAAGAAGCTTTCTTTCGTCGCGATGTTTAAAGGATTAGTATTACTGAAGAGTAAATAAGAGGTTTTTCTAAGGAAAATGCGTGTTCGAAAAGGTGAACCGCCTTGTTGCCTTCAGGCGGAATGGTTTTTTGGTGATCCAAACCTTCGTCAAACACCCGCACCCAATGTTACGTTCTGAAAGCCTGAAGATGAATACAAAAGATTGATTAGAAAAGTCAATTTATGTTGATTTTTCTTATACGTGCGTGATAAATAAGCATAGTAATTGATTCCTATGAAAAAATGTATTTGTTTTTTGAAAATAATATGAATAATAATAATAATAATATTATGTTTTATGAAAATAAAAAAAGGCTTTTTTTTTTTATCCTTTCAATATTTTTACATTTTCTCTCTAAATGTGATAACCCCCAATCGTCCATTAATTAGAATTTGAATGAGCTGAACCAAATTTTCGATTAGATGATCATCAAAATAAAATTTTAAAGTACATTTTCATAATATAAAAGAGTGAAATATTGCATAAGAGTTAAATCGTCTGTATACTGTATATCAGTTAGCTTATGACGCAATTTCTGGAAAAAAAATTATCCTACATTGTCAGGATGATAAATTATTTTTTTCAATTCCTACTAATAGTTTTCACTCTCCCTATATATATATCTTGTTCAAATTTTCAATCGTTCATAAAATACTTTTTATTCATCCACTCAAGTTCAAATACATTTTTTTGAACTTGTAGTGGATGACACTTGATATTAAAACAGTTTTTTCAAATATTGATTCATTAATTACATTTAATTAATTTATTTTAGTTTTTTTTAAATTTAAGTTGCATGTATCCAATAATAGATGGCCCCAGATGTAAGAGGAAAATTTCAAATTTATTTGTTAAAGGACTTTTCTGCAATATAGTGAAAAAAAAGTAGGAATTGACTTAAAAAAAACTTGTTTTTGTATTACTTGTTAATACGCTATTTATACATTACTATTACATTTGTTGTAAATATTTGTGTTTGTTAAAATTTATATTAAATATTGTTAAAAATATTAAATTATTTTTACTTAATTTTCCATTTGTGAATTATTACTTTTAAATATTACTATTGTTTAAATAAATTTAATTTCATAAACATAACGAGAATTTTATGAAAGAATTCTGTTTACTGATCAATTTACAATAATTTATTTTAAACTAATAGGGATAAATATTTTACATATATTAGAATTTGAATTTTTCATTCAAATAGTTTAGTCAAAAACAGCTCATCAATAACAGTATTATGTTAAATATTTCCAACTATCCGCAATTTGAGAAAACTAATTGAAATTAGTTTTAGAAATTTAAGTAATCAGTGTAGTACAGAAAACGCTAAATACATTAGAGAAATAAATGTAATATATTTTAATCATATTATTGAAATAATTAAGAAAACAGTCACGAGTAAGAAATTGTTTTATGCTGAGACATTTACAATTCATCAACAATTTTGAGGAAAAAAAATTATTCAACAAATACTCACGGTTACTTTATGGTGGTAGAGAGAATAAAAGTTCATTAGCATTAACGAACAATTTACGAAGAAATGAAGAAGAATCTAAATTGAATCAACAGCTTGTTTAGCTTTTTTTAAATATTTAACATCCGACTGTCAATTACTATTTCAAGATAGTTTTGCTTAACAACACATTTTGTGAAACTTTTTCTCGTTTGTAAGTAATACGTTCTGTGAAAGTAGGTATTCAATAAATGAGAGTTTATTCTTAAGAATTACAATTTTTGATTTTAATTTTAGTATTCCATTCTGTATTTTGCAATTAAATAAACTATTTACTTTTGCGTGAAGCTATTTATTGAATCTGAATGTGTTCAAAAGCTTTTAGCAGGATTCTAATTTTTTTTTTTTTTTTTTTTTATGTAATATAATGACAAAGTGTAATGAAGTAATTAAATATATTTATAGAGAGAACTGATTTGTTTTCCAGTAAAAGATTTTATGTTTAGTTTAAAATAAGTTTTAGATTTTCTTCACTTGAACTGTTTATTTTTACACTCTAATCAAAGCGAAAAATTAAAGCTGTCATTCAACTTTTGCAATTAATCCTTTACAATTAACAATGAAAATAATAATTTATTTTCATTGTTTTATTATTGTATTTTAGGTCCATTTGTGAATAATTTTATAAATAAGACAAGTCTATTTGTTAAAAAAATTTCATAAAAATTAAAATTAAAATCTTTAACGATATAATATGCATAATTATTGTTTTTCGTACTTGAACAATTTTTAATAGATCTAATGGACAGTCAAAACCTGTAAAAAATTGAAGTGATATTGTATGATAAAATTCAAAAATAAAAAACATATAGCAAAATAATCTAACATTAAGATAGTTATATTCATATATTATTACTTTTATGTCATATTTACTTAATGAAGTTAAATTAATTTTTGAATCTATTCTTCATGTAGAATTCCTATGATGTAGTATTAAATGCAAAATAAGACCTTACATCAAAAGTAGTGTTTGAGTCGTGGCTAAATAGTAACATGCGCATGTTAAGTTCAAGTTCAAATACCCTGGTTGCGTCTGTTGCAGTCACTGCTTTTAAAGTCAATGAATATTTCTAGAGATTTAGACAGTGTGTATGAACGTCCCGTATTAACAATCAGGCAGCCTGATGGCCGTTTTTTGGAGGTATTTTTCATATGACACACAAATGTGGGACAGTTACTATCAAGTGTTCCCTAAAGGAAGTAAAATCTACCGTTGCGTTGTTGAGTTGTTCTTTTTCGTCATAAAAACCAGCGATATTTGGATCTAATATTTTTTATAATTTCTGTTAGAGTTCATCTAGTTTTTCGAAACAAAGGAACCTGTCAAAATATTTCTAGTACCATAATTGAACAGGTACTGAACTTATATAAGTTTTACGTTGGACAGTATTTTTATAAAATGTTCCTTTCCTTCCGTTACCATTAAAGAACTTTTTTAATTCTTTTTTCTTTCTTTTCTATTTTTCTTCTAACATAGTTATAAAAAAGAAAGAACATCTAAAACTTTAGAATGGAGGGAATAGATAGATAGAAGAAAAATGATTTAGAAATACTTATCAAGTACATCCCCCCCCAGATGAAGAGAAAATATCCAGTAATTCAGCTGCAAAATCAGTCAACTGGAAAGTCTTTGCATCTGGATTATAACAGATTAAGCTATTAGACATTTTTTTAAATCTAAATACTTTAGTGAAAGTGTTCTGCAGATTTTTTTTAAAACTCTGTTAGCGTAAAATAAAATTCGATGTTGTTTTTTTGAAAACCCTGTCTTATAATAGGAAAAAGTATATTTGTTTAAAGTTTATTTTGTAGCCTTGCTTATTAATCAGGGATTTAAAATTTTATTATTTTTTTATAAATATTTATATTTAAATATGAGAAGCACTGTCCAATTTGTGAGACATGGAAAAAAAAGCCAAACTTTTTTTTCTATTTTATTTTTTTAATCTGAATTGTATTCTTTATAAAAATTGCTAGGATGAATATGTATCCGTTTGAGAATAATAAAATAAATATTTTCAATACGCACTGATTTCCAAAGATTAAAAAAAAAATCAGAAATACTGCGATTGTGAAATTTCTGTTGATTGGAATTTATTAAAATTTTCCAAAAATTTTAACCATCAAAGATCTCCACAAATAAGGAGGGCTGGGAAAAAAAAACCATTAGGCCTACTTTCTGTTTTGTAAATACACAAAATAAAATATACCAAAAACATAGTATCTGAATTTAATGTGTAATCAGTTTTAATATGCAATGTAATCATCTGTAACAGGCACGGCAACAATGTTCCATGCTAATAATGATGGTGTTTATTAACTCTATTGCCAGTAAATCCCATTGCTGTGTTAAGACAGTTCGAAGACCTTGACGGGTTGCAGGTAGCCAGTTTAGTGCAGCGATTCATTTCCCCAAAGCATCTCAAACATGCTAAATCGAGTTCAAGTTCAGAGAACTCATAAGCGCAATAGATTCCTCACGAAGGTAATCCATCTATCGAGTTCAATGTGATCTAGGACGGTCTGTAGGTATGTGGTCTTTTAGAATGAAGAAGTCACTAACTGCACGTGCTATAGCACAAACAATTGGATCAAGAATATCGTTTCTATATAACTGAACAGCATCTGGGCTTCTTAGCACTATATACAGGTCATTGCGTCCATCGAATGAGATACCTGCCGCCACACTTACTATGGACCCGTCAAATCTCTTTTTTATGGATATGACTAGGATAATAGCGGGATCTGATAATTTAAATCATATTGAGCCACTTTGTGGTCAAAATATGGATTTTTCGGTAAAAGTATAGGGTTGCCATAGATTTGCACTCCAATTGGTATGTGTACGTGCATTATTAGATCTTGCATTTCAGTGATGTGTTGTAAGGTATACAAGCCTCTCATCCTGCTTACAACCCTATTTCTAGTGGTTTCTAAACACACACATACACACAAAAAAAAAAACTTAGGTAGGTTGGTGTAGCTGTTCTGAACATTCTTCAGGTATTTGCAAATAGCTGCCATCTCTGGCAATTGTAACTTTGCGTCTTCCCCTATTGTATCTCCTAGAAATTAATTCTATTCTTAGAAATGTATTCTATAGTCTATGCATTACAGAAGGGCTCATATTTAGTCATTTTGCTTCATTCGCCCAATGCGCGCCATCGTAATTTTTCAGATAAATGATACCAAGTACTCATACCTAAAACAAGTTTTTCTCGAAATTTCCTTGCACAGTTTCTTTCCTTACACAGTTTCTGCAGACTCATTTAAAGCCTGTTTTTCGTGCCCATATCAGATAACGTAAAATGGTCATTAATTTACATATCATATTCTTATATAGCATTTACTTTTATGAAAAATCCGTAGTTTTTATGAAAGTTTATTCATTTTTAGACGTATAATTTATTTATTTTATTTTCCCTCAATTTCTGTAAACCAGTGCATGTTTTAATTGTTCAATTATATTTTATAAATTTTTTTAATTAATTTATTGATTATCTAACTCCTAAACCATTATTACAATTTAATGATAAATTAAGAAATAAGACTTAAAACTAAAAAGGATAGCTAAAAATTCTTATGTTCCTAAATCACAAATATCTTTTCCATCAATGAAGCTATAACTTACTATAATTACTTATTATCCATTAAATGAAATTTCCTTCGAAACATGAGCTTTAAAAATTTATCTTAGAAATTCTCTCTCTCTCTCTATCTCTCTTTTTCATCTCACACTCTTAGAAAATCTTGAAATCTCTGCAATTTTCTCAAATGTTTTTTTTCCTATAACAAGTAAGATATCGTTGAAAAAAGGGTTTTGATTTCAAATTCTGAATTTCTTCGTGAGACTTCTACACCTTGATTTATTTCCTCTTCACTTTTATTTTAATGATAAACTCTTTTTACTTTTATTCCTCCTTGCAAATAGTGGGAATTTAATTTTACTGATGACTTTTCACTTATTTTGTTCAATACATTGACAAACTGGAGGCAGACGTAAAGATTAAAAGAAAACCCCAAAAACAAAGCAAACGGATTAAAACAGATAAGATGACCTTTTGCTGCTGATCCGACCCAATGGACCATAGAATTGTTTCTGGTAATAAATAACCTATCTCCTTTTTTAAAACATCCCATTCTTTTGTTACGGTTGGTTAACCAGCAGTCAAGATTCAAATGGAACCAACTGATTTCAAGGAAAGTAATTACGTTTGAGTATCTCCGAAGTTCGCGTAAGACACTGTAAAGGATTTGAGTCTTTAAATAAACCTTTTTGAAAGAATGGAGATTGCAGTAAGTATTTGGATTTGGCTATCTAAATGAGCACATTGAATGTTTTAATAGACTAATTTAACGTAAGGTAGCAGAATATTATTTAGTTAAAAAAAGTTAGCTTAAACGTAAAAGAGTTAAATTGGAAGAATGTCTATTTGTCTTCTAGCCAAGAAAGAATTTTAATAGTTTTTTACTTAGTTTAAGAAAAAAAACTTAATTTTTATAGTTTTTGAATAGCTTTTAACCTAAGAAAAGATTTAGATAACAATTTTTTAAGCAATAAAGTACTAATTAATTAAGACGTGAAATTTGTTGTGTTTGTCCTTGTCCTATCTCCATCAGGAAGTCTTTCAAATTAAAAAGCTTGCAACTATAAACAAAACGCATTGCTCAAAAAATGTTCAAATGAACCATTATGTTATTTTTTCGAATATTTATGTTAACTGTAATCCAATAATTATTTTGTTTTATTTTATAAGGCTTTTAATATATTTTATTGCTTAAAACTCATAATACAGATCCTAATTGGTATCAATGTTTAAAACAAAGTCTAGAGAAATATTGTTAACTTAATTCTTTTGGTGTTTTTTTTTTGTTCTTGCTGTTTGCCTTAAATTTTATTTTGCTAATATTTTTGTACGTTTTAAAAACTTACATATATCTTAAATTGCCTTTTTTTTTTAAATGAAATGACTTTTAAAAGTATTAATACTCTCTAAAAATAAGTTTTAAATATTCTTTTACAGATTATATGTTGCAATTTCATTTGGTTTTTTAACTTGTATAGAAATGCAGAATGTAAATTCATTTACATTCTGCATTTGACCAATAATTTGGTTATTTGGGCCTTTACTTAAAGATAACAACGAAAATATATGTTTTAAACAATATCATGCGTCTAGTTGAATTTTGTGCTCTATGTTTGTAGAGAAACATCTATTTTTTGTGGGAAATTTTTACCATCTTTTCTAGAAAAAAAAATCAAATGTAATTTATTTTACAAAAAAGTGCCAAAATGATTCTTATACATTATTTTATCACATTTTCTACCACAGGACTTTTTAACGATATTTATTGTAATGAAAGAAAAGATGATTTGAAATTATCTAGGATGTTACAAAGCAAATTGTGAATTGAAAGTTTGTGAAGAAGTGAATTGTGAAGTTTCACAAAATTATAAAAAAATGGAAAATGCCAATTTTGAGATAATATTTTTAAATTTTTCTCAGTCAACATCAAGTTGGGCTGAAATGATCTTATGACATTCATTGTACGTGAATTCCTTGCTCAGTTGATGGCTTTTACACATAGCAGACATTTTTTTTTAAAAACGAACTCTGGTACTATATGGTAGTGAATAAAATTGTTTCCTGCCCGTCCCCCCTCTTTCTACATTTGCACCTGTGTCAATAAAACTTCATTTCCCGTCTTATACGTAATTTAAACGGAATCGCCCTTCTGAGTAATTCAATAAGTAAGAATTACGCTTTGATGCCGGAGCACAAAGACAGAGCTGGGCCAACGAAAATCTGGTAGCAATGTTTTAACCAGGAATAGCTGAGCCTTTAGCTGCCAACTCAGAAAGTTAATCGCACTTCGCTTGATTTATAAGATGAGGTGCTCAGAAAGCCGTTTAGCAGTCGTAAATGGCACATGATTGGGAATAGCTCTACGCCAAACTAGCTGGGATTCAGCATTAAGGGCGACTAACGGTATTTCGATAGTTAGGAATCTTAAAGAAGCCATGCCTCAGATTCTGAGCTGACTTTTAAAGATATAATTAGGAAGGCTCTAGAGATATTAAAGTATCTTTGGAAAAGCTCAGGTTAGACTGCGTAAGTTGGAATGAAAGTACTCCGAACTTTTATTGCCGTGAGCAAAATTAGGGGCATGTAGATTTTGCACAGCGATATCGTTAACTTTGTTTACAAGGGAGGCTTTGAGCCTAATGGGGAGTACTTTTTCAAAAAGCTGGGTGGCTCGTTTGAGCCCCGTATTCTATCTTTCTAGCAGAGACTTCCTTTTAATCAAATCTAATCGGTTAAGCGTCATCAGAAAACTAGTTGAATGGAAAATGGTGTGATCTATGTTTTTACGGCTTGATTAGCTTAAATGAAGAATTGCTTCGTAGTTAGATAGCTTAAATGAACTTGTTCGACAGATAAGAATTTTAATAGAAGGAGTTTTAACAACTTTTAACAATTATTTACTCTCTGAAAAAGCATACATTTTCTAAATTTTGTATTCTTAAGTTTGATATGTACATTAATTAAACAAAGTGAAAACACAACTTCGAAACATTTGATTTGGTTTGTTTCTATAAGTTCCTATTGATCAGAATATTTCACATTTTTGCTGTTGTTTTTTTATACCCTCAAAAAGAAATAGCATAATGATTTTTAATTTTGTTTAGTGAGGTTAAGGTGACTTTTCAGTGATTATCATTTTTTTTAAACTTTTATTGGCAATTATCCCTTAAAATATGGCAACTCTCTTTCATGACAGCTTTTTTTATTCTTTTGTAATCATAAATATATAGTTTCTCTTTAATTTTATTTGTAAACATTTTCCATTAAAATAGCTTTACTGTAAAATTCAGTAAGATAGGAGTTTTACTGTAAATTGCACGACAAAATGTTTACGACAATAAGTTTTAATTTTAAAAACAATAAAATGCAATAGAACAACTTTAAGTTTGTGTCCAAGTTCGCCATAATCCATAGTATATTAGAATTAGTCGTTTTTATTATCAGTGCATGCATTGTATATCGCTCGCAATGTAATTTAAAATTGTAGCAATTATTCCACATTCATATTTGACTAATAAAATTTTAGTAAAAGATGCATTTTATTTTGTGCGTATTATCCAATTTCGTAACTTTGTATTCCATTGTGCAATTCTGCTGAAATCAGAGTATTGTCTACTTTGCCAGCTGGGTAGACAGAAAGAGTAGAATAACAAGTTCATTGACTTTAAAACTAGCATGATCGATTGATTATCTGATTACACCTCATCGACACTTCTGTGCCCCCACCTGGACTTTAATTGGTCAGGTGCTTGAAAAGGAAGAGATACGGTATGGAATTCGTGTCTCACCCTCTAATGCATTAGCTGAACACCCTTGACGGGAAATGGACTGAAAATCTGCTCAAACGTGTTGAGTTTTGACAGGCGAATTAATCTTATAAATGATTGTCTTTCATGACTTATTAATTTTTGAACTTTTTCTTGGTGGTGTATTTCAAACAATGCATTTTACTATGTGGGAAATAACTTCCGTAGATAGAGCTTTTTTTGGATCGATGGATTGATCCGTTTTAAAGATTTTTTAAATCAAGTTAATTGTAAGTTATACTGGCTGTAATTGTACGGTTGCATATGGATTATTTCATGTAACAGAAAATGCTAGTTCAAGTACCTCTGTTTACAGTCATTGAAGAGGAGTAAAGATATGTCAAAATAAACTAAAATTATTATTAATTTATTTATTTTTACACTTTTCAAATAATTTTTATCTAACTTTTAAAGTAACTTTAGGTATTCGTTATTTCCGTTTTTTAATTAATAATGTTACCAAAATTGTTGAGTAAAGAACTTTTAAAATCTATTGAAATCTACGAAATATTTACACATTCACGTACACAACTCTCGAAAGTAGTAGTCATACTATGGTGGTATTTTTTAATTGATCACATTTAACTTCATGTTCGTAATAATAAATCAATGCTATAAAAATAATAAAATAGTTCTTGATTAAGATTACATTAAGAAATTTTGTATATTTAAGTACTAAAATGCAAAATTAAAATAACTTAAATAATTTTTATTTTTCATTTTATTATAGTTATACCTTTGTTAAAAACATCATTTAAAGAGTTAGTTTGAAAAGATTTATATTGTAGAATATCAGCTCCTTAAGACATAGAAGTCATAAAAAATTGTTCGAACATAATAAAACATCGTAAGTATGCTGACACTTTAAATTAGATGCTTCGTTGAAACTTTTTGTTAATTAAATAAATTGATTACTTAGTAAAGAAAGAAATATGTTTCGAATATTTGTTCCCTAGATTTGAATTGTAATGATTGACCCACCCCATGCAAGTCATTGACTTTTCTTCATTTTGAATCGCATTTCAGGTTTAAACTGAAATTTATGAAGCATCAACTCTTCACTACTTCAGTCACCAAGCACATCGGAGCAACCGACCATCTCAATACTTGCCACAAAAGTTACCGATTATTACTTTTGCAACGCCTAGGCAATTCAAAATCTATTAACCGAATCGGTAAGTTCTCACACATTTTTCTATAAAGCATAAAATATTTTATGTTACTTTTTCGTATATGCATGCGTTTAATATTAGAAAAAGTTATGATTTTTTTCCAAGTATTCAAATTTTATAATAGTTGTAAAAATTCAGAATCTAGAAGTTCAACTTAACACTTTAAGTCTAAGTCAATTTTTTTTCATATTGTCAATGAGTACAGTACCATCTCAAAATTAATGAGATGGAGCTTTCAGATTCAGAAGCATACAATAAAAAAATGTGCCGTGCAGAAATCAAAAAATGTGAAAGTGAGTTTTGTTCCTTTTTCTAATGATTGAATTTATTTTACAATTATCCATTTTGTTCTTCAATGAAAATTTTACAAACATCCTGTATGTTCTTTATTTTAAGTTCTCGAAAAACAAGACCTTTCATACTTGCATGAAATTTTAAGTGACGAAGAATAAAAGTTTGTGATTTATTTTTCAATAATGGCAAATCTGCTAAAACGAAAAAGTGTTCAAGATTTAAACGGAAAACTATTTTTAAGTACTTTCTTATGGAGAAAAAAGTAAGTTACAAATATCTAGGTGGTTTCTTTTTCTCATTTCACCATTGCAGTTTTTTTTCATTACGTCCTTTACTATGAAGAATTTAAGTCTATATATTTTATATGAAATTGGATTTGGTTTAATAGAATTGGTATTAATGTGCGCTGAGTTACTTCAGATAAATATTTTTCATGAAAACTTTTTTTCAAAGACTTTATAAAAAAAATATAAGCTGAATATACAAATAAACATTTTGTTGTGAAAATTGTTCTTTCATAGCGATATGGGATTATCCGAAAAAATTCAGTTAGTTATACCAAAACGCTCTTCAAATTCAAAATAAAATTCAGGGTACATGACATGAAAATAACTTAGGTTGTTTTTTTCTCAAAGTTCGAAATTATCTTCGTCTTAATCATATATGGTAAAGTTAATACTTTCTTATCTTTATAAAATAAATAACATTTTGTAGATAATTGACTGTTTCATATGCTTTAACAATATTGCTTCCCTTATTGTCAAAGCATACTCTCTCTGAATTTGCCATTAACAGAACTAGTTAATCCACCAAGTTGATTTACTCTAGTTGGATATAATGTGATGATGATGATGATGACGGACCTCGCTGTCTAAGCTATGCTTTGTCCATGCGCTAGCTTTCGAGAGTAGTTATTAGGTATATGCATCTGGAAAATGGGATTCTGGAATTTGTCCCATGCCAGGTACCATTTGCTGTATTCTACAAATTATTCCATGCCGTTTGTTTTTGCTATATGATAATCTTTTTAAAATTCGATTGTTACAAATAATAAATTTGTTTGCTTTTGTATCGTAAAACAAAAAATAAACCAATTAAAACTAATTTACAAATGCTTTATTGTCGAGTGTTGTTTAAAATTAATTTCATCTGAGCTAATCATTCACATACTAATACATATCTCATCAAAGCACTATAACACCATTTTTCACTTAATGTTTCAAAACTTTTATTACTTTTTTAATTGTGAAAACTTATTACATTTATGATGTCTAAACGATTGATGTGTAACATAAAATATGCTGTGATTTTTTTCCCTTTATCCAAAAATAGCTCATTTGGTACAGAAATTGCAACAAGATCATTTTACTCATGGTAGTAAAAACTTTACCATAATCACAGCTTATTTTAGGAAAAGAATGTGTTTTAAAATTAACTACGCGTAATTTAGGAAAGTAGAAGAATTTTCCGTTTTATAAATATATTTTATGCTCACTAAAACAAATCATAAAAGGGTACTAACATCGCTAAGCAATTAAAGAATAATGTAAAATTTCATTTAAAAACAATTCCAAAATAATTCTATTAATTCTGTGCTTTCTTGCAAATATTCATTAAAATATTATTTAATTTGTTTAATAAAGGAATTTTTTCTCAATTTGAATAAAATGTAAGGGTGATGATTTCTTAATATCTTTTGGCCTTTCTAGATTCTGTGTCATTAAATAACATTTCCAGTTGCATCACAAAGATTGTCAATGCCAAAACTGGCCATTTACCAAAATTCTTTACAAAAATACAGTTTACTGCAAATAGCTGCAATAGAATTGGTTTATAAATAAGTATCATAATTGCTCATTTTATATGAGAACTATAAATATAAATGAATTCACTTGTAAAATGTATTCAATCGTAGATCAGGAAATTTAAAACATTTTCAATTGACATTCATTTTGGTACAATAAATCGTTAAAGGATATAAATTCATCATAAAATCTTATGAACTGGGAAATTTTTGACGAAAATTGCATTTCAGCCAAACTATCTTTGAATTTCAAATCAGTTCCTTTCTTTCTTTTTCTTTTTTTTTATGATCCTGGTGGTGCACGAACAGTAAATCCTTTTAACAAGACTATATTAAGAAAAAAACTCTTTATTTATATTTTCCTTAACTTTGGCAATAAGATTTGCTTAATTGTCTCTTATTCCGCCAGCAAAACTGACAACATTATTAACGACGAATTCTTGAACAGTGATATAAAATACAGAGGGTAAAAGAGGAATAAAACTGCATAAATCAAGACGAATGGATTTGAAGATTGATTAGGTCTTAAGGGACGAATAAGCTGGGAATCGATAACTCGAAAGGAAAGTACCAGGTTTTGACTGCCAGGCTTATTGCAATGGTTCTTGGCCCCCATTTTATGAAAAGACTAATTTGAATTCTGCTCAGGTCATAAGAGAACTGTGCATGCCATAATCGTAAGACTTTTTCCGTCAATTACTGCCCGAGGTGGAATTCGACGATGGTTTGCAATCTTGAATTCGTATCTATGTTCCCATCTGGCGAGTGCAGAGAACTGATGCTCTTTTGCAGAACTGTCTTCTGGATATATGGATTCCCACTGGACCATTAGAGGCAAATTTGAACCTAAAAAAAATATCGCTGGTTTTTAAATTTTTCTTTTTGTGGCAAGCCGGCTTCAGGTAATGAGCCTTAAAATTCGAGGAACAGTTTGCGTTAAATTTTTTGTTTCTTTAATGTTTTTGTTAGAGCAGATGTTATTAACGGTTTTCGAAAGTTGGCTTTTCCGAAGTTTTAATGTGTATGTATATAACATAAAATGAAAAATTGCAGGTTTTTAAAGTTCAGTCACCCACATTTTTTTCCGACAGCTTTATCAATATTGAACTATGTCTCATATATATAATAAATCTCATCTGTTTGATTGGAAAATGCTGTTTCATGTTAATTACAAATCAAGAATTTTTCTTTTAATTACTATTGATTATTTATTATATAACTAGAGACAATTGTCCGGTATTGTATTTTATAAAATAAGGAGTGTTGACTGCAGGAACTATTATTTGTTTATTCTTTTACACAAATAACAGTTCTTGCTGTTAACTTTTCTTTTTGCAGAACAATTATGAATGTATTTAAAACGTGCTTATACATTTCTATAAATCTCTTTAACTTACTCTTCTTGTATCATTTGAATAATTTATACCTTAAATTCATGAATAATTAATTATCTCTCTTTTTTATGTAGAATACAAATTTATGTAGCTCCAAAGTTTGAAATTTTTAAAATAATTTTTATGCATCGATTTTCGTTCATTATTTTAGCATCATTCAATTTCCATTTATTATTTTCTCTTGATTTTAATAATAATCAATATACTGCTGATTCCTCAAAGATTATTTCTTTTACTTAATATTTTGTGAGATCTTAAGTTTTCTATTCTGAAACAATTTCCAAATGAAAATTGTTGTTTTTGTTCCCTTTTAAACAACAAAATACATTACTGTGACCTAAATAATATAGTTGTAAAATAAAATAATTTGCTTCAATAAAACTTCTCATCATTTGGTTTTGCAAAATTATGTAGAGTACATCATACAATATATTTAATATTATGTAAAAAACTTTTATCAGAAATTAGCTCTAGATTCTATTTATATCACAAATCTGTGCAATAAACAAAGATTTTTATATCGACATTTTCTTGATTCTTTGTGCTCGCCAATTTTCCAAATAGTTATATTAACCTACATCGAAAAGTTGATTTCAAATGTTATAAAATACTGATACCAAAACTTTAAACTGAGACTTTACAAGAAAGTTTCATCGACTTCTCTTTGTTCCATAGAAAAAATCATCTAACTAAAATTAACGAAACGCCAAAAGTTTTCATGAGTATAAAAAATAAAGCTTCCTCGTGTTCCATTTTATGTTTTTAATAAGATATAGTTATATGGAAATGTTTCTAACTTTTATAAAAAGTAAAAAATAGTATTGAAGAACCAACTGAAACTGTCAGAATTTCGACGGTCATAAATTTCGAAAACTACTTAAGTAGACTACATTACGTTCCGAATTTGAGGCTGAATAAAAAGCTCTATAAATCTGTCATCTTCTGCATCAGCCATATGAAATACATTTTTTTGGTAAACCAAAAAGCAGTTGAGATGTTATCGAGGATTCATGAGAAATAGATGGACTTTTAATGGCTGAATGACAAAAAAGTTTCTTTCAACAGTCATGTCGCCATGTATGGTCGGCTTTTATAGGCGTTTTACATTCAAAGAGGGCATTATAATTCCCAGTTTTATGTACCTTAAAGTCTTTTTCAAGAGCTTTAGTTTTTGCAATAGTTGGAAGTTTACATTCCATGGAGGAGCAATAATTTCGTGTTTCGCTATCGGGGTTTACTACAACTTGGAGGGCCATGTAATTTTTACAACGTACTTAACGCTGGTCGAAATGTGGAGTAAATTGTACTCTTCAGAATAAGCTTTTAAGAGAACAATTCAGGCGAAAATAGGAGATCATTCCAGTTTAAAGTAATATGGTATCGCCGAGAGAAATAGTTAAGTTGAAAGAAAATTCGGATTTCATCGCGTATTTTTTTTTTTATTTATTTATTATTTTAAATCTTTAACACCTCACCATCTCATACATAATTTTTTTAACTTGAATTTTGGTGCATTTAATTAGTCGATAATATGAAACATTTTGTAAATGCCATAATTAAAATGAACGATTTAGATAATTTTTTAGATTCATTGTTTTTCAGTCATTAAAAGCATATTTTATTTAATTTTCCTGTTTGATGTGCATTGATTTCCAAAATTAATTACAAATGCATATTTTTTTGCAAAAATTCAATATGGCTCCTACTAATATTTTAAAAATAATTTTAATTTTGTGAAACGCAGAATGTAATATAGTCATCAAGTTGTTGTTAAGTAGTTTACAATGTCATTGTTTGGAAAGAAAATGTGAAAGTGCTATTTTTAGAATATATGTCTCCATTAATATTTTAAGGAAAGAAATTTACATCCCCATTTTTAATTCAGCCTCCAATATTTTCTATTATTTATACGTATGGTAAGCCATCCATGCAATTAAATAATTTTAATCCCTATTGAATATTATTTGTTCCACAAAATATAAGTACTAATATTGCATTATTCAAATAGCCAATAAGATTTTTTTTTTCTTTTTGAGAACTGATGGCTATATCATATCTCAGTAAAAATAATTGATAATAATTATAAGCACCATTCTTGGGAACGAAATATTTTAAATGAACGGCAATAACATTTTTGAAATACATGAAAATTAATTATATAATTTTTGACAATACTCTATGTAATCTTTAAAGGGTAATGTAATTAGGAAAAAAATGTGTAGTTCATAATTCTTTTTTTAAGATAATTTTCAAAAATAAATTATATTGTAGTTTCATATTTTCGTTATTTGAAAGATAATTTTCAATCATTCATGTTATTACATAAAAGAATATAAGATAATTATTATCCTTTTTTGCTTTTATTTTTATAAATGTTTCAATATTATTTTTGTAAAAAAAAATTGTTTGACATATTTTCACGTTATCTCAAATCAAAGATATTTGCTATAAATTAATCTGCTGATAGATTGATAAAAATGGATATTTTGTATCTTTTTAAAATTAGGAAGTTATACATCGAAATATAGATTAGAGTTAAAGATAAAACCAATTTTTTATTTTTATTTTATTTCTTCAAATTACTACAATCAAAAATACATTAGTATGAATTTTATTAGTTACATTTAAGCATTTAAAATTAAAATCATAATCTGCGTTACATTGAATCCATTTTAAATAAAAATTAGTAATTGTAATATTTAATTCCGTTAAGTAGTAATTAAGTAAGTAATAGTAGTAGTAAGTAATATCGTTAAGTTAGTTATTTAGTAATTTCGTCTTTTGAATTCTAAATGACTAAGACGTATTATTATTAAAAATATTCAAAATTATTAAATAGAACTTAGGCTTTTTAAAAATTAATTATTATTTCCATTGCCGGCAAAATAGCAATTTAGGAATGTTGGAGTTCTTAAGAAATATGAAAAGCAGTTGTTTATCATGTAAGAATTAAAATAAGACATGAGATTATTTACGAAAATTAACTATTGAAGAATCCAAAAAAAAAAAAAAATAGAATAGAATATATTCTTATTTTGAAGCATTAGGTGCAAGTTAACTATCTGAATGTATTTATCATTAAATTATTTTAATTTCATATCTATTTACTAATTGGTTAATAAGTTTTATGAATTAATTGTTTTTTAATTATCTTTTGAATCAGCAGGATAAATAAATTTATTGAATAGGTAAAGATTCCGTCAGCAATTTATGGAACTCATATGAAGACTCACAATCAATGGTGCCATTTTAAATGGAGAGATATCATTAGAATCTTTTTAAATAAATATTCGTAATGTTTACAACATGTTATTAGAAAAACAATTGTTACTTGAATACATATTTTTCTAAAAATAAATATTTATTGTGTTAATAAAATATTGTTTCGCTAAATTTTTAATTTTATTTTTGGAACGTTGAAAACGAATTAAATCTTCAACCAAACAAATCAATAGATTAACACTTTTTGTTTAAGATTTTTTTATAAAAAAAATCTGTGCATAAGTTTAGGTCTGTTTTTACAGTTTTTTTTTTTTATATACGTTCTGTCATCAACTTATGTTATTTAATATGCAATGCAAGTCTAAGAATAAATTGTCTGAGAATCACATTTTGAGTAATTGTGTCACAGTTGCTTTGCTAATGAAGACTTAACCGTCATTTTACTTCTTATTTTAACAATGAAAACCATGATGTAGATGTTTCATTCAAGTTATTAGCGGAAACATTTCGGTACCCTTAGGGCACAATCAGTCTCTCCTTTTATATGCTGCTGGACATTTTCTAAATAACATTTTCTTGTGACGGCACCCCGATTTTAGCATAAAACGTCAATTTACTCTCAACTAACTGCTGTCAACACCATTTTATGTCATTCGCTGAAAGAATATTAGGGAGGGGGAAAAAACCATCTTGTA
Organism: Caerostris darwini; assembly: GCA_021605075.1. Lineage (NCBI taxonomy): Eukaryota > Metazoa > Arthropoda > Arachnida > Araneae > Araneidae > Caerostris > Caerostris darwini. The sequence goes on from BPLQ01006518.1 coordinate 650,799, forward strand.
AAGAAACACATTCAAGGCTTAAAAAAGTGCCACTTATTAAACAAACGAAAGGGCATCATAAAAAAGGTGATGATTCCTCTGTGTTAAAGGCCCATTCAATTACTATTCCAGTCAGTCCTCAAACATGGTGTGGATGATTACAGCTAACGTACCTGACAAACTAAAAAGACCACATTTCCACCACAACCCTGAATGGTACCAAACCATACTGTTAATCGAACCTGTTTTGAATACATCCACGGCTATTTTAAAAGGTATTGTCTTCATTTCACCGGTGAAACTCAATGTCTTCTTTATTTTCATCAAGTTGGAATGTTTGTAGAGGCTGTGGCCTTGACAATGATTGTTTTTGAAGGATAGTTTGCATGGAGCTTTGATTCTTTTCTGCTTAGGTAGCAGAGATGCGATTTAACCTATAATTACAGCAGTCAGTCGGACAATAATAGAGCAAATGATGCTTTTATTTATAACCCTGCTTTTCTTTAGCGTTCAACACCTGGTCCATTGCGCTTCTTTCTCTTTCACGCTTTCACGGATTTCTTCATACCTAAAAGTTTTAACACCGTGTAAAAGTCATGGACAAAAAAAAAATTTTTTTTTTTTTTCCCCTCGCCTTTGAAATTAAATCGAGTTTTAAAAAAAAAGTCTCTCTTTTCTCTTTTGTTTTAAATTTTATACCAGGAATAATTTTGTACATTTAAATGTAATGCTTTAAAAATTTGGTTGTATTTGAATTCCTAACTGGTGAAATAATAATTTGAGTAATTCCAAAAAAGGCGTTGGAAGGTAAATAATATAATGATGAGATTTTAAATGCTTGTGTATCAAATTTTCTTTTTATTTTTAATTTCAAAACATTTTTTTATTTTTTTTTAGAGAAGATGGTCATTAATTTGAGTGTTCCAAGTAAAGATGTCAAAACTTTTTTTTTTTTAAATCTAAGTAAATTCGAAACAATTATTTTTATTTAAAAGTTGTCCTTTAAATTGGTAACACTTTTTAATTATATTTTTTATGAATACTTTCGAAATAAATAATTTTATTTGTTACATCTCGTAATACTTTTTAACTTTTGTGCTTTCAATCGTACTCAAAAAAGTACTTTCGGAATATAAATTTTATATCACGTCTGAAATATTTTGAAATATTTTCTCTGATTTTCGAAACACTATGTTTAACAATATATTTTTATTTTAATTAAAAGTTAATTGAAGATAATATTGATGTATGATACAAATTAGTTTTACTTAATTAATAAATAAAAATTAGTTTTTATGAATAAATGCATAAACACTCAAACTAACGCTATTTTCTGAAGTAATTGAAATAATTAAAAGTAGAAAAGTTTAATTTGAAATCCTGACAATTATGTTTATTAGACCAATTTAAAACGCCTTTAAATTGACAAAAATAATATCTGCTGTTATTTTGTATGGGACCCCGTCATTTTAAAAGTTATAGAGTACGTATTGGCAGATTTCCTTCATAAAATTGCTATTTGTCTGTTGCTCGAAAAAGAAATCTTTATTCATGACGAAGGAACAAAACCGCCAGCTAAAAAATGAATGTTCAAATATTTCCCCTCTATCTGCCTGTTTCAATCTCTTGGCAAAATTCCCGCGTATGCGTCAATGAATTCCGAAATCTTTCCGTTTTGCTCTTGCAAAAATCTTCAGAGTCAGTTAAACTGTACTGGATATTTGGCACTGATTATGCTGGAGGGCTTTGATCAAAGGAATGAGAAAAATAATATCTTGTTATGGAGAGAAGAATTCAGTTGAATTTTCTTGCTTTTAGTAAGCAAGCAATTTCTCACAAAATCTATTAAAACGATATGAATATTTCTAATAATCTTATTAGTGTACATTTTCAGTAGATCCAGAGAAGTTCTATGTTATCTTGTTATTAAAACTGTCTTTAGAGATTAAATTGTTTTTGGTTATGCTTAAACCTTTAAACAAGGCGGGAACATTTCAATGCTTTATGCTGAAATAATATTGCACAATTATGCTTAAAAATATAATAATGATAAATATCTAATGATAGTTGCTATGTATCAACCATCTTAATAAAATAAATGTATATATATATTTTTTAAATATTTTAGTATTATCTAATAAAGTCCATCAACATTAATTAATATAATTGAGCACACATATATAATAATGTTAATTTATTATATATGTGCTGGCTAATAGACGTCCGAAGCCTTGAAATTATGTTTGTTGGGTTTTTATATTAATATAAATCTTAAATTTAAATCATAAATCGTGAAATCTTGGTTTTCTTATTTTAAAGGGAAACATAAATAATAAAATGAAAGGGTACATCTAAATATTAAAAATGAATAATAGCATTTAATAATTGCTACTTCACACATTTTGCAACACTTAGCATTATTCAGCAATTTATCCGTAAATAACAGAAAGGGATTATGTTCAATAATAAATGGCTCAATCTTCTTAATAAAAAGGTTTAACATATGTATTGGTAAATATTTTTCATAAAACCAAGAGTAATTAATACATTGCAAGTTCATTTATTTACTCACTTCTCTAAACTCATACCATTTCAATTATAATATCTAAATATGTATCAGTTTTACGAGTTCCTTAAGTTGATCTTATTTTCCTACTACTTCAAATAAGCAGGAATTGTTTAACATATTAAATTATAAAAAATTTGCTAGTTTTTCTCTTGAAACATAACTTTTTTTATTGCAATGTCTTTTATTGCTATATCTATCTTTCACGCTTATTTACATGCAATAGTAAATTCAATGTGTATATATAGTGTATGTATATATATATATATATATATATGCACAAAATAACCATGAATTATGTATTCGATTCTGAATTATCTCATTTTTCAAAAGATTTGTTATATTGACTGTTTTTTTTTATAAATTACTCTAAACTAATAAATATTTTGTATTAATTTTAAATTATAAATATGACTAGAAATAAGTTATAAATTTAGAACCAGATATCATTATTATTAGTTGGGCACACAGGATTTTGTAAATTAACATATAAATGTAATTTTTCAACAAAATAAAGCATAACCGTATATGAAATATTACTAGATCATGCAATACGTAATAGAAAATTCCATATATCAATTATTTTATTAGTAATTTTTACATTGCATTCATGTGGTATAAATACATAAAAAAACATTAAAACTAATATGTATTGTGCAAAAAAAAAAAATTTTAATTCTCAAAAAAATTACATAAACAAATTCTAAATTAAAATTAAGTCTTCTTTTGCCAGCTCATCGTTTATGTCAAATTCACTATTTCGAGGAATAACAAAAATGATAGTATAAAAAAATAAAAGAATATTTCAAATGAAAAATTTGACAATATCACGGTGCAAGGTTAAGCATTTACGGCCTTTTTGTTTTATTGTGTAACATAGGAGATTATTAGTTTAGCTTTATGTTTATGGGCTCTTAACATATTTATATCTCAAGGAAAAATATTTTGATTTGTGTGACATTTGGATTCAGGTATAATCGAGGGAAGTTTGATTTTAAATTTTTATTCTTACTTTAAATAAATAAATGTTGTAATATTTTATCATGCATGTACCGTCTGCTTAAACTAATATTTTATAACGTTAAGTATGAATCTTGGTTAATGAATTTCTTAGCATTAATGAATTTCTTTTTAATTAAAAAAATTATTATAGAAATTTTATTAGCAAAATTGGTTCAGACATAGTTTAACGCTATAATGCTTTTATTCTAATTATTTATTACCATAATATGAAGAGACATTGACATGTTACCTAATGCAACTAACTTAAGCAACAATACTTAAGTTCAGGTTCACTTAAACAGCAATATAAGGAAAACCTAATTTATCACAAAAAAATAAATAAATAAATAAAAGAGAAGAAAAAAAAAATACCCGAAAGAGACACTTTCTTAATTTATATAAAAATAATGTAAGGCTTTCAGTGTTGATTTCTTATCGTGGAGTCTAAGTACATTATTTAAAACTTTAAAGAATTCAATAAGAATCTTTGATTTTAAAATGTCACCAATAGCTCAATTTTGTTAAGTCATATTGTTTAAAGTGAATACATTGTTCTCAGTTCTTAATATTTCATAAACTTTTAGATTTTCTTTTAAAGAATACATTTTCAAATTTGCCATTCGTGCTTTAATTTTAAATTTGAATTGATTGATATCTTACAAATTTCATGGCTACCTCTTCTTCTTTATTTCATTTCCTGAAAACAGACAGGAGGCTCTGTTGCATTTGTTGCATGGTACACACTGTTACATATTTTTTGTATATCCATTGCTACCTAAGCTATAAGCTTTCTCCAAAAAACAATTATCGTAAATGGAGCAATTTATGTAAGATCTATTTAGCTGATGGACAATATTATTAATTTACCAATATATGTACAAACGTTATTTAGATTGAGTTGCGCCATTTGTTCTCATTTGGATGTGCATGTTGATATGCTCCACCTATTCAATTTCCCTTATATTGAATCAAAAAAGATTAGGTATGTCTTTGTCCATTTATTTCTAATATCCCTATCTGAGGAGCTGTTATGATAATTAATCAAATTAAATAGGGCCAAATTCGGTGATTTTATTATTTTTTCTGATATTGAATCGTATAGAAAATACATGACATCTATATCAAATACTAATGTGGTGCCGAATTCAGATTTTATTTCATATGGATGTAGAGTGATTTCAAATTTAAGTCCTGTTCTGTGGGCCGTTATATTGACTTTAGAGAGAATTTAATTTATTCATTGGGTATATAAATTCGATTATATATACAAAAAATTTTTAACTTTTATCGGACCACTAACGGAATGCCATGAATGAATCAAGATTCCTGAGTATTTTTGCAATGATGAAAATAAGTTAGTAAAAAAAAAAAAATGTCAATGCATCGTTATGTATTGCTTTAAATTGTTCAATATAATGCTTATTTTTATTTTTGTACAACCTATTGAAAGTTGCATTACATAAATGAAAAGGCTGTATTTTTTTTCATGAATGTTTTTTACTTTTGTATACATAAATTTTTTGTATATTTGAATTTTTGCAATGTATTTTTGAATGCATTTGTTTTTCCTTCTTTTTGTATTTCTGGTAGAATATTCATTTTTTTTGCGTACAGCTGTCACAACAGATTTTTATTAATCAAAATTCAAAAATTTTTTCTTTTATTGAAGTGCATTCAAGGTAACTTTTAGAAACCTTTCTTTTTAATCAAGATAATTTTTACGATATAAATAGTATATACTTTTACGATATACATGGTAAGTGCTTTTTAAAGGAAATATTAATAGTAAAGGCTTCCAAACTGGTTTCGAAAGGTAATTATTTTTTTATTCAATAAAATAGTTTCGTTACTCTTTTTAACATTGCTAATTTCCGTCCTATCTTTACAATTCTACTTATTATATGAAGAATAAAATATAAAATTTTCTTTGAAAACATTAGAGTGTTGAATTTAACAACAATTTAGTTTTAAACGTTATGATTATGTTGTACTTAATTTGTAGATTATGGTATTTTATTTAGTAAAAGGAATCGGAATGATTACCAATGGGTTGTAAGTATACATCAAAAAACCAATTATACGATTTTAATTGAGCCAAAGCTGTTTTGTTATGCATTTGTGTATTATTATGATTATTATTGAACGTTTCGCTGTGATTAAGCTCTCAACAACTCTGTAAAACATGTAAGTTTTAACAGATTAATTTTTGATAAGCTTCATATTGAAAAAATTGATAAAGATCCATCTGTTTTCAATGGTTACTTTTCTGTATGCTTATGTTTTAATGTATTTAAGATGTGTTACTGGAAGAAGGGTTTAAAGGAGTAAGTACATAGTTATTTCTTTGCTATTTGCCTTTCATAAGACATTTCCTCGGTTAAATTAGATAACGGGACATCTTGAAGTAAGACATTCAGAATTTGTGCGAAGGATTTAATGGAATTTGGGACTCTCAGTTCGTACAAATAACCTTTGAAGTGCACTAATAATGAAAGGTAAGTTTAAAATTTAATATTCTTTAATTTATATATAAAATATTTTTAAGTGAAGCATGATATTTTTATTCTAGGGAATAAATAGTGTAATAAGTGATCTCTGTTAAATTTAATTTGAACACTAAGTTTATTTATATTGTGAAATTAAATTATATAAATATTTAAATCCTCAATGACTAAAAAAAATGAATAAAAAATTATATTTATTTTAAATATTAACGCATTTTTTATCGTGTTTATTTGTGTGAAACACTCTCATAAAGTATAGTAATTCTTAATGTTTTACAAGTAATATAGAGGATTATTAAAAAAAAAAAAAAAGATGAACAGAAACTTTAAGGACGTAACAGAAATCACAAAATCATATAATCAATCAAAATCATATAATCAATCATCATATAACATGCAGTCCAATCAGAACAATGAGGCCGGTAAAAGACGAATTTAAAAGAGCTCAATTCTCGCACTTGTTGGCATCATCGATATTTGAAGAGTGGGAAATACCTTGTTTGAACTGTTACAGGATGTTTCATCAACCATCCGAAGGTGCATATAGGTCCAGCGCGATAGATCCTTTTAGAGCTGAACTTGTAAGCACTACATGTAATCGGCCATGAATTAGACTCTGCTGTCCTCCTGATTAGTCTTGTTTCAAATTCTTTATATTGAGAATTGTATTATTTGGAAGAGCATCATTTTTGATGTTGGTAAAAGAAACCCTTGAGGACTTTAGAATAAGTATCGCTGTCCTAACTGTACCCGTAATGCCGAGCGCGTGAGACCAATGTGTAGGCGATTCAATCTGTCGAATCTGTAAAGTATGTATTATAGTTGGCAGTCTTTCATTTAAGCAACTCATATACATAAATAGCTCCTTATTAAAATCCATTCTTGATGTCATTAGTGTGTTTTCCCTCAACAATGTGTAAGAAACATTTGCTCTCGTAAGAAAACGCCTTATACCTACTTAGTTCTGATTGGACTTCATTATTGTATGACGGAATTGTTCTGTCTTTCTTAATCACCTTGTTTATAATAAATGAATAAAAAAAACTGCCTCCTTTTTCAATCATTACATTCAGAATCTTGACCCTCGTTTTGCATACACATACATTTACATTACATATTTTCTGCATTTCTTAAAGTACACTAAAGAACTCTTATTGCGTTTTAGCATTTAAGGTAACTCTCTTGATTTAAATTATGTCTTATTTACTTTCTTAACTATATTTATATAAAATTTTGGATTATTTTCTCTTCTGAATTAAAGGTTTAAAAAAAAGTGTGTCGTTTTCAAAGACTTAAGTGGTTAGAAATCTAAGTTGATATCTTTTACTGAAATGAAGCGTTTTATCCGTTTCTGTACTTCGCCAAAATTCTAGCAATTGCTTCAATTCAATAAAACTGATACCTTATATTTGCTTTTTCGCGATTTGCTGGAGGAAGAATATCAGCATCACTTCATTCACAGCCTACTGATAGTATTCTTCAATCATTCTTCAGCACAGCTGATAAACTACTTTGACCATTAGTTCCTTCTACAAAAATGTTCTCTAACAGTATAAAGTTGCTTCAATAAGAATGATTTTTTTTTTTTTTTTTTTTTTTTTTTTTTTTTTTTTTTTGAGGTCTAGGAAATCCTTGGAATTTCATTAGTACGAACCGGTAGATAGATAAAAGTATTACTTCTTAACCTTTTTTCAGCGAATAAAACGTGAGTCCTCTTAAAGAAATCAATTTAAACGGATCAGTAGAATGTTTCAACAATGTAGCTACTTCTGTTCAAAAGAATATCGGGGGTTATCCAACTATCCATAGCAGACCCAATGCTTACTGTAATACAATAGCGTAACAGATTTATTTTAAAAGAAAAAGAAAAGTTTTTTTTATCCATTTTTTTGTAATGAAGCTGAAAGATTCCCGCTTTCATAATTGAAGATAAAAGAATCCGACAAAATTATATTTTCCTCAATTTTGGAATCAATGATCATAGATTTAACGAATTGATTTTATTTTACTATATTCTTTTTAACTTATTTTTTGGTTTGGCGAAAAAAATTATGCTTTTACGGATTTCATTAGTCTGCGTTTTAATATAAATCTATGACTGAAAATAAAATTTATTTTTTATTTTTATTTCAATGATGCAAAACTTTTTATATGCATATTCGCTCAAGTTCGAATAAAAATTAAACTACTGATTTTTCCTTTTAAAAATTTTTAACTATATTTATATAAAAAATATCGAAAATTTCCATAGTTTTTTATAATTATAACATCATAATCTATTTACTCAATTAAATTTTTTTTCAATAATTCATGTAATGGTATGAAAAATAATGATTCTGAACTTGTTTAAATCATTAAGTCAAAGGAAATGACTTGCAAAAATCAAACTGAATATACAATAATTTAGCTTACATATAAAAAAAATCATTCGATCTTAAACTTACGGAGCAACTTTTAATTAAATGTACCAAACTCTGAAAACAAATGCTGTCAGATTGAAACAAAATACAACTAGGTGAATGAATACAACTAGGTGAATGAATACAACTAGGTGAATGAATAGATTTACTCAAAAACTCTTTGCTAGTGTTTTATTTATGATATCCCTTTATGTACCTTCTGCGCTTTTCACGGCGTTTGCCTATAAATACCATAGTTTCAGTCCTACTATTAGTTTAGCCCTACTACTATGACGCATTTATAATTCTACAATTCAGAGTATACTGAAGCATTGCAAACTGGTTCACAAAAAAGTCACACTTTTTTTACAACTTTTAAATTTTATATCAAGTTTTATATATATATATATTATTATCACAAAGTTTGTCAAACAGTCAATAATTAACAGTTCTAACGTACCCGTATATGGCTGGAAACCATATATGGGTACGTTAGCTGGCGATGTGCTTACCCTAGGTCTATTCGAGCATTTATCAAGGGCTTCTTCCATATAACGACCCCACTCCAAATGGATTTTATATATTTATTTAAATAGGATATGTTCCTTCGCATTTCATTACCACTGCTTTGCAAACTGTGGAACTTCGCCACTTAAAAAATTTTACCTCAACATTGCATATGCGTATGGAAATGCCCAATAAAATAAGTTTTTGTATTCCTTTATCACTTAACTTTTGCTATACTGCGATATTAAAAGAAAAACTTTCGTAGCCCAATTTAATCTACGTATATTATATGCATGAATTATTCAACCCTGCTCAAAGTGAGTTTAAAACATGTAACTCTTAATATTATTAATTAAAAATTTTATTTTTAATTACTTTTAATTAAAATTTACTGAAGTGTGATTTTATATATAACAGTGTGTTATTGCGTTACTCTATTAGTAACATTAATTTTCTTTTTTATAGGTAATATTTATTGGCATACAGAAGATTTCAATTTCGGACGAAAAATGTGCTGATGTTGAATCTATTGGACGAAAAAAAAAATATATTTATATGAAGTATTATCCATGTCTTTTTACCAAACTTGCTTATCAGATGAGTAATTAATGGAGGAAGATAATATATAAAAAATTACAAGGAAAATGCCTTCATTGAAATTTCTTACTATTTCAAGAAAAGAAGATCAGTTTCTGAAAAATTTTAATGGATTCATTCATTTGGATAACGCATGGAATACGAAACAATATCCAAGGGAAATTATAATAGTCGTTCCTTTGGATGGAGGAATCTACTTCAATCAACTTTTACAATGCTACTTAGTAGTTGAGTGATAAATCAACCGATTTATCTTTCATCGTCTAGTTACAGGTATATTAGATCACATTTTCAGAATTTTTAGCCATGGTATAACTTGAATTTTCATCAGTGAATAATGGATTAAAACTGCATCTACTGATTTAGATTATTAGTAATACTACAAATATTGTATTTTGAAGTTAATTCAAAGTTTATGTGTTTTTAACTGTTAACTTACATAAGAGTAAGAAATATTAAAAATAACGTAATCAAACGAATCAAAGTTTTTATTTCATTTGATATTTATTGGTAATCAAAAAAGGCAGAGATATATAATATTGCGTATTGTAAAATAATTGCTTAGTCTTTTCTTTCTATTTATGAACGATGTACAATTTCCGACAGATACTGAATAATTGATAACCCCTTCAAAGGTTAACTGGTTTTTAAGCTGAAACGTTACAATTGCAACTTAATTTTTATCAGGATAATAACTAGAATACGACACACTCAATCGGTAGATAGTCCCTTGAGTATGAAGGCTTATAATGTTCTATTAGGAAAGCCCCAAACATAGATATTGCAAATGCTGCTAAGAGTAGGGGAAAAAAGAAAGGGAGATCATAAATGCTCTTTTTCTAGAGGGGGATTTACTGATTTTAAGGGGTGGATATGGAGTAAAAAGGAAAGGTGACAAAGGTGCCGACACATTACCCCTATCTGTGCTAAATCTCTCAGTTACACGAGCGCGCCCTGCGTTATCTTGAAACCTTAGAGGGTGTAGTCTCCTTATCTAGCTTTTTATGCTGTGCTTATGACGCAGGTTTTAGATTAACGTTAAAATGTACTTTTAAAAGCACCGTTCCGACACCAGTAGCTGTGGTAAACGTATGTTAGGTTAATACAGTCAAGCTGAAGTGCTTTTGGTGGATGGGCCTATTTATCAACGACATAGAGCTACTGAAGTAGTCGTATGAAGATGTTACTTGAATGTCTTTAGAAATGTGCCGGCTGCAGAACGAAGAATGGGCTGATGAAGCGTTACAAGAAATACCCAAATATGTCAAATTAATAATTTGCTTATAATATGACATATTAATAATTTGTTTAATTAAAACTAAAACACAATCCATCAATTTAATATATAAATAAATATTAATATTGCCGAAAAAGCATGTAAAAATATGATAATGCCTTTCACATATAAACTTGAGTAGACGAAGTTGCAAAATACGTACACGTCTTTTCTCTAAAACCATAACCTAGGATGATCTTTGGACATATTAATAAGTTGTTTAATTAAAACTAAAGCACTATCCATCAATTTAATATGTAAAGAAATATTAATATTGCCGAAAAAGCATGTAAAAATATGATAATGCCTTTCACATATAAACTTCAGTAGACGAAGTTGCAAAATACGTAAACGTCTTCTCTCTAAAATCATTTCTTATTGCATCAATGAGCATCAACTTTATAAAAAAATGTTGTCATTATTTATATTTTCAAAAAATTAACAAAAAAATTTCAGAACAATTTTTTAGATATAAAGATCAAACTATTTTGATAAAAAAAATCCGATTTTTAATATTTAAAATTTATCCATGCATGTACGTTGTTTTTGAGGCTCGATGGCGATTGTGTCAACGTATAAAAGCATTTTGCATCGACAGTCAGGCTGTCTGGTAGAAGTTTTCAGGGTTTTCACCCATACAACACGAAAATGCAGGGAAATTACCTCTAAACATTGCCCTCCCTTTGTTATCTGTTGGTGGGTTTGGGCTGTTTGTGACATTCAAGTGGAATATGAGGCCCACCAATGTAAAAATAAAAAACATTGTTTTTTTACAACCCTTGGTGCAATTCAAACCTTCATAAATATCAAAATTTCCAAGTTATTCCTTGCATGCGTAACCATGAAAATTTCATTTCTTTGCTCCCCAAAGATTTGAAAATTGTTCATTTCCATGCGCGTTTTTCGACAATTCCTTAAAATGTGTATGTTGCATAAAAATCGAAAGATTTTATTGGAATAATTCTATTCATTTACAAACAGTTGTTGCATTTTATTATTAAATACTTTTCAAAGAATCTTAGGAATTGTAGAAATAAAATTTATCATAGTTATCCCAATAATAACAATATTGCATTACTGAACATAGATATGAAGGACATTCCATATTAATTCCCCAATCGTGCGTGAGACGAAACTATCCCCACATCGCCTACTGACTAATGTTCCAAAGGGCTGCGCCAACCCTCAAAGGGGTAAAAAAAATAAAGGAAAAGCACTTTTCGCCGAAGGCACAGGATCCCCCCGAAATGTCCCATTAACTGGTTATAAATGGAGAACACCTTGGTACGTTTATGGGACATTGTACTCTTCCGTTTGAGGCTTTCTCTCGTTATCACATCGTCGGTAGGATGCAGGTTTTAAAAAGCAAGGGGTGCGTTTTGACGGGGACCAACCCCAGGTCACGCCTCTTACGGGTAGTCCACTGTCCCCTGCTGTGGGTGGAAATGGAACTGAAGGAAATACAATAAGTGTCATCCCCAAAGAGAACTCCTGGCTAGCTAGAAAAAGGGTTGGTGATACTTCAACTGCTTACAGGCTATTATTATCTTCGATGCAGGTGATGTTCCGTGACATGTCTACGTTTAGAGAAACAAATCTTTTACTTTGCTTCTTATGAAGAAGTCAAACTTTTCAAAGAACTCCGTGGTTGTTTTTTTTCCCTTCGTTTCTAAACAATGAATCATTCTTTTCATGCATTGTAAAAGAGAAAGTTGCGAAGCTCTTCTTCGTGAGAAAAAAATGTGAAAGGAATTTTGCTATACCTGTTGGTGCCTGTTCTTTCTCAAAAGAATTTTCTTATGAAATATCTCTGTTTGCTGTACAAGGGAATAAGAAAAGAGGGGTTTCTCCTTCCGAACTACGCAATTACTGATACATCTTAACATTTTACCCGTAAACTCACTGAGTTTGTTGACCACATTTTTTGAATCGAAGCATCATTTTGATGAGTCACTATCTTTTCCATATCGCAATTTAATACGTATTTCAAGGAATAACATCTGGATAAATAAGGAGATTCATATCTTACATCCACTACTGTAAACTAAACGGAAACACTTTCCGACTAACGGATTTATCGTATCCATTATAGAGTAGAGATATACATGAAAACTTTTAGTTAAAGTTTAGTTTTATTCTTGTCAAATTTCGAACTGATTCCCCCCTCCCCCGCATCAATTTAGAAGACCAGCGCGCAAGATACCAGACTCTCAGATTAAAATATCTATATAGTTTCTCTTTTTTTTTTTTTTTTTTTTTTTTTTTTTTTTTTTTTGTTTTGTCACATTTAAAGATTTAACAGGTAATATTTAAGAATAATAAATATCGCTTATTAATAGAAAATAAATAGGTATTAGAATTAATTGATCCAAGTTCCATATTATGTGAATGCTTTATTAATTATTCTGTTGAAACGAAATTGTATTTCGATGCATTACAAATATAGATTAATTTTAAGATGTAAAAATTTTGCATTACATTTAATTTAAAAATAAAGAACAAATATTTTGGAGCTTTTTAAAATTGTTGGTTTATTTGTTGCTTGAATAGGTGGGGGTGGGAGGGGGGGTCGGACTGCATTGATTAATTTTTGTTTTATTTGAAAAAAATATTTCAAAAACTTTTGCGTTAAAATAGCGTCTACAGTGTGTAAAAAAGCCCAGCTAGCAAATTAATTACATACTCCAATAGTAGTCGAAAATAAATAAAAAAAGATTCATGAAGATTAATATATTAAATTTTATCTCTTTATGTTGAACATGTTTAAGAAAGAAATAAACTTGAAACATACAAAAATTTTACTATGGGAAAAACTTTAATGAGCGTCTGTGTTGCGTAGTATACATGATAAATATACGAATGAAATATTTAAAATTTGCAATAATCAGAGGTACAAAATATGCAAAACCCAGTATCGCAAGCATCTGCTCCTGACAGTAATATTATTTTAGTTGTCACTAGCAGGTAATGTTGCACCAATCTCTGTGAAACCATCAACTAATCAGTTGGTAAAATATCATGCAAATTTGCCATCCGAGGCAGAAGTCAATCACAATGTGTGTTGAGAAGACATTTGAGGTCGTGGACAGTATGCGGTTTCTCTTATCCTAATAGGTTGTGGTTCTACAGAAATCCCATAGATATGGTGCAATAATGGGCTATAAACACCTCGATATTACAACGGTGGCAATCAGGATACTGATTGTGCTTACAACAAACATGCTTGATACGATCCACTCTGTTGGGGCAATATGTCGATGAAAAATTTAATAATTGTAATAATAACAAATATATTGCTTCCGCTGTTTTGCCTCCACACACGAATAAGACTATCATAGTGCTTCAAGCAAAAACGAATCTTTAAAAAAAAAAAAAAAAAAAAAAAGACATCACACAAGTTATACGTTCCATGTGCGTTGTTTAATGCACCATTTTAATCAACGATTCCTGCGTTACAATGTTGAAGGTAGGTGATACAATGGTAGTCTTCCAAATAATCATTTACGCTGTAGACGTTGTTGCGCTCAACATGTGATACTGATGCTTTGTCACACACCATAAATCCTGAGTTAGAACATTACAGTACCTTTAATCATGACGACAAGTTGTTTGTTCTCTTGGGCGTTAATAAGGGAAAACGTTTAAACGGCGCACGTTCTGTGTTTGGCCCACTGATAGTAAATTTTCAGAACATTGCGACTGCAATTAAATTTTAACATGTGGTGATATGCGCTCCTTCTTCTGACATAAGTAAGGAACTTTTACGTAAACAAACGATGACAAATATCATCATCCTTTTTTCTTTCATTCCCGCTTTTCTTCGATACGGTACTCTTTCTTCACAGGCCCTGAATTCATACTGATTCCGCCATATTCAACCTCTTATGAAAAGTAATATGCTTCTTTGTTAATGCTCAGATTATCAAAAAATTTTTTTATATTTATTCAGCAGTAATTTCATTCAGGTATTAAGCAATGAGTATTCGGTAAATAACTGTTCCTGTGTTTGCGCAAGTAAAAAAATCTCGAGGCCACTTAAATACAAACTTTCTTTTGTCTCTAATTCAGCGCAATTTTAAAGAGAAGACTTTTTTTAAACGTCTCTCATCATTAAGTTAGGATTGCGCAAAGATTCATTAAATCAGAGCCAATCTTTCACGCACACTATAACTGATAAAATTAATGATGAGCTCTTATTTAAGTATGTGTGTTTGCATGCGAAGCTTCGTTTAAGGGGATTCTTTTCTACGTGGATTCTCGGCCAATTTCGATATCAGTTGATGCTTAAAAAAGTAGCAACGTTTGAAGATTATTAGTAGAAACTATACGTGATATCACATTCCAATTACCTCTTCAACTTACTGAAAATCGAAGAACTGTGGAAGTAAAAAAAATGAGGAGGGAAAAAAATGATAAGCTAGAACTAATCATTGCTTTCTTTCTCACATCTGCTTTTTGTATCTAAAAGTAAAGAAGCTTTTCTATGCCCAGTGAATTAAAATAAATAAGAAAATATATATCCTGGAATGAAATAAAATTTCATCTTTTTTTCGAAGCTTTCGTATGGATTTATCCGTTTTCAGTCACTATTCATCAAGTGATTAAAATGCAACTTTGATAATCTTCAATTGAAAATAGGTTCACCTTTTTTTTCTCCTCTGAAATAGATTTTATTTAAAGTTAACAATTTTATTCTTTAATTCGGAAACACGAATGCTTTCAATAGGAGTATTAACTGGGGAGATTTGAAAAAAAATATGTAAAGCGGATTTAATTTTTTTGTATTGCTGTTTAATTGAAACGAATGTATTACGCAGCAAAGTGTACTGTGTGGGTGGATTTGTATAATAGAAATGTTTGAGGGTACTTAGTGTTTGATTTAAATCGAAGAGAAAAAATAACTCTTCTTATAAAAAAAAATTATTTCTTCGGGTATCAAGTACTTAAAATATATTTTAATAATTTTATTTGAGGCGACGGGAAGCACATTTTTCACAAAACTTGCGAAATTTTTGCATAGTCTCTTTATGAAAGAGGAAAAATCAAATTGTGTAATTGAATGTAATACACTAACTGGTTTGAAAGAAATTTGTTAAATAATTTCTGCTTTTAAAAATTTATTTATTAATCTCTCTCTTGCTCTGTTTCCTGTGCTGAACTGCAAAATATAATTTATTTTACATGGTTATAATCGATAAGTTTTCTCGATTTCAGAGTAGTCTTCCGAAGTATCAAATAGGGTTCCAATAATAAACTTCCTGAATTTTTTAAATAATCGTATTCTATCTTTTGCACTGAGCCATTTAACACATGCTACATTTTTTGCTACGCTTTTTAATGTAAAGGATTATATAAAGGATTATTTTTATTAAGCAGCATCGCCGACTGGTGCCCAGGCGACTGGGCGCTGGATTACGACTGCCCGACTGGCAGTCGTAATCTAGTGCCCAAAGCACAAAAATTAAGAACAAATGTGAATCATTTTATTTTTTTACGACATTCGTAAACCGAATCCACCAAAAACTAACATCTAATTTTGCGTTAGCACTGCATACACCTGCGTCTGCATACTAAACCTGTGGTTATCGCAAATGAGTTTTTTTTTAGTATTGTAATGAGTAAGTGGCACAAATTAACGAAATTCGATTGGTAGAGGAAAAATATCGGTTGCGCTTCTAACCCTCAGCGTATACTTTACTATCGATTAGCTGCCCTACTGAGATATTAAATTACAGAAACTCCTTAATTAGTTTACATAGTCGTATTTGCAGACGCTTTCAAGGAAGAATCCTAATCCTGGACGACATGTTTGGATCCGTTCACTAATATAATTTAATTTGTCTGTCTGTTGTGTTTAAAGGAATTTGTGCTCTTGTCAAGGAAGACGTTACCTGTTTTAATCGAGACTTTCACGCAATTAGTTCACTTAAAATAAGCTTCAAAATTATTTTGTTTTATCCTAATCACTTGCATTCATTAGGAGGGTCTTTTCAATTTCTTTTGTTTTATTCATTAGAAATTGCATTGGAATTTTTAAAATTTATCTAAATTGCTTTTTCATTTTTTGCAATAATTATATAATATCTTGCAGCATAATCTATTTATAGTAAATTCAAAATTCCTTGCGTTAGTTTATTAGTTATAACGCTAACAACTATTAGTAGTAATCAAAAAGCCAAATTGTGTTTTATACTATAATTTTCAAAAATTGGTCAAAAAATAAATGCAGATATTAACGGATATAAACTTCAATAGTTTTCTGTTTTTATCTATAAGGAAAATGGAATCACCTGATTATTTAAAATGCCATTCGTATTTTCAGCAATATAAGTAAATTCATTTTTAATATTGGAATGCACTACCATTTTCATTTTTTTACAAACAATTAATAATCATCAGAAGTTTTGATGTTTCCTTCTGCAGTAAATGCAAATTTACATTATTATGATGATGTAAATAAATTTTAAGGCTCATATCTTCACATTTGCAAAGCTTCACAAGAAAAATATATATATTTATATTTTAAAAAATTAGTAATTCCATTGAGGTGGAAACTGAAGATTTTTGTTAAAGAACTTTATAACAATCAAAATTTATGTATGTCTCTTATAGTAAACTTTTCAATATATATGTATACTAATACATTCTTTTTAGTGCTAAAAATGATGGTCGTAAGATGCCATTCATGTTATAAAAAACATAGGTCGTCTATAAAACTGTAAGATCAACCAATTAATCCGTAAAATAAAAAAAAATTCCCCTCAGTACATCGGTTTTATGTCATTCCACCATATAATTGGAAGAAATTTTTAAACCAAAGAGCCAATTTGTTTCAACTTGTCAATAAAGTTTTGCTTAATATCCATTTCAGATGGATAGAAAACGGCCATTGGTTAAGCATGAATCATTTGAATTGTCTGTCCATAACCATGAAAATTTTTGAAAGAGTGCACTTTTCATAATTTATCATTATGAATCTAATTTCTGTATTATTTAATCACTCATAACTTTCTTTGTCATTTGAATGATAAGAGTAATTAACATTTTAAATGTATTCAGATGATCCAAAAGCCTGTTTTGTAAAATGTCATCTTAATCTGAAAGATAAGAAAGTGGGAAAATAAAGTATATCATAATCTAAGGTTTACTTAAATGGGGGATGCTTAGAAATAGCAAGAATAATGATAAAATCTAGTAATCAATAATAATTATAATAACGGCATATAGAAAAGACACTAATACTTTTTCCTAATACTGAGTAAGCAAAAATATGAAAATATTATTTTAATTATGTACTATTATGATTTATTACTTTACACAAATATTAGACATTAATATTTTTGTAGGACGAAGATTTTAAAGCTCTTGCTAAACATATGTTTAAAACTGGCGAATTGACACGTAGAGAAATGAATGTTATCGTTGGTTTGTTTTGGTATTCTGATTTTTGATTTCATTCAAGTGGATAGAGAAGATTTACAGCTACAGATTTTATCTGACATTACATAGATAACAACTATCACACACATCGCTATTATATATGATGACTGTAGTTGATACGTGATGTCTACATGATACATGGCTCTCGTTTGTATTACAGTTGCGCTATCTAAACGAAAACAAATACTACAAATCGGCACATTATTCTTATATAACACAATTATGCAACATAGATTACATAATATTATAATATGAATAAAATATCACAGTTTTTTACTAATTCTTTAATTAATAGAAAAATGTGCTCTAATAAACAATTTGTGGTAAATAAATACACATTGCAAAACCTTTTCTCCTATAATTCATTGTTTTTCAAATTATCCTTTTCCTTTCTTTTCTGAGAACATTAATAAAATAAAGAAAAAACCGCGAAATTATACTTATCTTATACATAAATTTATTTGCGGTTATCTAAAACTCATCCATTTATTCATTCGACGTAAACTATGATATCATCCAAAAAGAAGATCTGTATGGAATACTAAAATAATCCCATGTAAAAAATTACTAATAATAATAATAATAAAGTCAGAAAAAGTACGGTATAAAAAAATCAACACAAGGAAGCTACTGAAGCTATTAAACATGAAAAGACAGCAATTTTTTAAAGGATTAAACAACGCAACAAATGTAATATGGGGCGAAAAGTACCTTTAACAAATAACAGTAGTACTATTATCACGTTTAATAAACAGAACCATCGATAAATCAATTCCTCTTGAAGCTAGCTTCATCTTGGCAAGTCACCTCTTGTCCAAACCAGTTACCGCGGGTGTTGGTTCTTGTTGAGGTTAGATCTGGGGGAAATGTGTGGTGGGGAATGCCGGAGATTTCCCCCCTTTTTCTCACTCAGACGTGTGATCACCCTTTTTTTCTTCACATCCTTGACCAATTCGATTAGAATGTTCGTCTTCGGTCTTGGAAACAAAACAGAAAAAACTCCACGGAAAGGGGCGTGTCTCTTTACGCCACTGACATTGCAAAGGTGCTGATAGATGCTCTTCGATTGGGTATAAAGGGGGTGACGTTCCCCTTCTCCAGTAATTGTCGGGTGTGCCGACATCTTAGACAAACTTTACATAACAAGTGAAAAGACTGATATATCTTTTTTTGCAGTTTTCTCTTCAGTCAGTGCCGTGTAATGTTGAGACAAGTTGGTCGGTGTATCAGTGGTTTTCTTTAATGTTTTATTGCATTTATTTAATTTTTGGAAGACTTGACATGTTTGGGTGTATTTCAGATATGTCAAAGTTGAGTGTTATCTCCATGAAAACTTGATCGTTGTGTTTAAATGAGAAAAGTTACTTTGGTCAGGTATGCTGTTGCGCCAAGTAGTTTGGTTTGAGTATTTCATGAATAGATATTAAATCTATGTGGTAGGAGAAGTGAGAAAATGTGCAAGACGTTTGTAATTATAATTTTAAATAGTTGCATGGTTTTGATTGAAATGCCATGCATCTTTTTTTTTGAAAGTTTTACAACGTATAAATGTAGATTATACTTAAAATGATTGATGATTGCATATTGTGTATTTAAACTGCTCTGGTACTCAGTAAAAATGAAAAGTATATGTATTAAAGATCCATATAGATTAATATGCAGCAGAAAAATATAAACTTTATATGTAAGTTTGTAAAAACTTTAATTAACATTGTTTTTTATATTTTAAATAAATCACTCATGATGATCGTTTCTGTTGATAAATCTTTTTCACATTAAGTTTTTTTTTTTTTTTTTTTTTTTTTTTTTTTTTTTTTTTTTTTTTTTTTTTCTTCCCTCCCTGGACCGTTTCTGTCCTTAAAAAATAATTATAACGTTTGTCTGATAAATAAATAAAATGGAATAGAGAATTCTATTATTTACGAAATACTCTAAATACGAAATTCTGTAAAATGTTTAAGCTATAAAAGCAATATATTTTTAACATAATAATGAAAAACATTTTACTTTAATTTGGAACTCTGAATTTTACAACCGGCTAAGTTAAAAATGAAATGAAATAAATGTTATTACCTATCTTTGTTTTATAATAACTAATAAAAGGGACCATTCACCATTTTCCATTACATTCATTGATAACAACGCTTAAATATGAAAGACAAATACCATGCCAACTGAATAAACGAGCCTTATTATGCAAATTGTAACACCAATCTAGCGTTCTGCTCCAAAAGTATCGCTAGTGAAATTGAATAAAAGATTGTTAAAACGATACATATAATTATCTATTTTAGATAATAATGCTCTGCATTCCGTAAGAGATTAAACATTTTTGACTTGACATGTGCACCACTAATTATAACTTTTCAATGTTCGAAGCAAAAGGATAATCTGACGTATTTCAAGGTTATAAGTTTGTCCACTAACTTTTATTCTTAAGCAAAGGTGGAAATGTTGGTTAAACAACTTTGAGTTCATTCCTTTGGAATTAATTACTATTCGTTTGTCGGGTTTTGGATTCGTACGAGAAATGTCACATAATTGCGTAGAATTATAATACTTTACAAAACCTTATTGTTCTACTAGTATGTCGAAAATTAAGGAATTAAAATATGTTTGGAATGCTTCAGTCTTGGAATTTTCTGAAAAGTATTGTTGGAAACACATTTTTGCATGGATTGAAGAAAATAATTAAATAAATAGACGAGTAGCAGTTTGGCGTAAAAGAAAGGATGCTATTAATTACTTTAATAGACATTTTAAAGGGAGTAGAAATTTTTAGATGTTTAACTAAATACTTTTCTTTTCATAACTTTCATTGCATTATTTTGTATTTTAAAAATGTTTTGAATGTTTGTTTGACAATTTATGAAAATACCCCCATCCCATTAGAAATTTCTTGAAATAAAATTAAAAATAAGGACAGAAAAGAACAGTCAGTATTAAATATTTATTCTTTAAACAAAATATATATTGAATTTTCTTATTAAGGATCTCTAATTGATAGATAATTTTTTTATTCATTCTTACTGCATGTATATATTCATATTGTTTGTTGTTTAAGTTAAAAAATAAAACAAAAAACTCTTCGTGTAAAAATTATGTTTCAAAAAGTTTATTGTTAAAAGGCTTTAATGCATAAGGAATATATTTTAAAATATGCATGTAGGTTTTTTAAAAATTTACAATTTTCAAATATCTTTGTGGAAATGTTGAATGCTATTGGATTTTATTTCTTTAGAAATGTGCATAAAATATTCATTTTATAAATTTTAAAGGAATTTAATCCGATATTTAGCCATAGTTTCTCCTTTAACGTACTTTTGAGCATTCAATATCATTATTTACCAAGCAATCAACACTTACATTCTTGGACACGGTATGCTCACAGGAAACGTACTAGGTGTGATTTGATGAATAAAAATAACGAAACTTATTCGAATCTTTCTATTGAATCGATATTAATATGAGACAAATATCTGAATGCTTGTGAAGTTGTTACATAGTCATTGACACCAATTATCTTATCAGCCTAAGCATTTTTCGCAATTGGGTTGAATCGCACGTCACTCTTTGGACAAGTTAATGCGATACGACTGAGCTGTGTAAAGACAAAATCTCTTATCTCATTGAAACCTCCCATAGGTGAAGGATAGCAAATTCTCGTCATTTCCTGTGTATGTTTTCTTCATACTCCGCCTACCGTTTCGCTATTGGTAGGAAAGCATAGAGACAGGATTCATTTTCTACACATGAAAGGCTATTAGCAGATTTTGATCGTTAGGAAGGCTGCTGTGGTTACGCTTCAGTAACTTCCACCCCGATAAAGCCTTGTGCAGGGGACGGAAGTGAAGTGAAATGACGGAGAAAGTGTCATCCGTTTTGAAAATGTCAAGTCAGAAGATGTTCAGTTCCTCTCGAACGCTTCGAGTCGAAGGGAACAGAGGCTTGGATCGTGACAGATTTATGTAGTGTAAGCATCATTTTTGCAGGGGAGATGGGATTAGGATTTTTTAGCGTGGCAACATCATTTCGCATATTAGGCGACAAAAATTCGATGAATAGCATGTGAAACCATTTTCTTTCTTTTTTATGATTTAACAATGCTTTTTTTTTTTTTACTTTTGTTATCAAACTGTTTTTAATTTACATTCGAATACTCATTTGGAAGTATCCTTTGCTTTTGAATGAAGATAAATTTTGATTAAATGATGGAATATCTAAGAAAACACTCTGATATTTATATAACATATATAATATTAAATATCTATATGAATTCATATCATGTTACATTTATGTTTATATGAGTCTTTAGTTTTTATCATCAATAATTGTATGCCAAGTAGTAATTGTACTAAATGAACTCGAATCCATAAATTGTTACTTGAAAATACAATAATGTGATACGAGAACGTGAAAATGCAATAACGAAGTATTGAAGTTGTAAAGAAATGTATTTAGAGAAAGTTAATAGCCATCCATAATGTTTGCTTTTCTTGCGACACTTAAAAAAGAAACAATGGTAGTTATAGCTAACTTTAATTTCAATCATTTATAACAGATTGTACTTAAACATATCTCACGAACTCATAAAGAATAGTAATCAATCTGATAGTTGATATTAAAAAATAAAGCTGAAATTCTGAGAAATAAACTATTTAGCAGTAGAACTTATTGGTCAACCATATCCAATGAGTCGACAATTAATTTCTATATTATGAAGATTAAGTAGAAAATCTTATGTATAATACTGGTTGATAATTTAACAAAAAAAAAAAAAACTTTAGATATTCAAATCAATATGGCAATTTGATAAATATGACAATTTGTATCAAACTATTTGCTTGCTATGGTCAGAAAATTTCGTTTTATATTATTTATTATATGTTCATGGTAGAAATAATTTTTCAAATATTTAATGTTGATCTTATGGGATTTTAACTAGTTTTCTCAACTAGTGATGTCTTTTTTTTTAATACTGATTACATTATTTTATTTGTTGGTATAGCATTTAGTATGCCCAGTCACTAAATAGGTAACTTCATTGAATTAGTGTTAAAAATGGTTATGGGGAAATTTTATCGATTTCATAAGCATACTAAATAGCTTTATTTAATTTTCTTTTGATTTGCTACAAAGCATACACTGCAGAATTTTTGTTCGTTTTTCTTTTATGACTTGTATCTTGTGTTAGCGTTCCACACTTTCTTTGCGTTACGTGTGCTCATACGAATACTAATATTTATACTATAACTAGCAATGATGCTTGTTATGTGAATAAAATGCACTATATTCGAGAATACTGTATTTCGTAAATTATTTTTGTTCCACCTAATAAAAGGCGGAAACGTTTACAGAATATTTATTCTCCGTGATGAAAGATTTAGTTTTTCATTTCGCCAATTCGTCAGGAATCGCCATCATGATTTTTCTTTATTGAAGAATGCTTCTGTTTTCAATTAACTTTTATGCTTGAAAGGAAATTCTTGTGAGATAAAAATGGTGTTAAAGTACGTATTACTTATAGTAATACGAGAATATATCGATTATAGAATATAGAATACAAGAATTTTTATGTAAATGGGAACTCACTGATAGCTTTTTTTAATATAAAACTAATGTTCCTATTGATGTAAATAGTAAATTACTACACTGGGGTTTGATTAATGAATTTCATTTATTTTAATAGAGATTTTTTGAATATCCAAAGCAACACGGTGACAAGCGTTACATAGTCACAATGCATGCTTATTAAGTCACTTCCACATTTGTAACATCATTCTGAGCGTTTGTCTGTATGATGTTTGAAATTTGGACTCGTCAAACAAGCTTTGTTATGTCTTTCTGTGAGGTGTCGTCATTTGCCAGGTCTGAAATCCTTTGATCCGGGACACAAAATGGAGTAATATTTCTTCTACTTCGATTCCCAACAAGTTAAACATGTGTTTTGACTTCCACCAAAATGCAACGAATCAATTTTCTGTTCGCATTCATATGTGGACGTTGCGCTCTTGTATCGTGTATCGTATAACGTTTTCACTTGTTGTAACTTGTATTGGTTACAGTATATTAAAAAATATTCTGGTGTTTCGAAATTATCAAACGACCAACTTACAGTTGATATTTTTTTCGAATCTACCAAACATGTTAAAAAGTCATGTCTCATCCGCCTGTAAGAACTCTTTGAAAAATCTTGCCAAAGATATGATGTCATTGCAAATCACGCGGTTCTTTTTATCAAGGGGTATCTTAATGTTGTGATCAACTTACCATTTTATATATAAGATAATTGCAGCAATACTGGAAATTCAGCAGCAATATTTTCTGCTTAAAGGTTTTCTTTTCAAGCAGTTATAGTTATCATCTTTTCCATCCGTGTGATGCATGATATCTCACATCCTATACAATCCCCAAAGAAATTCATAGATAAAGAAGAAACAGAAAGCTTATCTTCAAGGTGCAGAAATTTATACGGGCGTTTACCACTTCAGCGAACGAAGAGGAATCTTGAAAATCATTGAATAAATCGCAAAAATAAAAAACCCCTTACTAAGAAAGAATGAAATGCCTTCACAGACAGAAAAATGGAAAACAGTCGTATTTTATTTTTGAAGGTGTCTAGGGGAGGATTATTCAGAATTTAAAAAAAAATAAATAAAATAAAATAAAAAAAGGTTCATGTGTCGTCCATATTATAACATTCTCGTCAACTATTTTGTTAAGATAAGAAAAAAAAGTCGTGGTATAGTTTAGATTGAGTTAAATCTAAGGAAAAATAAAATAAGTAACGAAAATGCTAAGTCCAATGCATTTACAGAATAAGTTCAATACAAACATTGAAGATGAAATCCAATATATTTCCATCATAAAAAACTTCTTATTTTCTTTTTGCTTCCAAATAGTCGGGAAACGATTGTTATATATACAAAGAATAATATAAATCAATTGGGTGAATACTAAAACAAACACATAAGTATTGTCGTTTGATATAAAATAAAAATAAATATAAAACTTAATGTATATAGAAGGGTTACAAAAATGAAATAAAGCTTAAATGAATCTATTTTATAAATGTATATTGTTATGTTTCAATAATATTGACTATTTCTCTTATTAGATAAAATTTTTCGTTATATATATGCATTACATTGACAAAATGATAGCATATGTGTATTTTATTTTACATAGTAGCGATTAGGATTTAACTTCTTAAATATAATTCACTATTAAAGAACTAGAATGTGGTATTTAAATAAACTGGAAGCTGATTTCAGTGTTTAAACAATCTTTGCAGATGTATAAACATTCTTCTGTAATGCTAAGTTGCTTATTCTTCTACAATGCTTATGCTTGTTTAACTTTTATGTGGCATTATTGCTATAAATATAAATAAAATACGCAGATTAAAACTGCAGTCGAATGAACTTAAAAACTAATTAATGAAATATTACTTTTTTCCCTCACTTTTTTATTTTTTTACGACATATAATTTCTTAATATAAAGCAGATAAACTTCTTGTTTTCCGCTACGTTAAATATAAGTTGTACTAAGCGAAAAATCAAAACTATTAAATAAAAAAATATATAATAACTTTACGGATTTTTACAATACTGATCATTCCAGCACTTTCTTTACACTTCAGAAATGTTATCTGTAAAGCATACTTTTCTTTCTTGATACTTTCAAAACAAAATCCAAAAAAAAAATTTTTTAAACAAAATTTTAATTCTTTAAGCTCCTCTTTCTTAGGTGCTTCGATTTATCCTTTATCCCAAATGATGAAGGATTAGATGTTGTTCAAAACAATATTTACCAAACACAAAACCAATTAAAACTCTTTTAAAATCTGATCATGGACCTTTTATTATCTAAATGAAACATCATTATCTTTCATTTTAAGCTTTGCCACTCTCTTCTACTGCGGTGCAAATAGCTCTCATCGGATGATTTTAAGTAGTAATTGCTTTGGGGACTTTTCTTTACTTTCTCCTCTAATTTTTTTCCAAATACCTCCTCGTTATTTTTAAGTGCGCCCCTTCATTAATATGCTGAAACAACCCGTTCAGCAAAGTTCAGCCAACCACTATGCGAGTGTTAACATTTCATGGATGCCCACGCGAATAAAAAAATTACCCGATTCAGCTTTATTATTTAAGTACTTATATTCTAAATAATCTGCTGACACAAGCATGGCACGTTTTCAAACCCCTGCCACGACCGTGATATTGCCGCATTTTTGTCAATGTAACAAAACACGATGATGTAGTTTAGCTGATGCTTTCAATTTTTGAAACAAAAGAACTCGAGGGAGTCCTTCAGTCAACTGGGTGGCTATTTCTATTAATTTAGAAGTCTTTCCCTCATCAGAGGATACTTAACACGAGGGAAAAGTTTAGGATCAAACCTCACCGGTCATTAAGTCACAATTCCCATTCTGAGTCACGAACTTTGCTAAACTTCTTTGTTGCCCAATAATATAGGAGTATTGTCAAAGTGTCTATGTATTTCTGAAGCAAGTAGAGAAAATTTATTAATGTAAAATGCATGGTCGTTTATATTAATAAATTTCAGAAATTGGCTAAAGCTTATGAGCCCATTGTAATTTTGTATATAGATAAAACATCTTAATAAGAAATTATTGTATTAAAAAAAATCATTTGACTAATTTTCTTCTGAAATGTTTGGCATCTTAATCATCGCTTCATAATTCAGCGTATAAAGAAAAAATATACTAGCTAAAAATAAGGATATCATAATGTGCTAATACTCTGATTACTAATAGAATCTTTCGTTAATCTAGTTGTCTTTACGGTATCATGATGTTCAAGAGAACATTCAACGGAATGCCAAAATATTTTTATCTTCTTTCTAAATTATATAAAGAGCTTTTTTACCGCTTCAATATATTTGAATGTACAATTGTTATTATTATTATTTGAACGTGAAAATTTTTGTATCGGGTTTTATTTGAATGATATTTATTAATCACTCTAAAAAATTAAATCATAAGGCAACATATTAATGTTGTTTGTACTATGATGAATAAACTTCATACAATATATAACGCATCATATAATGCTAAATTTATTAGTTTCTCCTAATCGTCAGTTCTATATATTTCACTGTTATTGTTTTTGTCATAAATCAACATTTTCAGGTAGAATATCATAAATAGTTGATGAATGCATCAATGTAGTCACACCTTATTAAATTTTGCAAAATTAATTGTATAACTATGCTTAGAATTGTTTGTAGAAATTACCTTCATCAAGGAATAGTCTAATTCACAATACTAGCCAAATTGCACGTTTTACTAAGAAACTTATGAAAAGTCATCATATATAATAGCATTCATTCCATATGTTAAATAATTGTAGCTAATATATAATATATATATATATATATATATATAATTAAGTAATATGTTAATATATATATATTTCATCATATATTAATTACGGCGAAATAGTTACGAAAATAAAACAGAAATTATAAGCGCGAATCATTAACATAAAGTAATTAACAAATAATCTGTATGGTGTCCAATTTCTCTACTAAGAACATCATACAAAATTTCAATAACTTCATACGCTAAACATACATTTTTCAAAAAGTTACTTTTACAAATGACCACACATTTTTCATTAAACATCTCAAATAGGAATATAAATATTTCATGTTCAACAAAAGAAAAACCAAACGGAAAGATCCTTCATGAACAATATGGGTGAAGTAGCTCTTCATGTCTTGCATTTCCCGTACGAACCCTGGGGATCTTTTTTGAATTACACGACCCATTTCATACTGTCTGTGGCCACTGCGGGAGTCTTGTGTGTTCCGTAGGTAGTGAAAAACTAATAGCAGGTGAAGTCTGCTAGGGGTCGAATCCCTTTTTACCTTTGGAGTGTTGTTCCCTGTAGATGAGACAGCTCAGCTGGTCTTGCAGACTTTACTTCTATCTCGAGAGAGGGAAAAAAAACCCTTGTAACATTGGAACATTCCTGCGGAAGTAGATACAGCGATGATGTTCCATTAGGTATAAGAGTTCACAGAATGGTGCATTAGTAACAGCAGGTGATTTACATTGGAAGATTCCTGTTCCTGTAAATAAATTTTGTATTTGTTAGAAACATTTGTGTATGAAATGCCGCTGCTCGTCTCCAACAGCTAGACGCAGAAGAAAATGGAATTTATTTACACATAAACATGTTTCAAACTGTAAGGTAATGGCGAAAAGAATTTTGAGTTTTTTTATGAAAGTGCCGCCATATTGGTAATAGAATTTTTCTTTCTTTGTCCTGTTGTATGACCACTCGCGTGCTATGAGGTTTATTATGCAAATATATCTATAGCATGCAGCTGTGATTTACTTGTGATGCGGTTTACATAAATTCTAGAAAAATAGCAAGCTTTAAGAAAATTGTAAACTATAAAAAAAAAAGTTTTCTGTAAAAATACTGAAAATGTTGCATTTTGTATACAGATGATTTTTATTTATTTTTTTATTTTTATCTTTTTGAATAAATCATTAGGCATCATTTGCATTAGTTATATTGCTTATTCTGATATAATGGGCGGGTTTTTTTTATTTTATTATTATTATTATTTTTTTTTTTTTTTTTTAAGGAATAAAGCCTCCCTATCTAGATAAAGTCGTCAGTAACATCGCGATTTTAGTATCTCACACTTTTTCTTAACTATATCTTGAATTTAAAGTTTCAATCGAACATACTAATTTCTTATTCAATATCACCTCGAAAATAAATAATATATATATATATATATATATATATGTGTTTTTTTTTGTTTTTTTCCCCCGACCCTTTGTAAAATAAAATTAAAAACAATATTAATAAAACCGATAAAATTAAGAAATATTATAAATTTGCGTCTGTAAAAGAAACTTCATTTTAATTTGATCTAAGGGTGCATTTCCATTGACAACGCGACACTAACGCTAGAATAAATGAATGAATCATTACTGTCAATCATTGCCTATCTCTAATCTGATTGGTCAAAGTTGACGTCGTGTTAGCTTCGCGTTGCCATTGGAAGTGTTCCCTTGGTTCTATGCAAACAGATATAAGTTCATTTTTAAAATTTACATATTTTAGGTTTCAAATTTTGTGTGATTCTTATTATTTATTGTTTAAAAATTCGTAAAAATTTCTGTTTTCCAAATTTGAATGTGAAATTCACAGGTAAAAAAGAAAATACTTGGATCAACTTCTTTTTTTTTTTTTTTTTTTTTCCCCAACTAATATAGTAAATAATGAAAAGCCCTCTTACATGTAGAGGGCAAGATTCTAATCCCAGATAAGTCGTAAATGTTAAGTGCCTGCTGATTTTTTTTTCGGTGAAAATTGATCCTTTGAATCCAATAAAAATCAAACCTCTTGTAAATATTATGTTGCATTTAATTCCAAATGAAATGAAATGAAACGAAATAGCATTTTAGAATTTTTTGTGAAAAGTTGTTTTTACATTAATTGTTTATGAAAGTTTTAGTGGTCAGTCTATAATTTAGCGTACTATTTTATGTCTTTAATTAGAGAGAACAGGTAAAAAAATAACCTCTTTCTGAATTTTAGACCTTTGTATCACTCGGGGATTTACTAAATTGTTTTCATATAAAATTTTAATATTATTTTAAGCTATAATATTTACCCATTTAGTATCTATGCTTTTAATAATATTATAAAAAAAAAAGAATTTTTCCTGCAAACACTAAAGTTTATTGACAATAAATGCGACTATATTTACTCGAATAATGTAAATATGTTAAAAGCTGTACTTTGTTCTAATTAAAACTATTTTTGTCATCGGAAAAGATATTAGTAAACCGAATTAGGATTTCTTTCATATAATCTCGCAAGTGTTTACCTGAAATGAATTTGTTTACTTAATATGCTAAAAAAAATTCAAGAAATGTTTAGTAGTGTTTTAAATGGTTAAATTCTGGATAATCGTCTGTGATTATTTACTGTCGTAATATGATTCTTTTTATAAATAATGAAACAATTAAAAGTAAGAAACTCTAAATAAATAATAACAAGAGAATAATATAAAGAGTTTGTTGTAATACCGATACCAATATTTGCTTTGCTTATGTTAATCATGTCATTTTTACAAAATTATAATTTTCCCATGAATTACATTAAAAAAATCAACCGGGTATTTTAACCATAAAGCATAATACATTACGGTGATAAATATAAATTCTTATAACCTGCAATTAATTAAAACTTGGATAAATATTTTGGGTTTTTTTCCCTCCTGCATAAACATGTTGTTTAAATTGTTTACCTTGGACTAATAAATAATATTAATACCTTAATATTTCTTGGAAACAATTTTTTTTTTTTTTTTTTTTTTGTCTCATGTCCGTTTTCCTATATTTTCGTTGTTTTATTTATTGCCTGATGTTTAGATTCAAGAGAATTTATAATAACTTCGAATAAAAACTTATCTGCAAATCATTGCTAGAAATTAAAATTCAAAACTCATTTTTGTATACTAAAACATAGTTCTTTACACGTAATACCATGTTTATATTCTGATTTACATTGTTGTAAATACATTAGTTTTGATTTTTTTTTGAATGAAAGTTTAAAATCCCAAAACATTTCGATCTGTCCATGTTTCACTTGTTGTACTATCGTAAACACTTTCGATAAGTACTTAAAAGCTTTTTAGGAAAAAGGTACCTAGAGATAAATATATATGTATATACACACACAACACAAGACCCCCATCTTAAACGCAGAAGCCGGCAACTTGCAACGCAGCGTGTGTTATGTCTGCAAAGATAACATCAGAAAGGAAAAGAGTGAAAAAAAAAATGAATACCAAACCCTCTAAACCTGTTTTTCTACTCTACCGATGTTTCTCTTTATTTTCCTATTCCCCTTCCCATACTTTGTACTTCCCTCACAGAAGGAAGAGGGGAAAAATTCACCTTTTGTAGCCCATAGGGCCAATTTGCCACATCAGTTGGGGCCCTTCATGAAAAACTTTTTATTCTTTGTACTTCCTGAAGACTTGCATGAAGCATTGTAATACCCATACCAAGATTGCATCTTCATGCTAAGAAGATGTATTCGCCGGCACAGTCTCCTCTAAATGTGATCAGTATGCTCGAACACCTGCTTCAATACACTTCTCAATATCCACAAATTGCTCATAAAAGCGGATTATTCGACATTTCCTTTTTTTTTTTTTTTTTTCACAATTAGGTCGAAAACTTCGATAAGTTTCATCGTAAATTGAAAAAGTTATTTTTAATTATTTATATGCAATTTTTCTGTTCCATCTCCATAAAGTAAAGAATTTGGTTAAAGTAAATTCAAATGATGTATTACTTACCAAACAAGTCATGACCCATTTTTATTAAAATGTTTCTAAAATGTAGCAAAAGACTAACTAGACTCTTTTCTAACCATATGGAAAAACTAATCATTTAAATGCAACGTCATGATTAGTATCAATGATTTGTTTACATTTCTCAAGGTTTATTAAACAGTGTTGATGGATTAATAGTTTGAAAAGTATTTTCATCGTGTGGGGAAAAATTTGTAGCTTTCTGATTGAAGCAGTATTATAAAATACTAAATGCAACTGCTGCATTTTCTTCTGGCAATGACTTTTATTTTAGTGATCAAATGATTGCTAAATAAAATGCATTATCGAAAATTTATCACTATTTTTATCGTACAAGATTGATGAGGTTTCTTATTTGCTGATTAAGATTTAATTTTAATACTGGCTTTAAATGCATCAAATTGTAAAATTGTTCCAAAAGTTGTTCAACTTCAGAGTAATATTGATGAAATTGTAACAGAACTTGATAAATATGGTGAATATTTTCTTGTACAAAAAAAAAATGTATAATTCAGCTGCAAATAAGTATTTAATGACCTTATTTATACCTATAACTTTACTAACGAAAAGTATAATTGCACTAAAATAAAAATCAATTCTTTTAATAAAATAAAACAATCTTTAGTAGCATCAAAAATCTGGGCAAATTTCATAAACAAATCGTTTACTGTGGATATTTTTCTATGCAAACTAATATTTTTTTTATCTTGGATTTTCTATTTCAAATGCGTATTTAATTTCACAAATTTCAAAAGGCGGATCATCTTTTTTATTAATTAGCTGGTACAGTTTCAGCTCATTAGCTTTGGGTTTCGTATACGAATTCTGAAGCTGGGCTTTTGCAATTGGTTTTCCTTGCCCCCAGGTGACTAACATACCCGTGCGTATCAATTTGATTAAAAATTAAACTCCGTAGTTTCTTTCAGTATGTAATTAATTGCTACTCTATTCCTCAAGGGAGATACGTATCACGGTGGAAGTTAAGATTCCTAATTATGTTGGAACGGTGCATCTAATTTGAAGAAAATCCTATTTCATTTAAAGTTTATCTAACTTTTCGGCTTAAAAGGAAATCTATTTTTGCCCTGATCTTTAACTTTTACATCTCATCTGTCAGCGGCAGATGTCTACAGCTTCATTAGGCATACAAAAGAAGAGATGCCCTCATCGGAAATATCTTTGGAATTTCAGCAGGTAAATATTTATCCCTCCAGAATTCGGGAATAAATTCATGTAGAAAGTAAGAAGAACCTTGCATGCTTTTATTTAAATGGGAGTTTTCGTGATTAATTGTAAGAGGAATGTGTTACTTCTTTAAAGGTGATGCCATAAAATTTGTAATGTAACCATGTTTTATTTTTTGTAATGCAACCATGTTTAAAATTGGAAATTTTAAAAAATAATGTCAAATGAAGAATAATGAAAGTTGGTGTTTAAATGCAAACTTTAAATTTGGAATTTCGTTCTTATTTGTATACATTTAAAAAGGGAAGCAGTAAGTAGATTCGTTTTTTACTTAGATGCGAAGTTTTTAATTTTAGTTACTGTAGCATGAATATCCTAAATTTTACATTAATATCTGAGGTAAACAAATTTTTTTTTTTTTTTTTTTCATTTGTTTCTGTTGCATTTTATGTTTATTATTTTAGCAATACTTTTTCTTGAAATAATAGAAGATTTATTATAAAATTTGTCTACCATTCGGTTACCTAATTGATTTTGAGTGATGGTAAAAAATAGCAAAGCTTATGTTCCCCAAGGTATGTTATTTCCCCTCAAATCCAAATTTATCACCGTCAAACATGCTTTTACTTTCATACCTCACATTTGATGGATATCTCTCTTCAAAAAACCATTATTCGTTCCACAAGAATCTGACCCACATTTCCATTTCAGGAATGCGAATAAAATATCAAAAACTTCTTGAACAATAAAATCTTATGTGAGTTGAATATAAGCATTTTTTTTTTCTTCCAGATTTGCATTTAACAATCTTCATGTCGACAGAAGATTATGATACCTGTAAATTGTTCAACTAATAGTACATCGAAAATTTAACTAAAAAAAAATACAAGAAATCATGGGTTTAAATCATTCTGTATCATTATGAATTTCGATGAAATTCAATTCGAAGAACTAAAATTTTGGTTATTAACAATTTTATAATGGATATATTTAGTATCATGAAAATTGGGTTAAGTTAATAAGCAATAATACTTACGTTTTTAAATCAGTAATGTAAATATATTGTAAATATATTAAATTCTGTGTCAGTTCCATCTGTTAACTTTAATTTATGAAGTTAGAAATGTATAGTGCGACTGATCCTTGCCTTTATCAGTTTTAAACTTTTTGATTTAATGTGTATTTACATCTCTGTGTAAATGAAGAATATTAAAATTCAAGTAAAAAGTATTCACTGCAAATTAATATAAATCAAATATTTTCTGTGGAATTATCGGCAAATATAGTGCCGTATCGTTCATCATAATACCGAATTCCATCAATTAAATTTCGTGAAATGTTTAAATTCTAAATTGTATATAATAAAATATACACTGAAGTGACAAAAGTCATGGGATAGCAATATGCAAATTTTCAGATGGCAGTAGCATCGCGTAGAACAGGTATAAATGCGCAGTGCTTTCGCAGAGCTTCCATTTCTGTTCAAGTTATTCATGTGAAGAGGTTTTGACGTGATGATGACCGCACGACGGGAATTAACAGACTTTGAACGCGGAATGTTAGTTGGAGCTAGACGCATGGGTCATACCATTTCGGAAATCGTTAGGGAATTCAACATTCCCAGAACCACTGTGTCAAGAGTGTGCCGAGAGTATGAAATTTCAGGCATAACATTCCACCATGGACAGCGCAGTGGTCGACCGCCTGCACTTAACGACCGAGACCGGCGACGTCTGCAAAGAGTCGTAAATTCTAACAGACAAGCAACACTGCGTCAAATAACCGCAGAAATCAATGTGGGACGTACAAGGGACTTGTCTGTTAGAACTGTGCGGAGAAATTTGACTTTCTTGGGCTATTCCAGCAGAAGACCGACTCGAGTGCCTTTACTGACAGAACGACATCGCTTGCAGCGACTCTCGTGGGCACGTGAGCATATCGGTTGGTCCCTAGATGAATGGAAAGCCGTGGCCTGGTCCGATGAGTCACGATTTCAGTTGGCAAGAGCTGATGGTAGGGTTCGAGTGTGGCGCAGACCCCACGAAGCCATGGACCCAAACTGTCAGCAAGGCACTGTTCAAGCTGGTGGTGGCTCCGTAATGGTGTGGGCTGTTTTTTCATGGCATGGACTTGGTCCTCTGGTGCGACTGGACCGAACATTGACTGGAAATGCTTATGTTCAGCTACTTGGAGATCACTTGCAGCCATTCATGGACTTCATGAACCCAAACAACGATGGGATTTTTATGGATGACAATGCGCCATGTCACCGGGCCACAACTGTTCGCGATTGGTTTGAAGAACATTCTGGACAATTCCAACGAATGATCTGGCCACCTAGATCGCCCGACATGAATCCCATCGAGCATTTATAGGACATCATCGAGAGGTCTGTTCGTGCCCAAAATCCTGCACCATCAACGCTTTCACAATTATGGACGTCTATCGAGACAGCATGGCTCAATATTCCTGCAGAAGACTTCCAACGACTTGTTGAGTCCATGCCACGTCGAGTTGCTGCACTTCGCTGGGCGAAAGGAGGGCCGACACGATATTAAGAGGTATCCCATGACTTTTGTCACTTCAGTGTATATTGAAATGGACGAAAGCATGCGCATAGACTTATCAGCACACAACTTGAATTTTGCCGTTATTAATTTTGGAGCCAAAATCGCAATTTTTCAAAATTGCCCTAAGCAGTGGGCTAAACTGTTCCAAACAGAACAAGGACCGAATTTTGACTTGATGAACTAAGAATTTTGACTCCTCTCTCCGCGAAATTGCTGACATATTAAGAAGAAAAAAACCCGGCATACTTTGGCACCAGATGACAAAATGCTTTTTAATCTTCAAAAGGAAAATGAAAAATGAAGTGTAGCATTAGTTCAATTGTCCAAATCTCTGAAGTATTGACTGGAATATTTAAGCAATGTCACTCAGCTTAACACTTCTAATATAGCTCTTTAAAATGCGGTGTAGGGAATGCTGTTGCATTTCAATATTTTTTTACTTACAGACAACTCAGTTTGAGTACGTGATTTTAAAATATTCGAGCCTTAATGCTGAGAAAAGCATAATTTAAAGACCGGCAAATAAGCTTCTTACCGTTTTAGCTGTCGATACTTTTCTTGAAGATATCCACCTATTCCAGTGCTGTATTTCTGACCATTTTTTCAGAGTTCGAATCTTGCCATTCTTTTTTCACTCTACTCAATGTTTATTAGGATGATTCTGTTACAACCATCTCTTTTGTATAAATAATCCTATCAAAAATTTGAACTTATTCAATTTTTTTTAGCAATGTTTTGTCTTTAAATATAGGAATAAACTAATTCCACAGAATATTTCTCGTTTATATTAATTTTCAATCGATACCATTTACTTTAATTTTAATATTTTTCAATTGCTGACGTAGATAAAGCAAATTAACTTAAAAATGCTTTGATTCTAAAGACTCCGCTAATTTTCTAGTTTGTTTTAATTATTACCATATATTATATTTGTACACTGTTTCAAGCTTTTAAACATAGCATGATCAGTTACATTTGTATTGCAATTTTAGGAATTAAGTCATCTCTAACATGCAATTAGTTTCTTTTGAAGTGTTCGCTATAGTGTCATCTTTAATAACTAGACAAACGTCATTACTGGTTGCGCTCTATGTAACTAAAAATATCTGCATTTAATCTATATAAAATGAATGCTTTTTCCCCCCATCAAATACGTCTCATAATCGGGAAAATATCTAATCCTTCTCATTGCTAAAAATCATAAATTCTCTTAAATGCCCCAAAGAGTGTAGACAGATACGATATATCATCATGCGATCTATATTGGCTTTTATTAAGCATCGGAGAAAATGTCATTTTTTTGTCAATAACTCGACAAATCTATCATTTTGAGCGTTATTTTTATTTACTGTATTTAGAACGCATTCTTCAGCGTAGATTGTCATTTATGAAGTATTAATCCTAACGGTATTGATGAAAAATTGGCGCTGAAGATTCCCCCGTACTGTCACTCGTCTTCAGAGTATCGGCAAAATTGCGCGTAATTCATCACTGGATAAATCGATTGATAACTTTGTCTGGTTAGTAAACATTGAGCAGCTTTAAAATCCTTTTTAGTGGCCCATCGATTTCGACGCGGGTCGTGTCAATATTTTTCATGTGCTACATCCTATTTAACATATTTTTCATTTTTAAACTGCATGTATCAATTTGCTATCATAATTCTTCCCTCATGCTTTTCATTATATTAATGTACAGCGCGGATTATATTAATGTACAGTACAGATCTTATTTCTGAATTAAATTCTCTATTTCACGATATCAGAGTTTGTGCGTAAAATACGGTAAAATCAATAGTATTTTAAAACTTTGTTTATACACCGGGTTTTATTTTTCTAGAACTTATTTCCTTTGCCGTTGTAAATGTAATAAAATATTTGAAAAACCACACAAAATTCATATCTTATCTATAATTTAACTTTCTGCTTTAAAGTATCATTGAATTCAGCTGTCATTTTTATTTTCAAAGCAACTATAACAAGATTATCATTCTTTTAGCTGTCAGTATTGTCAATTGCAAACAGGCAGATTGCTTGAAAAGGACAGGAAATTGTTTTCTACGCGAGTAATTACCACTTTTCCCTGACAGCCACATTAGACATTGAGAGATTTGTGGCAAGAATAGATTAATCTAATCAAGTATGATCCGCCTTTATTGGTTTCAGCTACAAAAAATGAATTGAGTTGCAAATTTCTGAATGTGGTATGCATTGCAAGACAATTTTGGGATGTAGATCATGGCCGTAATGAAACAATGGAAATGTTCACAATTTTCGATGCTGTTTTTTATGAAATTATATTTGACAAACTTATTTCTGCTCTGAATAAGGTCTAATTTGCATTCACTCATTCAGTGTGAGAAAGAAAACATTGATTTTAAGAATCTTCAAAGATTAGAAATCGGAAGCCTTGCTAAGAATTTTAACGTATTGTTATAGCACGCAAATATTTTGCTTAAATCTAAATTTATATATATATGTGTGTGTTGGGGGAAGGGGTATTTTCCATTGTATAAGCTCAAACATTTACTTTCTATACATTTTCTCAATTATTATTGAGTTATTTATTTTGAAAAATCTACTTGTGATTATACCGATCACTCATTTCTTAACTTCAATTGTAATAATTATCGCGACTGTTACAGAAATGGTAAACATGTGGTTTTAATTTTCAGGGTAAATATTTTGAGAAAATGAGTCTATTCATATGCTGCTCGGGGAATGGGTTCAACATTTTATATTAAATGCTAGCTAACGATATCTGAGGTATTTGTAATATAGTTATGAAATACACATTTTTTTAAATTTTAATTAGTTACAATGATATATTAAAGTAATCGTCATTGACTATAATTAACACGAAACACATCTCATAAATAGCTAAAAATTACAGCATGAATTAAAAGTTTCAAATAACTGATTTGTTGTATTTTCATTATACTTTTGTGATCTTTACATTAAAGTAAATACGTTCCTTAGAAAATGCTTTAAAAAAAGTAGGGGGAAAAAAAACCACACACACAAAGAGACAACGTATATTGTAACACTACTTATGATCCAGATTTTTCTAAAACTAAACTGTATAAATGAATATATTGTATAAAAAATGTTGTAAAAGTTTATGAAAGTTATACTTGTGCTTGTTTTAACTTTTGATTGCATTAAAAATTCTTTTTGCAAATTTTAATTTTTCTTAAGAATTATCGTCGTTTTGAGGTAATACTCTTCAATTATTGCGAATTACTGCGAAATAATTTGAGAAACAGTGTAAGCCCATCAGATCTAGCCCATCTATCTTTTGGATAAAGTCTCGCATTCTATTATTTCTATATAATAATCCCCAATAATAATTTCATTACAACTCAAGTTGGAATTAAAAGACGAATTTGAAATGTTCGCGTGAAATAAGGGTTTAAACGTTTTCTTTTGCTTCGCTATTGCTGACGATTTCATGACTTGTATGATTTCTCGAATTTTTTTTTAAATGCATAATTTTCACTTAAATTTTTTTTTTTTTTTTTTTTTTTTTTTTTTTTTTTAAATACAAAAAAAAAAAAAAAAAAAATAGCACTTTGTAATTAACATCTGTCAAAACTTATGGCAGATGTAAATACTAATGTAGCTAATTTTTTTCAAGTGATATATATAAAGCTATTAAACTCTTCAGAGCCTAAAAAGGGGTTACATGTTATAGTCGTACTTCGAAAAGTAAGCCAGTCAAAGAACGGGGTGCTAAAATTTGCTGACGATGTTGAAGAAGTAATGTGTCAATACATCGGTCTCTTGAATAAGTTTACTTGCTGCTTTGCTTTTTATTCTGATTTCAACTCTCCTCTTCCGAGAATATATATTACAACTGAAAAACGTGAACATCATACGTATGAAAAACACAACGAAAACATGATCGACTCAAAACTAGAATGAAAAAAAAAATTACGTATTCAAGCACGACCAGACCGTAAAAACGAAGCACCAACAACAAAGAACGCAGGGAAAAAAAAAAAGGTAGAAACCTCTTTCGAGTTTTAAAAATAAATAGAAGTTTAAAGAAATGTTCAGAAACTGTTTTGTTTCGTAATCCAAGTTATCTGGCTTCCGGTCCTTTCGTTCTTCGCTATTCTTTTCTTCGTCCTATTTTTTCACGCCGGATAGCGAGCGGTGGAATGATTGATACTGGCCGGATCGGAGTGAAGTGTCAGACAGCAGCCCAATAGCTCATGCATGTATTCATGCGCGGCTGCCAACATTTTTCGTGTTAGTTGCAGTTCTTCCACCCTCTCCCCTATTCGACTCCCCCTGACAAATGGATTCGTTGTAAAATAGTGTGAGCTGAAAGCTAAAGTGAAAAAATGTTGGAAGAGAAAAAAAAAAAAAAAAAAAAATTACAAAAAGTCCAACCGTGTTAGCAGTTGTAAAGGAGAGTGTAAGAATGAGAATCGATTTTCAGGGATTTTTTTTATATTCACTCCCTCTGGTTTTTTTTTTTATTCTATTTTATTCTTTTAAGTATTTTAGACGAGGGGAGTTTTGTGTTACATCTCTGTATTTTCCCATCCTCCCTCCCTCAACCCATGTTGTAACTCTGTATAAAGTGTTACATATTTCGGAAGAAGTTTGGAAAACTTTCCTCTTTAACTGTTTCATCAAGTTATCTTCAAATGTTCATTAGGGTTTCTAAAGTACTGATTTAATATTAATGAAGTTTCCAACTATTTTAAATAGCAGTTACTTTAATTCAGCTTTTAATAAG
Source organism: Caerostris darwini (assembly GCA_021605075.1). NCBI lineage: Eukaryota > Metazoa > Arthropoda > Arachnida > Araneae > Araneidae > Caerostris > Caerostris darwini. The sequence goes on from BPLQ01006518.1 coordinate 690,954, forward strand.
AATTTTAAGTTTACAGATGTAAGTAAAAGTCCATCCATAGGAGGAAGGGGGGATCTAACAGATCAGCAAGTGTTTGGACATTGGTTAATATGTCATCTTTCATATTGTTTTTCATTGGCTGCCTTGTGCACACACACAGTATATATATTAGTGTAATAAAATTGTTTTTAATAATGACTCTTAACTGAAAGCGATATTACTAGAGTAACGAAGTATTAAGGATCCTTTTTTTGTAAGTATAGAGTATATAAGTATTTTATTGCAAATAAGACTCAATCTTACAACGGTTGTATTTATTACCGCCTCTTTATCTATTTTGACACTTGGACTTTTGAATTTTGTCCGGTCATATAGCATATTAAAATAAATACTTAATTTTGAATGAGTGTCTTTGAGATATAGCTTCTATGAATGCAACAGTTTTTATCTGCAGAACCGTTTTAAACCATTAAAAGTAGTCTATAATGTTTAAATTAAATATTTTTTTAGCTATGTTTATAGAAATTTACAGTCATTTTTACTTTTAATTTTCTTTATTATATTTTTATTAAATTTTAAATTTTAGTCAAAAATATTAAAATTTTTCGTCTTCGTATAATATCTTTACCTCCAGTAATTTTATTAAATGTAATTTTTGGTTTAGAATCCACCACTATCATAAGTTTTGTTTTACTCTCAGTGCAGTAATTTTCTTCATATTTTTTAAAATATGCACACATTATAAGTGTGTGATAAGAATATGAGACTTTACTTTATATACTCTAAGAAAGAAAATTTTTCAATCCGTACCGTAATTTTCAATCTTTCCCTTGTTATTGAACTTACATCAGTTGTCTATTCTATTCTGTTAATTTTAACCTAACTTTATAAGCCCTTTCTTCAAAAGCGAATAATTATTTACTAAATATTTCTAAGTTGGTGAGTCCCTTAACTCTTTTTATTCTTAACTCTGTGTGTTAAATGTGCTTTTAAAACCTGCTGAACTTTCAATCACCATATGGCTTAAAATGGTTAATTATTTGATTCTAATGAGCCATGAATTCCTCTTTCTGAAGATTATCAAATCTTTCGTTTTTTATGTCTTATTTGAAAATAATTACTGGTTGAATGATGCATGAATCAGTTGATTTCAATGTTTTGTGGTGTTTTCGTCCTTGTTCACTGAACACCACTTTTTGATTTCCGAATGAAGATACCGTTCAGGGACGGATGTTTGTTTAAATGCTTGCACGATTTTAAAGTCGCATGTAGCCATTATGGTCTGTTGAATCTGGGTTTCTTGCATATATTTTTTGTTTACAAACCTAGTACAAAAAGAGGCGCAAGTCATGCTCACTGGACGGGCAGAATTTCTTTTTGGTCCTTCCCCTTTTTCCCGCCACGATGTTTTGAAAAGCTATGCGCTATCGAGCATATGCATTGGAGCATTGAGAAGTTCCCCTAAGTTTTCGAAAACCATCGCATCCACCTATTGATAGATGATAACAAAAATGGAGAATAGGAAGGAAATTCTATCTATATATATATATATGAAAAATGCTTCGTTTCCACTTTCTCATAGTGTGAGGAATTTTACAATTGAGTGAATTTGTTTTTGAACTTCTTACTACAACTCATGATGTCGAGACTCATCATGGCATAGAACTTTATACAACTACTTCCGTTTAAGCGAACATGGGCAATATATCTTGATTAACAAAATTTAAACTATATACAAATGGGAAGTTAATTGCTCTTTAGAATTAAGTTAGAAGAGTCTTTATAAATATCTAAGTTAGAATTATTTTTGCATTGAAATTGAGCAAAGATGCATTTATTAGATACTAGCACGTACTACTGTGCCCTAAAAGTAAGACCAGTTTTTATTTTTTTCAAAAACTCTTTATTTATTCTTTCAAATTTATTTCATCGCCTTCAAAATAATCCATTCCGGACACAATGCACTTATGCCTACGTTTCTCACTTATGCCAATCTTCAGTGTATGCTAAAAAGTTATTGGCCTGGAGGGCCATCAAAGCGCGCGCCGATTCACATTGAATCTCTTCAATCGACTCAAAACGGTGTTCCCGGAGTGGTCTTTGGAGTTTAGGGAATAGCCAGAAGTCGCACGGGGAATCAGGTGAATACGGTGGTTGTGGAACGATATCGGTTTCATTTTTGGAGAAAAAGTCACGAAGAATCAATGCAGTGTGAACCGGTGCATTATCGAGATGCGAAGACGAAGAGTTGTCTTTCCATAAATGTGGCCTCTTCTTTCGAATAGCTTGACGCAAACGACGCATAACACTCAAATAATATTCCTTGTTGACAGTTTCGGGTTGAATATTCCTTGTTGACAGTTTCGGGTTGAATATTCCTTGTTGACAGTTTCGGGTTGAATATTCCTTGTCGACAGTTTCGGGTTGAATATTCCTTGTTGACAGTTTCGGGTTGAATATTCCTTGTCGACAGTTTCGGGTTGAATATTCCTTGTTGACAGTTTCGGGTTGAATATTCCTTGTCGACAGTTTCGGGTTGAATATACCTTGTCGACAGTTTCGGGTTGAATATACCTTGTTGATCCGGCGGAAGGAATTCCTAATGCACCACACCACGGTAATCGAAGAAAACAGGCAACATGACCTTGATTTTTGAGCGACTTTGGCTTCACCTTTGTCACGATATTCACTCGATTGATCGGTTGTTTCCGGGTCGTAAGCAGAAATCCAAGTCTCATCTCCAGTTATGATGCATTTCAACTTGTCCTGATAGTCAGAAAGCATTGTTTCACACACTTCAACGCGACGATGTTTTACCAAAAAATTCAGTATTTTCGGTACCAATCGAGATTTGACGCGTTTGAGGCCCAAAACATCTTTTAAAATGGAATTGACCGATCCTTTTGAAATTTCAACATCTGCAAGGTCACTAATTGTAAATCTACGGTTTGCAAGCACCAAATCATTAATTGTTTGGACGTGAGCTTCGTCGGTTGAGGTTGATGGTTGACCAGAGCGCTCTTAGTCTTCAAAGCGTTCTTTGCCTTCTTTGAACTGTTCTTTGCCTTCTTTGAAATGTTTACAAGTGGTATACACTTGTAAACATTTCCTTTCGATATAGGAATGCTCACCGAATGCCTTCTGCAACATTCTATACGTTTCCGAAAACAAAATCTAATGTAAGTTCTTTGCTCAATTAATTCAGACATTTCAAAAATCGCCGGAATCGGTTTTAGCGGTCTCCCAAAGCCAAACGTAACTCAAACACTACTGAGTATTTTGACGTGAAATTTCACACAGATGACAGTGCCAACAACCTAAAAAAGAAAGAAAAAAAAATTCTATATGCCGGGGATATTTAAATTGAAAATTGGTCTTACTTTTTGGGTACAGTAGTATAACCCACCGTTGCATAGCTTCAGAAAATATAGCTTATTTACATTCAGTTATTTTGATTCACGTCTGTTCATGGTAGTATCTTCGTTTTCTTCAACTTTTGCATCTGATTGTATAGTTTTCTTTTCTTATGCAGCATTACAAATTTAACAATAAAGCCAGTGGAAAGTTCAATAAACATTTCCTTCTATAAATCCTTTGTATTTCCCCTTCCTAAATTCATCCGTATGGCTGTCAAATTACGAAACCTAAGACTGCTTATTGACAAAGGGGAAAAGGAAGCATTTCTTTGATTCATCCATTGTCAACCAAAAACACTGTCAACCGTTTGGTGATAACAAAAAGGCGTCAAAGTTCTTTTTCCCTAAATTGCAATTTTTGCCTTGATATTTTAGGTGGTTGCGATTCATCAGTTAGCATGATTTATTTATTTTACGCAGTACAACAGCATAAAAAAAATAACGCCACCATCCACGAAAATTCGCCATATTGCCATAAAAGCTAATTGGGTAGTTTCTTAATGAACCTTTTTAATTTGATTTAGGGTTTATATTAGGAGTATCCCTTCCAGTTGTGTTGAAATTTGGATGTAAATTTAGAACGCACTTTGAGAAATTAAAATATATCAACATGTTTCTAATACCGTAAAGACGTAAGCTTCGTGCCAAGAACTGAAGTTATTTGTTATACCTTCCTTCCAGAATCAACTTAATTTTACGTGTGAAGACATTTATATCTTGAAGCAATCAAATATGTAAAACATAACTGCATCAAATGCGATTTTATTATTATAAAAAAAAGTCACTTTTTTATTTGGGTTATTGTTGAAACAGTTGATGTAATTAGATCAGGAATTGAAACAAATATTTAATTTACCGAATTTTAATATTAAAATCTAAAGTTTAATGCATGGTAAAAATTCATAACCTTATAAAATTTTTATACTATTTTTTTTTAAGAACTTAATGTTTTAAATATATTTTAAAAAATGACATTATTCCTAGAAAGTGTGCAGAAATATTGCATACTTTTTTTATAGGAAAATTAATTTTTTATTAGAACTATAAGAATTAATCGTAATTTTTGACTAATCGGACAGAAATGTAAGAACTTCATAGGAATTTAATTTAAAACTTCACATTAATGTACTTTACAGTTATGAAAAATACATCAGCATATATTTTCATTTTTGTATACTATGTGAATGTATACTATGTTTTAGATGAAGCATTATATATGAAAATTTTATTTTAAAAACTAAATGTGAGATTAAAATTTAAGAAAATTTACTTAATTTTTTTTTTCCTTAAATTTAAATTGCATAGCTAAAAAAAAATGTGTTTTCATAAAAATTATTTATGCTCTTTTTAATTGAACGTGAAAATTTGGGTCGAGATTTCTTCTTCTTTCTTAAGACACCCTGTATTGTTTTTAATAAGGTACTGTCTAGAAATTGAAATATGTGACTCCTTTTATTATTGAGGCTTTCAAGAAGCCTTCAGTAAAAGTAAAATTATTTCCGACGCATAATAAACAGTTTCATATATATGCAGATGAGCGTATTTGTCAGGCGATCTAGAAAGACTACGAACTTTTATAACTACCTACCCATTTAGCCGTTGGCGTACTAATTGACAATTAGTATGCAAAACACTTCTTGGTGTTGAAAGATCATGAATGTATCACTTTCTTCTGAATTACCTGTTCTCTGGAAGTTGTATTGAAATGTATATTTGAAACAAATTCAATTGGGAGTGGGAGACCAACTGAGTTTATTTCTTCCTTCAAGACGTTTCATGTGAACTATCACTCTTGGGTATGTAGATAATTTTTTTTGCCTTCAATATGTATTATTCCTATAATCGCTAATTAAAAATTTTTTACGGTTATTTTTAAGCTGCGACAAAAAATAAAAAAAACCACGCTTTCTAAAATTAACTTTAGGATTAATTTTGATTTTGTATAACTTCAATTTGTTTTATTTGCCCGGATATTGAAAATGTCAGCAAATGTGCGTTGTAATATTTTGTTAATAATAGTAATTTACTGAAAGGACTGAAATCCGTTTCCAGGAATTAATATCAGTTTTTGATCTCTTTTAGAGGAACATAAATTATACTCAATATTGAGCAATTTATTTGGAAAAATCTACATTTACGACAAATCCATGTAATCTATCTTATCTTTAATTAACAAGATTTATTTCTACAACAATATGTATTGAAAAATGTACCAATATAGATTGTGCATCAAATAAATATTTTCAACAATACCATAAAGTTATCTCTTCCTTACAAATTAATGGAAAAACTTGATTTCAGTCGATAAATAACGACATAATTTTTTTTTTTTAATTAAGTATTTGATTCACAAAAGAGACGTAGAAGGTTTTAAATGCGACTTTTCATTTAAAATGATTCAATGATAATAAATTACTAGTTATACTCGTTTTGAATGGTAACTAAAATTCGTAATTGTGACAAGTTAATTTTTGAAATTCCGTTAGTGCTAGGTAGATTAGAAACGGATTCAATATACAAGCCAGGTTTTCCTTTTGTATAATAAATACGTAGAAAAAAAATTCTATATTAAATATATTGCATAAAATCTTTCACAAATAAAACGGAGAGTAATCTTAATTAAAATAAATTTCTAATAGCCAACTAGTTATAATTAATCAACAACTTATTTCGCATTATCACTTCTGTAGTTCTCCTATTTAAAAAAATGTTCAGTCTGACTGTCGCACTATGGCATCAATGTCTCCACATCACTGAATTGTTGAAAGTTGCTTCTTGTTTTTTGTGTAATATTTCGAACTAGCTGATTTGTTTCTAAAATTTGGTACAAATCGATTTCACTTAGGGCAATTTTATAACATTGTGCTTTAATATATTTATTGTAAAAAAATACCTAAGTTACTAGGAAAACAATATAATTGTAAAAGCTAACCTTGAAATGAAGTCTTTATTAGTGAGTAATGTTTAAGGCAATGTGGTTTTTGAGTAACTAAAGCTTTGCAAAATAGTTCCGAAAATTATTTGGAAAAAGAGATGAAATTTGCACTTAAAAGTAATCCTTATCAGTTTCTACAATTTTAAAAGAACAAAGCGAGGTTTGAAAACGTGCTTAGACTTGCTTAGCATTCCTAGCATGTCGAAAAATCATTAGCCAAAATCCTACCCATTACTTATATCTTCTCCGGCTTACACATATGTGGAATTTTGTTAGTTTAAGGTACTTCAAAAGTAATATTAGGTTTTTATATATGTGTGCATCAAATAACTGGGAATCAGCCAACCCAAAATTTAATTAAATGCTCGTTTAAATGAAATTCTCATATTTTCGTTTTTAAATTATGAAAATTGGCATAAAGTTACTTAACCTTTTAAAACCTGAATTTTTTTTTTATATTTATTTTTTATTTATTTATTTTTTTTTAAATTTTTAGTAGACATTGACTCCAATGATACTAAAATAATAATTAAAATAATCTTATGTCCCCCCGAGGCATTAAAGGGTTAAAATGATTGCTGATGAGGAATACATTGTCTTAAGAGCTTCAGATCAAGGAAACACAGTTACATTATTTTCATTATATTATTTAAAATCACTTAGAGTGAATTATGCTATTAATTGTATGTTTTATATTAATGATAGAATTCCTTAATATAAACATACAATGGATGTTACAGGTAAAAATGAATGTTTAAATCTAAAATATTTATTGTACGATTTTAAATTATTTAATTCCTTCTATTAACTCACACTCTCCCTATATATATCTTGTTCAAATTTTCAATCGTTAATAAAATACTTTTTATTCATCCACTCAAGTTCAAATACATTTTTTGAACTTGTAGTGGATGACACTGGATGTTAATACAGATTTTTCAAATATCAATTCAGTAATTAAATTTAATTTTAGTTTTTTTAGATGCAAGTTGCAATACCAATAGATGGCGCCAGATAAACTTAATAAAATGAATGAAAATTATTCATAAAGGATTTTCTGCAATAGAGTGGGAAAAAAAGTAGGAATTGACTTAAATTTTTTTTTTTTTTTTATATTACTTGTTTTAGACTTAAAAAACACAATAAATATGGTATAATTGAAAATTTTGCTTATTCTCGATTTAACGCATTATCATAAATGCCTCAACAGTTTTACTTAATAGATTACTGTAGATTTCATGTCTGAATACTTTTTGCATAAGTTTCAAGTATATTCAATCAATTACATTTAAAAACATAACATTAACAAACATAACCTTAAAATCATAAACCTTTTACATTCATATGTTAACTGAAACTCATTTCAATAAAATTGAGTATAAATGCTAACAAACATTTCATTTTTTTATACTGGTGAGAATTTTAAAGTGTTTTACTAGTTAATTATATTTGTATATTCCAATTATATTTGTTGGTCAGTAAATATAATATCCTTTTATAAACTGTTATCAGTTTCCTTTTATAAACTGTTTATTATTATTTTTTATGTCCAAAACTAGAAACGTCAGGCGTGTTAACCTAAACCTGTAACGAGGATGGACGACTTATTATACACTGAAGTGACAAAAGTCATGGAATACCTCTTAATATCGTGTCGGCCCTCCTTTCGCCCGGCGAAGTGCAGCAACTCGACGTGGCATGGACTCAACAAGTCGTTGGAGGTTTTCTGCAGGAATATTGAGCCATGCTGTCTCGATAGACGTCCATAATTGGGAAAGCGTTGATGGTGCAGGATTTTGGGCACGAACAGACCTCTCGATGATGTCCCATAAATGCTCGATGGGATTCATGTCGGGCGATCTAGGTGGCCAGATCATTCGTTGGAATTGTCCAGAATGTTCTTCAAACCAATCGCGAACAGTTGTGGCCCGGTGACATGGCGCATTGTCATCCATAAATATCCCATCGTTGTTTGGGTACATGAAGTCCATGAATGGCTGCAAGTGATCTCCAAGTAGCTGAACATAAGCATTTCCAGTCAATGTTCGGTCCAGTCGCACCAGAGGACCAAGTCCATGCCATGAAAAAACAGTCAACACCATTACGGAGCCACCACTAGCTTGAACAGTGCCTTGCTTACAGTTTGGGTCCATGACTTCGTGGGGTCTGCGCCACACTCGAACCCTACCATCAGCTCTTACCAACTGAAATCGTGACTTTCCATTCATCTAGGGACCAACCGATATGCTCACGTGCCCACGAGAGTCGCTGCAAGCGATGTCGTTCTGTCAGTAAAGGCACTCGAGTCGGTCTTCTGCTGGAATAGCCCAAGAAAGCCAAATTTCTCCGCACAATTCTAACAGGCAAGTCCCTTGTACGTCCCACATTGATTTCTGCGGTTATTTGACGCAGTGTTGCTTTTCTGTTAGAATTTACGACTCTTTGCAGACGTCGCCGGTCTCGGTCGTTAAGTGCAGGCGGTCGACCACTGCGCTGTCCATGGTGGGATGTTATGCCTGAAATTTCATACTCTCGGCACACTCTTGACACAGTGGATCTGGGAATGTTGAATTCCCTAACGATTTCCGAAATGGCATGACCCATGCGTCTAGCTCCAACTAACATTCCGCGTTCAAAGTCTGTTAATTCCCGTCGTGCGGTCATCATCACGTCAAAACCGCTTCACATGAATAACTTGAACAGAAATGAAAGCTCTGCGAAAGCACTGCGCATTTATACCTGTTCTACGCGATGCTACTGCCATCTGAAAATTTGCATATTGCTATCCCATGACTTTTGTCACTTCAGTGTATAATGGACGACTTTAATAAGTCGTCCATTATATAATAAGTCGTATAATGGACGACTTATTATATAATGGACGACTTATTGTCATTTGCCACCAACAACCAGAAATCTGTCAACCAACTTTATTGCCCGGAATGCACAAACCACGGTCCACCTTTCTTCAATTTGCCATGTCACACCAACTTTAAATATAATACGTAATTTTCTTGAATGGAGAGATTAACGTGACTAAATTTTAATTTAATAATAAAAAAAAAAATATTTGCCAATAACGTGCTAGCTGATGGCAGGATCCGTATTTTTATGTATTTCTACAATAATTAGACAAATTTCATTTCAGCGAAGTAGTTTTGGTTGTTACTAATGAAAGAATGTATTTATTTATTCACTTTTTATTACTTCATCTATAATAAAAAAAATATATATACGTTAGTGTGTGTGTCCCTCGCTATTTACAAGTTTGTGCTTTTAAATGCTTAACACTACATTTATATCATTTGACCTATTCGGTAAATTTAGTGTGAATTAATAAAAATTTTGCTTTTTCAAAAATGCCGATATCTTAATCCTTAAATAGATTGTTAGTGTATGAAACTTTGCATTTTTACTACATATATTTTTTCGAATGAAAATTATTTTATTTAACTTTCATAGAAAGGGGTTGAAAAAAACACATAAACAGAACATATACTTTAGAAAATCAAAAATAAAGTTAAAATAAACCGCAATTACAAATGTACCACCCACCAATGGTAAAACAAATTGTGTATATGCACTTTAAGAATGGTAAATGTTTACTGTTTGATCCTCATACCTTAATTCCATTAGAACACAAAGGTATAATTTGTTTCTGTAAAAGTTTTGTGAAATAACACAGATGTTTTGTCGACGATTTCATATTGTTTGTATATCGAAACGGGTTGTTAGGAAGAATCGCTTTTATGGGCAATTACTTGTAATCACTGAAGCATAAAACTTTGTTGAACTGTGATTGGAACTCCTGCATCAGGAGTTCCAAAATCACAGTTAAGTCACGTCCACAAATTGGATAAATAAAGCATATATGAAAGAAAGGCTTCACAGTAACAAAAATTATAGCTTTGACATAAAAATCATTTTTAGCAAGTTATGAAAAACCCCACAAAGCATTTTTCAGGAATTCCAAGTCATTGTATTTGAACCTGGATATTAAAATATCTTATGACCGTGTTTTATAAAATTTTGAATGTCCAGTATCAACAGTATTTTTGTTTAGTGTAGGAACTGACTGTTTCGTATTTTTTAAATGTTTAATCTACATTCATTAATCAGATTGCTTTATTATCCGAAGAAATGTCCATTTCGTTCACTTCCAAGGAACTAAATTTCGATTTGCATTTTATTCCAAAATTTGGAGGGTTAAAATGAAATATATCTCAAAAGTGGACTAATCCAAGTTACTTTACATGATAAACTTTTAGGCGTACTTTTTCTTATACCTTTTATAAAACTAGAAGCTCAATTATATAACTTTTTTTTTTGCAAGTAAATGTCGTGCCAAATTTCTGGGAATACCAAGAAATCTGTTTTTTAAAGAAAAACAAACCTACATATATATAATTAATAAATGTATATTTTTAAGTAGAGGAAACTTGAAACATGTTTTCCGAAATGTATCTTTTCTTTGTGTTCTTTAAATTTTACTGATGCATAAACATCCTTTCAGTTACTTTCTACCAAAATATTTTCGAGTAAATTTTCAATTAGAAATGAAATTCCTTCAACTTTTATCTTCATTTAGAGTGAGTAATAAAATAAAATTTGGCGTCTAGTCGAATTCTGCCATTGCATTTACACGCTGTCTGAATCCATAAAATATGAATTTTATTGTACAAATTATACTGAACAAAATTAATTTAATAAAAATGTAAATAGAACTACATATTTAAAGAGAGTTTGTCCTATATGATTAATGAATGTCCCTAAATTTCCCATATGACTCATTTCATTCCAGTTCTAAAATTAAACTTTTATACATCATTATTTTGATTTACAGTTACTTTCAAAATTAAATCAGAAAATATCGTTTCGAAATGTCTTTTTTGTTTAAAATTCTGAAGTTATTTTATAACTGATTTTTGCATTTTATGGCTAAACTCTCTTATTTTGAAAACTAAATCGGAAGAAAAATTCCTTCACAAGAAAACTTAAACGTCAATTGAATATAAAGGTTTTTTATTATTATAAATAATATTATAAATAATTTTAAAAAAAAAGAACTTTTTTTAAATCTTCAAACTAATTTATTCCTCATTTATAATAAAATAGCAAGGGGAATCTATTTCAAAATACTGAACTGTTATTGTATTTTAATCCATAATGAATTTTATTTCATAATTTACCGCTTAACTATCATCTGGTCAGAAGTCTGTATATTAAAACATCGTCTAATTAATTTCATATTGAATTTGTAGTATAGTGTATTAACTTATCTTCTAGTCCTAGCTACCAATAACCTGCATGACCATGTTTACAGGAGTTTGAAATAGGTCGAACTATTTCCGTTTGGGATCCAAGTCATTGAAGTCAAGATAATGTTATTGATTAGTTGCCATTGGGTAATCGGGGCATTAAACTAGTATTCGAACCTAACTAATTACCATTGACATTCGCATTTCCTTTGATGATTTAGGTGACCATATGTCCTTTGAGAAAATATTGGAACATTAGAAGCTGCTTCAGGATGAAATGAGCAACTTGGATACATGGTTTTATTTTACTGGGAAGTGTTCCAGCATAAAATAAAATAAATATTAATGTACTTTAAAGAATCGTATCTCTATTATTGGAAATCTAAAATTATCTTAATAATGAATGTATTTTTGTTAAAATTTCGTAACAAAATGTTGCAATAATACATATTGGCTTTTATACATCTTACATTTATGTACAAAAAGTAAAAGAAATTATCTTCATTTGTCATTATGCTAATTTTTAATGAAATTCTACAATTCATATTCCTGACATTTTTTGTGTGTAAAATGTCCCATTATTGCTGTTATTTTTATTAGTGATATGATTGCACAAATTAACAATTGAGAGTAAATTATTATTTTTTTTTTAGTTGTGTATTATAAAATTGTTTCATTGTTTAAAAAAACATGGATGCTTATCTATGGAATATGCTGAATAGTTTAATGATTTTATGTAATTCGAAAATTTTACAAAAATGTTGAATTACTAGTGTCAACTTTTTAGGTCATTACTATTTCCAAATGGTATGATTTGATTATGCTTATGCTGTCATTTTTCTATCTTGAAAATGTTCATTATTGATTTCTGAGTCTACTTTTTAATTGTATGTACTGAAATATGAAATCTTGTTTAAAGGATTGTTTTTCTTTTAACATTTTCAGCATGTAGCTGGAAATTTCATTTTTATTGTGTTTCATTTATGCATTTCAAGGACGAATTTGTATTAAAAAAATTTCCAATTTTTATCATTAAAACATTTTAAAATAACTTGATATCGTTTCTATTAATCATCGATTATATAAAATTAAAATATTGGCGATGCAGCTGTACTGCAAGCAAAAACGATTTTAAATTAGAATTTTTACTATATTCTTAAAATATTGATTGGAAATTTGAACGAATTTTTCCACTTAAGAATTATTCGATATACTCAAATTAAAAACATTTATGTCATGCTGTTGTCAAAAATATAAAATTTGAATCTGTGAAGCGATATAAAATAGCATCAAAACTTAATTTTTTACTTAAAATAAAATTAAAAATGAGTTTATATACTCAATCCTAAAAACGGAAAAGAAATTAAATATAGGAAGAAAGAACATTAATCGTAATAACTTAACATAATCGTAGGAATACTTCAGGCCGTTGGTACAGTAGCTCCGTCAAACAAGATTATACAATGTTGCTTGTAAACATCCCTTTTGAGGTCGGTTAAATGGGTGCGAAATGATGGAGGGTGCCAGGTGTTAAAAATGAACCGTGAAGATGGGAACTTTTTCCATTTTACTTTTAATATGTATTGAATATTTTTCTTTTCTTCCCAAACAGGATTCGATCCGGTACCGGAGTTGCTGAAAAGGGGAGCCAGGCGTCATAACTGCTGTATTTCCCTCTAGTTTCCGTCTAAGACGAGCTCAACTGAAAGCAGAACCCGCATCGTTCACCATCTGAATGGCTTTTTCCCCTCGCCACTCATTGGAGGAAGTTCCTTTGTGGGCGGAGTAAGAATCCACGTGTTTGTTCAACACCGGAGTCTTTCTCGAAACCAGTCAGTGAGAGGTGAATCCCGTCATAATAGACTCTGTCCTTCTAACCGGCAGTTACCATGTGCGGGGGACGTCTCTGTACCGGCTAATTTGACTGATCGCTTGGAACAATATGGAACTTTAAATCACTGTTGGACTGTGTTCAATTGTTAGACTCATTTCAAACTTTTTGGATAACATGGCCAAATATCTGACTTCGCGTCGATTTTTCCTGATCTTGTTATTTCTTGTAACTAATTCTGGGACATATCTTGCGTTTGATAGTAGTGATGGTGGGGACTGTTTAAGTGACGAGAAAGATGGTGTGGATGAAGTGTCAGTCAAATGCAACGTGAAGAATTTGAATGATGTCTTTCAAAATTTCTCGTCTATTCAGCCTGATCGTGTTGTGAAATTGAAAGTGATTTGTGATATGCACCATTCCTTGGCTAATAAGCCAATTTTTCACTTCGGTGAAGATCTTGACAGCATGGTAAACAATTCCTTTGGATTACTGAAGAACTTACGTGAGCTTGAAATCGAAGATTGTAAATTGACGACTATACCTCCCATGGCTTTTAATGGTGTATCCTATCTAAAAAATCTGACCATCCGATCTCGAAATTACCGTCAAGCAAGAAGTCTCCAGCTTTCAGCAGAAACCTTTTCACAGCTGCAATTATTGGAAAGATTAGATCTCGGTGAAAATAACATTAATCATCTGCCTCAAACACTTCTTTGCCCACTACGGCGACTAGAAAGCTTAAATTTGACCCTCAATAACTTGACTGATGTATCCAGTGTGGGACTTTCAACAGGAAATCGAGACAATGTATTATGCCTTGTGGATGTACAACGTGTACGTTTGTCATTCAACAGAATTAAGGTGCTAACTAGTAAAGGTTTTGCTGCTGTGAATCAACTGAAAGAACTTCGTTTAGATCATAATTCTATTTCTCGAGCTGAAGAATCTGCACTTCATGGCTTGGATAAACTTCGAGTGCTTGACTTGTCTAGTAATCAAATGGTTGCTCTCCCACCTCTGGTACTGAGAAACTGCGAAGAGCTTGTTGAACTGTATCTCCAAAATAACTCAATTAGTGTTTTACCTCCAGGGCTGTTCACTGGCTTGCAACAGCTTCTTGTTCTGGACTTGAGTCGCAATGAGATAACAAGTCACTGGTTAGGTTCCGATACATTTGCTGATTTAATTCGAGTTGCAACACTGGATGCTAGTTATAACCGTCTTACTCAAATAGATTCTACAATATTCCGAAGTCAATACAGTCTTGAAGTTTTGCATTTGGATCACAATGAGATTGAAGTAATTTCAGATCATGCGTTTTCATCACTATACAAGTTGCATACTTTACTGCTGAACAATAATAGATTAACACGAGTAACTCCAACGATGTTTAGTGGATTATATATTGTGAACATGTTATCATTAAGTCATAACGAAATTAGTGATGTACACCCGGATGCCTTTCGTAACAATAGCGCTGTGATGGAACTAAGTTTGGCTGATAATAAGCTGGCTGCAGTACCAACTGCCGTCCAATCATTACAATTACTTCGTAGTCTTGATTTGTCCAATAATAGAATTTCCGACATACATAATGCCAGTTATCTTGGATTAGAGAATTTATACAGTTTAGTTTTGAGCGGAAATAAAATTGGAAATCTTTCCAAAGGTGTATTTGAGGAATTGCCTTCTTTGCGAATATTAAGTTTGGCCAATAATGAAATTGAATATGTAGAAACAAGCACATTTGATGATGTTACCTACCTTCATGCTCTGCGATTGGATTCCAATTTCCTTCCTGAAGTGAATGGTTTGTTTAGTAATCTACATGATCTCATGATGCTTAACATATCAGCTAACCGCATTGAGTGGTTTGATTATGCATTGGTGCCCATTGGGTTGCAATGGCTTGATATGCACGACAATCAGATAGAGTTGCTAGGTAATTATTTTGAACTGGAAGGTATTCTTAAACTTCGTACTTTGGATGCTTCTAAGAACCACATTACCGAAATAGATTCCTCTTCTCTGCCGAACGGCATCGAGATTGTGTTCTTGAATGATAACCATATTAAAACGATCCATGCATTTACATTTATGGGAAAACCAAATCTTACAAGAGTAGATTTGACCAAGAATAATTTAGAAAATTTGGAGGTGAATGCGTTTCGATTAACAGAAGTTAGAAATAGAAAACCTCTCCCTGAATTTTCGATAGCAGACAACCCTTATTTATGTGACTGCAATATGGAATGGGTACAGAGAATTGGCTCGCTGGACGAGTCTCGTCAATATCCTCGTATTGTTGATATAGAAGACATTTCCTGCCAATTATCCTTTAATCGACTGAAGACAACTGTGTCAATTGTGCACGCACATTCCTCTCAGTTCCTTTGCCGTTATAAAAGCCATTGTTTTGCACTTTGCCATTGTTGCGAATTCGATGCTTGCGATTGTGAAATGGTATGCCCAGAAAACTGTACGTGTTTTTATGATCAGAGTTGGAACACTAATATTGTTGATTGTAGCTCGCAAAATCATATTTCTGTTCCTCGTCGGATTCCAATGGATGTAACTGAACTATATTTAGATGGAAATGATATACCTTCTCTCTCTAGCCACACATTCATAGGAAGGAAAAATATGCGTGTTTTGTTTATGAATAACAGCAATGTGCACATGATAAACAACCGAACTTTCAATGGACTCAAATCGCTTCAGACCTTACATTTACAACATAATCTTATCGTTGCATTACATGGATATGAATTTGAACGTCTTGTGAATCTTCGTCAATTGTATTTGTCATATAATCGAATTAATGTTATTGGTAATTCAACTTTCGTTCATTTGCGTTCTTTAGAAGTATTGCACTTAGACCACAACCATATTGTAGAATTTCAAGTATGGAATTTAAACCAAAACTTAAAACTAGTCGATATACAACTTTCTCATAATCCGTGGGCATGCGAGTGTCAGTTTGTTGGAGATTTTACATTCTGGTTACAGTCTCGAACTGATTTGGTACATGATGTGTACAATGTGAACTGTGTATATAATGAAACATTTTCCTTGCCATTGGTCGAGTTTAACATGACAACATGCACCAATGCTTCGGTTGCATCTCCTAGCTTCATACAGTCTTTCCATATGAAGGAATTCACGCCTCTCCTCATTTTAGTTGCTTCAGTGTCTGTAATATTAATTGTGGCTATTGTGCTTATTTTAGTGTATCGAAAGCAAATGAAAGTATGGTTCTTCTCCAGATATGGAGTCCGTATTTTCAATGCCGAGGCTAACGTTCCCGATGATGATAGCAAACTGTTTGACGCTTTCGTATCCTACAGCAAAAAAGATGAAGCTTTCGTTAACCAAGTGTTAGCCGCTGAATTAGAATTTGGAAATCCCCACTTTCGACTGTGCCTTCATTACAGGGATCTTCCGCTCGGTGGTTACATTTCTGAAGCCATCACCGAAGCCATTGAGAGCTCTCGCAGGACAATTGTGATCTTGTCTGAACATTTCCTTCGCACTGAGTGGAACCGTTTCGACTACAAAAGTGCTCACCATGAACTCCTGAAAAGCAGCAAGAATGATCTGATTGTAATTTTGATTGGACGCTTGTCCCCACGTGATTTGGATCCGGATTTCCGAATGTGGATCAAGACCGGTACTTTTCTCAGATGGGGCGACAGAAGTTTCTGGGACAAACTTCGTTATGCCCTTCCCGACATCGCGCTGAGGAAAACCGATCGATGTCATGTAAATGATCATTCGATTGCCGTTCACATATAAACACTAATGTAAATATATTCTTTCATTGTGATCTAAATTGTTATCTGTGAGAAACTTTCACATGCGCATTTGACATGCGCAACTCTAGTAGTGCAAGATGAATCTAGTGCAAAATGACCTGTGTTGAGTCACAATTGTAATATTTGTTTATCCTTCGTGTATTTGGTGCTGTTTCAGTGGATGTGTTTCACGTGGCTATGTGTAGATATGTATAATGTAAGCTTTATTAGTAATGCTTCTGCTATTTGTAGACTGCATTTTTCTTTTCTTTCAAAGGATATGTGATATTAATAGACGTTTCCTCGAAATAAGTGTGATTTTTAGTTTCTTCTAGGGCAGTGGTCTCGTTTTGATATAAGATTGTTTCATATCTTTCAAAGGATATTTTCTTGATTCTGGAAAGTAATGCACACTTACAGAAGTATTGAGGAATTATTTCTTCGAAAGAACTGTTGAAATAATGCACAGAAATTTCCAGTGAGAATTAAAAAAACTATTCCACCATATTAAAAGTTATTGCATTTTGTCCTATATCTGATGTTTAACCACGCCGTATATTATCCCTATTTTCCAAAAGAACTTGCCTGTCTCATCGATGTACATTACAGGTATGGTGGTTTCTTAAATTGTTGTAAATATATTTAAAATCGACTATTATTTTAAATCACTTAATCTTCACCAAAATGTTGCAAACAATTTAATTTTTATTTCATCTTGTAGAACTTTGCAAATTTGTAATGGTAATGGTTGAAATTGCAGCTATTTAAAAATGTCTCAAATATATTTGGTGACTAATTTTAGAAGTGACTGTTTTACATTCTTTAAAAAAATTTTTACATTCATAATATTTTTATCATATAACTTGCAAGTTAATCGTAGGGTATTTCTTGAATCTCGTATGATAATCAGCGAATGAAAACTCGAAAGCTCTACTGCAAAAACAGATGTTGTGATAAATATTTTGATTTTATTGTTACTTAAATTTATAAGAAAATGTTGTATAAAGACGATATTAGAAATAGAAAGCATTTTTAACTATTTTTAAAATGTTGATGTTTTTAAAAATACTTGAAACCACTTGTATAAATATTGGTATTGTTAACAATATGAAAGTTGAATGACATTTATTTGCATTTTTCTTGAAGGTATCATTGTTAAAAATTTGATGCTTAAGTTCAATTTTAATAAGTATTTGAAAATCAAAAATTTTAAACTTTCTTCAAAGAAATGTATTTTAATTTGTTTGATTTGTTTTAAAAAAATCAATTTTCTTTAACAAACAGGAGAAAAAATACAAAGGGAAGAATATAAATGAAACCATTTTATGTCTCATTTTAAGTTAACTAATAACTTAAACTGTTAAGTTTAAGTTATTAGTTTTATTAACAATTTATTTTTATAATTACATCACATTATTTAATGTGTTAATTTTTTAAATAATGGAATATGTAAAAATATGCATAGGAAACAGTACACCATTAAATTGTTTTTCATGAAGAAAATGTAATATTTACATTTATTTACTAAGCAATTCTTTGTTTTCTCCTTTTGCTATTTTTAAATTGAAAGAAAGCAAAATAAACAGTTAAAGAAAATTGGTTATGAAAATTAGGATATGGATCCTATTTTTAAAATAAGGGATGCTTTCTTGTGTATCTCTGTTCACATTTTTGTTTCTATTTGTATTATGCAACCTTATACTTGTTTTATATTTTCTTAGAAACTCTTATTACATTACTATCAATTTTTATTATATATTTTATCAAAATGTATATCTACAGTAAAGTCCAATTTAAAAAAAAAGACAATCACTGAAATTATAATAGAAGCTTATATATTGATAATGCTTATTAGGCTTTCGAGTTTTCATGTATTATTGTAAACATCTGATATTTATCATAAACCGAGAATAGTCTGTCATTAAATTTATCAAGAATAAACATGCTACTTTAAACAATATCATATATCTATAAACAAATGAAAGAACACTAAAACTATAACCCAAAGTTATTTTTTAACATAGTGGAATGTTCAGAAATAAAACTGTTTATCGACCATTACTATTTCAATTTTTATTGCAGTATATTTGAAAATGTAAACTGTTTATCAACCATTACTATTTCAATTCTTATTGCACATCAACTGCATTAACTTAATATGTATGAATATGAAGTAGTTTAGTATTGACTGGTGTACAGCAAAATACACTATTTAGCGTACACAAAACAGTATGTAAACCGTTGATGTGGTCTGCAATTTTTTTTTTAAGTAGTTGAATTTCACCTGTCCATGATGATTCTATGACTTGTAAGTAGTAATTTATTTATTAAAGTTCTGCATCACTTTGATTTTTGTTTTTAATTGCGTACTTTATTTGTGGAAAATACAAGCTTTATTATTAGACAGCTTTTCCTTTTTGGTCTTGGGATTACTAGAACTATATATAATGGTAAGTTGTAAATTTAATTTTCTTATTATTCAATGTGAATATTAGCAATAGAATAATCGGCATTGATCATAAAAAGGGAAAAAAATCCTGATAGTTTAATTTCATTAATGTTAAACGGTTTTCTATTCAAGCTTGAACTAGAATCATCAGAAATACTTAATGGATAATGCATCTTCTGTGCAATAAAAATACGATTTGATATGCATCCTATAAGTGAGGGGAAATTGTTACTTAACAATTATTTGAAATACCAGCACTTTTAACTGTGAAAGACTTCATAGATAAAAAATAATTTGAAAGGATTTTTTTTATGGAATTTGAACAATCTATTTTCTGATGTAAATTAAAATATTTTTAAAAAATTCCATTTTATACTGTAAAGAATATTTAAAAAAATAATGTAAATAAGAAAATTAAAAATTTTTATCTTTAAAGTTAAAACATGGTTTGTGCTGATTTATACATGCGTAATTCTAATTCTTTTTTCTAATTTTAATTCTTTTAGACTAATATTTTCTAAATTTAAGGCTTCCATTTTATAAAGTTCACCACTACAAACGTACTTATAAGTTTTGATTAAAAAAAATAACTACTTTAATAATTAAGTTAAATTATTTAAACAAAACGAACTAATTTATAGAATCGAAGTTGTTTAGTACTTCAATGTGAGAGCTCTACCTTTCATATGTAAAATATGAAATACGAGTTCTTGTGAATTGCGCCTTAAAAGCGTAATGTCCTTAAGCCATTACTTAATGAAGGCAGGGCCTTTACATGTTAAGTTTTTCTAGTTTATTTGGTCCTATTTTTTTCTTGGCAAATGAGAGGTAAGTTCTTTTAATTCAGATTTACTGTAGCAACATTGAAAATGGTGATGTTGTTTGTTAAACCGCAACTTGCTGTTGACTTGTTTTTGCAATATCTTTACAGTAATGTTAAATTAGCATATTTAACGCGAACAATTAACTGAGCACGAAATTTGAACATTCCTTCATTTATTTAAATAAATATACTAAAAGATTTCAAATTTAGCGGTAGCGTCACTGCAACGATATGCAAAAACTCTAATAACAAAACTGGTAGCGTGAAATCATTAATTCTGCTGAATATTTTGAAATACATTCAAATATTAAAAATGCTTTAAAGATGTTGTGTTAGCAAACATAAAAGATTAATGCAGCGTCTTTGAAATGTTATGGTTTAATATGTGGCCGATCTTTATTATTCATCTAAATTGGTCAAATGTGTTGTAGTATGTAAATTCATATTTATTAAAAGCACTTGAATAGCCCATACTTCTAGCACTCGTTGTGTGTAAAACGAGATCCGATGTATATGAAATTTTATTCTTCGAATAGTCATTCAAAATGTGATAGGAATAAATGTATTTTCTTGATGATTTTTTTTATTTGTGTGTATATCTAGTGACAAATGTATTTTTAAAGCACGTTTTTCACAAATTTCTTTATTTGAATAAAAAGCGAAAAACATTAACTTGCAAATGTCAGTTGTTTTAAAATAATTTCTCATCAAAATACTAAATCGTGTGCCTTACGAAGTGGGAGAAAGTATTTAATAACATGGTTTATCAGGGCACCATATGCAGTTCAGAAATATATCTGATGAATTGCACACTTTTTTTATAAGGAATTTGTGTAAATGCTTTTCTCCGTATTCTTCATATCGCGGATAATACGAAAAGCAATTCTTATTTTTCACCAGAAGTTTGTTAAATTAAATATATTTAATTAAACAATACTGAGAAAATGTGAATAGATTGCCCTTTCAAATATTTAAGAATTTTTTTTTCTTGACTTACTGTCCATTGAATAAATAAGTCATTTTAACTCAAACTTTCTCGTACTTCTGCTGTATTAAGAATCGAATTCTCGTATTTTGGTGTAAATACAATTTGTTTCTTCATTTCTCTTAAATCTCCCACAACTAAGTTAATTATGCAAATTGGGTACTATATTACAAACATTGGTTAAGCGTTTGTAAGATGTTTTTCTTGTACTGAGGAATGTCTTATTATATTCAGAAGATTATAATTGAGAACTTATGAGCCGTAATATTAGAATATAATACTTTGTAATTATCAAATTAAAACTTTAATACAAATTTTTATTTGCTCGTTAAGCTTAGTAATTAATGCTTTTCAAGGGCTTTCACAGCTAGGACATTTATCATAAAAGTATCTAGAGCAATATATATAGGAAATTTTGACTATATATATACTAATTGAATTTACATAAATTCAAAAATTAAATTTGTCTGCAATTTCCCTTCTGTTTACATATATAGTTTGTGTCTCTGTATCAATAATCAGAAAATGATTATGAAACTGAAAACTATACTTACGTCTATTGTGTTACGGTTTTCTTTGTAGAAAAATTCAGGTGTAGTGAATATCGCATCATTCCTTAAGTATTTGTTAGGTTGATACTTTATCTAATGAAAATCTTAACTGTTAAGAGTGGTGAAACCTGTTTCACTGATAGAAGCGTTTCCCGACCTTCACTCGTTTCTCCTTGTAAAAAAGAAGGGTGAATGCTTTATCATCAAAGTTCACTTTTTAATCTTCAGCAGTGGTTTGTAGTTTCATAAATCGTTCAATCAGATAACATCTATTGGAAACGATATACATAAAAAAAAATTTACATCACTAATTTTTTTTAAAGACTTAAAATCTTGTTTTTTCTTAATTTTTAAGACAAAAAGCGTATATTTCTTTTTAAAAAAATTAGTCCTGTTTGTTGTAGATAATATTTACACAATTCGCATGGTAAACCAAGTAGGATCTACGAATTGGAGGATTGATATGGATAATTCTATCTCTACGAAATACTTCAATACGTTAAAACTTCGCCATCCTTCGTAAAAAAATTTTTTTTCAAGTGTGGTAAATTGAAGGAACAAGTAATGTTCTTAATCATTTTATAATCAATATAATAGAGTAGTTGCATAAAAAAAAGATACATGAAACAAGTCTTCCCAAATCGAAAAACCAGAAGTTATACATTGGAATTCGTCGTGTAAAATTCATGCCAATGAAATATAATTTTACTTTAGTGGGTCGGCAAGAAATCAATTTCAGGTTTGCAATGCTTTTAAGTGGTGAAAAACTGAAAGAAGTTTATTGTAGTCCATAATTTTTATGTGAAGACGCATGATATAATGGTAACTCCAAATGTCTTGACTAGGAATACGTCTATACAGCGCCATCTACTGTTGTATTATTAATACAAAGTTTCAAAATCTTGAATAAAATAAAAGTAAAAGTCCTGACTTTTGTGATAATATATATTCAAGAACATGCAGAATGACTTTTCAAAACGAGGGTTGGTCAAAAACCAGTCGTTTTTTGGTCCGATTTCATTTAGGGAAAGATATTGTTTACCATACAGAATAAAACAAGTTTAAAAACACGTTTACGTAAGCTATACTTATTTTAGGTATATGAAAATATGGATCGAGTATTTTAGAATTTAAGGTTTATTCCATAAAATTATGCATTTTTTTTCTTTTATTTACGTAAATATATCTATTGCATAAGAGTGGTGATATTTCTATATTTCTGTCAACAAACACGATTCTAGTTATTTTTCTTGGAAGATGCCATTTTAAAACATTGAATTAAGTTTTGAAATAATTGTTACAGATTTCTATATTCACTAACTTGAAAGGCAAAAAAAAAAAAAAAAAAAAAATTGGCCTTAATAATGAAATAATTGATAAAATAATGAACATTTCATCTGTCCCCTTTTTCTTTATAATAATAGTCAATAGAAGCATAGCTAACTGCAGTAATCGGTGGAAGAGTGAAGTACTTGAATCATGGAGTGTTTCATTTACATATCAGATATCGCATCAACAATTTAATTGATTACTGTCTCAAAAATTTCATTACCCTGTTTGTCATCTTTAACGTCCTTGGTATTCAATTTCATTCAGATCTCCCAGTCTATTTTACAAAATCCTTATAAAAAAAGAAAACGATGAACCCCATTACATTAATTTAATTGAAATCCATGGATCTCTTGCAACAATTAGCGTAGGCGAGATGATACTAAAATTCGACTACCCTGCAGTACGTAGCAATTAGAGTTATAAATTTCTGTCCGAACTTCGGACTATCACTTAATGACTGTCATTGAATAAAGATAAAGGACCCTATGCAGCATTTTAAATGAGATATGACAAACCGGTAATCAATCTTTCCTCTATAGAAGGAGATGAATTTTAATTTTTCATTAGCTTTCAATCAGATCAATTTGGTTTATCTGAAAAATGATATATTTATGATACATAGGTGCGTTAATGACTATATTATGAATTTTTAGTCGAATTCCTTTCACGAAGGGTATATGTTTAGTGTACTATGCTCTTCTTGGGAAAATAAGGATTCAAATGATTAATGGCTATATAAAATGGCCGAAGGGAATATATTTATTATAATTGGCAACACCATGGTGAAACTTTTTCATTTTAGATTTTTTAGTATAACTGGCATTTAACATATACTGGTATGCATAACAGTTTAATTGTTAATCGAAATTATATCTGAATCAAAATTTTAAAGTTTCAGCTAGTGATTCATTTACTATATTGAAACATGTTTTATCTTTTGTTATTCAGATAGGAAGGAAATTAGGGTTAGCAAATCTTCGAATATGGTTCGGATACTTTTGAATACATAAATCGCTACAGCACTTTGTTTCCAAACTGGAAAATGGGACGTACATTTTATAGATAACCGTGAATGACCCAAAATAAGTTATTTTAAGTTAACATTTGTAAAATCAAGTTCTCGAAAATATTTCTATTAAGTTTTCTAATATCAGCAAGACCTCAAATCCTTCCTCATTTCAAAGTTAAAACTAATTTTTTTCCCTTACTTCAGAAAAGTTAATATTTTTAGCACTCATATCAGTAAAAAAAAAAAAAGGTAATATGAATTGTCTGGTGTGCTCCAAATCAAAATATTTGAGAATCACGCGCGTATAGCAATATGACCAACTATTGAGTACTTTTTAGGTTTTTGATTTATAAACACAATCTGAGAGTGACGTAATTTATGCTGCCAAATCAAACTTTTTATATAAAATGCGAGCTATTTAAAGTAAATTGGAAGAAAGCTTTTAATTGCAGTATTTAAAATTTTGCCTTCTAAATTTTTCGTCCAGCCTTCTAGCAAGTAGGATACATTTAATATTAAGAACAGATTTATTTTAAGAGACACTCGCATAACGTGTGTAACACAAAACTAAAAATTTGGAAATTTGCTTTCATTTATTTATGAAGGGAGACAAGTCACAAATTAATTAGAATTGCCAAGTAAATTCTATCGTTTATAAATTTAAGAGGCTCTTAACTTTTTATTGTTAAAATAGAGCACAATACCTTTCCTAAAACACTTTTTGTTGTATGATTTTTAAAGTTACGTAATTTAAAGAAATGCATTCTTTTTTTGTATTACTATGAATGGCAATTATGGTTTTATTTCATTTTCAGCATAAAATTGAAGCTTTAATTCCTTTTCTCTTTTTTGTTTCAATGAAGTACTCTTGAGCTTTAAAAAAAAAAAAAAAAACTACACCTCAAATCTAGCTAAAAACACTCATTATACAATTTGTTTGTTGTACAAACTTATATTCTTTTTACCATTTTTAATACCTTTTAATCATTCACATTTAAACTTATTTGTTTCCCAGTTTCAATTTTAAACTTTTCTAATTGCTTATATTATTTTGTGTATTTTTTTAAATTCAAAATATGATACACTAAGATATCAAAGAAAACAAGCTATCAAACCGAATGGAAAGTAACAAGTCAAATACCTATTTTATCACTCAAGTATTAAAAAAAAATTAATCTTCACCTATACCTCGTAATGAGGGTTATTGTTATTATATTTTCCTAACAGGTTACCAACCTAATATAAATGGTATAAGGACAAATAAAACGTATCTAATTAGCTTGACTTCTTTTGGAGGATCCTTATTATTAATAATAAGGACTTCCTCCACTAAAAAGAAATCCGCCTCTTGGAGTAATCTAATTTCTGTTAGCGTTACTTTCATAAAAAATGTCACGCAATCCAAGTTCTTGGGTGTGGGATACCTCAAACAATAATGCAATTGTTTAAGTTCATCAATCAAATATACCTACATTTTATTTTGCCGTTAGACGAAATGAGATTCTATCAGATTTAACATTTTAGATAGAATTACCAAATTCAAAGCATTTGAACTAACATAATAAAGCAAAAAATATAAGCATTTCAAGCAAAATCTAGAGGCCTTTAATGCAAGTGCAAATGTAGGAAAATGACACTCCAACACATTTTTGGTGGTTTGTCAAGTGGGGAAAATCTTTGTGTAACAAGTGGGGTAATTCCTACCTATTCCTATAACAACGTTCTTGGATTTCCTTTTATTGAGAAGCAGATTTCACGCATGAAGCAGACGTAAAAAACCCAACTAAAACTCAAGAATTTATCCTTAAATTGTTTTCAAAGTTCCATGACTGACGAAATTTTGACAGAAACTCCCCTCATTTAATGTCGTTCAGTAGCGATGACAAAACCTACATTACATAAAGCTACTGTGTTAGTCTTGATGGCTAACACTTTGGGATTCTGAACAAAGGACGGTTCGACAAACACCATTTAAAGTTTCTGTGTCTTCATGTGTTGCAAGCACAAGTCGAAAAGTCCTTCAGTTTGTTTAGAAAGGGTAGATACCCTTGCCGCCTTGTTATGGCGTGGTGGTACCACCGAAATGATGTGCTCATTATAAATGGGTAGCGGATTCTTAGGACAAAGGTGAGGAAGCTTAACATTACGTAGTAATCTTGCAATGGTAGAAATGCTATTACGTAATTTTCTACAGCCCGAAGAAAAAATGCAATTAAAAAAAAGCATGTATACGTTTATTTCTATATTATTCAAAATTGCATAATGAGTAATTATTCAGAGAAATATAACGATACGATTGCTCTATACAAGTGATTACCTGCAATTTTAGCTTACTCAAACAACTACAGAAGAATGAAATATTAAATACATTTTTTTAAATAAACGCGATCATAAATATGGATATAAATTCTGAATAAGATTGAAACTAAACTTAATCTTAACGTAGTTGACAGAGCTAAAACAGATTTCTACTGTAATAGATGACAACTGTAGCAGATCAATTCTAATAAATCTAACAAGCATTATTGTAGTATTAGTAGAATTCTTCAAGTGAAATTCATATTGAGTTCGAATCCTCAGCCACTTACCACTGGATCACGAATGGAACAAACTACATCACTGGCATAACAATTATATTGCTCATGACTAGAATCTGAGTCTGATAATCATAAATATCTTTTCCTTTCTCTTCTACAAGGCTTGTAAACAAAACTTTGTTGTGTTGTTTTAGTGTAAGATGAATTAAAATATTATATACAACCGGAATTTAAATTTTTCTTTAGAAGATTTTAAAAAAGACATTCGAATAGGAATTTAACTTACTTTTTGCGAAAAATTGAATAAAACAATTCAAACATGGTAATTGCCTTAATCTAAACTACAAAGAATGACATTGTATGGAATTAGTTATATCGTACTTGGGGCCCGGTGCTCATGTGCATATGTAGTATGCAGCGAGAGAAAATTCGATTTTCACTAATTGGGTGCATTGCAATCACTGCTTATAACAACAAAATATTTCGCATTTACACTGGCTGCTTGGATGGAGTTCTTAGGGATTTCACAATAATACACTCAAATATGGGGAAGTCACCCATACAAATATCTCCCTAAATGCATTACTCCCCTTCTACCATTGAATGCAGTAAATGCTACAGTTTCCTTCTTTGTCAGTGAGAAGCACTTCGTCATTCAAGGGAAAAAAAATTAATTCACATATTTAACAGTGAAATAGTTTTTGAAAACAGTATACCTTGAATATAAATGTTTTTTATAATAAAAAAAATAAGAGTTCACATTTTTTATATTAATAATAATTTTTTTAAATTATATAAAACATTGCTTCTCTATAATTAGTGGTTATACAGATATTTAGCCCTGTATAAATTCGTTAAATATGGACAGAAAATGTCACAATAGCAACACACATATACATATATACGCATGAATACCAAATGTATTCTATTTTCAGATTTTATTTTGGGAACTGAAGTTCTTTTGAAACTTATTCAAAGCACTTCAGTTCCTAAAATAGATCAAGATTAATAATGGTACAATGTTTAACTTTTAAAACTAACAAAATTTACATCTTACTAGAACTCGTATTCAAATACACGAATAATAATAAAATGCACGATTATGACTGACATCAAAATCTAAATGGGTCTGAAAAAATATACTTTACAAGGCAAAATTAGCAGATGGTTGAGATATTTTCTGCACATAAACTCATCCCTTTGTATATAAATAGAAGGGGAAAACAAAACTTGCTTAATTCGTGCACAAACTGTAAAACCTAATATCATCGTTGAGGAAAACAAACCTCATTGAAGTGGGAATATAAAAAAAACAATCTCAATTATTAACCGCCACGAGCAAATGCCTATAAAATATAATGAAGTCACTGCAAAAAGTGATCGCAATCCCGACAAAAAGTAAGCAGTTATTACGAATGGTAACCGAACTTTCGCCCAGTTTGTATCATTTTTCATCTAAATGATATAAGATGTAATAATAGTCTTTGACTAATGTGATACCTCCGAGCTACAAATGTGACGCTTGTATGCTACAGGTTGGCCGTCATTTCATGCTCTTAACTCCGATTATTTACAATCGGGCTTCATTTGTTTCTTTGACCTGGTTATTTCCCCAGATCTTGTCTGGCAGGTGTAATTTCCATTTCTAATGTAGTAATGTAATCCATGTACTTTGTGGCATTTTTTTGATGAACATTTATTTGGTGGTTCCCTCGTCTTCTTCTTTTTTTTTTTTTTTTTTTTGACACCGTTTAATAGCTTGGTATTTTAACCAACTTCTTCAGCAAAATTCGGTTTTTGTTTATCGTAGAAAACTCCTATCTCAAACATCCTTAATTCATTTCAGAAAAGTAGTTTTGAAATTCAAGACATGAATACCACATTCATGTACTTTTGTTTAAAAATTCTATCTATTTGATGATATTGAAGAGTTTAGTTTTCGACCAGAAACTTTATGACGAATTTGAAAGGAAAAAATACCGTAATGAAAATTTTAAATTACTTACGTAAAAGGTATTACTTAAACCTGACCAAAAATTTCCACAAAGTTCAATGCTTCAGGACATTCTTTGATGAATTTTGATTTGGAAAGTTCATTTTTACCATCGCTTAATATTTAGCTGTTTAAACCTATATAAAAAAAAACCTTTCTAATTCGTTAGTAATATAAAAAAAAAAATTTTTTTAAAGACAATTCCTACTTTTTTTTTCACTAGAAATTTTTCACTATTGCAGAAAGTCCTTTATAAATAAAGTTGAAATTTTTCTCTTACATCTGGCGCCATCTATTGGTAGATACATGCAACTTAAGTCTAAAAAGAAAACCAAAAATTTAATTAATGAATTAATATTTGAAAAAAACTGTAGTCACATCAAGTGTCATCCATTGCAAGTTAAAAAAAAATGTATTTCAACTTGAGTGGATAAATAAAAAATATTTTATTAATGATTAAAAATTTGAACAAGGTATATATAGGGAGAGTGTGAACTAGTAGGAATTTAAAAAAGTTAACCAGAAGGTCTTACATTCATTTTATGAAAATGTTTATAACACACCTTTCTAACGAAATAAAGTTATATAATCTCATAGAGTGAAAATGCATGCATATATCCAGAGTTTGTACATTTCTTCCGCCCGCAATGCATTAAATATTAGCTTAATCTTATCACAACTATGTACTTATATTTAAAAATTTCCAACTCAATTGAAGCAATCTTTAAAGTGTGCATCGGAATAATTCCATCTTTTCATAGCTTAGTTTTTTTCAATAAATTTCTGCATACCTGCAAGCCAAAATCTATAATTGGAAAATTTCATTTCATGAAAGGTATTGCTTTAAATTAAACAAAATAATGCCACTAAGTTCATATTGTTCTACTGTACTGTTTGGTTACCTTTTATTAGGAAATCTTATCTATTAAATGGTGTCAAAAGAGACATGTTAAAACCAATCTTGAAAACATTCTGCAATATTGACTTTCTATCTTTTGTAGATGAAAATGTAGCTTAAAAGTTTTTATTTATATGAAAATGAATAATTTAAAGTTACTGGAAGAATTCGTGTAATTTATATTATTCTGCAATGAATTTTAACTTAATTTTTTTTCGATGCTGTTAGAAGATGATTTATTATTAAAATTGA
The DNA here is from genome assembly GCA_021605075.1 of Caerostris darwini. Taxonomy (NCBI): domain Eukaryota; kingdom Metazoa; phylum Arthropoda; class Arachnida; order Araneae; family Araneidae; genus Caerostris; species Caerostris darwini. The sequence goes on from BPLQ01006518.1 coordinate 720,999, forward strand.
TTTCAGAAACTTTTGGCCAAACCTGCTTCATTTTGATTAAAGAACAAATATAAATATTTTTTGAAATTTCAGAAAAAAGCATCTGTTAGAATGTAAATAAAAAAGCAAAATTGTATAATAAATGGAAAAAAGCATTAAAATAGGCATGCTTTTATCTTTTAGAACTGAAATACTGTTGTTCCAAAATACTAATAATATTTTAAATGAATACTGCACTATTGTAATAATCATTTAAAATTTTTAATTATTATAACTCCCATGTGTATGCTAAAGAAACATATTTTTAATGCAAAAAAAAAAAAAAAAAAAAAAAAAAAAAAACACAAAATAAAATACAGTTGTTTCAGTTAACTTGTCATCCATTTCCCCACTGTCTGGAATATATTATAAAAACATGTAAATCCATTTTATTTTCGTCAACAAGAAATGCTAATTTAAGGCATTTGTTTTCTCCCAAAATGAGACCGCGTAGAAAAATATGCATTAAAAGAGTGCATCGAAGTTTTGCTAGGAAGCTCATCAAAATATCTGTCAGAAAAAATAAATTTACTGAATTTATTTTATCTAGTGAAAACTCGCGTTAAATTTATGTTCTAACCCAAAACGAAGAAAGTCTCGTTTACTTTACGTAACTACAGCTACTTTCATGCACATTCTGGGGCTGAATTTTGCTTTGCAGAATAAAAGGCAGATCTGCTCGCATAAGCATCCCCACTCAAACACTTTATATTTTCTACAGCAAGTTTCGATGTGAAAAAATTCTGCGTCGATATTCAACTTCCATAGCAAAAGCTCGTCATTTTTAGATAGTGTTATTCTAAAGAATCATTATTTGGGGAGAATTCAAACATGCAGTCGGAGATATCGCAAAATGAGATTTTTTTTCCTCCTTCAATTTTTTTTTAGATTCCTACATTTATTTTTCCATTTTTCTCTCTGATGCGTTCAAAAGTATTAGTCCGTAAAAAAAATTTTTCCTGCGTGTTTTTTTCCTACTATTAGTTAAAGCGAAGCTTTTTGTTTATTCACCGAGATATTATTTTTTTTTTTATTGAAATTTTTTTTTTTTTTTTTTTTTGTTTTTTGTGGTGATAAGACCTTAAAGATCATTTGTATACTTGAAACGAATTGAAAGCATGTGAACTAAGTCATAAATTACCGAACATTAAGAGGCATTTTTTTTTCTGTAGGAATATTAATAGATTTTTCTTCCGTGAAAAAGACTGAAAACTATATTATCCGAATTAATATTGGCTAATAAATGCTAAATTTGCTCATAAATTTTGTTGTAGAGTTTAAATTTACAGATTTTATTGTCGTTCCCATTCTAATTTATAAAAATTCAAAATAAATTATTAAAATTATTTTATTAAATCCTTTTTGTTTTATTTATCGAGGATCAATTTATTCTGATAAAATTCTATTTCTAAATGTTTTTCTTCTACTGTTATTAATATTCTAGAATTGCATGCTAAATTTAATACAATATTTTAAAGGATTTCTACACATTTTTAAAACGGCATTAATGTAATTAATGTAATAATCATTTAAAATGTTTAATTATTATAATTCCCATGTGTATGTTAAAGAAACATATTTTTAATGCACAAAAAAACACAAAATAAAATACAGTTGTTTCAGTTAACTTGTCATCCATTTCCCCACTGGCTGGAATATATTATAAAAACATGTAAATCCATTTTATTTCCGTCAACAAGAAATGCTAATTTAGGGCATTTGTTTTCTCCCAAAATGAGACCGCGTAGAAAAATATGCATTAAAAGAGTGCATCGAAGTTTTGCTAGGAAGCTCATCAAAATATCTGTCAGAAAAAATAAATTTACTGAATTTATTTTATCTAGTGAAAACTCGCGTTAAATTTATGTTCTAACCCAAAACGAAGAAAGTCGCGTTTATTTTATGTAACTAAAGCTACTTTCATGCACATTCTGGGGCTGAATTTTGCTTTGCAGAATAAAAGGCAGATCTGCTCGCATAAGCATCCCCACTCAAACACTTTATATTTTCTACAGCAAGTTTCGATGGGAAAAAATTCTGCGTCGATATTCAACTTCCATAGCAAAAGTTCGTCATTTTTAGATAGTTTTATTCTAAAGAATCATTATTTGGGGAGAATTCAAATATGCAGTCGGAGATATCGCAAAATGAGATTTTTTTTCCTCCTTCAATTTTTTTTTTTTAGATTCCTTCATTTATTTTTGCATTTTTCTGTCTGATGCTTTCGAAAGTGTTAGTCCGTAAAAAAAAATTCCTGCGTTTTTTTTCCTTCTATTAGTTAAAAGGAAGCTTTTTGTTTATTCACCGAGATATTTTTTTTTTTATTGAATTTTTTTCGGTTTTTGTGGTGATAAGAATTTAAAGATCATTTGTATACTTGAAACGAATTGAAAGCATGTGGTCTAAGTCATAAATTACCAAACATTAACAGGCATTTTTTTTTCTTGTAGGGATATTAATAGATTTTTCTTCCACGAAAAAGACTGAAAACTATATTATCCGAATTAATATTGGCTAATAAATGCTAAATTTGCTTATGAATTTTGTTGTAGAGTTTAAATTGACAAATTTCAGAAATTTACAGATCCATTAAAAGGAAAAAGAAAATCCTAATTTCAATAGAAATACAAAAAGGCTGCAACCAAAATTCTGGAAAAATAAGCATCAAATATAAAAGCTTCAAAAAATATTTTGTGTGGAAATGGATTAAGTAAAAATAATTTTTGAAATTTCAGAAAAAGCACCTGTTAGAATTAAATGCATTAAAAATGCAAAACTGTATAATAAATGGAAAAAGCGTATAAATTGTATAATAAAATAAAATATGCTTTTATCTATTCGAACTGAAATACTGTTGCTCCAAAATAGTAATAATATTTTAAATGAATATTGCACTATTGTAATAATAATTTAAAATATTTATTTATTATAATTCCCATGTATATGTTAAATAAACATATTTTTAATGCAAAAAAGCACAAAACAAAATACAGTTGTTTCAGTTAACTTGTCATCCATTTCCCCAATGGCTGGAATATATTATAAAAACATGTAAATCCATTTTATTTTCGTCAATAAGAAATGCTAATTTAAGGCATTTGTGTTCTTCCAAAATGAGACCGCGCAGAAAAATATGCATTAAAAGTGTGCATCGAAGTTTTGCTGGAAAGCTCATCAAAATATCTGTCAGAAAAAATAAATTTACTGAATTTATTTTATCTAAAGCCAGTGAAAACTCACGTTAAATTTATGTTCTAACCCAAAACGAAGAAAGTCGCGTTTAACTTATGTAACTACAGCTACTTTCATGCACATTCTGGGCCTGAATTTTGCTTTGCAGAATAAAAGGCAGATCTGCTCGCATAAGCACCGCCACTCAAACACTTTATATTTTCTACAGAAAGTTTCGATGTGAAAAAAGGCTGCGTTGATATTCAACTTCCATTGCAAAAGCTCGTCATTTTTAGATAGTGTTATTCTAAAGAATCATTATTTGGGGAGAATTCAAACATGCAGTCGGAGATATCGCAAAATGAGATTTTTTTTCCTCCTTCAATTTTCCTCCTTCCTTCATTTATTTTTGCATTTTTCTTTCTGATGCGTTCGAAAGTGTTAGTCCGTAAAAAAAAAATTCCTGCGTGTTTTTTTCCTACTATTAGTTAAAGCGAAGGTTTTTGTTTATTCACCGAGATATTATTTTTTTTTTTTTATTTTTTTTTTTTTTTTTTATTTATTTTTTTTTTTTTCGTTTTTTGTGGTGATAAGACCTTAAAGATCATTTGTATACTTGAAACGAATTGAAAGCATGTGGTCTAAGTCATAAATTACCAAACATTAAGAGGCCTTTTTTTTTTCTGTAGGAATATTAATAGATTTTTCTTCCGCGAAAAAGACTGAAAACTATATTATCCGAATTAATATTGGCTAATAAATGCTAAATTTGCTCATGAATTTCGTTGTAGAGTTTAAATTTACAGATTTTTTTGTCGTTACCATTCTGATTTATAAAAATTCAAATTAAATTATTAAAATTATTTTATTAAATCCTCTTTGTTTTATTTATCAAGGATCAATTCATTCTGATAAAATTTATTTTTAAATGCTTTTCTTCTATTGTTCTAGAATTGCATGCTAAATTTAATACTATATTTTAAATATATTTATAATAATTAAATTAATAATTTTTAATAATTAAATTAATAATTAATTTAATTTTTATATTTATAATAATTAAATATTATTACATTATTTCTACACATTTTTAAAAGGGCTTATAAACTAAATTAATATTTGTGGACATACATTGAATAACAATTTAATCCCTAGTTAGACAATTCAATCCGATAAAATACAGATATTGTTAAGTCTAAAACACTCGTGCAAAAGCATTAAGGATTGTATGAGAACTCTAGTACTGAAGCTGATCACCATACACCATATTTGTAACAAGCGGTTTTAATTTTTATTAATAATAGCTTCGCATTATTATGCCATCGAGCGTGCCATTTGAGGAAAATTTCGGAGACTTCTATTTCCAAAAGGAAATGAATTGTAAGAACATTTAAAAAAAGGTAAAACATTAAACGAAATTTCAATTTTGATTGGTAGAGCTCGTTTTACCGTTTAATGATTTGGTTCTAATTCAATGTTGCTTAACGGAGAACGCAGCGATTGACCATTGCTCCTCACTTCTTATGTGGTCTGATGGCCCATTGGCTAGCGCTCTGGCCTTTGTTGCTTCAGGTTCCAATCCTGGTGGTGGCATGGATGTTTGTGAGTGGTTCGGAATCCACTTTAAACTATAGGTCCCGGTCTGTTTAGCCCTCGTGTGCACAAGATGACCGTAGAGCGACAAACCAAACTTCAGCTCTCATGATCGTCAGTACATTGTTCCTTAATTGAAGGAAAAAAAAAAAAAAAAAAAAAAAAACAGAGGAAAAGTTCTCCTAAAATTGCAGATCAACTTCAAAGGGCAGGAATGCACGCATCAATAAGTACAATACGAAATGTGGGCCTAAATGGTCGAGTGGCTAGCCTCTCTGGAGCTCGGTACCACAGGTTTCGGGTTCGAGTACCGGAGGTTCCATGGATGTTTGTAGTGGTTCGGAATCCACTTTAAGTCGTACGTCCCGGTCTCATAGGACTGTAAGAGCGTCACGGAGCAAAAGTCAGATTTCTACCTACGGGTGCTCCATCACAACAGAAGCTGCCCCTTTCCCTTCATCCATGAGTAGATCACTCATGGGATGTCCGTCCCGCACTGCAGGACATTGAGGATTAGTCACAACAACAACAATACGAAATGCAAGCAGAGAATTTTATTTCCACGACTTAGTTGCTAAAAGAAAATATTTCTAGGAAGTTGGAAGGAAGACAAAACAAATCTTCTCGAATAAGAATTAATTCATCATTTTTTTATCTGATCGAGAGATAAAGGTCTGAAGAAACTCCATCACAGAAAAGCAATCAAAGAATTTTCTTCCAACAGTGAGGTAAGGAGGTTGTTTTGTACCTTTTGGCGGTTGCAGGAACGTATATTGATATATTAAGGATTATTTAATATTATTTTTTAATGCAGCTGGCAAACACTTAGACAGCTGTCATGGATGCCTTAAGGCAAGTGCTGCACCAACGTTACTACTCAGGGGGTGCGTGTAACTTAAAGATAAGCCACGGACGCGGAGTAACAATTTCCCCGCAACGCTCTACGATCCTATTTGACCAGGACCTACGGTTTAAAGGGGATTCCGAACCACTACAAACATCCATGGCACCGCCGAGACTCGAACCCTGGGGTACCGAGCGCCAGAGCACTACCCATCGGCCATTCATGCCCTTAAGGATTATTTATAGTGCAAAAACTCGATATTCATTGCCTTTCTATAATGATCTTATGCATACAAGCGTTCACTACCAGGCTTTGGGTGTTACAAAATGTTTTCATTCTCTTCCACAATCACCGGTTTCAACCCCCTTGAGCATTTGTTGGTTATTTTAGCTAGCAAAATGAGATTAAGATCCATTTCTAGCAAAAGTAATCTAAACATGGCTCTTCCAGAAGCATGGAATTCAATTATTTCTACACTACCACTGAGAGTAACATATCCAGGGCCGGATTTTCCTATAGGCTAACTAGGCTTCAGCCTAGGGCCTCAAGATCAAGTGGGGCCTACATTCAATTTGTTAGCAAAATTAGAATTACACTATTCTAAAAACAGTAAACACTAAGACACTAAATCGAAAATAAGGAGAAATTCTACACATATGACCAATAAACAAACATAAAAATGTATTGATTAAGATCAACGCGTTCGGCTGATTGGGTCTGTTCGTTTGTATAGACTAGATTGCACCAAAGTAGAGTTGATACGTTCACTGATTGCTATGGCAAGTATTGACGTGCCTTATGCTACTGAGCTCTGGTTTGTTCTTGCATCAATAAAATGCAGATTGGAGCAGACCTATTGATATCCCGACGTTCGGTTCTATTCGTATTACTTCGATAATATGAAATACGTGTTAATGTTATTAGAAAAGATTCTTTTTTTAGAATTACTTACACGATCATTTGATTCCGTGCCACATTTTTTATAAAGATTAGTACCCATCACAACCTGTTTCATTTAACATATTGATCTATATCACAGCAATGATGTATTTTATTATCTCTCATGTAATTTGCAAACTTAAAAATGGGAGGTGAAAGGGCCTCATAAGTGGAATAGCCTAGGGCCACTGTTCATCTAAATCCGGCCCTGACCATACCACAAAACCTGGAAAGTATTATAAAAGACATCCAACTAAGTATCCATTTTTAAATGCTTTGTAACAAAAATTGTATATTATTTCAACTGTACGAATATTTTTTGACACTGTTAGATGAATAACTCATTTGATTTTAACCAGTTTTAAACATGTAAACGAGATTTTACTTTAATAAAAATAAAATATTAAATAAATGTATGTATATTAGTTAGTTTTTTTCAAATTTTTTATTTCGGGGAATTTGTAGGTACTTTTTAAAATATAAATAAAGGTGTATGAATACTTGGTACTCTCACTATATATTCATTTCATTTTCACGTGGAAAAAAGCAACTAATAACATTGTTCTCGTACTATAGCACACAGTGGACTGTATAATTGGGAATCACTTATGTAAATAAGCACACACAATGAAAATTAAATAAACTCATTTATTACATTTAATAGCCATAGCCACTCGCAGCGATGCTGTTTCACTCTTCACGATCAGGCACAACAGTAACACTGCTAGGGGTTCTGCGCACGCAGGCGCATACATACACTGTTTTCGCCGCTAGGGGTATTCACGCGCGCAGGCGCGAACAAACATGTTATATCAATGCAAAAATATCGAGCAAGTGTGAAATGAGAAATTTTTGTGTGTGTTTTTTTTTTATATAAAAGCAGATCAACTACTATTCAAGAGTTTTGAAGAGAAAAACTAATGGTAATTGACTGTAAAATGCAAAATGAATTATCTTATTTTAATACTTGGTGGTAAAACAATGTCGAAAGTCAGTGAATGTTCAGAAATAAATATAATCCTAGGCAAATAAACAAAAAAGTGTGGCATCTGAATCTTTTGTAGTTTTGTTTGTCTTACAAAAATAATCTTGTTTTTAGAGTACAGGGTGATCCAAAAGTAGGGCTAACTTGCAAAAGAAATAATCTGAAAACAAATAAATGCTGAAAAATACTGTTTGGTCATAAATAGTAGAAATAATAATGAAATTTATTGAGTTAGAAAAAAATTGTGGCTTGAAAATGTAAATTATTTACCACCAGATGGCAAAAGTTATGCTTTACGTCGGGGAAATCAAGCATATTAACGGCTAGTAAATATTCAGTATTCCATCCATCATTCAGAAACACAGTTTTCAGACGTCACACCACACTATCTACAGTATTATATAATATTTCTGGTGATATATCATGCACACTTCTTTAATGTTTATCATTTCCAACGACGCTGGGTTTTCAAAGTACACTTTTCGATTCAGATATTCCCACAAGCAAGCATCACAAGGTGTTAGACATACATGGGCATACATGGCGCATTAAGGACTTTAGATACGCCCTGATATAGAAGTCATTTACAGGGGAGAGGGTTCTCAATTTAAGGGTACATTCCGTTTGCAGAAACGAACTACAAGAAGAGCTACTAAGAGCTGTTGTTGTTCCAGCTACAGGAACAACAACGGTTTCAGGAATGACTTTGCCAGCTAAATCTGCTCTTTATATACTTTTTACAATGCCACCTGTTGATAAAAAATGAACTATTCTAGCATTATTTTTTTATAACTTACTTGCTTCATTTCCATCCTTCTTTTGATCTTTGAAAACAAAGTTATTCGTGACTTGTTATTTTTAAACGAGCCATTATTAAAAAATCATAATTTTTTTTCTTAAAGGGAAGGAATCTAAAGTAAAAATAAACACTGCTGTACGCATATAGGAACACATATTTCCCTTTTTTTTCATGCATAGAAACAAAACAAACATATTTCTTACAATTGTTGACTTCATGGCATTGATATTGATTTGTAATAATTCGGCCTCATTCACGGTGCATCACGGCTATATTTAAGCTGAGTTACACTCATACTAAAATCTCACGTCGTAGAACACCAGCCAATCGGAAGTCCATGCTTTCGTTTGTGTGGTGCTCTACGACGTGAGATTTTAGTACGCGACTAAAATCCGCCTTTACATTCAGTTGAAAAGAAAAGGAACTGAATTTCTGTAACACTATTGAAGCAAATTGATCAACATTTGTGTTTTGTGGGAGGAGACTCCACAACCAACCCAATGACTGTGAGGCTATTGTTTAATCTACAATTTCTAAACGGTCTTAGTTTAGTAAGACTGTGATCTGAATCCATAACTTGAGAACCGAATATTTAACTTTCTAAACAATGATTTGCAGTTAAGCATGAAAACTGACGCACAATTACGGAAAATGATATTTGGAGCAGGGAAAAATATTAATAAAGGAATATCCTGAAACTTGGAAAGGGAAAATTAACTTGGTTATCTTGAAACGAATTCTTTATCAACTGTATACGCAATTTTTTTTCTTTTAAAGTAAAAGTACTTTAAAATTATTTAAATATTTTAAATTTTCAAGCACAGCATAAAATAATTCACGGAATCTTTATCTTGAGAAATTTGAATATAATAGTTTTTTTAAACACCAAACATTTAACGAATCAAACCTTTAATTACATATGCCAAATATTATTCTGAAAATATCATATCTTAATTGTGTTGAAATTATTTGCAGAGAAGAAGTTGCAATGTTAAAAGCAAATTAATATTGATGACACTTTACTGCAAGTGTTTAAATAGGCTTCACTCAAGGCCTAAAGGTAGGATACGAATAGCAGAGAGTTTAGTTCTCACTGGTGGCGTGTGCTATATTGCCAGATTTGCTATATTACATTTGCAAACGAATAAACTCGGCAAAATTAGCTGTCTCTTAAATTGCCAGGCGGATTGCCCAATTTGAGTTTTTCCAGAGTTTTTTTTTATTTTTTTCAGAACGACATTCAATAGCAGGGCAATTATATCCCGTCTCTCCCCTTTTTATTACGATGTTGAAACATCATAACCCTCATTCATCGTATCGAATCTACTCCAGAACATAACACCATAATGTGAGTTCTACTCCAAAATATAACACCCTATTGTCGAAACTACTCCAAAACATAACACCATAATATTAGTTCTGCTACAAAACAAGTAATGCTCAATTAATTCCGACATTTCAAAAATCACCGGAATCAGTTTTAGCGTCTCACAAAGCCAAGCGTAACTCAAACAAACACTAATGAATATTTCGACGTCACATTTCACACAGATGTCAAGGACAGTGCCAGCAACCTGAAAAAGAAAAAAAAATTGAACTTCCATAAGCCCCGGGAATTTTAAATTGAAAAGCGGTCTTACTTTTTGGACACATTGAAAAGTTACCAGACACAGTTTATTAAAAAATACATAAAAAATGTCTAATTTAAAAATTAATGTCAGGTAAAGTGCTATAAAATCCGTAGGCGGCAGATGGAAGCATTTATATTTAACATATTGTTTTCAACAATTAGGGATGCATTTTGTCAGTGCTATGCTCAAATAACACACATTATTTAATTGAGCTATAAAACTGAAATATTTTAAGAACTATAACCCCTTTCCATAATTGGCACCCCACAAATATTTCTTATAAGTTGAACACCATCTTGTTGTAATATATAGGGAATCTTGTTGTAATGTACAAGTTTATCTTATATGCATAAAGTTACCACTATGGGCGATTGACTATAATTCTTACAATTCATTTATGTTGTTGTTACGTATCCCACTTGGTAGATATCTAATCTAGACCAAGCCCACGAACCCGTATGGACTCATGGTGGAAGGGGAAGGAAGCAGCTTCTGCTGTGAAGGAGCACCCGTAGATAGAAGTCTGACTTTTGTTCCGTGATGCTCTACAGTCATGTGAGACCGGTACCTACGGCTTAAAGTGGATTCCGAACCGCTACAAACATCCATGCACCGCCGGGACAATTTTCTTCCAACAGTGAAGTATGGAGGTTGTTTTGTACCTTTTGGGGGTTGCAGGAACGTATATTGATATATTAAGGATTATTTATTTACTTTTTTTTCTAATGCAGCTGGAAAACACTTAGACAGTTGTTTGGATGCCTTAAGGCAAGTGCTGCAGCGACATTACTCACTTTGCATTACCCAGGGAGCGCGTGTAACTTTAAGAAAAGCCACGGACGCGGAGTAAAAATGTTCCCGCAACGCTCTACGATCCCATTAGACCGGGACATACGGTTTAAAGTGGATTTCGAACCACTACAAACAACCATGCCACCGCCGGGACTCGAACACGAAACCTGTGGTACCGAGAACCAGAGCGCTGGCCACTCGACCATTCAGGCCCCACAATTCATTTATTCTACGCGAAAGGAAACTGCATGAACACTGGTAATCTAAATGTGAAAACAAATGCTCTACATAAGAAAAACGATCATTTTTCTAGTCTTCCGAGGCTTATTTATTGATTTAAATTTCTTGTATCGTCACTAACAAGAACTAAATAAGCCGAAGTCGAACAAGACAGATTGCACTGAAAAAAAGAAAGAAAATCAATTAAAACCGAAAAACAGATTACTTCTGGTGCAAAATAAATTGTTTAATTTACATGTGATTTGATTCAGTTTTCTTTCTCTTCAGTATATTTTTCCTTTTTTTTTTAAGCCAATCTAACTCTTTTCCCTTTTTTTATTTTAAAGAAATTCGTCTCGGGAAAAAAATAAATATAGGAAAAAAAAAAAATGCACGAGGGGGAAAAAGACTAAAGATAATTTTTCTCTTCGATAGATAAATAGATAGTTTCTTTGGGAACAAACCCATCCCTTATTCCCAACCTAATATATATGCATAAGTGACGCGGCATAAACTTACCGTTTCTTTTTTCCCTTTCTTAAATAAGTTCACAGAGATGACGGGCATTCGAGTGAAATGCCAATACAATGAATGATCTCTGTGGTTTATTTGTATTACAGCTTTCGGCGACAAAATGCATTAGAAAGTAAGAAGGTTATGCACTTTTATTTTAAAATCCGGAAAGCCAAAAAATAAAACGGTTTATTGAATTATTTATGATAATAAATATTTCTCTTGCTCCTTTAGCAAACGACACAATAGGAATCGATGCGGTTTAAACTCAGATTTTGTGGCGCCTATTTTTTTGATAGGACGAGTATTTTTTTTCACCAAAAATAAAGTATCCTATAAAATCGCATTGTTTCTTAATAACGTATGGATAAGAAAGGGGAATAAGATTTTTGAAGGCCTTTATAGGAATGTGATACTTTAAATTCACTTATTACTTTTAAGAAAATTATTGTATAGTATGTTCAACAATTAACATATTTTTTTATTTCAATATTTTTTAATTTTCTTAAGTATGCAAAAAAATTGCTTTGAAATATTTGATTTTGGGTTTGAGATTAAATGTAATACTTATTGAATATATAATATTATTTAAGGCATATAAAAGATTATATAGAGCTTCGGGTCAACATACTACTTAAATTTCTTGTATTATTATTATTATTTTTGGTTCCATCTTATTCTTGGTTCCATACCGTATTTTTATAATACGGTATTTTTTTCTCCCTAGCGCGCATGCTCATAGGAAATTGCGCATGCGTATCTGTAATAATGTTTCCTATGAGCATGCGCTCTAGGGAGAAAAAAATACCGTATTATAAAAATATGGTATGCAAAAACTCTCTAATGATCATTATTTTTAAACTTAAGGTCTGGATAATAACTTTCTATCGTCCATTATTCATATTCCAAATCTTAAAAATCTAATTTGGCTTCAGTTTAATGTTTCTTTTTGAAAGGATTTATTGTCCTGTAATTGTCTAAAAGGATTTATTGTATCTGTAAATCTTTAAAAAATCGAAAATATATATGTGGGAAGTTAAACACTAAAGCAAGCATGTATTTTATAATTTAACTATAGAAGTTATTTTTAAATTCGGAATTTTAATTGATTATTCAATGATATGTCAAACAATTCAATTTAAAACAGTATTCCTTAAGGATATAAATTTGCGAAAAAAAAGTTTAAAAAATATTTCAAGATTTTTTACAATTTTTTCAGTCACTTTATCAAATTTAATTACATAATGTAACATTATTTTTGCGTAATTAAATTACATTCCTTTAAATTAATTTATTTTCTTAAATGCAGATTATTACAAAGTAAATGCAGCATCAGAAAGAAACCCCAAAACTAGTATAATTGTTTATAATAGTTTACCAAAACTATTGACTAACTATTAAACTATTCAGAATAAATTTGAATTCACTTGTATATAAAGTGGAGGTAACTACAGCATGGCAAATTATTCTAAATCATCGTGCCATCCTTTTACTCCAACTCAGTGAAGGAACTCAAATCAATTCACAGAACGAGTTGGAGATGCTTGCGATTCGCAGAAGGACTTTCACTTCCTAACTGCCTCCATCAGAAATTAATTTGACAAGCAGTTCAATGTTGCATACGTTTCTGAAATCACTTAATCTTCTCTTCAACCTGCACGAAATCGGTGGCGATTCTCTAAATCTCTTAATCGATCTGCGACGTCACTCTCACTCTCTTAACCCCTCATAAACGTCGCCCCCATTCACTCTCTTATGAAACGGATCAGAGATTCGCACGAGGGACGATTCGAATAAATTCTCGATACGAGCGAAGAAAGGAGAACCTGAATAAGTGACTCCAAGTACCTATTGTATGGAGAGGGAATCGTTTAATACAATATCATTTGAAGGAATATTTCAAGAAATTTCTATAGGATGCTGTATACTTAGGATATTTGTAAACAGCTTTGAATATAAAATTAACAAGTAATATAAAAAAAAAAAATTTAAGTCAATTCCTATTTTTTTTTCACTCTATTGCAGAAAGTCCTTTATAAATAATTTTCATTCGTTTTTTTATGATAATCTGGCACCATCTATTGGTAGATATATGCAACTTAAATCTAAAAAAAACTAAAATTAATTAATTACATTTAATTACTGAATTAATATTTGAAAAAACTGTATTAACATCAAGTGTCATCCACTACAAGTTCAAAAAAGATGTATTTGAACTTGAGTGGATGAATAAAAAGTATTTTATGAACGATTAAAAATTTGAACAAGATATATATAGGGAGAGTGTGAGCTATTAGAAGGAATTGAAAAATGGAAAAGAATAAAAATTAATGTTTCTTATTTATAGAACTGCTTAGTGCTTCGCGTTGTCTCTCAAATTAAGGGAACTCAATTCGACAAAAGATATGGAACCGAAAATTTATGTGTCCAAGAGCTATAAAGCTGTCTTTTCATTAGTATCGGGGAGGTCGAAAAAGGAGACGTTCTTTCCAAATTATTGTGTCCAAAAAAGTGAGAACAATTTTCACTTTAATATTCCCGGGGCTTATGGAAGTTCATTTTTTTTTCTTTTTTAGGTTGCTGGCACTGTCCTTGACATCTGTGGGAAATTTGACGTCAAAATATTCATCAGTGTTTGAGTTACGCTTGGCTCTGTGAGACGCTAAAACTGATTCCAACGATTTTTGAAATGTCTGAATTAATTGACCAAAGAACTTGCATTCAATTTTGTTTGAGGAAACGTATAGAATGTTATAGAAGGCATTCGGTGAGCATTCCTATATCGGAAAGAAATGCTTAGAAGTGGTATAAACAGTTCAAAGAAAGCAGAGAACGCTTTGAAGATGAAGAGCCTTTGGTCGACCATTCACCTCAACCTACAAAGCTCACGTCCAAAAATTTAAAGATTTGCTGCTTGCAAACCGTCTATTTAGAATTAGAGACCTTGCTGCTGATGTTGGAGTTTCAAAAGCATCGGTCAATTCCATTTTGGGCCTCAAATGTGTCAAATCTCGATTGGTACCGAAAACATTGAATGCGCCAGCTCACACTGCATTGATTTTTCGCGACTTTTTGTGCCACAAATGAAACTCATATCGTTCCACAACCACCGTATTCACACCGTGCTACTTATAGCTATTTCCTAAACTCAAAACACCACTCCGGGGACACCGTTTTGAGTTGAATGAAGAGATTCAACGTGAATCGCCGCGCGCTTGAAAGGCCATCCCTGCCGATGACTTTTTAGCATGCATTGAGGATTAGAAAAAAGTTGGCATTAGTACATTGTGTCCGGAGGGGATTACTTTGAAAGCGATGAAATAAATGTGGAAGAATAAATAAACAGTTTCTGAAAAAAAAAAAATAATTGGTCTTACTTTTTGGGCACAGTAGTAGGTGGTTGCTTACAAAGGTAACGCTAAATCTGCTATATTTTGACCAATTCAGAGGTGGATGATAAAAGTGCACGATCTTTGAAAACAACGACACCATATTTTTTCCAGTAATTGCACAGAAATTAAACAGCTAGTTATTTTCCCTGAGACACCTTTTTAAATATATAAAATTTGTAACAAACTTTTTTATTGATAAAACAGAAAACGAGGAAAATTACAGTAGAAATACAGCTCTATAATAAGTGTTTCTATTTACAGAAAAATACAAATATACCCATATGTGTGTGGGCTTATTAATATTTATTGTAATATTAAATAGATATTGCAAATAAAAATGTGAAAATGTATTTACTAAGTATAACTTTTTACCATAAATTATGCAACAACAACAACAAAAAAAAACATTAAAAAGTTTTTGAATTTCTAAATAACGATAATATTTTTATTTACCTTATTGTCTTAGCTGAAAATTTCTGTCTTACTGATTGTGAAATTAAAATTGAGTGCATAAAAGAAAAAAAAATATGTCCTTCAGGGATTCTTTATCAAGGAAATGAAATATACAATGAAGTGTGTTTATAATAATTAATTTTCCATTTATTCAATTTCAATACTATTCACTGGCTTTCAAAGAGCATCTCAAATGCAAGATTAGCGAATTATTTTTCTATTTAATAATCACTCATTTAACTATAAAATAATAAATGATAAAATAATGCATTATTTAAATTTAATGCACCCCAAAAAATCTACTTACGTAATTTTTTTTTTGTTAAGATTGTAGAAAATATAAAAAGGAAATCATTTTAATGCCCTATTATTATTGCCTCTATCCATATTTTTCCATATCACCCATTTAAAATGAAACTTTCCTTTGAAGAACTATTAAAAGTGTTTTAAGCTTGTTCAGCATAATAAAAAAATATGAATATCCGTGGTAACAATGTTGTCAGTTTCTCCAAGGTTTTAACTGATGAAATACAAAATTGAAAGATGGAGTTAAGAAGTTTTTAAGAAACTGTTTAAAAGCAAATAAGGTAAAGTAATTCAATAGATTGAAAGTTATACAATATGTAGTACATTACTTCCAAATTACATTTAAAAAAGTCAATACAAATTAAATATACTTTAATTAAGATCAATGTATCATTAAATCATTCTCTTATCATATGAAATGCTGTCAGTTGAAAGGCGTTTTCTGATTTTTCTATACTTCATATCTGTTTATTCATTTATTAACTATTAAGTAGAAATAAAAAGCAAAATAAAACAAAGAAAAATTAAATTTATGATTTTTTTAAAAGCTGGCAATAGTATTTGCAATACCGTTGAATACCTTACAAAACAGATTTAAAAAATTTCTAAATGTAGCGTTAAATTACCTGGCTCACCAAGTCTAACATTTAATTTCCTTCAGTAAATATTTGCTAAATATTTTTTTGTAAATTTGTATTACATTTTTATTGTTCAAACCCCCCACCTTTGAACACTTACTTTCCTTTCTCACCCTCCGTAAAGAAAGCAATCCCATTTCTGTTTCTCCCCCACAAAACAATATTTCCGAAAAAGCCATCGATATCAATTATCGAAACAAGCATTGGGGTGCAGGGAAATCCATTCCCCTCATTCGAAAAGAAAAAGTGGACTTTCCCACCATTAGCTGTCGGGGTCACACCATTGCCAGCCACTCTATGATTCACAGTTGAATAACAAAGTCATGAAAAATGGCCACTCTGATCCGATGTGGCAGAATATCTTTTGTTTTGTAAAGAATTGCGCCCTTTTAGGTTCCAACTGACAATTATATGTCACGCCACGGGTCACGTTGTTGTTGTCACGCGAACTCGCCATGCGAATGTGGAAAAAAAAAAAAAAACCAAACGATACTTGAAAGTAGGAATGCACACACCATGGCTTGCAACACATGCCCATTTAAAAATATATATGTATAACTGGTAAGATTTCAGATGTGATTGAAGATTTATACAGGGACCATCTTTAATTTAATAAAATAGTAGCATTTAAATATTAGGAAAACATTTTACTTCATTGCAGATATCTATTTTACAACAATTCTATATTATTGCAGATTAGAAGGTCAGATCTCTTATTTACTTCTCTAAATGTTTATCTTCGTAATTGTTTTTCATCCCCGAGATATTTATTACTAAAAACATATTCCACCTTAAAATTGCGCTGAACAAAGTAGAGATAATTGTTGCTAAATAGTACATTAAAATGCGCAAGGTTGTTTAGAACATCACATATTTGAGAACAAATATTTTTAATCATGGATATGAAAAAAACAATCGATAAATAAAGAACATGACTTATAATTTTTTTTTTGTTTACTTCAAAAATGAAACGCAATACTAAAGCATTTGATAAATCTATATATATATCGAGCATCAGATTCCGTATTTGCTTTATTATTTTATCTTATATTTATTGTGCATTAATAATTGAAATTTATCTATATAAATATAATTATTATTAATAATTATAATAAGTTACATAAAATTATGTCATCCATTATACATTTATTCTATTTATTTAGAATGATAATAAGATAATAAGATAATGAAAAATAAATATAAAATATAAATGTATTTCGAGGCATGCTTATTACATTGATTTAATAAATGATTTTGTATTTAGTTTAATTTTTATAGTAAACTCAAGAGTAGTTATTTATTTATACTTTTATACAATTAATTCTTTTTATATTCATGCCTGAAACTTGTTTATCTCCAAATATATATTTATTCATGTAGGCTTATGTACTTTAATACATTATCAGTAACCATGACTTTTCTTCTCTTTTTTAGCGATGTGTTACGCCGTTAACGTGATTCGAGTGTGCGATGTGTCGCCAAATATTGTAAACAGACATGAAAATGATACTATGAAACTGTTTACCTTTTTGAGGCTATTCTTTGCTGCTGAAACAACAATGTATCGTTTTTAAAATTTCAAAAATGTTTAAAATTTTATTTGTTTAGTATTATATTTACTTGAAGAAAAATAAAATAAAATGTAAAAGTTATTTTCTTTTAATTTTCCAAGCATTCAGTTAAAAAATTTGAGCATTATTTTCATTTAAAAACGATGAATGAATGGACGAGTGAATGTTTATCACTATTTTATGCATGAAATCTACAAGTGAATGGTGCATGAATGTGATTTTATGTCTTCTCATTCATGTAGTACAATTAACATGAGCATTTGTAACTTTAAAACCTGCTTTAAGATAAGCTAAGTGGAGGTCATCTAAATTAAAGTGACATTAATTGTGTATGAATTGTTTATCTAATAGAAATAATAATTGCTGAAATTTCGAGGTCGCCTTTTTTATAGAACCTTATTATTTTAAGATCACTCTTACTGAATGTTACCCATATCATAAATCCACGGGCAGACTGAGGTTAACGGGATAAATTAGGTAAAAGATACAAACAATGAGCTCCATATTCCAAGGCCGCTATGAAAGAAAAATGCCCAACTGTAGTTCTTTGTTGAAGGCAATTTTAAATTCGAGCATGTTCTAGGGGGAAAAATGCTGGTTATTTTTAAAAGGAAACTTTGATGAGGCGATTCGTTCGCTTAGGTTAAACACTAGAGAGCAGCTGCATTCTCTCTCTCTTTTTTTTTTTTTCGATTCAGTTGCTTACCACTTCCCAGTTGTACTTCGAACTCCAGAAGAACCCTGCCAGACATCATAAATTTCGGTCTCTATCGACAGTCTCCACTTTTTCTAACACTAATCACGAGTTATGATACAAAAAGCATACTCCGTTGACCTTGAAAGGTTTTATCAATAACAGATGTTTCTTATTCAAAATAATGATAATCATTTATTGTAACAATGAATTTAAAGGCGTTAAATTTACATGAATTCTTTAAACATTGTTTATGATTTTTTATTTAATTTAATTTACAAATTAAATTTTTCGTTTTAAATTAAAATTTTATCGTTATATTTTTAATTTTTTATCTAGTTAGTCTAAAAATCGTTAACATTTTTTTTATCTTGTTAGTAGCATATAGGATTGCTTTTTAAACGTTAATTTATAAAAATAGGTTAAAAAAATCATTAGGTTTAAACACATCCTACAAAAATCGAATAATTGTAATCAAGTGGAAATTTCTTGAGAAATTTTTTCTAAATGGAAGCTGTTCTTTTATGGGAAAGATAAGCACAAAAGAGTAGAATGAAATATTTTATATCTCGTAAAACAACACAGACTCAAATTTATATGTATATACTGTATCTACAGTTTTAATATTAAAAAAATCGGTTTAAAAAAAAAAAAATAATAAACCTTCATAATAATAATAAAAAAAAATAATAATAATACATGTTAAATGAAATCCCGACGCTAGTAACACCGTAATTCAGTACATATACTACAGTAAACAAACAAAAAACTTACTTTGTAAGTAAATATAAAGAACATTACATTTTTTTTTTTCATAGAGATCCTAAATTTACTAGCAAAAATGAGAATAAAATGCTACATCTTGCAGGAATTCAAAAATGAATTATTTCACAATTAAAATTTTTTTTTCTTGAATGAGTTCAATACCTCGTTATGCAATCAAAATTCTCTTAAAAAATATATAATTTTTTTCCTCTCTAACAACTCTATTCAACAAAGCAAATTAAATTTTGACAATATTAATTTCTATGTCAATTTGACAGCAATTTTCACATTTTCGACTTTCTATCCAGAAGATACTGTCATTCTACTGGTTTTTAAGAAGTCTTAAAATTATTTCATTTTAAACAATCATTTATTTAAGGCAAGCAGAGTTTAAATATTTCCTAGCAGACATCAAGAGAAAAATTTCTCTCATACAAAATTTCTCATTATATAAATATCAGTTAAAGGTAAAACGAATCATTGGTTTAGAAAATTGTAGCAAACAAAATACATTTTTTTATATTTAATTAAATATTATGTAACTTATTTCACAAGTTTAATTAGAAAAATAAAGATTAAACTAATATTAGAAAATAAGAATCCGAGTAAATTGTGCAAAAAAATATCTAACATTTTTCTTATTTAAAAAATGAATCAATATTTTAATATTACATTTATAATTTCATCACTTGAGAATATAGAAAGCCTGATATAATCATTTATTAATAATAATTTCACAAATTTTTCGATCACATTTCCAACTTACGGAATAAGGTTTACGATTAAGAAAGGTAAAAGTCTAAAAGAAAAGGCCGATTTTTTACCAGATTGACTACAAACGTACAATGGTGGCAAAAGTTGTTCAGTGGTGGGTCATTCGAATTTCCTGCAATATTTTCAATATCGCATTTATTGTAATATTGATATACTGAATAATATATAAACTCCTTTGAAATGTTTTAAAATTTTTAAATATTTAATTAATATGAAGATTCATATATTATGGATTATTATAGTATAATGTAATAAATGAAAAAGGTTTTATCATAAGAATAATAATGTAGCGAAGAAAACATATTATATTACTAGAATTGTCACTTTCGGTAAAAGGAGAACATGACTGGCTAATAACGAAAAAATGCTAAAATAAGATAATTCAAAATGCTAAAATAAGCTTTTTGTTACTCACTTTAAGATCTATAATTTTTAAATTATTGATGGCTCTATGTTATAATTGACAAATTTAATTGTTGAGAATAATTGATAGACAATATTGCTAAAAAGTGAAGATAATAATTACTATCTAAAATATTGTCACATATTGTAAAAAAATACAACCGCCTAATTAATGCGAAACACTTGACCATCATTCGTTATCCATTTCTGAAAGTTAATTCGCTAAAACAGCTACCCCCCCTCCCGCCTATTATATATAATACATCCATTCCTCTTATGTAGTTTCATATCTCAATTATGAAAGATCGTTTTTTCATATTTACAATCAATACTCAAATTTGTGTAATGGAATAAATCGCATAAGATTATATTTTGCAAGAATTCCAACTAGTTAAAATACTTCAATAAGATCAATTAAATTCTTAAATTATTATCAATAAAGAAATTTTTGAAGATCACAAACAAAAAAACAATTCACAAAAGAACACATTTTCAAATATATTTGCTGTTCCAATTTTCTTTAACGGACATTACGAGTTCTTAGCAGAACATAAAATTAAACATCTGAAATTTCTTTTAATATTCAAATTGGTAATACTTTCTTTCCTAAAAGAATAGATGATTCATCCTTACAATCATATAGAACAAAAAAAGTAAAAAAAAAAAAAATTAAAAATAGAAAAATAAAAAATTCTAACCGAACATTCTGAATAATAAAAAAAAAAAAATTCGAACACTTCCATCTGAATCACACCACTTTTTGCTATTTATTCTTCTTATTTATTTTTTATTTCATTATTCACTTTAAAAAAAACGGGGATTCTCGTTCATTAACGGGATAACGCGCAAGGATTTATGTGCTTAGTGCATTGCTTACATTAAACTGGTAAGTAAGTTGATTACTTCTCTAATTTCTGATTTATATATTTAATATTTATGCCATTTTTTAATTCCTTTAACAATTATTAGAAAATGTGATAACAGAAGTAGACTATTCTGTTTTTCGCCATGTATTCTTATTGTTTTTTTTTATTTCAGTTAATAAAGATTCACTTAATAGAAACATACCTAAGCTGGTAAGTAAATTGATTTCTTATCTAATTTCTAATTTGTATATTTAATAGTTATACCATTTTTAATTTCTTTAAGATACACGAACACTTTCGAAGGAATTTTTTTGAAATTATTGAAATACTTCATTTTTGTATATATTTTTGAATTGAATTTATCGAAAAACTTATGATTAAACTTTGAAAAGTATCATTATTATTTTTTTTTTAATTTTATGAGCTAAAATAAAGGTAAAAATGGCTAAAAATTACGTGATAATTCAAAATCAAATCAATATTTTTTAAATTTGTATTTATTTGTACTAACATTCTACAGGGAATAGACGTCTGGTAAATTTATATCTTTATTATTTTCTGTTAGTTTAAATGTTGTTGAGACAAAATTGGCATGTAATTCCAAGTTTAACAATTAAAATAAAAAATATTTATGTAGCTAGAATCATTTCCAATGTCTATTCCCTGTAAACAGTTATGAGAAACATTTTTACCAAATTTTGTAGCATTTGCATCAAAATTGCTTGTGTTACTGGGTTTCAAGTGAAAACAAAAAGCATAAAAATTCACTCTGAGAAAAAGCTAAAAATAGATAATTTTAATTAAAGATATTACTTTTAAAAATGTTCTAAATATATTAAAATGCCATTGAATTATCAAGTTCATATTCTTTTATACTTAAAATATTTAGTCTTTTTATAAGTATTTTAATTAAATATATTCAACACTTTTGAATTTCACATAAAAATATCAAATTTAACTATTTTTTATACAATTTATTCTTTAAAATGTGGACAAAAATTGAAAAAATGTGATATTGTTGCAAAACTTGATAATTCAAAAATAAATAAATAAATAATAATGAATAGTTTTCTTCTTTATAGGTATTTCTGTGTTGGGAATATCATTATGTAAGTAATATGCTTTTTCAAATTTATATCTTAATTAGTTACACATTTTTGTATGCTTAAAATTTGTCGACACAAAGTTTTTTTAAAAAAATTTAAAAATTCTTAGTTTAACAACTAAAATAAAAATAATTTATGAATCTTTTTTTATTAAAAAATACATATTTATTTTTCCTTAAAGCTCTGAAAATTTTCTGAGCTCTGTTTTGAAGAATTTAAAATTTGTTCGACATTCTTTTTTACAACTTCCTCCTATTGGCAAAAGCTTTTTAATATGAAATGTCCTGGATTTAAAATATTTAGCCTTTTTACAAGTGTTTTAATTAAATATATTCAACACCTTTGAATTTCACATAAAAATATCAAATTTAACTATTTTTAATACAATTTATTCTTTAAAATTTGGATAAAAATTGAAAAAACGTGATATTGTTGCAAAACTTGATAATTCAAAAATAAATAAATCAATCAAAAATGAATAGTTTTCTTCTTTGTAAGTATTTCTATGTTGGGAATATTATTGTGCAAGTAATATACTTTTTCAAATTTATATCTTAATTAGTTAAACATTTTTGTATGCTTAAAATTTGTCAACACAAAGTTTTTTAAAAAAAATTACAACAAATTCTTAGTTTAACAACTAAAATAAAAATAATTTATGAATCTTTTTTATTAAAAAATAAATTTTTATTTTTCCTTAAAGCTCTGAAAATTTTCTTTAGAATTGAAGAATTTGTTTGTATTTAAAATTTGTTCGACATTTTTTTTTACAATTTCCTCCTATTGGCAAAAGCTTTTTAATATGAAATGTCCTGGATTTAAAATATTTAGCCTTTTTACAAGTGTTTTGATTAAATATATTCAACACCTTTGAATTTCACATAAAAATATCAAATTTAACTATTTTTTATACAATTTATTCTTTAAAATTTGGAAAAAATTGAAAAAATGTGATATTGTTGCAAAACTTGATAATTCAAAAATAAATAAATAAATAAAAAATGAATAGTTTTCTTCTTTGTAAGCATTTCTATGTTGGGAATATCATTATGTAAGTAATATACTTTTTCAAATTTATATCTTAATTAGTTATACATTTATGTATGCTTAAAATTTGTCGACACAAAGTTTTTTTAAAAAAAATTACAACAAATTCTTAGTTTAACAACTAAAA
The DNA here is from genome assembly GCA_021605075.1 of Caerostris darwini. NCBI lineage: Eukaryota > Metazoa > Arthropoda > Arachnida > Araneae > Araneidae > Caerostris > Caerostris darwini. The sequence continues at coordinate 744,644 of BPLQ01006518.1, forward strand.
TAAAAATAATTTATGAATTTAAGACAATTTCTATGCTCTATTCCTTTTATACATATAAAGAAAACTTTTACATGAAATTTCAAAGCATTTAGATCAGAAATATTGATATTCAGATGTTTTGAATAGCACAAAATGCATAAAAATTCAAATATGAAATAGTTAAAACCAATTTTTACATGGAAATGAAAACAAATAAGCATACATAAAAATGTTATTGAGCTTTAAATTCTCCTTTATTATTATAAATACTTATTTATTTGTTTTGTTTTCTTTAAATATCTTCAAACCATTTATTACTATTTATCAACTTGAATTTTTCTTCGACATTAATCAAATCACTGAAATTTATAATTCAAATTCTATATTATTCAAATAACAAAAATTTTTGAAATAAAATGTCCTTGCTTTTCAACTTCCAACAATTATAATACCTTTTAGAAAATTTTAATGTTATCATTATATCAAATAACTGCATTATTTGCTTTAAATTCACACTTTTCAAAAAATTATATTTCTTTAAAATTGTATTGTCTATATTCTATTATCTTGTATTTCACATTTCATTCTTGAATTCTTAATAAAATACAACACTCAGTGTTTTAAATAACGGTTCACAACATATATCCTTTAAAAATGTTGACAAACTTTTAAGTATAGAAAAGTTCAATGTTTTGTTTCACAAACAGCAACATTTCATTTAATATATTTTATTCAAATTCAAACTTTTAAAATTTGTCTTTTCTTTTTCAAAAAAAAAAATGTTTTATTGTTTTTATGATGAAAAGATATTACAAAACAAATCGAAAAAGGTTATTACTGTATAGATTTCCATTAACATACAACAGCAAATGTAAACAAACTATCAAACAAAAACTTGAAGTCAGTTCTTTATTAGATCAAGTGATACCAACAATTTTAACTTTTTTAAGTGATAAAAACATTATTTAATGCCTTTTATTTATATTAAAATAAGTTTTATAGTCAATATTGAGGAAATAATGAAGGTAAACAAATTGAAATTATCATTTCCGGTTACGAAAATCGTACTTCCGGTTCAAAAATTCGCCTCCAAGAGAAGTTTAAACTAGCAGAACTTTAGTTCTAAAAAAGATAGAAACAAATTGGGAAGATATTTAGAAAACTTAAAATACAAGCTTTTCAGAAATGTAAAAATTGTAAAATTGATATTTTGGTCGAAAATCGATATTTGGTCAAAAATCGATATTTGGTCGAAAATCGATATTTTGGTCGAAAATCGGATTTTAAAGGTTCTTACTATTAACTATTGGTTATTGTTTATTATTTTACGTTCTTGTACCTTAATAATAGAGAGTTTTTGCATACCGTACGTTAGTTACCGTAGGACGTCCGTTAGCTTTTTCTCCCTAGCGCGCATGCGCAGTTTCCTATGAGCATGCGCGCTAGGGAGAAAAAGTTAACGGACGTCCTACGGTAACTAAAGCACAGTATGCAAAAACTCTCTAATAATTAGAGAATGTGAAAACAAAAGTAGACGATTTTTAAACTTTCAAAACCTTCATATAATTTTAAGGATCATTTTTATCAGAATACTGTTTTACTTAATTCTCATTTGTTATTTGAATACAGATTTATTTAATTAAAACAATTTATAGGGTGTTTTAAGATTTTTAATCATGAATAAAAATTTTAAAAACTTGTGTTTTTCATTGTTTTATTTTTAAATTATGAAAGGACAAAATGTTACTTATTTAACAATATACATTTTTTATTATTAATTTGTGAATTTTAATGATATGCAAATAAAAACATGCATTTATTGGAATTCATGTTTTAAAACTTGCAATTTTGTTCTAAAAAAATTCCAGTTTTTAATTAATTAAAATATAAATAATTTTAATATAAAATAGTAATTATTATTTCTTTTTTATGATATTATGCCATTTGTATATATTGTTATATTTATCAATGCTCATTTGTATAAAAGTTAGATTCCTCAATATAAAATTTTATAATTTCTTCATTTATTCAATATAATATTCTATTTATTGGTTAAACATATTCTGTTTTTTAAGCATAACATTTTTTTTAAAGTTTTGTTGAAACTGTTCTAGAACTACGATTTGTATCGGTTAGAAATAAAACCATATAAACATTTAAGTCAAAACAAAAGGGTAGAAATTCAAATAAACAATAAATCATATCCTGGGGAACTTCTTATCGCTGTTTATAATATATGAGTTACCACTGATTTCAACAACATGATGATGATTTTTGTTTACGTAAAAAATTGTGTGATGGTTTTTATGTTGTAAGAAATGTGTATATAGTTCGATCATCAATTATGTGGGAAAATGGCAAGCGGTCAGATTCAAACATGGGAGAAAAGTAATTTCGGAAGGGTTTTAACTACAATAAAAATAATTTTCATTTTTAATAATTGAAATTTTAAGCATGCCAAAATTTCCCAATAGCTATTAATATTTCTTTCAGTATTGCTTTGCACCCCTAACAAGTAATGGATTTATCCATTTCCGCTTTTAAAACGGACATTTACTTTTCTGGCCGGACTATGCCAGTAAAACAGACCCGTTGCCGCTACCTGCGCCGTTAGTGTGGAGGAAGGGTAATCCGATGGAGGCATTCTTTTAGTCGCTTTTTTTCTGAACGAGGAGACTCGATGGCGATTGTGACAATATGTACAAAAAGTGTCTCGCATCGATAAGCAGGCTGCCGATGGGAATTTCCCGGGTTTTCTACCATGTGATAAGCAAATGCAGAGCAGTTATCCATAAAACTACCCAGAAGACTCTATCCTCCATAGGTGGACTGTTCGTGGGAAGTATAAATGGTGCATTAGGCCCACTGATGTTAAACACAAAATAAAAATATATGCAAGTAGTAATTTCTTGGGACCTGAATGGCCTAGTGGCTGGCACTCGGTACCACAGGTTTCGGGTTCGAGTCCCGGCGGTGCAATGGATGTTTGTAGTGGTTCGAAATCCACTTTAAACTGTAGGTCCTTGTCTAATATGACTGTAGAGAGTTGGGCGTAGGGCTGACAACCCTACCCCGTAAAAGAGAAGACATCTCATGTTTCGAAATCTGCCAGTAGGCAGACGGCCTTGGCCCACCATGGGGCTGTTGCGCCAATGATGATGATGAATAATTTCTTGTTTTTAAGTTCGCTGCTAAATAAATTTAAAACTGTTCCTAAATAATTCATGATTATTTTTTCTAAATAATTGTTCTTCGTAACGTCTTATCGTACTTCTTAAAGAGTCATATGGTACTCAATATAAAAATACCTGAACTTTTTTCGTGAAAAAAGTTTTATATTTATTTGTTCCACTCTAAGTTAAATTGAGTATAATAGATAAAACTTATTAAAAAAATCAAATATATTGCTAAAAACTAGTTTATATGTTACAATGTTATTATGAGTCAAAGCGTCATTGAATTTATTAATAGTTGGCAGTTATTTAAACGAAATCTTTTTATAGTTCTCTGTTATAAATTATTAAGTTTCTCAAATTAAAATAATTTTAGATTTGACATTTCATTTTTTATTGAAATTATACAATATTTCTTTTGGTTTTACTAATTAATATTTAACATGTTTATTAAGACAAACCTTAAGTTACCAAAACATTAAAATAATAAATGAGTGAAATGTAACTTAGCTATTATTCAATATGTTTTTTTAGGTGATTTTCCCCAAATCGGAGGATGATAAAAAAAAAAAAAAAAAAAAAAAAATATTCAAAGCTTATATGTTATACTACTTTCGTACAAAGCATGAATCATTGACAAAAAAGTACAGAATATTTTCCATAAATTTGCTCTTCATTTATATCAGCTGATCTGTCTATAGACAATAAACTATATTCAAAAAGGAACACATCCATTCATTAAGAATACACACAATCACACTACTCGCATTTCCTTTTTAAGCGTTTTTTTCTCCCGTTACAGAGGAAAGTCCTCCCCACCCCCAGGAAATATTTCTTCTCTTTTTCGAATATTCTTTCATTTGTAAGAATTTTATTAGCTGACTACTTTCTTTCAATTTTGTACATTTACTTGGAACAACTTGTCATTTGCCAAGCATGTAATTAAGCATTTTCCTAAACACGCCAACAATTAACATATGAAATACGGAATAACATTGTAACATATAAAATACGGAATTGGTGAATTTTTGAGTTACTTATATGTATATATATTTGCATAAAATTATCAATAGGTAAAAGGGTACCTGTTCCAATATTTGATGTGCAACATCACGAGTAACACTTTCTTCTTTGAATTTATTATTATTATTATTAAAATTTAAGCTTCTTTGATTATGTTTAGAATCTATATTTTTTTTCCTGCAGCATAAATGGATATCTTGCTGAAACGAGAGGAAGGGAAAATCAATCTCGACGCATTCATGAAGAAAGCAGTGATGCAAACCTTAGGTTTGCCTTATGACGAAATAGTTGCAGCGCAGAAGTACTGCGATGTTGACTCATTGTTGACACGCGTACAGAAGCGCATCGGAAATGAAGAAGAATCCATGAGGAAAGCATTGAAAATTATCGCCAGCGTGCACGGCGTGCATCGCCTTAGACGTGAGATATTGCGGGAGTCTCTTTTGCCTCTTGAAGAAAATGAACTACAAGATGTTGGAAGAGTAACAACCCAAGTGATTGAAGGAGATCCAGATATACCAATTCTGGAGAACTATATTGAATGTTATACTACTTTGTTTCAGGAGTATAAGAATTTTTTTTTTAATTAAAATGTTAAGTCTAAGAATTTTCTATTTCTATTAAGTTGATTAAATTCCCAATAAAAAGTTATTAATTACTTGACTGGTCATTTGTTCTTTTGAGAGATGAGATTCATTGCTGAAGACAATTGAACTCCAGTCAGATTACAAAACGAACTAGCCTCCTTACCATAGAACATGCATGTGACGAATAGAGGCAATTGGCATTACGGTGCAATCAACAAAGCCGTAGCACTCAAACTAATAGCACTCAACAATAGAACTCAATGGGTAGCACTCAAACTCTTTCCAAAACACCGCGTTTTCTTTCAACATTATCAGCATTGATTTTTATTAATTTAATAATTTTAATGAAAATTTAAATTTTTTACTGAAACTTTTAATTAATAATTCATTAAAACTTTAATTATTTATATCTTTTTATAAAAAAAGTTCTTCGTTTTCGCGAGTTTCTCAAAATGTTCATAAAAAAAAGAGAAATAAGGATCTTCAATCATCTTTCTAGTGCTGTGCTTAAAGTTTAAAAAAATTTTTTTTTTTTTTTTTTTTTTTTTTTTTTTTGCAGTTAAATATTTAAAAGGTATAAGTTTACTAAATTTAAACTTGAGTGCTGTAAACAGTTTAACTCCTCAAAATTACTATAGTTTAATAACTTAAAAGGCTTAAAAATAATCAGGAAATATTGACCTGATGTGGTATATTTATAAAAATAATTTTTATTGAATAATTTTATTTATTTTTAATTTTTATTTAATTTTTTTATTATTTTAAAATTAAGTTTAATAAATTAAATTATCCTTCAGTCACTACAGGAAAAAATTATTTCCTGATTGTTACCCAAGATTTCTAATGAAATAAAATAAACAAAATATTATATATTAATTTAATCGAAGAAACTTGGTTTAAAATTACTTTTCAAACTCAGAAGAATTATTTAAGAGTTTTTTTAAGTATATGTAATGCAAGGCATAAAAATATTAAAGATAAATTGATATGATGTGGTATATTTACAAAAATAATTTTTATTAAAATTACAAAATTAAATTATACTTCAGTCACTACAGAAAAAAAATTAATTTTACTTATTGTTACACAAGATATGAAACTTTCTAATGAAATAAAATAAACAAAATATTATATATTAATTTAAAAGAAGAAACTTGATTTAAAATTACTTTTCAAACTCAGAAGAATTATTTAAGTTTTTTAAGTATATGTAATGCAAGGCATAAAAATATTAAAGATATATTGATCTGATGTGGTATATTTATAAAAATAACTTTAATTGAAATTACAAAATTAAATTATCCTTCAGTCACTACAGAAAAAAATTAAATTTTACTTATTGTTACACAAGATATGAAACTTTCTAATGAAATAAAATAAACAAAATATTATATATTAATTTAAAAGAAGAAACTTGATTTAAAATTACTTTTCAAACTCAGAATTATTTAAATGTGTGTAATGCAAGGGTTAAATATAATCAGAAAATATTGATCTGATGTGGTATATTTATAAAAATAACTTTTATTGAAATCATAAAATTAAATTATCCTTAAGTCACTACAGAAAAAAAATTTTTTTTTCTTTATTGTTACCCAAGATCTGAAACTTTCTAATGAAATAAATTATACAATATAATAGAAACTAATTTAATAGAAATATCTTTGTTTAAAATTACTGTTAAAACTCAGAAGAATAAAAGTTTTTTAAGTGTGTATACAAGGTATTAAAATATAATCGAACACTTTTTGAAATGAATGGCATCAAACTCTTTAAGTTCTTTCTCAACTTTAACGTTGTCCTTGAAAATAATTAGTTTCACAAAGATCTTATAATTTAACTATATAACATTTAGGAGTTAAATTAATTACTCTTTCCATAAGAATAAAATTTTATGTATTTCTGTAACAATTAAGGGATAATTTAATATAATTGCCAATTTCTACATATTTGATTAAAGTTAGTCTTCATTGAAGAACTTCAATAAACTCAACTGAAATTCTCTATCTACGGAAAAGTGCTCGGATTTTTAAAGGCATTTCTCTTGGTAGGTTTCATCATCCACCCTTTCAGTAGTTAGTTTATTTTTTCAATAGTCCTTGGCATCGACAGAATCTAGCGGGCATCTAATTGTACCGAATTTAAACTTAACTTCTCTTATTTTTAATTTTTAAATTTTTATTTTGTATTTTACTTTTATTTTTTTTTTCTAGCATTTTTAATTTTTTTTTTTTTTTGAGTACCATTTATTTAATTTAGAAATTTTATTTTGTCATTTTTTCATGACTAACATTAAAGCAGCCAATTATAATTGTAAATTTTTTCTACGAATTAAGATGAAGAGGTTAAGGGGTTATATCTCCATTGGTACTCCGTAGTCGGTACGCCAGTTGCCAGTTTTATCATGCCTTTTTCTCAGGACTGCCATTGTAGTATGCTCGTAGAATGTGAGATCTATGATAAAAAAAATAGTACATTTAATGCACAATATTATTATTGATAATTTTCGAATACAGTTATGAGTTACTTTTTGTACCAATTTTGTGATTCTAATTCCTTACTTTAAGTCTGATAGTATCTCTATCACATAAAAATAAACACGCTTAAAGAAAATGTTTAAAATTTAGTATGAACACCATAGCAGTGGTATACAATAACTAATATATTTCTAGGGTTTCAAAATTCATACTGTCTTTTTCCTAGTAATTATTTTATAAAGTCAAATTTGATCAAAGATTGGGCATACATTAGTTTTATTTAATTATTTAAGAATACTACATTCATCTAAGCTGTTATTCCACAATGTTGAAAAAAAGATCCAACATAACGATACAATAAATATGCAACTCTAATTTCTATCTTTAAAATTTTACAGAAGAATTTTGCCTATTTTTATTAGTTATTTGAAGCTTTTACTAAATATTTCAGTATAACTGAATTTTTATATAAATGATACACTAAGTTATTCAATAACTGAAGTTGTAATTGTATGGCTTTGGAATAAACATTTTGTCTCCTAAAATCCAGTATATATGGACGTAAAATGCTTTTGTAAAATTTTTATATATGTCTCAAGATATCTAAAATGAAATAATGAAACCACAGAAAAACGAGATTCAATGGAAAACTAAGGGATCTGCAAGGAGAGTGACAAAAATGTTGCAGATCTACAGAAAAAAAAGGACGAAAGAAATATCTTGAAGACAAAAGCTCTTCAAATCGCCTTGGGAAATCTACGAATTTTCTCATTCGAGCTAAAAGAAAATATAAATATTTCGAAAAGACTTGATAAAAAGAGAGAATAAACATTTTTGTTCGCGTATTTGGAACTTAAATAAACACTAAACATTATTTTAAATAAAACATATGGCATATTCTTATTAGATAGTATTAGAACATCTATTTTCTTGTGTTATTCCAAATAAATATGTATGCTATAACAGAGCAGTGTTCAAAATTTCTATAGCTTAAGAATTCTAACACTGAATTCTAAAAATTCTGACACTGAATTTATATAACTCTGGAAATTACTTTATCTTCTACAGATTCATCATTATTTATAAACTGCATGCACCTTAACACTGCATTTATGAAATCTCAGTGACATTATATCAAAATAATATTTAGACGTAAAGAACCAAAAATGTTTGTTGGAAATTATTAGCTCACTTTTTACACCTAAAAGAAAAAAAAAAGAATTAAATCAATTATTTTTAACTATTTGAACGTAATGTTATATTGTATGATTTCATTTCATTTGAATGGGTAAAATATGTCCTGCTTCAGAATCAAGCTTCAAGGACTTTGTCACTAGGTCTTTCTTTTCATAACTAAGCTAGGTTTGGTTGGTCGCTCTATGACAATTTTTTGCACACTTTAGGCTAATTATACCGGGATCTACTTGTTTAAAAAATTGCATTTTTTTAATGCAATGGACTACAACACTTAATATTGATAGATGCTGTAATTTTATGTTATGTTGACAACTATGATAGAAAATCACTGTGATTTGCTAAAGTATAAAATCACAAACTATTACAGTAATTTGTCAACAAAAATTTGTTATGATTAGTGGCATATTTTTCTGTTTAACTGTGTTTTAATGTGAGTAATGACTGCTCCTAAATTATGCCAAAAAAATCTCAATGATATTTTATCACCGTCAAACCCGATCACAGTGGCAGTAAAATCAGCATGACAAATCACAATGGCATGGATTTTGACCTATCTCTACTATTTATGCTGCTAATTTTTTTGTTTGTCTTTCTCTCTTATTTTAACTGATAAGTTCATACTTAATGGTATAATATATGCTTTATTTTTATTTTTCTATGTGTATTCCAATTATAAATGATTATATTTCTAAGTTGAAATCTAAAGCACAATAAAGATTTTTTTTTCATTGAATACTAAATGGATATAAAAAAGAATCCTTAAGAAATTTTAACTTTACATGACTTTTTAACTATTACATGACTGATTATTTTTTTCTTGAGATAATGTAATCGGTTCTACAACTCTAATACGTTAATCTAAACTATAATGAGTGTTATATTGCTATTGCTATACGATACAAAATATCTAAAATGTAAAACTTTGTTTTACACAAAATAATTTTATAAGATTTCTACACACATGAATCTAATAGAACTCATAAGCACTTATTTTTTTTATTGATGTAAGATTTTATAGAACAATAATAAACTTTAATTTAAATGAATTAAATTTTTAAAGCAGAGAATAAGAGGGTTCAACATTTTTTTATTTCAGTTTTCTTTAAACCAGTATTCCTGACGAAGAATTTTGTTTTTGGAAATGTTTTATTTGCTTGTAGAAAATTTACAATTTTGATAATTTTTTTAGTAATACTAAAATGTCTTACTCCTTTTGAACAGTTACTAAGGTAAACCAGCATTTCTATAAACGTTGATATAAAGGAGACACTTAACTAATTAAAAACAGTAGCTTCATATTCGTAAAAATAAATAATAGCCTACATTATTACTTGCCAGGCCATTAAATTGTAACCCTGCAGAATTCGTGAAGGTAGTTAGGTTTGCTACAAAAGTGTACTACAATCAACAATGATATACTAAAACACAGAAGTTAAAAACTTAACCACAGATGTTTGAAAGGCAGTGGTTAAAAAGCTTTCATAATTTTAATAAACAACCAGTTTAATTGTTAATTACTTTTCACTATAGAAAACCACTGTCTTATTTATTAATGTAGCATTTTTCTCACGGGAAGATTTTTGGCATTTCATTCCCAGGGGAAGAATGTGTATTCTTTGACAAATACATAATAACGAACCATCACTCAAATTTGACAGCAGACAAGCAGTTTTGTGGGTAGTTATATTACATGCATTAGTGAAAACAACCTGTCACTCAAATCTGATCGCAGATATTCGTTGTCATTTATAATGAGACTCATGAAATTAGTGAATGTCTGTGCGACCTTCATAGAGCGAAAAAACTACAGATTGAATATGGAGTGCACCATGAGTTGTCCCATCGTGAATGGTGATCGACCATGAGCTTGAGAGATGCCTACTCCAATGAGAAGTGAGGGAAGCTGGTGGATTTTCTTAAAGGGAGATTTTTGGTAAAGAAAGGAGAGAGTTCTGTGACAGGTCGACTAGAAGTGTTATTTTTCTTTTTTCTCTGAAGTGACTGCGTAGGCCATAGTTTCCATCTGTTTTTCAAAGTGAACCCCTTGTGGTTTCGTTTATCACGCCGTGTGATAATTACTGCCGCAGACTACTATTACTGCCAGGCAATCAGATTCGACGTAGACTCGAGAATTCTGAAATTCTCTGAACTTGGAGTGAACAGTAATTGTAATTTAATCGTGCACTTGTGATCAGATTCTATTTTTCATTTTTCATTTTTTTGTATAACCCAGAGTTCATTATATATATATATAGCGCTTGTAAATAAAAATTAAAGTGTTCCCTTGAACTTGAAAGTGGTCCTTTTCTTGAAGCCGTTATAGGTCTAAAATAGGCCGAGACGTTATAATATATAACACAATATGCCAAATTAGCCCGCGAAATTGTGCTGTATACTTTTAAATGTCCCGTTTGGACTGCTACCAAAAAGGTTTTGCAGGCAATATCGTAAAAAGCAATAAACATTGACATTAGGAAGATATTTAAGTAGGAAACGAAACTTTTCCGCTTGTCGGTGCCAAATAAACAGTACCACAAATACACATTTCATATTCAGACATTAACTTTTTTGTTGTGAATAATGTTTTCTTTATTCTATCATAAGTAGGGTTTGGCGAGAATTTATAATTTTATCTCACAGTGCATTTCAGTTCAAAGTTGGAGTTTATTATGTCTGCTTACGTATCTGCTGTATGTGTATTTTTTCTGCTTTGTATTCGAGCATTCAAGTCAAAGCTTCCCTAAACACAAAATGCGCCTACTAATAAACATAGTTATATAGTTATATTTTATTTTTATATTTTATCTTATTTTTGAAAAAAAGAAACCAAAATTTTTTATTCAAACTCTCGAATTTTTGCTGTTATGATACTGATAAAATCACATTTATTCGAAACTGGTTTTTGATGTAGATCAGGTCTCTCGAAACCTTTTTTGGTTACAAATCATTTGGATAAAAAACTATTTTCCAGATGGTTATTGTACAGGGATGTTTGAACTATTTTCTACAGGGATCGTACACAGAGATTTTTGAACCATTTTCTACAGGGTAGCACAGAGAAATAATGTAGAAAAATAAAACACAGAAATAGAGCATAGAAATAGAAAATACAGATAGAATATAGAAAATAGCATAGAAATATTTGAACTATTTTTTATAGTATGGGAATGTATGAATTTAACAGAATTTCTATAACACGAAACCAAACGAAAAATATACAAAATATTTTATTTCAGTTGTATTCTTCAATTGGCTAGCGCTCTGGTCTTTGGTACCACATGTGGGGGCATGGATGTTTGTTAGTGGGTCGGAATCCCCGTTAAATTGTAGGTGTCAGTCTAATTAGCCTGAAGTGTGCACAAAATGACTGTAGGGCGACACACCAAATGAATGGACAGTGAAACGAAATGTTATTATAATGAATGGTACAGTTACATTTTGGAACTTAACTGGTGGGAAATTTATTGTATTAATGTGTCATACCAGCCTTCATACAGCCAAGATTGAAGGACGATCGGCATTCAGTAGAAAGTGAATGAACGATATTAAGACCAGTTCTGTTACAAAATAACCTGTCTCATACCAGTCGTCAATTTGATTAAGTTACATCACATTATTTTCTACATCAAAAACTTCGTATTCTACAGAATACTATATATACCACAAACAATCCTTGATGAGATAGGGGTAATAATAAGGATAATTGTCTCGAATTTATGTGTCATCTGGGTGAAAACACAAAAACTCCGCTGTGAGATGCTCTATAATCCAAGCCAAGTCTTATCATTTCTGAAAGTAGTGCTTGCACCGCACATCATCTTCGTGAATCCAACCTCGTGTTTTCCTTCACTAATCTGGGGAATTTCCATTGCACCACGAATGTTGGATCTGAACGCCGATTGTAATGATAATCGAAAGTATATGCAATTCTAAACATAAAAAAAAATTATTATAGTATGCGTCTTGTTTATATGGGCATTGTTTTAGGGAGAATTGGTTACTGTTGTCGTTTGATGACCCTTTTTAATGGTTCTTACTGACTTATTATTTTTTAAAAATCCCTCTCAATAATTAATAATTTACAATTAAATATTTCTTATTAGTTTATTTCTTCTTATTTTTTTTCATGAGCTAATAATTCTCTAATTAAATAGATTTTAAATCTTTCTTTTCTTTTGAATAATTATTAAATAATTTTATGGGTAGCTTGTCAATCGGTCCAAAATAATTAAATTAGCACAAAATGAATCTTTACCTGTGATTTAAAACGAAAGCAAATTTTAAAAGTAGTTTAATTTATCTTCTGATTATACCTTTTAGCTATATGGATTTAATTTAATTTTGTAGCTAACATAAAGTTTCTAAATTTTCAAGTAAATGATAAAGTGTCACTTATAACGAAAGATGTTATGAATGGTTGTCTTTCAACAAAGTGAAGATGGAATTGCTAGTTTTATATTATACAATAAGACTGATTATCATAGGTAGTAATTTATTAAAATAGAAAAGTAACAACCACGAGATTATTTTTTCAGTCGAGATTCATTTTGACTTTTCTAAGATAAATAAATTAACTTCATCTTATTAGATATTACCTTTATTTATTAGATATTTAACTTTATGTAACTTTTTTATGGACAAAATCATACGAAAATCTCCGATACGTCTCTAGAAAAATATTTCAGTTTTAATTCAAAATTTAAGCATATTTAAATTCGAACTTTCCCAGAGGAAAATGGAAGATGAAATTAGTTTAAGATAAATACTTATTGATCGAGTGAAAAGCTATTGTGATTATGGCTTAACTTTTAAAATTATGTTATTATGTATGTAATCCCTTTCATAAACAAACTAATATATGACTAAAAGCATATGTCAAAGAATATCTATTGCGTAAGAATTTGTGGTTAACATGAGTCGATGAAATCCACTGATTTCACTAAAAAATGGCCTTTCGATGTGGTGTTGCATTTCAGATGACCAACAATATATGTCGTACATGTAGTTTTAAATATCCCTATTTAAGTGATAATAAATATCTGTTCTTAACATCTTTTTTGAGGCACTTTTTGAGGAATTTTTACACAAATAAATATAGTCAACTCATTGGTAACGTAATCAGTTAGTGTGCAGAATACACTGTACGTCAATTATTGCACTCCAAAAGGAAGAGATTTGATGACGATTATGTCTTTCATGTGTGGATATCCAGACTGCTTGAAGGGAGTTTTTCAGGTTTTCTGCTACATAAAATGCAAAATTTGGAGTAGTTATCACTAAAAGCATCCATCCGTAGGTTGGCTTTTGGAGCTTACATAAGCCATTTAACGCACAATTGAAATGGCATAGTTTTCAATAACATTAAGAAACTTATATTCGATTTATCATAAATTTAATAAAATTTATGATAAATAGAATATAAGTTTCTTATGTATTGAAAACTATGCCATTTCAAATTATTTATGAGAAATAATTTATTCATGTTCTTCCATTACATAATTAGTTTTTTAAACATCTGAATTAAAAAATGAGTAGAAAATGGATTGAAAATGAATACGGCTATCTGTATTTGAAACACAAATTCCAGCTTTAAAATATATATATACATGGATAAAACTACTTTTTGAACTTTTCTAACATACCATATGCTTATATTTTCTCTTTTCGTGTTTTATGAATTTCTCTCGTTGGTAGTTTATTTCTACTCGAATAAGGAGCTAGTCAGTATCACATCTGGAAATTTTCGTCCGACTCAGAAACACATCCATGTGCACTTTATTTCTAAAGGAACTTATGCTTAATCCCGGAATTAACTGCATTCATAGAACTAATTTCGGATGGAATATGAGCTGCTTGAAACAACTAGAATAGGTGATTGAAATAGCGTCGAATCTATTTTACTGCAGCAAATCAATCCCAAATATATTCCCTTTCCATCACTCAAATTAATCCTTCATTCATCAAATTCATAGTACGAAGGCTTAGTGTGTGTAAGCGTTGCAAAATTTACCACTATTTAATTGGATACCATTGACCATATGAACTGAGAAAGAATTATGTTAGAATTATAGAGCTGCAGATTAGATGCTGATAGACCATGCTTCAATTCAGAACTTTTACAGAAAATATACAAGAACACATTTTGAATACTTTTATAAAGAACAACGTACTCTTTTTTAAGAATTTCAAGGAAAATTTCTCTTTACAATTTTTGCAAAGGAAAAATGTATTTAATAAAGGAAGAGAAAGGGAATAGCTTAAAAGCTACCACGGAGACTCAGATTTATAGAGCCAATATATATATATATCGTAATATGTGAACTTTATTATAAATAGAGACATACACTGAAGTGACAAAAGTCATGGGATACCTCTTAATATCGTGTCGGCCCTCCTTTCGCCCGGCGAAGCGCAGCAACTCGACGTGGCATGGACTCAACAAGTCGTTGGAAGTCTTCTGCAGGAATATTGAGCCATGCTGTCTCGATAGACGTCCATAATTGTGAAAGCGTTGATGGTGCAGGATTTTGGGCACGAACAGACCTCTCGATGATGTCCCATAAATGCTCGATGGGATTCATGTCGGGCGATCCAGGTGGCCAGATCATTCGTTGGAATTGTGCAGAATGTTCTTCAAACCAATCGCGAACAGTTGTGGCCCGGTGACATGGCGCATTGTCATCCATAAAAATCCCATCGTTGTTTGGGTACATGAAGTCCATGAATGGCTACAAGTGATCTCCAAGTAGCTGAACATAAGCATTTCCAGTCAATGTTCGGTCCAGTCGCACCAGAGGACCAAGTCCATGCCATGAAAAAACAGCCCACACCATTACGGAGCCACCACCAGCTTGAACAGTGCCTTGCTGACAGTTTGGGTCCATGGCTTCGTGGGGTTTGCGCCACACTCGAACCCTACCATCAGCTCTTACCAACTGAAATCGTGACTCATCGGACCAGGCCACGGTTTTCCATTCATCTAGGGACCAACCGATATGCTCACGTGCCCACGAGAGTCGCTGCAAGCGATGTCGTTCTGTCAGTAAAGGCACTCGAGTCGGTCTTCTGCTGGAATAGCCCAAGAAAGCCAAATTTCTCCGCACAGTTCTAACAGACAAGTCCCTTGCACGTCCCATATTGATTTTTGCGGTTATTTGACGCAGTGTTGCTTGTCTGTTAGAATTTACGACTCTTTGCAGACGTCGCCGGTCTCGGTCGTTAAGTGCAGGCGGTCGACCACTGCGCTGTCCATGGTGGGATGTTATGCCTGAAATTTCATACTCTCGGCACACTCTTGACACAGTGGATCTGGGAATGTTGAATTCCCTAATGATTTCCGAAATGGCATGACCCATGCGTCTAGCTCCAACTAACATTCCGCGTTCAAAGTCTGTTAATTCCCGTCGTGCGGTCATCATCACGTCAAAACCTCTTTACATGAATAACTTGAACAGAAATGAAAGCTCTGCGAAAGCACTGCGCATTTATACCTGTTCTACGCGATGCTACTGCCATCTGAAAATTTGCATATTGCTATCCCATGACTTTTGTCACTTCAGTGTATCTTCAATTTTTGTATAAAAATAAGCAATGCAACGTTTATCAAATTTGAATTTTAAAATTGACGTTAGAACATATTAAAAATACACACACATGCTTTTGCAATAAAGATAATGATAGAATACAAAATTAGAAGTAAATTCATAGTACAAATATATATATATATATATATATATATATATATATAACAAAGTAAAACGATACACATACATACATACATATTAAAACCTCTAAAACTGCATATGATTACTACAGACACATGATAAAATGCACGTTATATAAAGACTGGATTTTGTGTGTTCAGAGTTTTAATGTCAGGTGAAAACAGAATAATGAAGGAAACGTCACCAACCATACCAAAACAATAAAAAACATGTAATTTAAAAAGAGAAGTATTTAATCATGATTTACCAGAAGTTATTACATCAAGAAAACACAAAATAAATCAAAAATAGACAGCAGAAAAAATTTTTGAGAAGAAAAAAAAAAAAAAAAAAAAAAAAAGAATTGATCATGAAATATTTCTTTGATAAAATAGAAACTAAATAAAATTTGTTGAAGAAGTGAATACCAGGAATTTACTTTGTCACGTATTAACATAAATTTCAATGCCATTTGTGTCTATTGGACGTCTCTATTCTAAATTAGTACTATAAAAAAAACCAAACAAATAAATGCTTATTTAAGAAATATATCCCAATAGTTTGGAAACAAGTATGCCCCCAAAAGGCTTAGAAAATAGAACAACTTTAGCATATTAGGAAAAACTGGCAAATCTGAAAATCTTACTACTTGCTTTTAAACAATAGCAAGACAGAGAGAAACACAGCTTAAGAAAGTAGGGCATTACATTTAAGAAACATTTATATAACAAAACAAAATATTGATATTCTGAAATTTGGAATTTCAAAGAAAGTAATGGACTCAATATAATATTTGAATATAAAAGGGCAGAAACAATTAGAGAAATGTTTTTTAATAAACCATTTTAAAATTGTTTATGGCACGAAAAAACAGATGTACATATAACACAATACTATTGTAAGTAGTTTCATTAGTTCACTGTTTTATTATGTTACTGCCACCAACATTTCACCGTTTCACCAACTATTTACTGGAAGTATAAACATCCGGTTTCAAGGCGGAAGTAAACGAATCAATTACTCGATAAGGGGTACTAGTCAAACAATCAATCTTAAAAAAGTTTGTTATTTGGGAATTTTTTCATTTAATTTTTATTTTCATATTAAGTAAGTAAAAATTTTAATTTTTAAAAATTAAATTATTTTTATTATAAATAAAGCCCATTCGAAAATACATTTCTCCCTTATCACACCTTTGTGTTTGAATCCATATGATTTGGGCACTTGCCAACTTTCCATGGGAGATCTGGCCTCACAATATATGTAGGCTGTGTTTTTTTAATTAAAAAAAAATGTTTTTTTAATTAAAAAAAAATGTTTTTTTAATTTTTTATTATTGTTTTTTTTAGTAGCTTTGAGTATTTGTGTTTATAAATATAAATTTCATAAAAATAATCCTGTAAACACCATTTATTATTATATCAAATTTACTATTTATCATTTAGTTATGCTACTATCATAACTAAAATTAATAAAATACTAAACCCGAAAAAAATTGATTTCTAGTTTTCCCATTTCCTTATTTAAAAAAATTAATTAGAATTAATTATTATTAAATTTATTTATTATTATTTCAAAAATGGTATCACTTCGTTGCGTTTGTAGAGCGAGTCACAAATAGAAATGCGATCCATCAGATTTTCTTTCGTTAAATCGTGGGGCCACATACATCAAAACGATTTGTGTATCCAAGCTTCAAAAAATGCTCGTGGATATAGGATTTTGATGTTTTCAACATTTCTGTTAATTCACATGTCATACAACGCAGGTTATTCTCTATCAGTGTCTTAATCTGATCTTTATCTGTGGTTCTTGATCTTCAAGGTTGAAATAACCAGCTTTAAATCATATCACAGCTTTCAACTACAACACCTTCGCACAAACAGCGTAGATCTTGTGTGGCTTTTCCGTTAAAAAAAAAAGAAGCATCAAATGCACTTTGTTTGCTTCCACTTTCAAAGGCTTATACGAGTAACAAAAATTAATGTATTCTAAACAAATTTGTATAATAAATATGTTTGTATTACCATCTTTTAGAATATGTACTCATATTTGTTTTAAATTATTATACTATATATATTATAGTATAAATAATATAATTATTATGGTATAAATTATTAAATTATTGTAGGATTCATTTTGATAAATTACTTCCAGTTTCAAGTTGCCTTATTTTTAATATGTTTATTTACTATGTTTTAAGACGTGGGTAGATATACAAATACATAAAAGAACCGAATTTTTTTAGTATTTCTTTCTGTTTGCTCGCTAGAAAGTAGATTTCTGGATGACTTAAACAATTTTTTTCTGAAAAGGGGGGAGGGAAGTAGAGCTTCGGAACTACTGATTTAAAAAAAAATTTTTTTACATTATAATTCAAAAATATATATATGGTTTTCGAAGGCTGGGCACTTTAACCAATCACCATTTAGTCATTTGCTGGACAGATACGTAACAGAATGAAACATATCTATTATTTTACACAAACACCATCTGGGTGGTTCCTACTCTCCTTTTCTAGATCAACAGAAGGACTTTCCGACATGCATATTTATTACACCCTTAATAAATTTAGCGTAAACATAGGAGATTTTGGTCCTCTTGTCAGTTCCCCTAGGCTGAAAACTTAGTGAGTTGTTCACCAGGTGCTACGGCCTTTTTTGTCATGTTATTATCTCTTATGTCTATTATAATTGTTTTTACCAAGAATTATTAGGTTGGTGCATAATTATCAGACGTTTTTAAACGATATTATCAGGCGTTTTTAAACGATATTATCAGGCACTCTTGAAAACGATTTATTATGAAAAAGGAAACAAAAATTCAACAGTAACATTTTTAAATGATTAATCAGGAGCATCTACTTCAATAATTGCTTCCCATTTCCTTGGAACACGGTCGATTCCACGGGCAAAGAATTCACGGTTCTTGGAGGCAATCTATACTTTGATATCCGCTACTAAGTTATCGAAATCTTCATAAACTTTGTTCGACTGCCAGTTCTTTAGCTACCGATTGATGTGGTACTCGATAAGTGCTTTTGTGGCAGATGGATAGGGAAGAAGTTCCCAGCCCTTATTGGCGATGCATTCGGCAGCAAGACGCTTAACATATGGAAGCGTATTATCGTGGTGGAAGACGATACGGTTCGTTTTGTGCAGTCTTTTAGTTGAATGGTTCACATTGAAGTTGTCGACCAGCATTCGAATTCTCAAGCTTTCGTCCCCTTCCACGGCTGCCAAAAGTGCCTGGTCATCGAAATCTGAAGGTCTCCTTTGACCTCTTCCTGACTTATCTTCCAAGCTAGTGTCGCCAGATTTGAAACGGGCAAACCATTCCCTGCATCGACTTTTGTGCCCTCACCGAAAGATTCATTGAGATTGCGAAATGACTGTGCTGCTTTCCATCCTTTCTCAAAGTGGTACAGCATAATATGACGAATATGAGTATGATTATCGATATGCATTTTTATAACCTAAACAAAGATATTTTCATTCATGAATTTATAAAATATTGTAAATTTTTATTAAAATATAGTAGCCCAAAGAAACGCCTGATAATTATGCACCAACCTAATATTAATCTTTTAATTTGCAAAAGGTTAAATATTTTTATTTTTCTCAATATTAGCGGCTACACTAATAGACAACTTTACTTGGCTGAAATATTATTTTTGCTTAGATATACGGGTGTTAGTTTAAGACCATATATTGTTATACCTTATTATGCTAACCATGACAAGTATTCAGACAGTGCATTCAACAATTTGGCATCGGAGAATCTTTCAGAAAAATTGCCCCAAATTAGTAGTGCATTTAAATAAACAATTTTCTGCTATTTAATACTTTCTTAAGAACCCTGAAATCAAAATATCAGTCCTAATAACTTTATCTTTGAAGTCTACTGTAACATTGTACTAATATTAAATGAATCTTATTTTTGATAAATTTTGCTCAAAAATCTTTTCTCTGCATTCTACAAAAATACCAAAATTATTATTAGAAAACCTATTAGCTTTTAAGATGATCAAGCGTTTAATCATAGTATTTTGCCATGTACGTCATGAAAAGCATATTTAAAAAAATGTATCGAACATTTAACATTATATTTTCTATATTTCTGTTTCAAAAGGAACTGTTCATGTTAAAAAATGATAAATAAAGTAGAAAACTAACTGAAATCTAAACGTTTTACGTTTGGAATATCTATAATAATACTATATACTACTAGTATAAACATTAGCTTTGTATGCTATGCCTATTTGAGGTATAGCTTTGTATTTCACTAACGTATGCCACAAACAATCCACATTGACTTTGATCGAACTTATAGGAGTAGCTGTCCCATGCTTTCATGCCGTATGGATGAAAACTCTCACCAGGCACCCTGACCCACTTTAGGCTTGTTGCTGTATGCTAGCTGTTCATACTTGTCAAAGTTTACAGTACATTTTTTGAATGGATTCCTTTTAATCCGTGATGCAAATCATGGAGTATTAGTTCTGATTTGCACAATGGAAAACTTTCTTTCAATTGGCATTTGTTGCAGTCTTCCAGACAAGGTATAGACATTTGTTGTAGTCTTCCAGACAGGGTAGCCGAATAGGCATTTGTTGTACTTCTCCAGACAGGGTAGCCGTATTATAGAATAGGGCTAAGTATCTGTTTATATAAAAAGATTTTATTTATTTTACTCTGGTAAGAGGCGACTGGTAACGCTTTCTAAATATTTTCTCCGTGGAAAAATTCGTAGCGAGTTTATTTTCTATAATAATAATGTCATTGCTAAAATATTTTCTATTAGTAAACAATAAAGCCTATTTATGTTAGTCTAATCTTATTTCCTATTAACTTTTTCATACAAAGAAATATTTTAATGCATCCAAATCCTAAAAATAAACTACGTATGTAAATATATTTGAAGCAGCTTTCCATGTATAATTTTCGTTCATCTAAAATTCAACTGCACTGAGCGTCTCTTATAAACATTAGAACATGAAAATTACTAGAACATGAACAAATCCTGTAAATTCTAATCTTCGTTAAATTATCTCTTTTAAGTGTAAACTTTTCATACTCAATATGATGTAAATTATTTATGTTTGACTTAAAAGTTAGATGCTCATTATTTATTGATATTACGTATTTTTAGATAGTTTTTAGTCTATTATTATTTTCTAACGGCATTATAACAAAAACGTTATATACATAAAAATTAATAATACTTTTTATATTATATTATATTATACATTATTAATGCTTTTCATAAATAAAAAAATCTTCTCTTTGATATGAATAAAAATGTCTAATAACAATAAATTCTTTTTTCTAGAAATAATTTCTTTTTTCTTATTTTTTTCATTTTCATTTTTTTATATCATAGCAACAAAAAATCCTGAACGGTATTTAAAGGGAAAAAATGTCACTCCACGTACACTAATGAAAATTGAATCACATGGTCTTAGAATAAAACATATAGCACAAAAAAGTGGACTGTAAAAAACAAGTCTCTTTTATTCCAAAACCAAACGCACACTGGTGGTGTTACATTTCTTTCTCCCTCCAGTCAGCTCACGCCCACGCAGACAGGATGTTTACATTATCGGGCGCTGAATTCCACTGTGCACGTGGAGCTATTTATCCATGAGGCAATACTGATTATCTTACTTTTTATTGATATTTATATAAACAAAAACAGGTTTACAAGTGAGGTCTATTCAGATGAAAAATTTGTTACAATTACCACATAATCAATTCGTTTTTTAAAGCATCCACTTCAATTTACGCCACAAACGAGAATCCAATCCAGGCCAAATTGCGCTACAAGGTCGAATTTATAATATAAGTAGACATTCACTTCAACTTACAATTGCGAGTTTACAAGCAAAGCCTTCACTGCTACTAAATCCCCTCGCTTAAAAACGATATTATGAAAATGTTTATAAAAGCAATTTATGTGAAATTAAAATTATTAAATTGAATTATTAAGTGAATTATTAAAAATACTATTAAGTGAATTATTAAAAATACTATTAAGTGAATTATTAAAAATATTAAATTGAATTATTAAGTGAATTATTAAAAGTACTATTAAGTGAATTTTTAAAAATAATATTAAGTGAATTATTAAAAATACTATTAAGTGAATTATTAAAAATATTAAATTGAATTATTAAGTGAATTATTAAAAATATTAAATTGAATTATTAAGTGAATTATTAAAAATATTAATAAGTGAATTATTAAAAATGTGAATAGCTTATGTCGTTGTTTATCTTTTAATACCGAATTCCTCTTCTAGTAACTAATTATTTGAATTCACTAGCAGACATCTATGTTAAGTAATGCTACTTTCACCACGTAAGCTCCGCAAAGACATCTGTGTGATCTCCAAAACTAATAAGACAATGGGTGAGTGAAATTTCCCCAAGGCGTCGGAGCAGATGTTAAATCACTCTCTAACTAGGTGAAGTAGAGCTACAATAAAAATAAGCAAAACGGGGAAAAAATAGCACGCCCAAAAACCAACCTCTGGTCTCGTTTACTGATTACAGTTAACACAATGACTCGATTTTCCTAGGAAAGCCGTTAACATAAGCGCCTTTACAAATGACCAAACGTCACGTTTCACACCAGAAGGTGGTGTTCATCGCAACTCCAGGGTTACCACAACGTTGAATTATTGCCTGGAATTTCCTTGTTCCTTCCTGAATGCTTATTAGATGAAACACGAAATTGTCCGCAGAAAAAATTCGAAAAGAATTATAATCATAAGATTAGTTTATAGTTTTGAATGCTAATTTATTTAAAGCTACTGAAGTCGTTATTCTAACCTTTTTTGCTTATTCGTGTATCGTTTATTTAATTTTATTTTATCCTTTTTTTAAAAAAAAAAATTGACAGTATTTTTAACATGAACGTGCAGCTGAAATAGAATCTAAAGTATTCTGTTTACATTTTAGAGTAAAAATTCTTCGAAAAGTTTCGTTCTTATAGTTTCTATGAAATCTCTTGTTTTTAATAAATAAATAAATATTTAAAAAAAAAATCAGATTCGAAAAAAAAAAAAAATTCTTATTTATAGTGTTAAATCTTTTTCATTTTTACTTTTACCTTTTATACAACCGTTTAAAAATTAAATTTTAAAACAACTTAAATTTAGACAATGTCATTAAAGTGACAATGCTATTTAAAGGAGAAACTGAGAAAAGCTATATTTGGTAGAGTGAAAATCAATTTAAATAGTGCTTTTACTATATGGTATAATACTGTGTTCAAAAAGTAAGACCACTTTTCAATTTAAAATTCCTGGGGCTTATGGAATTCCAATTTTTTTTTTCTTTTTTAGGTTGCTGACACTGTCCTTAACATCTGTGGGAAAATTGACGGCAAAATATTCATTAGTGTTTGAGTTACGCTTGGTTTTGTGAGACGCTAAAACTGATTCCGGCGATTTTTTAAATGTCTAACTTAATTGAGCAAAGAACTTTCATTCAATTTTGTTTGCGGTAATGTATAGAATGTTGCAGACGGCATTTGATGAGCATTCTTATATCGGAGAGAAATGTTTAGAAGTGGTATAAGCAGTTCAAAGATTGCAGAGAACGTGTTGAAGACGAAAAGCCCTCTGGTGGACCATCAACCTCAACCGACGAAGCTCACGTCCAAAAAATTAAAGATTTGGTGCTTGCAAACCGTTGATTTACAATTAGAGACCTCGCTGATGACGTTGGAATTTCAAAAGGATCGGTTAATTTCATTTTGGGCCTCAAACACGTCAAATCTTCATTGGTACCGAAAACACCGAATGCGCCAGCTCCCACTGCATTGATTCTTCGTGACTTTTTTGCCAAAAATTAAACCCATATCATTCCACAACCCCCGTATTCACACCGTGCGACTTCCGGCTATTCCCTAAACTCAAAAGACCACTCCGGGGCACCGTTTTGAGTCGATTGAAGAGATTCAACGTGAATCGCCACGCGCTTTGAAGGCCATCCCTGCCGATTACTTTTTAGCATGCATTGAGGATTGGAAAAAAGTTGGCATAAGTGCATTGTCTCCGGGGGGGGATTACTTTGAAGGCGAGGGATTAAATTTGGAAGAATAAATAAAGAATTTTTGAAAAAAAAATAATTGGTCTTACTTTTTGGGCACAGTAGTATATGCTATTTAGTGGTACTCAGGCATAATCACTGGTCTCAAAGTTTTGTCATATAACTCGCAACTCTCTTGAAACAATAAGTAATATAAAAAAAAAATTTTTAAGTCAATTCCTACTTTTTTTTAACTATATTGCAGAAAGTTCTTTATAAATAATTTTCATTCATTTTTTTAAGTTTATCTGGCGCCATCTATTGGTAGAGATATATGCAAATTAAATCTAAAAAAACTAAAATTAATTAATTAAATTTAATTACTGAATTAATATTTGAAAAAAACTGTATTACCATCCAGTGTCATCCACTACAAGGTCAAAAAATGTATTTGAACTTGAGTGGATGAATAAAAAGTATTTTATGAACGATTGAAAATTTGAACAAGATATATATAGGGAGAGTGTGAGCTAATAGAAGGAATTGAATAACAAGATTGAAAGAACACCAAATAACTCTAATCCGTTATTATTAATCCATTAAAAATATCCAAAAATAATAATTTTTATTTTTGGATTAATTTCAAGATTTTTGGATATTAATTTCAAGGTTTGAAGGAAAAATGTTGAAAAACGAAGATAAGCATTATTAGAAATAGAAGGATTTTATTATCTGAAAGGATTACTTTGCTTCGTTAAGTATCCTCTGGGGAACAGCACTTCACTTTTATTTTAAAATACTTTTCTTCTAATAAATAAATAAATGCAAAACATGACATTTTAGTATTAAACTATTGCCTTAAAGCTGTTGTTTCTGAAGAGTTATGTAAATAATAGGGAATTAAACATTATGTCTGTAACGCATCTGGTAAACAGCAATTTGTTCTTGCGTTATTATAAAACATTTTTTCCATTATTTATTTTACTTCCTTTTTTTTTGTTTTGTTAACAACAGCTTTCTTGCAAAGAAGCAAAATATTCAGTGACTTTACCACAAAGAATTTTCCTTTTTTTCATTAAGTTGATTTTTGCAGTTTTCTTTACATTCTTTCTGATTTTTTTCATTGCTTTTTTTTAATTTGTTGATGAATTTTGATATTAATTCAGAGCTGGCGAATTCCGCAAGCTGTATTTTCTCTTCTGCTACTTTCTTTCATTTTTATTTTCCGTTGATCATTATTATTTTTTTCAACCTTTGACATTTTGATAAAATCCAATATTAATCTGGAATTGCAAAATTCCTAAAGTGCAGTGAAGTTAGTTGCAGGTTTTTTTTATTTCCTTTAAAAAAACCTAAATGAAAATGGTACGTCGAGATAAAAAGTCATTCGAATTTTCATATAGGTTTATATTGAAGAAAACGTGTAATTTAATTTAAATAAAATATATTTAACTAAAACATTTTCATCATCACAGTTTTCTTATTAATTTTCTTGTCTTATTATCTTCTTATTATCTTTCTTATTAATTTATGAATTGGCCGAGTGTCGTAGTATAAAACTCTAAATTGCCACAGATATTTCTTTAAAATTATTAACTATAGAATGCTTTAAAAAATTTTCAACTTAATTATTAACCGACGTAATGATTGTTTGATTAACATTGACAACTATTTCAGCTGCATCAAATCTATTCTTAACCAAGTTAAAGAAGACTGTGGAAAATCCAGTTTATCTAAAATATATTTAGAAAAAAATTATAGAATTTTCACGAACTTGGAATATTTTGATTTCTGAGGCAAGTTCAAACATGTCAGAAAATCATACATCACAACGGTCATAGCATCCACCTTATTAAAATTTATATAGTTATGTTTTCCAATGCCAGACATTTTGAAGTGTTGCCATTTGCTACTACAACGGTAGATCTGTATTAGATTCAGAGTACCTAGAGTGCACCAAGTAAAGCCTGCTATTCTGTATCCACATTTTGCCACCATAATTTTTAGCGTAATCCCGTAAGATAGCATCCGGAAGGTTTGAACTTGAACTTTCTACCTATTCCTCAAGCCTAAGGAAGGACTTTCCAGCCTGCGAGTTTAACATGCCTCTCAAACTAAGCTTCTTTAGGGTATATCACGCTAACCTATACGTAATTCCGCCTCACTTATGTGGTTATTAAATCATAAAACTTTCTAATTATCTTTTTAATTAGAGATAACTACATGATTAATGTTAGTAAGTTTCAGTATTACTAACATTCTTAAATTTAGAATCAGATAGGATGATAAAGCTAATACAAGATAAGAAAATTCAAGCTTAACAAAGCAAAAAAAAAAAGTAATTTAAATGATGAGTTCAAATTTTAACTAAATTAAAACAATCCGAAAATTTAAAATCTTGTGGTGAGCTAGCGATGACATCCGACAGACTATTGAAAAGCACAAATGGAGGATTTTGTAAGAAATTTAAATGAAAATTATGAAATTTTTTGCTATCCATAAACTTCAAATTTACACAATTTATACAATTTCAGTTTTGCAATACCTTTGGTATACCGCGTACGCGTACAATAATATTTTTTTGTTCTAATGCAGTTGGCAAACACTTAGACAGCTTGGTCTTGGATGCCTTAAGGCAAGCGCTGCACAGATGTTACTCACTTTGCGCGTACAATGATATTAATATAATAATATAATTTACAATAATATTAATAATAATAATTCATATGCATTTTCATATACACATACTATAATAGTATACACATATTATAATTAATAATACATATAGATTTTCTTTAATTCTCAAAACGCTGTATCCAAATACTATTTTAATTTTTAATTTCATGTTCAATATAAAAGAAATCTATTAATCCAACTTTATTTTATTCCTCTATGCCCATACACGCCAAAACTGTGCGACAGAAAAATAATTGACAGAAAAATCGATTGAAAGTAAGTCTGAAAGAAAAATTATTAATAGTTTAGATGAATTCTATCCAGATGTACAATAAAATTGAACTTTTTAGAGCAAGGGATTAAAAAGAGAAAAACTCTAAAGATATTTTTAAACGATACACTAAAAAATTGAAAGTTCGATTGATAAATAACAAGTTTACTATATTTTAGAAAGTGGACACTTGCCTGACGGTCCAGTTACAAACTTCAAAACTAAAATATCGTAACATTTTGAAACTTTTCCAGACAATTTTACAAACTTTTATTTTTTAATGCTTCTCTCTTGAAAAAAAGTGAACAAATTTTATAAATTTTTTTCTTTGGAATGAAGTTTTATCCCTGCAATTATTAAATGTTTCTTTGAAACTGATTTCATGCTGACATGCTGGCCGCGGAAGCATTTTTGATCAATTTTACTAAAATCTGTCCGTCCGTTCGTCCATCCATCTATTAATTATGGATACAAAAACATCCATCCGTCCGCCATCCATCCATCCGTCCGTCTATCTATCCATCCGTCTATCTGTCTGTCTATATATATATAGAATATGTTTGTCTGCTAATCAGTAGGCAGCGACACATTACGGGCTATGTGTCTTTGACAGAGACTGTTTACCATGTGGGCAACATCGAACTTAGAATTCCATTAATTATTGTTTGGAAATTAATAATTAACTCTTAGACACCGCAGCCCCACGCTGTGGAGCTCCAGCATAGATGAGCTGTATGCGTTTGCAAAGTACAGCCTATATATATTGTAGAGTCAGTCATTGAATGTTTTTTAGTTTGAAGTACTTAAGAAAGTCCCAAATGAAAAATGAAATATTAGAAACATTCTTTCAACCAAGATTGATGGAATAGACACTGTTACGTCGAAACCCATGTTCCCCCGCTAGAGGAGGTCAACGCCCTATGCCCGGAAAACATCCTGTTTGTGGGGCTGTCTGGCAGGGGGTGAGGACCAGGGAGAGAAAGAAGGAATGTAAGTAAAACGAGTTGAAACTTAGCGACCGAAGGAAAAGGTTGGTGTTAGCGGTCTATCCATGAGTAGCGGTGGCTGCATAATTCGTAGAGTTCAACCCCAGCGACCATCAAGAAAGGTTGCTTGTGGCAGTCCATCCATGAGCGCGATGACTGCATAAATAATTGAGTGTAACCCTCATGAAAGGTTATGTGGGCAGTTCCATCTTCGAGTTTGATGACTGCCAAAAATAAAGGAGTTTTATTTACATACAGTCCACTGTGTTGAGTATTATTTCCATTAACTGAGTATGTGTCATTTTTGGAATTTGTTTCTTGAGTCCGAGCTATCGAACATTTGGTCCAGTCTCGCGGAGAAGGATTAGTTCGAACATTTGGTCCAGTCTCCCGGAGACGGATTTGTTGTGATTTGCATTGAGATAGAGTGACCCATTGGATTTCCACGAATCGTAGGCTGCATTCTACCATGAGTTCGGTAGGTGAAGTTTAATAATTCTAAAGTATTGGACATTTAGCTTGACTTAGTATATAGTATAGTGTGTCTATTACTAAAGTATAATGTCTCTGATTGTGGATATTGCCTAGTTGCCTTTATTTGTTGTGTTAATTTAGGTTAATTAAGGTCGAATTAGAGTGTAGTTTGACAGTTTGTTAAATTCTGCAGTGCATTGTATTAGTGAAGTTTAGCTTGAGTTTATGTGTTAATTGCCTTTATTTGTTGTGTTAATTTAGGTTAATTAAGGTCGAATTAGAGTGTAGTTTGACAGTTTGTTAAATTCTGCAGTGCATTGTATTAGTGAAGTTTAGCTTGAGTTTATGTGTTAATTGCCTTTATTTGTTGTGTTAATTTAGGTTAATTAAGGTCGAATTAGAGTGTAGTTTGACAGTTTGTTAAATTCTGCAGTGCATTGTATTAGTGAAGTTTTAGCTTGAGTTTATGTGTTAATTGCCTTTGTTTGTTGTGTTAATTTAGGTTAATTAAGGTCGAATTAGAGTGTAGTTTGACAGTTTGTTAAATTCTGCAGTGCATTGTATTAGTGAAGTTTTAGCTTGAGTTTATGTGTTAGTTGCCTTTGTTTGTTGTTAACTTAGGTTAATTAAGGTGTTGCATTAGAGTGTTGAGTGTGACAGGTTTTGTTAAGTTCTGTAGTGCATTGTTTAGTGAGTTTAAGTGAATAAACAATGTCTGTTACTTTAAATCTAAAGAAAGATGAGCTAAAAGAGGTAGCTGAAGAGTTGGGCTTAACCATTCCGGTCAATGCAACAAAAATAGCTTTGATCAAACTAATTGAATCCAGTGAAATATACAAAAACAGAATTGAAATAGTGTGCAATTTTGTAGATGATGTTTTGGAAGAAAAGAAACGAGTTTCGGAAGAAGAAGAAAAGAAACGAGTTTTGGAAGAAAAGAAACGAGTTTCGGAAGAGCAAGAAAAGAAACGAGTTTGGGAAGAAAAGGAACGAGAATGGGAAATAAAAATAGAGATAGAGAAAATTCATTTGGCCAAACTTGAAAAAGAGTTGGAATTTGCAAAATGGAAAAGGGATTCAGCTAAAACTTTCCAATTTAGCTATAATAAAGGAGTGAGTGATGACTCTTTGTCTTCCTCAACTGAAGATGAGTCATGGCCCAATAGTTTAGATTCTTCAAATTCTAATAAGAAAAATGTTAATCCATTATCAGTTGTGAAGCCAACAAACGTGTGTAATCTTACTTCCCGACCATTTTCCAATGTTTATAATTCAAGTTGTTTTGCGTCAAAGAGTTCTGCACAGCAAAACAGTGCAAAAACTGACAATGTTCCAGAAAAAAGGTGTTTCTAACAAAGTCAGTACAAAAGAGAATTTGAACGAATCTAAGAAATCAAGTGATTCAAACAACAACACTTCTCTCCACCAAACTCGAACCCCTCATATTCCCTCAACATCATCATCTGTGTTAGAAGCAAGTAAAGAGAAACCTAAATCTATTGAGTATCGCAGTGTAGAACCTGTAGTTCCTTCTAGGCCTGCATTACCCGTAAAGCCTATGATTGCTAATCGACCACGTGCTTCTGTGAAAGAAAATGAAATTGAGGAGAGAGAAATAGAAAATTCAAATCTTATTCTTCAGAATACTGTGTTTGGCTTTGTGGTGTCTGGGTGCAGCACCACAGGAAATGTAAATAGAGAGCATTGTGGACTATCCACAGATAGAGTTGATTTTCCAATGAGAAAAATTTACCCAATAGAAGGGTTTGAGAAATTGGAATTAACAGGTGATAGTGAAAATTCTACATGCGAGAAAATAATTGAGGAAAAGGTACCAGTTGATACTCATGCAATTCAACACGGCGTTTACTGGCCTGAGAAATTACGAGTATTTGATTGTTCCTCAAAGACCTTGAATGGAGCTACTATCAACGGATCAGAGATAAGAGTGGACCCTTCCCGAGGTGGTGGAGCTAAACGAGGAGACCGAGCTGATGGAGACATCCGTGGCAGTAAAGATGGTGGCTATTCCAGTGGAGATAAACGAGGAGACTGTGGAGGAGGAGAATACCGTGGAGTCAGAGGAGATGCTTTCCGTTATGGAGGAGATAGAGGAAGCAGATATGGTAAACCATCATATGGATGTGGCGGAGTCTATAGGAGTTCAAGCTACAGGAGCCGTTCAACTATGGGACCGTCGAAGAAACAGAGGTGGCTAGTAAGGGAACATGCCCTGAACCGCAAGTGCCATTGCCGAACCTCAACTGTTCGTGTGAGAGTATAACATCTGTTACAGTTGGTGTTTAATATGCTTCAATGATCCTCAGTGTTTTAATTTTGAGAATTCATCAACTTCTTTTGTGAATGTGCCTTGAAGCTTAAAACATCCAAGTAGTTTATTGGAGTGATTCGAAATCAAGTGATCAATTGATTAAAAGACTTTCGTGCTCATCAGAGTTGCTACAATTCATCGATTGTCATCTGATTTCCAGTGATTTCCAGAAAAGTATCCTGATCAACCGATCCAGATCCTTGAAAAACAGGACGAGAACTTTTCTGAACTGAGTGATCCAGTGTTGGTGAGAACAAATTGTTTATGAAACAAGTGACTGAAATTTCATGAACTATTTATTGAGTTTAAGTAATAATTATATAAAAGTTTAAGTATCTAAGTTACATATTTAGATTTACTAAAAATACCAGGTGTTTGTCATTTAAATTAAATTATTCAATTGATAATTTATTTATATTGATAATTTATATATATTATTATTGCTTAGTTATTCATGCATGATAGAAATTAATATTGCTGAGATATTTCTGGTAAAATCTATTCAACAAGAAAAGTTTTCAAAAGTCTATTGAAAGATAAGAAACTTATGTCAAAGAGTAAATTAAAATCTTTCAACTCCCTTTTAGATTTAGATGGAATCTTAAGAGTAGGCGGACGTTTGAGTAATGCGGAATGTAGTTGTGATAAAATACACCGTATAATTTTGCATAAAAAATCATGCATTTACTGAGATGTTAATTTCTAATTACCATATAAAATATTATCATGTAGGATTATCTGCTCTTTTGTGTCATGTACGTGAGAAATTCTGCCCTAAAGGTGGAAAATCTATTTGTAGAAAAATCGTGCATAAATGTGTTATTTGTTTAAAGTAAAACCTATAGCGTCAACACAACTAATGGGTAGTTTACCAAAAGATAGAGTTACCTTGAGTATCTATTTAGTGTTTCAGGAGTAGATGTCTGTGGACCATTTTGGTTAAAATTGGTAAGCAAAGAAAGAGTATTGTGTGTAAAATGTATGCATGTTTATTTGCTTGTTTTGTGTTTAATGCAGTGTATATTGAGAGTGTTTCTGATTTATCATCCGAATCCTTTATAGCTGCTTTAAAAAGATTTATTGCACGTAGAGACAAATGCGCTAAAATATACTCTGATAATGCAAAGAATTTTGCAGGTGCAAACAGAGAAAATCAAAAGTTTCTTTTTAGAAGAGTAGTTAAAGGTGCTAGTTTAAATTGTGGAGTTTAACTGTGTGTATACAAACTGAAGTAATTTTGAATTCTAGACCATTGAGTCCAACTTCTACTGATAGTGATAACTTCGAGGTTTAACTTCAGCCCAATTTTTGATCAATCGATCAATGAACGCTATTTTAGAGCCTAATTTAATTGATTTAAAAGATAATAATCTCAATAAGAGGCAAAGAGTAACTAAAATAGTTCAATTAGTGTGGAGAAAATAGCACCGTAGCTATTTAAGTGAATTGCATCAGAGAAATAAATGGGTCTTTGAAAAAGACAATGTAAACATTGGTGATTTAGTGCTATTGGTTGATGATAATTTACCTAATTACAAATGGTCTCTAGGCAGAATAATTGATATTTATTATGGTGTTGATAATAAAATTAGAGTACTTATTAAAAACCCAGAGTGGAATTTTTTAGAGAACAGTATCAAAATGTGTGTTTTGCCTATATGCCAGAGTAATTTCCTTTAGAGTGCTTTTATTTACATTCATGGTGTTATATTTGTAATTTGTTTAAATTTAGTACAATGTATACATATATATATTCATTTTTTCAATGATTTATTGTATGTTTAGAGTTGTCAATTTTGTATATTAGAATGTATTGTATATTATTGAATGTTTAGTAAAACATATCAATGGGTGGCGGTATGTTACGTCGAAACCCATGTTCCCCCGCTAGGGGAGGTCAACGCCCTATGCCCGGAAAACATCCTGTTTGTGGGGGTGTCTGGCAGGGGGTGAGGACCAGGGAGAGAAAGAAGGAATGTAAGTAAAACGAGTTGAAACTTAGCGACCGAAGGAAAAGGTTGGTGTTAGCGGTCTATCCATGAGTAGCGGTGGCTGCATAATTCATAGAGTTCAACCCCAGCGACCATCAAGAAAGGTTGCTTGTGGCAGTCCATCCATGAGCGCGATGACTGCATAAATAATTGAGTGTAACCCTCATGAAAGGTTATGTGGGCAGTTCCATCTTCGAGTTTGATGACTGCCAAAAATAAAGGAGTTTTATTTACATACAGTCCACTGTGTTGAGTATTATTTCCATTAACTGAGTATGTGTCATTTTTGGAATTTGTTTCTTGAGTCCGAGCTATCGAACATACACTTACTTAAGCAAGGAATAGTATCCTGTATTTTTGGGAAAACGTCGTGAAAAAATGAACAACTTTTCTCTACGCATGAAATCTGAGAATTTTTTCTGATTACAATGACGTGCAATTAGTATAGCAGATTGCTGAAAATGACATGAATAATTATCATTCGTGTTTGTAATTTCCCGCAAATAAGAAAACCAGCTTAAAGATACAATCGAACAGAATTTGAATGACACAATCTGAATATCGGATTGAATCAATACCTTCAAGGTTAGGCCTTCTTTTTGTAATTATTTCAAGTAGCTATGTATTACTAATTTATAGCTACTAGTAAAATTATTATAATTATGGTAATTATAATTATGATGGTAAATTATTATTATGGTAATTATTTCAAGTAGTTTTCATTAGATTCCCCCTCCATAGAGAATTAATTTTTTTATGTGGATTTCTTAACTGAGCTGAGAAAATTGCTGGATCCATTTTCTTTACAAAATATGCAAATAACTTATAACAAATCGACGAATAGGATTTTTTTATTCGAAATAGAAATTCAATTCATAAAAGATCTAAAGGAGGGAAAAGATAGAAAACAAAGAGAAATTAAGAAAACTTTATTTGTTGTTTCTAACTCAAATCTCTCGACGAAAACTTGGTCCAAATGAAAATTTTGCATTGCAGAAAAAAATCAATTAAAATATGATAATTGAATCATTCTATATTCTTGGATTAAAAAATATTGAAATGTAATTCCTGTGGAACATCTAATTAAAAAATGATCTCTTTTGCTAAAAAAAATGATAAACGAGGAAACACGATTCTGAAAAATGAAAAAAAAAAAAAAAAAAAAAAAAAATGCAAAGAAGATATTTGTTTTAAGAGTATTTTTTCGATAAATATCAATATTCATATTTGGAGAAATTTTTGATTTGATAATAATAATAAAAAAAATTCATCTTAATATTGTAAATAGAACCCTAGGAAGAAATAAAAATTGTTTTTAAAATTTTCTTTTAAATTTCATTAAAACTTTTTCCATTTCTTAATTAAAAAATTTTTTTTGTAAATGAAATACATTTATTGCAAATGCGATATTATTACAGTTACATATATTTGGCAGAGTCATGCGAATTATCTAGAAATTCCTTATAGAAATCTAATTTAAAAACGGAAATGCTTATAAAATATATATATTATGCCGAATGATAGGTTCTTTTGAGATTGGAAAAGGTAAAAAAAAAAACAACAACTACATTTTAATAAGAAATATTTTCGTAAATAATAATGTTTTAGAAGTAATTTAATGTAGATATAAAACTGTTTATAAAATCCAATTACAGTCTTAACAGGATGAAATTTTAATTTTTTTATTCAATTTAAATTGAATTTTTTTTTATTTTTTGCAAATGCTAATTAATATTGTATTCTATGACTTTCCTCCATTTTTAGTGGGTCTACAACTTGGAGTGATGTTTTCATGTATCTTAAGAATTTTTTTCAGAATAGCTGAATTCTTAATGAAAATTCTGACAAAAATGAAACTTCTGAAAGAATTAAATTCTGAAAATTCTAAGAAATGGAATCGATTCTATTTATTCGCATAGATCTTAGGATACAAGAAACTTAAAAAAGTTCCATTTCTTTCGGGTTAGGTACATTTGGTTCTGGATGCTGCATAACTGATGAAATGCTCAATAATAAAAATTTTAAACTATTTTTTAGTAGTTTTATCATTGATTTACTTAAATTTCATTTGTGAGAAAACTTATTGAAGCGTAATACTACTTATATTATTAAAGTTTGAGTACTTCATGTATTTAAGTTAATTTAATGATATATTCCTAACATTCATTAGTTTCTTTGTGCAGGTTTTTTTAACAAATTAATTACCTTATAATCGTCACTTTAGTCACTCATCCAATTGACAAGACTATAATACTACCGTGTCCAAAAAGTAAGACCAATTTTCCATTTAAAATTCCCGGGGCATATGGAATTTCATTTTTTTCTCTTTTTTTAGGCTGCTGGCACTGTCCTTGACATCTGTGTGAAATTGGACGCCAAAATATTCATTAGTGTTTGAGTTACGCTTGGCTTTGTGAGACGCTAAAACTGATTCCGGCGATTTTTGAAATGTCTGAATGAATTGAGCAAAGAACTTGCATTCAATTTTGTTGGCGGAAACGTACAGAATGTTGCAGAAGGCATTCGGTGAGCATTCCTATATCGGAAAGAAATATTTAGAAGTGGTATAAACAGTTCAAAAAAGGGAGAGAACGCGTTGAAGACGAAGAGCCCTCTGCTCGACCATCAACCTCAACCGACGAAGCTCACGTCCAAAAAATTAAAGATTGGGTGCTTGCAAACCGTCGATTTACAATTAGAGACCTTGCAGATGATGTTGAAATTTCAAAAGGATCGGTTAATTTCATTTTGGGCCTCTGTAGGGGCTTTCATTTTGGGCTTTGTAGGCAATCCCTGCCGATGGCTTTTTAACATGCATTGAGGATTGGAAAAAAAGTGCATTATGTCCGGAGGGGATTACTTTGAAGGCGATGAAATAAATTTGGAAAAATAAATAAAGAGTTCTTGAAAAAAAAAATAATTGGCCTTACTTTTTGGGCACAATAGTATGCTTGAATTTCTTTTCCTTCCTTTGAAAAGTTTCTGCATGTCTCAATACTTATCTAAGAAAACATTTCAACCTAATGAATATCGAAATCATTAAAAATCTCCCACAGCAATTTATGGAAGCTGTATAGTAACAGTCCTGAAAGTTTACAGGATTAGCGTTTCCTCCAAATGCATTTGAAAAAAATAACAATGAAATAATTATACATGGCATCCTATTGACGCGGCATGATGTGAAAACTAACAGGATCATTAGAAGTTCATGACTCAATGACTGAATTTATTGATGAAAGTTTGAAAAACCACAACTTATTGCAAGGAGACGTAGTAAGATTTAACTCAGCATGTCAGCGATTAACAACCTTGCTTTCGAAGAAGCGTTTAAAAAAAATTATAGAAGCCATTATACAAGACACTTCCATGTCGAGTTGAAGATGAGTGATTAATGCTTATATTAAGTAACCAGACTCTGTTTCTAACTATATTAGAACAATAAAATTTGACTAGATAAAAAATGACTTGGACTAGCTTTTTTTTCTAATATGTCTTTGACTAGCGAGCAGAAATAACACGGTTTATAACATCTTGCGGGTACCTATTCCTTGATAAAGCTATCATCAGGTTGTTATAATTAATTTCTTTTGGATTTGTATGAGTGTTTATTTTTGTTTTGCTAAATTCTTTATGGATTTTCTGGACAACAGGTTTCATGCCACGCCCCCTTTATTATATATATTTTATATAAATTTTTGTGTTTTTTTTTTATCTGCCAATGTAGTTCTTGCATTTTCAAATTTATATTTATCTAACGCAGCCTATGCGAAGTGAGGCATTTCAAAGTTTCTATATTGTGAATGCTATAAAGATTTTGTTTGACAATGTGCGTCTAGCGAATAACAGTGGTGGCTTTTATCGTGCAAAGTGATAGTGTCTCTAGTCCACTCCACGTTAATT
Source organism: Caerostris darwini (assembly GCA_021605075.1). Classification (NCBI taxonomy): domain Eukaryota; kingdom Metazoa; phylum Arthropoda; class Arachnida; order Araneae; family Araneidae; genus Caerostris; species Caerostris darwini. The sequence continues at coordinate 781,448 of BPLQ01006518.1, forward strand.
CTCTTTTGATTTTGTGTTCTTTATATATATAATTGCTCAATTTCCTCTTTCTAATTTTCCGACCTACAATTAACAGATTCAGTTATTCTACTAATTCTCACTGACATTAAGTTCTATATTTTCTCATAACAACCCTCTTGCCTGTTTATAATTAATTGCTGACTTAAGATTTCTGTTTGTAAATTCTTTCCGATTTTTCATTTACCAGGGACTATAAGATTCTAATCAGAATACTTTTAATGATTTGTTTTCATTTCATTCGTTCTAATAACTTTGCACCACTCCGACGTACTGCTATTCGCTATTCCGTGGCCTTCCAGAGCCGGACCCCAACTTATAAATCTATATTTTCTTAAGATGATTAAGAAATTAAAAGTAAAAAGTCTAATGATTTTTAATTTATCTGGAAATTCCAGTTGGGTTTTGACTACAACTTGTAGCAGCTTCCGGGTTTGCAGCAGTATGTTGTGTTGTTATATATGCTCTTGTATGTTGGGTTCTTATATTTGTTCATGTATGTTGCGTTCTTATATGTGTTCTTGTATGTTGTGTTCTTATATGTGTTCTTGTATGTTGTGTTCTTATATGTGTTCTTGTATGTTGTGTTCTTATATGTGTTCTTGTATGTTGCGTTTTTATATGTGTTCTTGTATGTTGTGCTCTTATATATATATATATATTATTGACACGTACGCCCTACTAGTGTGGTCAGTGAGATTCTACTCATGACCTACAAAATGCATAAATTTCAATCCTATGGGTGATGGACAATTTGTGACTTTTCTTTGTTAGTCAAAAAAGGTTTTTTTTTTCTCTTTAAGAAGCGTCTGGATTTGGGCTCCACGTATGAAAGAAATGAAATATTATGTGAAATCATAATTTGTGCTAATCAAAAGTTAGTAGAAGGATTAATTTATTTTTCAGAGTATTTTATACGTATTTCATTCAATTTATTTAAACTTGTCATAACAAACGAAAAACTATTCATTGTATTTCTATTATTAGTTCACTTTCAACAACAAGCTTTTATTTTTAAGACAATGTTATTTTAAAACTCTTTTTAATCATTACTTGTTCACGTCATCTGGAAAAACAATTAATTTACTTGTTCCCTGCAAAACTGTCCATTGACTTTTTTTTATGCGAGGGAGAAAATAAATCTTCTACAATCCGAAACAAATTGAAAATTTTTTTCCAATTGCATCTTTTGTTTTCTCAACGCAAATAAAGCGATTACCACTTGGCAGCAAAACACGTAGAACCCCATCTTCAAATAAAAAAGAATTTATTTAAAAAAAATGAAAAAAGTTTAAAGAGCAGGAGGAGCATTTTCACAACTTTCGCATCGAAGGCAGACCTCTAATCCATTATTTTCCTACAGATTTCTTGTGAGGATTACAATAATCGAGGCCGAAGTCAAATATCATACGATGGAAAATTTCTAATATCTGTTTCATTAAAAACACATTAACCTGCCAGGTGTACGAAAGGAGGGTAGGGGGGAAGCAGGAGCACAGATCCATCCGTGCCTGTTTATTCTTCTAGAAAACGAAAAGGATAATGATAAAAATTACGTGAACTATCGGTCGGCTTGACTTAATTAAAAAGCACAGAAATATCTGGTACTCATGGTGTGTTTGCTGTTACGCTGAAATGAAGCCATCGTCCTTTCTATTTGCCATTTTAGCTCTCTGACTTGTAGCAGATTGCTAGGTGATTAAAAATAAGTAGTTCGTGCGAAGAGCTTTAGTTAAGAGAGAAAAGTCTTGTGTATAAAAATCAACTAAGCATTAAGTGATATACCTTGGTGGAAATAAAATAAAAAATGCGCAACGCTTTAATTAAATACACGACTCTCATCTTTGGTGTAAAATTTCAGGCTAACAGCAGTTGAAAATAAGATGGCGATCTGAGTTTACATAAAAGCTGAAATGTATGAGAATTAATCGGAAATTAGAAGTTCAATGCAATCTGTTTTAGTATTGAGTAATTACTTAACTTCATATACGAAACAGTGCTAAAAATATTTCAAAAACCACATCAGTGTGAGTTTGTAAAAGCGATTTATCTATTACTGTAACAAAATATCGCTGTGGTTTTCATTTCATGATTTAATTACATGAATTCATTTAACGTGACCGCCATCTTATTTTCAACTGCTGTTAGCCTGAAATTTTACACCAAAGATGAGAGTCGTGTATTTAATTAAAACGTGAAACGCCCAATTTATGTAAATGAAAATTAGAGTAGCCAGTAGTAAAGAAATCACTTTAGTTGAATTAAATAATTTTTTCAAATAACACAGAACAACACATTTCGATGAAACTTTTTTCTTTGAGATTAAAACAGTTATTTATTTCTAATTTTGAGTTGCAAAAGATGAATATAACAATGACACTTGAAATTTATCTCCCATCCCTAAAATATTTGTAGCGTAATGTTTTCAATATGAAACAATGTGTTAGCAAATTCATGTAACTGTTTACTCTATGCTACGGAGTCACTTGCATTGGTTGCAAAAATCCTTCTCCCTGATATATTTTCTTTATTTTCACAATGTCCTGGTCAATATGCTTACCATGCTCCTAGCTAACCTGGCCACAACTTTCAGGAAAGAAGTTCACTTCAGAAAATGAATTTATTAGAGACATAATACAACCGAGTTTCTTGTATTCTCTAATCACTGATTGTCCTTTAATTTTCTAAGAAATTCGTTGACAAAAGGCGAAAGAATTTCCAAGCTTCTTTCTCATCTTGTTGGAGAAAATTGATCTATAAAAACGCTCGGTGCCACAGGTTTCGGGTTCGAATCCCGGCGGTGCCATGGATGTTTGTAGTGGTTCGGAATCCACTTTAAGCCGTAGGTCCCGGTCTTCTATGACTGTAAGAGCGTCACGGAGCAAAAGTCAGGCTTCTACCTACGGGTGCTCCATCACAACAGAAGCTGCTTCCTTCCCCTTCAATCATGAGTCCATATGGGCTCGTGGGCTTGGCCAGCCAAGTGGGATAAGAAACAACAAACAACAACAACAACTAATAGTGGATTTTGTACATTCTTTTTTCCATATCATATGCTGTCCTAATAGGTCATTCTTTTTTAATATAATGCAAAGTTTTAGCTCTACTTTCACCTCACATAAAAATCAGCTGTATGTCTCATATCCTAATTGAAGACCCTTGAGAAGAGCTACCCCTTTCAAATCACAACAAACATGCCAGCTGCACTTGTTGTATTGAAGGCAGTTCAACAAATGTTTAAAATTTTCATAAGGCTCTTTCATAGAGTCCTTTTTGTCAGACTGGAATGGATGGAAGTGGGTTTTCATTATGCAGCAATACTGCTTTGAGATTTCTTTTGGGTGAATCCATGAATAGCGGCCATTATGAAAGATCATGTTTTACTTTGAGAGACGTCATTAAACCATTGACGTCAGAACAAAAAAACAAGGTTTTTTTTTCTGTACAAAATAAGGCAGAAATTACTCATTACGATTGCGAAACGAAGTCACTCGGACATCTTTCTGGATTAAATTTCATTTTCGAAATAACTTTTAGTTTTGGACAACTCTAAATCTCTTGCAAGATTATTTAATTTTTCTTGAGACACAATGAGTGGTATAGGCATAGCATCATCATATTGTGCTTTAGATGTAGAAGACATTGTTATTATTTTCCATTTTTTTCCCAGACCCCTCCCACCAAGGGATTTGTAGTCTCCTAACAGTTTGAAAGGTGAGGTGAAATACTTCATCGAAGGGTGTTAAAGTAAGCACAGGAAAGTAAACACACGCTTCTGAAAGCAGTAATCCTTTCCAACAATACCTCCATCGGATTTGAACCTCAGCTTTGCTGCAAGCTAGCTGCGTACGTTGCAACTGAGCCCCGAATTGATTTTTGATCTTCCTTTGGATCAAGGAAAAAATTCATTTGGAGTTTCTGGAATCTGAAACCCTTCTCCATAAGGAATTGGTCACATAGCACTTAAGATTTCTTTTTCTTTTGATTCCCCCTCAAAGAGGTTGATTCATGCAAAAGTAACAGTGATTACTTTGTTCTTTCAAAATCATAGGAATGGCAAATATCATTTTCATTTTCTTTTTGCTTTGCAGCCACATGGAAAGCATCCTTGAACAAAAATAACAGCATATATGTGGGGCTCAGGGCCTGTCCTGATCTCCAATTGTGTATCCGAAATAAAGGTGATATGCTTTTTTTACTAAACTCCTTTTGTTGGAATATTTTGGGCTTCAAACGTCACTTCTCTGCATGCATAGCAAAGGTTATTAACAGAATTCTCTTACGCTAAGTTCTGTTCGCCAGTTCTAAAATACATAATCTATTAAACTTAAAAGCAAATTCAATAAAACCATTTCTTTCTCACAAAATACACCGCGTACAACTAAAAACTATCATATTTTTATTTTTAGAGCCAAGGCAGGAAACAATGCCGACAGCCAGACTGGTGTCGTCTTCTGCACAAAAATCAGTATAAAGGGAAAAGTATTAATATTAGCTATAAGGCTTTTAAAAATTAATGTCTTGGGAACTATGTTTCCAAATTTTAATTTATAGATGTTTCATTATTATAATATTTACACACTTCATGTACATTCAATATATGAGACATATACTGTAATGTATTTCTTTTTATAAACGATGCCATATAATTCACAAATTATTCTAATTTCTAAGTTATATTATACAACTTTACATATTCTCATAATTAATATAATTTATATTTCAAGAAACTGACTACCTCCATATCTCCAAAACATAAAACAATCCACAATTTTTACTATCAATTTAATGTTCAGCCCCCAAAAATAAGTAAGAAATGATATTTACATGTTTAAAAAAATTGTGCGTAATCGGTGTTATTGAAGGTAAAAAAGGAGCTTATGTTCCAAAACTTAAAAAAACATCATGCATTTATTACAACGATATCAAAGTATTTCACTAGTCCATTTTGAAAATAGAAATAGTTAACATAGATGTGATTCTATTACAGTTATTATTTTCTTACAGTCATTGATACAATAAATAATAATTGCCCATCTGTATGTAGGAAAAATGATGGATATATATATATTAAATTTTTAATTGTTAGGAGAATTGTTTATTTATTTTAAAAGCCCTATAGTAATATTGTGTTGAAATAATATCTAAATAATTGTCATTAATGTCACTTTTGCAGTTTGTGAAACTTAAAAACCTCATTTTTCAAACACCAGTTGGTAGAAACAAAAGGTCTTTTCATACGCACAGTAGATGACTGTTTTATTTTTACAACAGTTTTTTCTCGGTTAAAAGAAAATGCCGTTCATCGTAAAGCATTGTCTTTTTTTATTATTTGCTTTTTTGGCTCAAGAACTCAGGAAAAGACTTCGTAGCAGATTGCCAGGTGATTAAAAACAAACAGTTCTTGCAAAAAAAAAACTTGAGCTAAAAAATGTGTTTCGGGCAAAATTCTTTTAAGTATTATGCGATGTACTTTGATGGAAAGAAAACATTATAATTAAATACATAACATTAATTTTTAAGGAAAAAAATTCACTCGATACAGATGTTGAAAACAGACAGCCATTTGATTTAAATACTTTTAAGTCAATTCTCTGCATTTATACTTTGTATTAATTTCACTTAATTTTTTTGCATATGAACTAGTGGTGGAGGTGTTTCAAAAATCCCATTATTGTGAGTTTGCAAAGGCGATTTTCCATTCACTTCTTTTAAATAGCGACAATCTCAGATAGGAAAAAATATTGCTGGGGATTTTATTTAATGATTTAATTACATGAATTCAGTACTTTAAATACATATTTTATGTATACAATAGATACAGTTGACAGTAGTAATGAAATCACTTATTTAGCTTATTTTTTTTCTTCTAATAAACGGCTTATTGAGAGAAAAAAAACAGATATCTGATCTGAAACTAAACTGATTTTACTTATCAACATTAAAATTCTGCATCTGTATCATAAAAACTAAATATCGAATAATTCCTTACGTAGATTTTAGTTGAATATTTTTAATCAATAAAGAAACACATTCACTAATCGCTGAAATAAAGTAATCCCTGATAGATGAATGTTATTTTATTGTTATAAATTCATATTGATTTATAGAATGCCTTGCTCTATAAATGAGTTGTTCAGTAAGTCCGCCATGAAAAATGCATTGGAATTGCATTTGGAATTTGGTGAAAGACTATTTGACCTTGAAGGAAAGACACGACCTAATGAGGCCTTATGAGAATTTGACAAGAATGACTGAATTCTTCTCCATTTTCTTTAAAAAAAATACCTTATCTTGAGTGATGCTATTGATATGATTGGTGCACTCTAAAAATAGTTTATTGTTTAACTTCTTCCGTAAACATCTTTTCTATCATTATCTGTGACATAGCTTAAGGACAGCACCACATAGGAAGTTATCCATGATTTAAAGTTGATGGTACTTTTCCAGGGCAAGGAAAGTCACCAGGTATTTTGTCAACTGAACACATATGGGACATGGCAGAGTGCCAAATTCGGGAACCACAAAATGTCGAAGATTAAAACCCACAATTGAAGAATGCAGTCAGAATGCATTGTAGAATAAGACTAGAGATTTTTAACACCCCCTTTACTAGACATATACAAGCATACATTGACTGATTTCGTCAATTTTTCTGAATATTCAATGAACAATTAACCATTTATGAATACTAAGGCCTTTAATTTTTAATAATTTCATTACCTGTGTATAGACTTTGCGCCTATTTAATTTCAATAAAAACGGTATCTTTTTTTAGGACTTTATTTATTATTATTGCAAGAGAGTGTTGTCGCATCTAAATGTTTTACGCTATTTCTCATAAACATTGAGTGGTGCTCTCCACAGGCATTAGGGATGATCTGCTTTGTGTGGTAGAAAAAAAGAAAACAACCTGTGCATCGTAAATTCATTGTCCTTTCTATTTGCTTTTATGGCTCAAGAAGTTTGGAAAAGACTGTTGGGGATTAAAAATAAACAGTTCATGCAATGAGCTTTAGTTAAGAGAGAAAATTCTAGTGGATAAAAATCAACTAAGCATTAAATAATCCATCAGGGCGGAAGATAAACATAAAAAACGTGTCACTTAAAAATCAAGAAAAAGGTAGAGATGTGCTCAAGCAGGAGTTGCAAACAGATTTGATTTTACTATATTTAAGTACGTTTCAATTGAATTTCTGTTTCGAAAAAGTCAAATAAAGAGTAATTGACAGCAATTAGCATTTCAATACAATTTTCCCCACAATGACTTTTCTCGGCTAGGAAGAAAAGAAATAAAAAGTGCTAGAAACTCAATTGTTTGTTTCGGAGCAATTAAAACCAATAAAGGCTTTCAAGCAAAATAAATTTACACACACTTTTGAAAACAATTGAAGGGTTCTCATACGAGAAACGCACAGCAGACTTTTTCTTTACTTTCTTTTTTTAATTGAATCTGTATTATTAATTGGGGCAATGGAGTTTTGCAAAATAAAATATACCGCAAGAATCGTGTTCATTTTATTTGTAATTCCGATTGACAAAGAAGTACAAATTGACTAATGATCCAGTGATGCTTTCGCTTATTTCATTTCTTTTCTCCCGTCCTCTCTTATTATCACGAATTCTTTTCAATTTTTCTATTCGCTAGAAATTGAAAATAGCAAATTTTACAGGCATTTTCGAAACCTTTGAAGGATAGCTAATTGCATTGACTGGTAGTGTTTCTCATTTAATGGTTAAGTAGATTTGTTGTTTAAGATCTATTCTTTCATTAAAAGGGGAACAGTTAATTATTCCAATAAAATCTTTATAAAATAAACTATCAATTCATTATTCGTTGTTTTCTATTTTGAAAAATATACTTCATTCGTTGATTCTATATTCGTTGTTTTCTATTCGCAAAATATACTTTATTCGTTGTTTTCTATTTTGCAAAATATACTTTATTCGTTGTTTACTATTTTGCAAAATATGCTTTATTCGTTGTTTTCTATTTTGCAAAATATACTTTATTCGTTGTTTCCTATTTTGCAAAATATTCATGTATTCTCCACACATAGTGAAACCTCGATTTAGTGATTCATAAAAATTCATTATTTCGACTCTTTTTCATTATTAAGTCATTTTAATCTTACTGAATTTTTAAAAAAAATCGTTAAATTCAGTTAAAACTATGTTTATGTAAATTCAACATTTTTATTTTTACTTTTAAGCTATTTGTCATAATTTTATTAAAGTTATTATGGATAACTGTAATTTTCAATTTAAAGTCAATCGAATTGCACATAAGAAAAATTTAATAATGTCTGAACAATGTGATCCTCAAATATTAGGGAGTTTTTGCATACCGTAAGTTAGTTACCGTAGCACTTCCGTTAGCATTTTTCTCCCTAGCGCGCGTGCTCACAGGAAACTGAGCACGCGCGCTAGGGAGAAAAATGCTAACGGACGTGCTACGGTAACTAACTTACGGTATGCAAAAACTCCCTATTATCTGAAATCTCATTCGTTATTCAAGAATGTGATTGAAATCGTCTATATTTAAAGTGTACAGAAATTTCATGATACATTTTTTCTAAGCAATTTATGAATAACTGCTAATTTCAAAGGGTTTCAATGACATTTTTATTCTTCTGTTCACAGTTATTTAAATTTCCAAAAAATAATAAAAGAACGAATCGCGAATCAAAATATTTAAAATAATCAACAAGGTTTGATTTAAATAATTACAAGACACAAATAATTCTTATTAAAAATATCATTAAAATTAGTTAACTAAATTTAAACAATACATCATGATTAAAATTGTGATACTTTTATACATAATTTATGATACTTTTTTCATGATTCAAATTATTATACTATTAAATTATGACATTTTATTTACGTTTCCTTTTCATTTTAAAGTATGCTTTACCTTTCGACCTCGCAATATAGCACACAGTGGACTGTATATTTGGGAATCACTTATCCAAATAAGCACACACATTGCAAAGTAAACAAATACATTTACTCTTATACTCTCTTAATAGCCATAACCACTCGCAGCCATGCTATTTCACTCTTTTCGAATACGCACACTAACACAAACTTTCTTCGCCGCTAGGGCGCACAGGCGCGAACATACCGCCCGGCGTTGCCATGTTTACATTCAACCATTTTTAGAGTTCAAATATTCACAAAATTCTCAAATTTTTCACTATATACACTGATCACACAAAAAATACATAATACAAAATTACATTTTTCTAAAAATATTCATAAAAGAAGCTGATCACAAAAATACACAATATAAAAATCAATTTTCTTCATTAACACTAGGCAAAGGTACGAAGTTAATTACTGGCCTTTTATACATTGGCCATTTTTATCTTTTAAAGTAACCACTCTTGTTACTTTATGTTCACCTGGATGAATTTTGATAATTCTGGCCAAATTCCATTTTAAAGGTCAAAAATTCTCAGGATTTTTAACTAGCACCAAATCACCTTCTTTTATATTTACTTTACCTTTAGACCATTTAGGTCTGTTTAATAGCTTACATAAATATTCTAATGACCATTTTTTCCAAAGATGTTGAGTCATTTTTGAACCAATTGCCAACAACTCAGTCGATTCATTGATTTCCTTTTTTGATTTCCTAATAAAGGTTTTTTTGTTGAATGTTCTTTTTAGAATATCATTTAATAACACTTCCTATTAAAAGTAGTATTACATGATTCATTTTGACAGCGATATTACGGTACGTGGAAAAAATATTCAATTTCCCTAAGAGAAATCGGGATCAGCATATTTTTTTAACTGCTTCGGTCATTGCTATTAATTGTAATTGTTAATTTCTATGATTCCGTAATTTAAAACAAGCGTCATTCGGTACACAAAAGATAATTCCAACATCACTTAAATAATCAAGTTGGCACCATAGGTTTATTGAGTTTCATTAATTTTTTACAAGGTAAAACTAACAACCGAAAATTCAATTTGACTCTACGTTATTGTCTTTGTACTCGTTACATTAGCTGCATGTTAAATTATTATCAATAAACAATTAATATAAAAAAGATTTTTTAAAGTCAATTCCTACTTTTTTTTCACCATATTGCAGAAAGTCCTTTATAAATAATTTTCATTCATTTTTACGTTTATCTGGCGCCATCTATTGATAGATAGATGCAACTTAAATCTAAAAAAAAACTAGAATTAATTAATTAAATTTAATTAATAAATTAATATTTGAAAAAACTATATTAACATCAAGTGTCATCCACTACAAGTTAAAAAAATGTATTTGAACTTCAGTGGATGAATAAAAAGTATTTTATTAACGATTGAAAATTTGAACAAGATATATATAGGGAGAGTGTGAGCTAATAGATGGAATTGAATAAAAGCGAAGATCTCATAAAACATTCCAACCTGCTACTTGTATTCTTTGTATTAAAGCGGATAGCTCTGATCCCCCAAGATCAATCTTAAAAAAAAAAAAAAAAAAAAAAAAAGAAAAGAAATAAGACAGCATTAGGTTAGTCAAGCGTTAGACTCCTTCAACAACGACTTCACTTAATTCACCTCGACAGTGATATCAGAATCCGCAAGTTTTGAATTAGTTGTAAGGTAAAGCGGATCATTTTCCTGTTGAGCGACAGACACCTTATTATCAATGCACTTTCACACCTGCTTCGGGGCAGGGGTACTAATTGCGAAATGTTTACTTCTAAGGCTCTGCAATAGGAGAACTGCACAGGAAAGAAAGATTATTGTTCTAACATAAAATCCTTAAATTATCAAGTCGATGCGATGACTGCAGATTTAACGAGTTCTAAATAGTTCTAATTACATTCTAAATAGACCGATTTGGAAAGATACACAACTTGCTAAGACGAAGAAAGACTTACTAAGACTTGCTTTGCTTTCGAAGCTAATCTTGCATACATTATTTTTGCTACCATTTATGTATGAAGATAATAATGAATAAATTAAAAAAAATTGTGCAGTCGGTATCGCTTTGTTTTGTCTTCACTGTCTTTTATCTGTTATACGTCTTTATCTTTATTTTATTATTATCTTTGCGAAAGTTGACACAATTATGTTACTTTTACAGGATTGATTAGAGTTAGGATTAGCTAATTTTTAAACATATATCTTCACAAGCAAATGTTTTAAATACTTATGAGAAACCGATTATTTTCGACATAATTTTTCAACATTTGATGGATGGGTATAGTAATGAATAGATTAACTAAATTTTAGTTAATTTGTATATTTTTTATGATATGATATTAGTTATACTTTTTTTATACTTTCTGTCTGAAATATACTGGAATTTTTCCAGTCATTTACTTATGTCTAAGATAATTTGATTTTATAAAATATATAATGGGGCTTTGCCCAAGGATCGATTGAAGGATGAACGAAGCTCTCACGCTTACTGTCCTTGAATATTGAAAGCATTGCCTTTGGTCCGTGCCCATTGAATTTTATTAAAATTAATATAAAAATTTAAAAAAAAGAAGGAAATAAACGAATCTATTTATATATCTACCAGTCCATATAATGGGGCTTTGCCCAAGGATCGATTGAAGGATGAACGAAGCTCTCACGCTTACTGTCCTTGAATATTGAAAGCATTGCCTTTGGTCCGTGCCCATTGAATTTTATTAAAATTAATATAAAAATTTAAAAAAAAGAAGGAACATAAACGAATCTATTTAAAAGGGAAAATATGAAATTATAATTAATACATTGGAAAGGATGACTGAGCTGTCAACAAGTGGGGCTTGCCCAACTTCAGAAAATAAAACTTACTAACATTTTAAATCAAAGAAATAAGTTGATACATATTATATCAAAGAGATACCCTCCTTTTTTCATTGCTAACATGGATGTCAGTAAAATATATTTGAATATGAATAATGAAAGAATAGGTTGTTTATTTATTATTTTATAAATATTAGAGAAAGATAATATATTCGAAAATGTTTGGAATTAAGATGCAATACTTTTGTTTTATTTTTATTAACATCATTTTAATTAGCAAAAATTATAAAATTACCTTGTAAGTTATATTTATTTATCAGGTAGTCCTGATAGCAAATAACATTCTTTGTTTCCTCGTAGTCTGCCAGCACGTACAAATTTTTTCCATTCCCAACTGTGGACATAGGCACATATTACTCACTATGGCAAAATCAATCCGATCTCAAATCAATCCTAGCAATTTTAAGTGATTGGCCTCGTGCTTTGTTAATAGACATATGAAAAGCAAGTCGTATCGGGAATTGCGATTCGAATTCAAATTGCCTTTTGAATTTGAAAGGCAATTTGTTTGCAATTTAGCAATTTCGAATTCGTTTCAAGAGTTTGATACAAAGTCATGTCTCATTCTCAAATTCAAGTCACTTTTTTAACATCTTAGTTAATTTTTTTCTTATCTGCTTATTACATTACATGCACTTAGGTTTTTCTGCATTTTCTTGCAAATGGGGATAAAACTGCCCAGGTGCGCTTTCCCCACCCCTTTCGATTGACTTGACTTTAGCAAAGCTAGTTTTCCCAACAACGTGGTGAGAAAGCCACCCCCTTATAAACTCACCCCTATGGCTAACAAAATTTGAATATACGTTGTAGAATTCCTTGAATAGAACTCCGGAGATATAAGTGTCTAGGATTAAAAGAGCATTTTTATTGGTAAATGTCAGAGCAATTTTTTATTTATTAAACAAAATTTTAAGTGGTTGCAATTCAGAAGTTAGTATGTTTTGTTTGTTTATTTATTTTACGTCATCATGTCTATGAACAAAACAGCATAAAAATTACATCAATAATAAAAATGCGCCAACCAAGAAAAATCGTTAAAATGGCATAAAAGATAATTGGATACTTCTTAATAAATACTGATCCAATTTCAAAACCTTTTTCAATTGAGTTAAGGTTTGTATCAGGAGTAGACTTGCCTATTTTGGTGAAATTTGGATTGTAAATTGTGGCCGTTTTTAGGCAGATTATATATATATATATATATATATAGATCAGGAAATCACGTAAGCACCTTATGTCTTATTTTACAAGCATTTATTTTTCTTATAATAATACATAATTTAATTAGAATTTTTGGTTAATTTAAATCGTTTGACTACGTATTAGATCCTATTGCTGCATCAGATAATTATGTACGGAAAAACATTGTTAAAATTCCCATCTTAATTAAGAATTGAACATTTTTAATTTTTATAACTCTGGTTTGGAAATGATTCAACTTTTTCTTATCAATGTCGTAAGAACAAGTTTACCCTTCATTGAATTTTTTTATTAGCCAATTTTTTAAGATAGTGCAAAATATAATTGGCTCAAATAAACCTATAATAAATTCTAAATCCTAGAAAACTATATTAGTTTCAAATTCTTGAGAGATGTTAAAAATATGTAAATATATACTAGACTAGTTAAAATGAATTTAAAAATAAACTAAGATTATGTATTTAAGTTTATGCAAATCCAGACATGCTATTTCAAGTTTATTAAATACGTTTTGGAAAGTTGAAAAATGAACAAATGAGACCACATTTTCTATGCTGAAAATAACAATGAATGAAACAACATTTTTTTTAACAGTTGAAACGATTTTTATCTTTTGCAGGTCATATGCTTCTGAAGACCGGTAAGAGGAGTTTCTATGTAACAGTTCATTCAAATTCAAAAGACGTTTCATGGTTAAGAATGCATGATTTTCAAAATAAGAATGCCAAAAACTTGGTTCAAATTTAAACTTAAATTATTTTACTCATATTAAAAACTACTATGCTTGAGATTATGAAGAATTCTAATAGCTGTTGATTTGAAATTACATTGCATGTAAGGTAACTTTATTGTTAGCAAAATGTTATTACAGAGGTGTATAAGTTTAGAGTGGAAAATTATACTTGAGATTATGAAGAATTCCTGATAGTTGTTGAATTAAAATTACATTGCATGTGAGGTAACTTTATTTTTAGCAAACTGTTATTACTGAGGTGTATGGGTTTAGAGTGGAGCTAATCCTTTTCAAATTTGCAGTGAAGTAAACACAATAGTCGTTAAACAACAGATGAAAATACTCTAAACTTTGAAATTTCAAACCACTTGATTTTTGAATGTATTATTAATGTTTATCAAGAAAAGATTCAAAGCAAATGATTGCAAGCACCAGAGACGATTCGAAATAATTGTTTCTAGAGAATTTTATTACTTTCGCTATAAAGAAATAAATAGGAACAGGTTTAGTAACTTGATTTGGATTTATAATTATGCTAAAAACAATTTTATTCTCCCTAATACATATTCTGGTGGTGGCATGGATGTTTGTTAATGGTTCGGAATCCATTTTAAACTGTAGGTCCCGGTCTGTTGAGCCCTCGTGTGCAACAAACCGGGATTCACTCGTAGAGCGACAAACCAAACTAACCCTTTAATACAAATGTTTTAATTGTCATGTATAAAATAATCTGTACTTTTTATTGGCATCATTTTAAATACTACTACCTTTAAATAACTTTGACAAAAAGCTTGGTATTTGTTAGATATCATTAAATTTAAACATGAAATATCACTTTTCTTATCAAAGAGGCCAGTTGGTCAAATTAAAAATATTTAGAACTTACATCTTAATACACATTGTGGAAACTCGTGATGATGATATTGTTTCAACCCGAATAGAATCAGATTTATCCTGATGAAGAATTGTGGGCTTCTCTTGTCCTAACCAGACAAGAGATTTATTATGTCCTTGGTCGCAAAGTTAACGCTCTATCCAAATGACTGTCCAGGTTCAAATAAGCTCATATTATTGTAAAATATACCCTGTGTATCACCAAACTAAAATAATCCAGTTGAGATGACTGAACTTTTATTTCAATAAGTTCATTGAATTATTTAACGCTAATTTAGAAGCGGAGTTCATTTCGATAACCATAAAAAATGATGGAATGATGTTGGAATTTCAAAAGGAACAGTCAATTCCATTTTGGGCCTCAAACACATCAAATCTCGATGGGTACCGAAAACACTGAATGCGCCAGCTCACACTGCATTCATTCTTCGTGACTGTTTCGCCATAAATGAAGCCCATATCGTTCGTTCCACAACCACCGTATTCACCGAAACTCTACCGAA
This sequence comes from Caerostris darwini, assembly GCA_021605075.1. Taxonomy (NCBI): domain Eukaryota; kingdom Metazoa; phylum Arthropoda; class Arachnida; order Araneae; family Araneidae; genus Caerostris; species Caerostris darwini. The sequence goes on from BPLQ01006518.1 coordinate 796,613, forward strand.
AGTTTCTTATTGACTGGTGTTTTCGAATTTTATCTTCAAGATTTTTTGTGTTATTTACTGAAATATTGTGAATTACTGGAATTATTGTGTGAAAATAAAACAAAAAAATTCCTTAATAAATGACAAAGTGATTAAAATTGTTAAGAATGACTTAATAAAAAAAATTGCAAAATTCTATTTAAACGCTTTGTATTTTACTTTATTTTACAATGCTTTATATTTATCTTTAAATGTATTGAAAAAGCAAAATATTTTATTGGATCACTGACGCTGGATTATTCACGTAGCAAATACAATTAATTTATTCCTTAATTAATTAAAAAACAAAATAATTCCACGTTTTTTCAAGAATTTCTTTTTCGCCGGCCAATTCTTCACATTTTTTTTGAAGTATCGTCGTAACGTACAATGGTAAAACATAGGTTACAAAAAATATTTCCGTCGGTCAAAAATATGTACATTAAGGCTAAAGGAAACAGTTCGAAGTTCCTGGCAGTTTGTACTTAAAAGCATTCTGAAAAACGAAAACAACATAAAAAGCGCAATTTGAAACTCTAAATCTTCGCAGAATAAATGCATGAAGCGTTAGGAATGTAATTACATGGTATTTTACTGAATAAATAAATAAAATTATGCTCAGGAAACGGTTTTTTATTTCAGTTAGAGACTAGGGAAATGAAGAGCAAAAACAAAATGTGTAACTAAAAAAGGCGAGAAAGATGAAACATGCTCTCCTGCACATAAAAACATCAAAAGTAGTATTTTAAACATAAACACATTAAAACTCATTTTCATAATGAGAGCAGAATTTCAAACTATGTAAAACAGTAAAGGAATTAAAATAACATCAGGAGACATGGCTAAAAATACAAGATAGTTTTTATGAAGCTAAGTACTCATGAATATTATATCGTATATCATGCTAAAAACTCCCGAAAATGAACTTCATAAATTGCGTTCACTTGAAAAAGTGTATCAAAATTTTTTATACCATTAATATACAGACCTTCAAGTGTAAATAATTTGTTAATACAATGATGCAAATATTTAATTTAAGAAATGTTTCGTGATACAATACATTTTTCATGAGTTGTATCCTTTAGCTTTTAAAAGAAGAAAAAGGAGTTTTATAAAATAAATACGAGTCAATTTTACAGTTAGAGACATTATTTGAATAATCTACGAGTTTTATTATTGAATTTTTTTAATAGGAAATACAAGTTGAAAGCTTAATTTACCATATGTTATTTACGAAAATATCTTAACATTTGTGAAAAACATTGTAAAATTCGAATAATGAACGAGACTTATTTTAGCGCTCTGCAAATGTTTTTTTTTTCAGAAGAGTTTTTTTCTATAGCATTAATTCATCTTAATTAAATTTTATTATCATTCTGTATTAATTTAAGAAATCTGAAAAACTACTTCCGCAATATTTTCTATATTCATTCTACACTGCATACCTTCTTACAAAAGTGACAGGAATCTACGAACTAATTGCTGATTTTTATATGGCTATTTTAAAGTGGTTAGCCGATCAATGAAGGAATCCATAAATTAGTCAGAATGCTGATTCAATGGCGTTTTCATTCACATTTTCGCCCACCATTGTATATTCCAAACATTTACGATAGGAAGCATTGTCTTTTGGCAGCTTTGCGAAACGAATTGTAATCTTCAATTGATTGTTTTATATTTCGTTTTAATTTTGTTTACCTTTTTGAGTTGATTAATTATTTTTATTTTTTCGACGTCTATCTTCTATGGTCAATCTTCCTATCCAACAGCAAAAATAGCTAATGCAATTTTAATGTTTTAAATCTACCTAATCTCTAGACAAAACAATCTCCTTTATTAATTCTTCCCCATTATGTTTTAACTTGAGAAGATTATTTGACTTTTCAAATAATCCATAAAACATTTTGTCTTCTTTTTTATAAAACAACTTTTATTTATGTGACTATATGGAATCAAATGCTTGAAAAATATTTCACACTGTTGATTATTTCTAAAAGAATGTATTTCAAGAAAATAACCATAATTCTCAAATCGTTGTCGTTAGTCTTAAAAAAATACATAAAATATTTTAAAACACAAACGTCTATTTCCTTTAATGAGAAGGAAACCTTCATTAAGAATACTTATTGTTATGAAGACCATTAAAAAAAGTAAAATAATCATACATCATTAAAATAATAATCGTCTTATGTACTTTATTCACTTTTTATTGATAGATTGCAAATACACTTTAGAAATTCATTTTAAAATATAGCTTTTTTATCTCATTAAATAAATTTGAATGGAAAATAAACGACATTCACATGCATCCGTTTTGATTTCTAGTTTTCCTTAATTTTCATGCGTCAATCTTTAGATCTAGTTGAATATTTAATTCTCACGGTATTTAAAATATTTATAGGAAAAATAGCATAAATATAATCGAAACAAAAATGTCAGTAATCTAGAAGGGTGAAATTCAGTATTAATTTTTGCTTTGTAAATGGGGATGTTACCTCAGAATTTTAAATATTGTTAAGAATTATCAATTTGCGTGCTACATAACATTTATCTACTGTATTCATAATAAATTTGCGAAACAGTTTCAAAATAATTTAATTTTTCAATCTTCTAAATTTAGCAAAATGAGTATCAAAATTAAGTTTATTTTCAATTTAAAAATATACAAAGAGCATAGAATGTTTTAAAAAAATTTATAGAAACATTTTCGTTCTCACATTTACATTAAATTACAATAATTAGCACTTAACAAATTTACGAATTCTTTTTCAAACCGATTTGAACAAATTGGTAGTTTAGAATTAAATTTTTAAATGCTTAATTTTTAATTAATTAATAAAAAATATATTCCTTTAAAGCTTACTTTCATTTAATATTACATTTTTACTTCCAATAAATTTTATTTTTTATTTACTTCCCTTAATTAAAAAATAAGTTATATTTTGAAATAAGCTTAGTTGTTAAAAATTTGAACCTAATATATTAATTTATATATAATCATAATTAGTATTGAATTATAATGAAATATATCATATCATTATTATCTAACTTTCTATTAAATTCTTAATACAAATTATAATTACTACATTTAAAATTGTGATAAACCTTTCTAACATTAAAACTAAGCACACATTATGTTCAGTAGAAATTACCATTTATTTTATCATTTTGTACAAAAGAAAATTATAATCTTATCAAAGTTCAGAAGTTCAGAAGATTAAATCACTAAAAGGATTAAACATTTGTCACTGATTAAAATGCAGCTGTTTTGGAATAATTAAAATGAATGATGCCAGATAGCGAGATTGTTCGACTACCAAATTGAAGCAAGCAGGTTTTATTTGTATTTTTCTACCAGTTTCTTTGCTTAATTATTATTTTATTGTAAAAATTAATTTTTTAATATCCTCATGAGTTTAAGGAATACCAAAAGAATTAGATATAAATAGATAACAAAAATTCTGAAAAACTGACCTCGAAAAGATTAATGAAACATCTAAACGGTCCCTAGACAGTTGGCTTAGACAAGGAGGTCCCATAATCTTTAAAGCTACAGTAGTAAAACAATATATATATATATAAATTAAAGAACAACACAATTGAAAAAAGGAGCAACATTTCTCATCTTCCACAAGGCATTTGACAATCAGGTTTTTGTTCGCTATTAAAGATGGTAGTAGAAGAAATGTTGAACAACAGTAGCTTAGCTTTCGTAAACAAGATTGGATTAATATTTATTACTGTACTATGGGTGGGCTATGGATGGGCTATGGGTGGTAGAGGGAAGTAACAATTTGAGATTTTTCACGCTTCGCCTGTTTGATGAATCATAGCATTCATTCCTCAGTGTGTTATACAAGTTGAGACAGGGAAAAATGTCGAGATTGCAAAGGGATTCTCATCATGCAATTTGGCCGCATGTCAAACAGTTCGCGGCAGCAATGCATACGGACTAAACTTTTTACACTCTTTAGTAAATGTGATTTACATATGCCAGCATATTTGATTGTTTTGTTTCAGAGCGTCGTTTTGATTGAATGAAATATTGTCGTCATATGAGATAAACCCTGTCCGTTCCTGTTTGTTGAAAAATATAAGTTTGAGTTTCGTGATCTTAATTACGAACGCAAATTCAATTAGAATTTCTTTCTCACAAAGCACTGAACTTTTTTTTTAAAAATTAAAACTTTTTTATATATAATTAGACTAAAATATAATCCATTTCAATTTTTACAGGACCAGCTGTCTTTCATAATTTTTTTTATGTTTAATCATTGTTTTCAGATAGTTGTCGTACGCAAAATGAGAAATTATATGTTTTATCGCGCAATCCCTGTCAAACTAAAATATTACTAATATATTGGTTAAATTGAACATAATTATTAATCGAAAATATTAGTTTAAGTACAATAATAGATATTCTAACTAATAATTTTTAAACTTACCAGCTTTTATTGCAAATTTAAGTTTTAAAGTACTCAAAATATCGATTTGGATTTTGAATCTTCATTCAACACTTAAGAATTTTTTCAAGAAATTAATTTTTGAAATAAATTTAAAAAAATAAAAAGCTATTTAAAATTTATGTGCTTTTAAAGATATTATCATCTTACACATTTGATTTTCAACCATAATAGTCTAGACAGATTGATTAATAGATTTTTTTTTGATACTTAAAAGCCTGATGTTAGCTAAGCTGAACGAAACTACTTATTATTTAAAGATGTGTTATAAAATCAAGTAATTAAAACAGGCAAAATAGACATATGATAGTGATAAATGCACAAAACATACTTCCTAAAATAAGCTGTAAGACCAATACTGTAATCTGTAATCAGCTGTAAGACCAATACTGTAAGCTGTAATCAGCTGTAAGACCAATATTGTAATCTGTAATCAGCTGTAAGACCAATATTGTAAGCTGTAATCAGCTGGAAGACCAATCTCTTTTTATTGACAAATAAAACGAGATTAAAACCGAGAATATCTACCAGAAGTCAGAGAAGGTAAAATGGTCAGCACTAAACTGGTTGAGTCTTATATTGTTGTACCAGGGACTTTGAAAAAAATACATTTAATAAATAAATATTAATGAATTCAAGAATATAATTTTGAATCAAATGAAATTTAAATAATTCACTTTGTGTCTTTTAATTAAAAATGTTTCTACTAATTAATTAATAATTTCAATGTGTACTTTTTTCATTTCCGGCAAATGCTAAATGTTCAAACAGATTCTTTATATTTATAATACATTTTGTGTTTAAATAACTATATGATACGACCAGTGATTAATGTAATAGTATATTTTTGTGTAATTTAATAGGATATTTTTGTGTAATTTAATAGGATATTTTTGTGTAATTTAATAGGATATTTTTGTGTATAATGTGTAATAGGATATTTTTAATGAAGGTGCAATTTTGATATTATGCCTTCACACATTTAGAGTACTTAATATCAATGTGAAGAAAAACTTCTCAATTTTAAATTTAGCCTAAATAAAATTTTTAGTATCATTATTTTCTGAAATTCCAGTTAAACTCCAAAAACCCAACTTTTGTGAAAAGTTAATTTTTTAAAATAATTTTTTTTCATTCGAAGTAAAGTTTTGAAACTAATTAATAATAGAAAAGTTTTACATAAATGTCCTTTTGCTTGATATTTGGAGGAAAAAATATAGATTTTCTTTTTTCTCTGCAATCTATCTGTATCTTTTCCTGCAACCCATTTGTAACTATATTTTTTCCTGCAACACACTTGTGGATTTTTTTTTTGTTCTAATGCAGCTGGCAAACACTTAGACAATTGTCGTGGATGCCTAAGGCAAGCGCTGCACAGACGTTACTCACTTAGCACTACCCAGGAGGTGCGTGTAGCTTGAAGATAAGCTACGGACGCGGTGTAACAACACCTTCGCAATGCTCTACGATCATATTAGAAGTAGATTCCAAACCACTACGAGCATCCATGGCACCGCCGGGACTAGAACCCGAACCTGTGGTACCGAGCTCCAGAGCGCTAGGCCATTCAGGTCACATTTGTGAGTATTTAAAAAAATATATGTAAAAAAGGGAAATTTCTAAATATCACTTACTTTAATAGCTGTTATCACTTATTTACTTGAATCATATATCACTCATTATTATTATTATTTATTTTTAATTATTTCTAAATATATTATTCAACAGTTATTACTTCTTTTTATGGCTTTATAACCAAGTTGGTATCTTTTGAGAGTGTGTTATGAGTAATATCACTAAATGTCTCAATTGCACCTTATTATAAAATGTATAAATGAAATAGTTATAAGATTCCGCAGATATATTTTGTCTGAAAACTTGAAAAATGGATAATATATTTACTTATATGAACGTTTTACAATGGATAATCTGTTCAAAATCAACTTAAAAGTCCTTATAAAAATGCGACATGTGGTATTATAGTGAAATTTTTTTATTTAGAGCCCAGAGTAAAATTGGCGTATTATTATAAAACAAAAGTACTTCTAGCAAAAATCAAATGAAATTAATAATTTAAGCTAAACAAATTATAAAACTAGCAATTGAAATAAAATACACAATTTGAAAAAAAACAAGTGCCTTCTATGGGTGGAGATTTGTGCTGGAAAGTCTTTCTTTTTATTGTTAATAGTAAATTTATTAATATTAAAATAGTTTGTTCGATTATTAATATTAAAAAAGTTTGTTTTATTATTAATATTAAAAAAGTCTAGTTTATTATTAATATTTAAAAAGTCTAGTTTATTATTAATATTAAAAAAGCCTTTAGAACGGAGCAAAAACATGTTCCCTGTTTTTTATTACACAAGTATAACTATATTTTACTTTTTCAAATATGTATAATTTTTAATACTAACAATCGAAACTATGATTAAATGAACTATTACAGAATATATAAATGAATTATGTATGTGATTTCTCAAATATATTGTCTCAGAAGTTGAAAGTTGGACAATATATTTACTTATGTCCATCTAGGTGTAATAATATCCTAAGCTTCAGTCCATTTATCTGGAATCTTAAATAAAAAAAAGTCATATTTTTTAAGTCGATGCAGATAACCACTAAGTTTTTTTTGTCTTTTTAAAAGTTTAAATAATATTGAAAAAAAAAAAATGAAATATGAATTTTAACAAGCTTAAAGTGCTTAACAAGCTTTATATAAAGTAATTACTCCCAAATCTACTTTATACCAAGAACGCATAAGAAATCTTGTTTCATTTATCTCCAAGGACGAAGGTCAAAAGTCCATTAGACCCAGGACCTTTGATACTGTAAAAATAAATAAAAACTGGGGAAAAATTGTTCAATAAAGCTCAAGCAAATCGCCATCACCATTTGGAATCTACATCAACAACAACAACAAAAACAAACAATAAATAAATAAAATAAATATATAGCTTTTCTTATTTACCAGATAAAAGGTCTGAAGTTTAAAATTCTTCTCAGCTGCTCTAAACTAATAACACAGCATTACGGCTATAAAACAGGCATTTTTACCCACCCCAAACCCCAAATACAGTTTGCTCCCAAAAAACCTGTATTAAGCATTAAGTAAATAGGGCAAAAAAGGTGGATTACAAAGCCGATAAAATATCAGCCACAGCTCGAGAGGAGACTTAAAGCAGGTTAATTTACTAAATTAGCTTTCGGGTTGAAAGGTAACTGAGCATTAGGCTTTTGTTATCTTATCCAACAACATAGAAGAGCATTTTGCATTAGCATAATATTCGGTATTGCTTCGACACTTTCCTTCCTCTTATCTTTCTTCTTCTATATGCCCAACAATTTGTATAACGAGGAAGTTTTGAGCAAATAAAGGAGACTCGTTCCAATTACACTCGGAGCTCCTTAGTAATCCAATTGGTAGACGCAAATTCCTCAGCATGAAGCAGCCCTTGCCGTATCACTTGAAAAAGGTAAACAGCATTGTGTGCTCTTTAATGCAAAGTAATTACTTTTTGGAGAGCATGGATAACAATCGAAGTATCATTTTTGTGAAGGATAAAATCGATTTAAAGCTCAGTGGGCTAAAAACGAATTAAAAAAATTTTAAAAATCAATATTTTTTATTAAAATTCCTACTATTAGTTCACACTCTCCCTATATATATCTTGTTCAAATTTTCAATCGTTCATAAAATACTTTTTATCCATCCACTCAAGTTCAAATACATTCTTTGAAACTTGTAGTGAATGACACTTGATGTTAGTACAGTTTTTTCAAATATTAGTTTATTAATTAATTCAATTAATAAACCAATAGATAAAATAATATTGATTTAAGTTGTATGTATCTACCAATAGATGGTGCCAGATGTAAGAGGAAAATTTCAACTTTATTTATAAAAGACTTTCTGCAATATAGTGAAAAAAAAGTAGGAATTGACTTTACAATTTTTTTTAAAATTACTTGTTAGAATCAAATAATATAATGGTTTGTCATATTTGAAGGATTTTTTAAAAGCAAAGTTATATGTTTTACTTTCGTTCACCTTCACTCGGACTTCAGGTTATTTTTTCGAGTCTTTTCGTTAGATATCTCAGCCATTTAAATTTTTTGTAAAGTATTTAAACTTTTCATCATGCCATACTTGTCATGACGTAAAATATTTTCAAATGTGCACTGATGACTTGCTTTGCAAAATATATATAACTTGAAAAGAATTTTGTTTGGTTAAAATTATCAACCTTATCTGTAATGTAATAACCCACATTTTCTAAACACAAATCTTCCAAGTAGTTCTCAAACTGTGTGACACAAACCTCAAAGAAGAACAATATATTTTCTACTCATAAAAGAATTCAGAAAATTAACAAAAAATAAAATTGACGGAATTTTCGATGATCAACTAATTATCATAAAATTACTTCTTGTTTAATTGATATGAAATGATTGGATTTAGATATTAAAGATATAAAAACATCTTGATTTCTTTCACAACAACGTATCTGTATTATTTTCAAACGTCGGATTCTTTGATTTAAGTCATTCACCACTAGAATGAAGCACATTCAGAATTACCCATAACTCAACAAGTCTACACTTCTCCCAAATATTACTACCTACCATCAGAGATATTATCCGGGAACTTTCAGGTCTGCGGGGCTATCCAATATTATTAATTCCACGCATATTAATGCATAAATGCCAGAGATTTCGGTTAGGGTTCACTTTTTGGGTTTCGAATCCGGTTCCCATAGTTTGAAAACCAAACTGTCATGTCTCTTCTACCGACAGAGCGACTATTCAAATGACAGAGCGACTATTTCGATTTGGGCGACTAAGTCACGTGCCAAAAATTAAAAATTTCTAATTGTTTTAAAGGAGCCTTTTCTAATAATATATAGTGTTTAAAAATCTTAAGTGCAGACTTTTATTGCTTAAATAATTGATTATTTTATTGTAAGAAAGCAACTATAACAAATTTATTATATTTTTGTTCATGTATTAGTTTTGATATGAATAAAACTTATTTTTTTCACAGTCGAATATTTTAAATTTTTCTTAAAGAATAAAAACCATGTATTTACATTCAATGAGGAAAAAGGGTCCGTATGAAGAGAGCTCAGAAGTATAATATTCGAGAATCACTTGTTTAGCTTGATTATTTTTCTATGGTAAATCAACATGATTGAAGTAGGTTCCTTTATTATTAGATACTCAATTACATTTAAATTTAAATTTGTATGCTAAAAACATTTTAAAATTCTAACAACTTATTCATAAAGACAGGATTACATGCAACATAGCAATTAAAAATAAATAAATAAGAATGATAGCTGATCAAGATAAAGAAAAATAAAATTATTTTAACTACAAAAACATCTTTATGTGGCCTTAAGTATTTCTTGGAAAAATTTATATTGCATTTAAAGCAAAATCTGTAAGGTTCGAAATAGTTAATTTTTCATCGATGTGTTTTAATATTGAAAATTTTCTTTGCGGAAATTAACTATCAAACAGGTAAAATAAAAGCTTTGCAAAAATAATTTATGAATAATCTTCAGTCCTGTCAAAGGCAACACAAATAAGAAATAATCCTAAAAAATTGCTTAATGGATTTCAAAGTCTTTCATTAAGGCTGGCTTTCTTAATAATAGTTTTCTTCCATTTGCATATCATTAACGAAGTGCTGAGTATTGCTTGCGTCCTTCTTTGAAAATTCTGAACCTTTTAAAATGAAGCACATTATAGCGTGATTCTTCTTTTAATCTGGAAAGATAAGAGCTTTGGATCCTGCAGTTGAATTCATTAAGGTAACCGTCAACTCAATTATCTTCACATTTTCAGTGTTTCAAATTTCATTTTCCATAAAAGATCAGGCTGTTTTAAAATAGTGTGGATATACTTCGATGCAAATATTTAAAAAACTCAATAGTTAACACTAACAAGTACATACAATAGGAGCTTAAACATGTTTACATGAAAGTACCTACTTTGAAGTAACACGGATTTATCAAAATATCTGCAATTTTCTAAAGATCTCTTGATTGATTAAAATACTGCTAAGCACTCATTATCTGCTCATAAACACAAAACTTTTTTCTGCCTTTTTTTTAATCTTCTAAGCGATTTTTAAGATTAGGGCGTGGCATGTTAGTTGATGATTTTTAAATTATGTTTTTCTTATGATACAATTTGCATTATATATTTCGCATTCAAAATGTTTCTTGCTATATAAAAATTGTTTAAATTCCTCAATTTTCAAGTATTAATGTCTGATATACTAAGAGATTTTGATAAAAAAGGTTTTTTTATATCGTTAATTTATCTATTCATTTTTATTTTCAAAAAGTCATGTTTTGTGTTGCTTTTTTAATATTTTAAGAAGGCTTACTTTATTATTTTTTTATTACAGGGATACAGGGATAGTAATACAATCTTAGCGTTTACATCTGAATATATATCTAATATTTCTCAGACATTTGTTGTAATTTGGATTGCAAAATGCAGTTTAAAGCATCATCGTTGCATATCGGATCCTGTAAAAAAAGTCAAGTTTTCAAGTTAACTGCAAAATGATACTGCTGTATCAGTTAACATAATTTATGATTTTTTTCGATAGTCATTAACAATAACTAAATTAGGAATAAACTTAAAATCTCGTTAAAAAGCTCGATTTCGATCTCCGTTTGAATCTTTTGAGATTTGGGGCTCAAAATCAAAGAAACACAACCAGAAATAGAAAGATTTCTAACCTTTTAAGTTCAAACAGGCCCTCTATTTAATTACGAATGATTACCTCATAGTTCGATGGAAACTTCCGATCAAATCGAGGGGTTCTCAATTCGTTGATTTCTAACCGATACAAACAAAAGAATAAGTACTTGCTCCCCTCGACTTTTATCGATAAAAAATGATTCACTAACTTTTGGAAAGTGAAGAATTCGCGGTCGCTCATCTGCCGAAGTTGTCGGGCAAGAATAAACAAGATTAAAGCATTTTTGCTATCTCAGCCTTTTTTCCGGCAGAATCATGACACATGATAGAAACTAACTAACTTTAATTCCAGGAATTACTTCTGACGTAGCGAAACTTTCCTGTCGTGTTCAGTATCAATGTTCTTTTAAGCCTTTTACAATTACTATTTTTGTTGTTGCCTTTTTTGGAGTGTCCAGAAAGGAAATCGAGTGAAAAGAAACACAAAAGTGTAATTTTCCTGGACATGAAGTATTGGCAAAGTATCTTCCTCTTAGCCCTTTTAAAAGCCATCTACACCAGCTTTGCTTGCCAATATTCCCAGATTTGTTTATTTTCTGAATAATGTAAGGTTAACTGTTATATATAAGAAATAAAATCTACCCACAACAGATTATTTTAAATTTATTTTAATAAATGAATAATTAACAATTAATTTAATAATTAACAAATTTATTTTAATAAATGAATAATTAACAATTAATTTAATAATTAACAAATTTATTTTAATAAATGAATAATTAACAATTAATTTAATAATTAAAAAATTTATTTTAATAAATGAATAATTAACAAATTTATTTTAATAAATGAATAATTAACAATTAATTTAATAATTAACAAATTTATTTTAATAAATGAATACAATATGTATTAAGGGATTATTTTCTGTTTCCAATTTATCGGCACAATGAGGGATTTAAAATCACGATTAAAAATGCTGATGAAATATACAGTAGAACCTCTGTAAGTCGAACTTCAAGGGACGCCAAATAATTCGAACGCCAAATAATTCGAGTTATAGAGTTTTCGACTTATGGAGGATTTCGACTTACGCGGATTTTGTAAGGAAATATTCGAATTGTAGAGATTTAGATTCTTACTAACTTATTTTGAGTTAGAGAGGTAAAATAAATAAAAATAATGCTTGTAATGCTAGAATGTAGGCTACAGCAAATAAAAAATTAAAGCCTATGATTAATATTTCTATTGATGAAACTACAGAATTCTACGAAAAGAAATATTTTCAAAAAGCATTGAACATATTTTCACAATTGATTAGGACATTTAAAAAATAATACGCATATAATGTATTGATTTCTACTTATAGATTATGCATTTGTTTCGTTATGTAAATTTTTTATACACTGCTAGAATATAAGAATGCCATTTTGTTCTATTTTAGTAATAAAGTTATACATTTAATATAGTAAGTTTTCTTTTAAAAAAAAAAAGAAATATTCACCAAGTGATATTATTTTATCGCAATATCCCATTTATGTATTTTTGAAAAAAGTGGGTATAAATATTACTAATATATGATCAAAAAGCATTCTAAAATAAATAAATATGTTGAATATAAATATTAAATATTATATATATATATAGACTGAAGTGACAAAAGTCATGGGATAGCAATATGCAAATTTTCAGATGGCAGTAGCATCGCGTAGAACAGGTATAAATGCGCAGTGCTTTCGCAGAGCTTTCATTTCTGTTCAAGTTATTCATGTGAAGAGGTTTTGACGTGATGATGACCGCACGACGGGAATTAACAGACTTTGAAAGCGGAATGTTAGTTGGAGCTAGACGCATGGGTCATGCCATTTCGGAAATCGTTAGGGAATTCAACATTCCCAGATCCACTGTGTCAAGAGTGTGCCGAGAGTATGAAATTTCAGGTATAACATCCCACCATGGACAGCGCAGTGGTCGACCGCCTGCACTTAACGACCGAGACCGGCGACGTCTGCAAAGAGTCGTAAATTCTAACAGACAAGCAACACTGCGTCAAATAACCGCAGAATTCAATGTGGGACGTACAAGGGACTTGTCTGTTAGAACTGTGCGGAGAAATTTGGCTTTCTTGGGCTATTCCAGCAGAAGACCGACTCGAGTGCCTTTACTGACAGAACGACATCGCTTGCAGCGACTCTCGTGGGCACGTGAGCATATCGGTTGGTCCCTAGATGAATGGAAAACCGTGGCCTGGTCCGATGAGTCACGATTTCAGTTGGTAAGAGCTGATGGTAGGGATCGAGTGTGGCGCAGACCCCACGAAGCCATGGACTCAAACTGTCAGCAAGGCACTGTTCAAGCCTGGTGGTGGCTCCGTAATGGTGTGGGCTGTTTTTCATGGCATGGACGTGGTCCTCTGGTGCGACTGGACCGAACATTGACTGGAAATGCTTATGTTCAGCTACTTGGAGATCACTTGCAGCCATTCATGGACTTCATGTACCCAAACAACGATGGGATTTTTATGGATGACAATGCGCCATGTCACCGGGCCACAACTGTTCGCGATTGGTTTGAAGAACATTCTGGACAATTCCAACGAATGATCTGGCCACCTAGATCGCCCGACATGAATCCCATCGAGCATTTATGGGACATCATCGAGAGGTCTGTTCGTGCCCAAAATCCTGCACCATCAACGCTTTCACAATTATGGACGTCTATCGAGACAGCATGGCTCAATATTCCTGCAGAAGACTTCCAACGACTTGTTGAGTCCATGCAACGTCGAGTTGCTGCACTTCGCCGGGCGAAAGGAGGGCCGACACGATATTAAGAGGTATCCCATGACTTTTGTCACTTCAGTGTATATATATATATATATGTATATATATTGAAATAAAAAAAAATGCAAATGTAAATTATGAGCTGCAAACGCAGAGAACTAGCACATTACTTCTATTTTGTCTCTAATATAAGAGATTACACTTTTTATTTGATTAAAAAAAGAAATAAATGAATTTTTTGTTCATTTTGATTACAAAGATAATTGATTCAGAGACCTTTGATCATTTAAAATTGATTTTTCAACGTGACTATTTTTAATTTATAAGAAATGCCTTTATTAATATATCATTTCTAAAATTCATTATTCATAAAATATTAATGAGCGAAATAATTATTAAAAAATAATAGTCATTCTTTTTATTCAAAGTGTTTTAAATTTGCTTTGTTATTGGACTTTACAAGTACAAGATATTAAAATAAAATTAATTTTTGAAAGCTTTTGTTTGAAAACAATACGACGGACAACAAAATATATTAAAATAATACTTTTCAGAAATAGTTTTTATCAAATTTTATTTATAATTTTAAAAAATATTAATGGATTTTATGAAACAAAAGCCTGAGTTTTGCTTTGAAGTCGGAAACTACAATGCTAAATGTAAAACTCCTTTGTAACCTATACTTAAATAACTTAATTGAGTAAACAAAGCCCAAAGCGTTTTCTTTGAATGAGAAAAATAATTATGTTCAAGTAGCTATAATTAAAATAAGAGCCATCGCATTTATTTATAGTTGTGAGAAATGAACTGAGTATTTGCTAATGAATAGGAAATATTTACAAAAAAAAATATAGATTACTTATCTCTGTAATTTGTACGCTTAAGTATTAAAAAATGGTATAACATTTAGAGGTAGATTTCTATTTGCGCTTGAGAAGATATAACAAACAATGCATTCAATTTTTTCTTGTTGTTTTAAAATAATCTCTTCTATTAAGCATTGCATTGTTTTATTAAAGTTTGAGTACTTCACGTATTTAAGTTAATTTAATGATATATCCTTAACATTCATTAGTTTCTTTGTGCATGAGTTTTTAACAAATTAATTATTCAATGCCTGCCTTGTAATCATCACTTTTGTCGCTCATCCAATTGGCAATAGTGTAATACTACTGTGTACAAAAAGTAAGATCAATTTTCAATTTAAAATTCCCGGGCCATTTGGAATTTCAAATTATTATTATTTTTTTTTAGGTTGCTGGCAATGTCCTTGAAATTTGATGCCAAAATATTCATTAGTCTTTGAGTTATATTTGGCTTTGTGAGACGCTAAAACTGATTCCAGCGATTTAATTAATTGAGCAATGAACTTGCATTCAATTTTGTTTGCGGAAACGTATAGAATGTTGCAGAAGGCATTCGGTGAGCATTTCTATATCGGAAAGAAATGTTTAGAAGTGATATAAACAGTTCAAAGAAGGCAGAGAATGAGTTGAAGACGAAGAACCCTCTAGTTGACTATCAACCTCAACCGACGAAGCTCACGTCCAGAAAATTAAAGATTTGTGCTTGCAAACCATCGATTTACAATCAGAGACCTTGCTGATGATGTTGGAATTTCAAAAGGATCGGTCAATTCAATTTGGGCCTCAAACGCGTCAAATCTCGTTTGGTACCGAAAACACTGAATGGGCCTACTCACACTGCATTGATTCTTCGTAACGTTTTCGCCAAAAATGAAGCCATATCGTTCCACAACCACCGTATTCACACCGTGCGACTGGTGGCTATTCCCTAAACTCAAAAGACCACTCCGTGGACACCGTTTTGAGTCGATTGAAGAGATTCAACGCGCGCTTTGAAAGCCATCCCTGCCGATGACTTTTTAGCATGCATTGAGGATTGGAAAAAAAATTGACATAAGTGCATTGTGTGCGGAGGAGATTACTTTGAAATAAATTTGGAAGAATAAATAAAGAGTTTTTGGTCACAGTAGTGCCTACTATAGTTGGCATATTTTTAAGACAAAGAATTAACTATAGGAAGAATTGCGGGTTTAAAAAATAATTTAATTATTGGTAGGCCTTAGCGAGATATACGTAATTATAATATAATTTTTCATGAAATCAATCAAATGAATAGAGAATTTTGATTATTCGTAATTATAATAATTACTCGTCATACGCATAGACAAATTGTGGATCTGTTGACTACGAATATCACTAAGAGATAAACATCCTTCGTTAAACAATAATGCGATTAATAATAATTAATAATAATAATAATTTTACGTCCTTCTATTATTATTCGTGCTTCATCATCAGTATCACTTTTGGCACTTGCCAAGAATCTTATTCCATAAGGTTTTTGCTAATATTGTGACTATAATATTTTGTAATATTTCTACATTGTTAATATTTAATTGACAAAGTATGCAGTAAATTAAAAAAAAAGAAGTTTAGAAGTTTTTGAAATGTATTTGTTTTATTTTCATTACAGTAATAATATTAATTTTAGCGGAAAATATATTTATTATATTTCAATTCAAGGTATTCTTATTTCTTCACTTCAGTTGTGAAAAATTTCTAACATTTAATATTAATCTAAATAAAATAATATAGATTTTTTAAAAATAAATTTCTTGAGATAAAATACAAAATGTTGTAACCCTAATTCATTTTGAAGGGTATTACACTTGTCGGGTTTTCAGTATGTTATTAAGATAGTCCTGCATATTAACGATAAGAAAAATACCTCCTCTATTCGTTTAATGCATTTTTTTTATCTAAAATGTTCTGTCCACTTCATCTAGAAATAAAATATGTAGCTGGAGAAGTCAGTGAAGCGTTCCCACAAAATATGAATGAATAAAAATGAAATTGTTCGTTGATTTTTAAAAACATTTACTATGAATTGGATTGTAATGGAGAATTAGTTACCGAATATATTTGTGCGGACGCAAAGATAGAAAATCTAACGGAACAAGAAAATGTAAATAAATCAATACACAAATCTTCCTGCGTTGTGTCTAAAGTCAGTCGACCATCGTAGCCCAAGAGTAAGGAGGTGTCTTTTACAAGCGATGCATCTTTACAAAATAAATCGGTCTGGAAGAACCAAAGAGATTGTAGCCAGCCGAGGTGGTTTCATTTATTTGGTGTTACCAAGCTTTGTGCAATTAACCGCATCAATTTTTATATTCAATTCGAGTGTTTTTCGAAAACACAGCTAGTTTGGAATGAAATATATAGATATAAACGAATTCACACATTTGTGAATATTTCGTAATGTTTATAAAATTCGTTCCATTTTAGAATTTTAAACCCGCATTTATTTATAATTGTTAGCAGCAATAGAATTTTTGCTAAATTAATAATAACAATTTTTATAATAATAATAAGAATTTAGAATAAAGTCATTATATTTATTTTAATGATAATATATATTCTACAAGGAATTACTCTTTATGCTAACAATTAACAAGTAACATAAAAAAAAAAAAAATTTAAGTCAATTCCAATTTTTTTTTCACTCTATTGCAGAAAGTCCTTTATAAATAATTTTCATTCAATTTTTTAAGTTTATCTGGAGCTATCTATTAGGTTGGGGAAAAAGAAATCCATTATTTTTATATGACCTTCAGGACTTTATTTAACATGCTTCGGATTGTCCGATTTGGGTCAAATATGCACCGTTTTGTTGTATGATTTGTTGCCATTTTAAAGGTAACTTCATAATGCCTCTCTCATAGAAGTCCTGGTCTCTATTTGCAAAAACCTCTAGTAGTCGATTTTCACAATCCTCCCTAGATGCCAATTTTTTATCATTAAAGAAATTTTGCAATGCAAGAAAAAGATGATAATCGCTTGGTGCCAAGTCCGGACTGTATGGCGGATGCATTAAAACTTCCCAACCAAGCTCCCGAAGTTTCTGGCGAGTCACTGTAGATGTGTGTGGCCTAGCGTTGTCCTGGTGGAATACGACACCTCTCCTGTTGGCCAATTCTGGCCGTTTCTGGTCAATCGCTATCTTCAAACGGTCCAGTTGTTGACAGTAGAGATCAGAATTTAGCGTTTGGCCATATGGAAGCAACTCATAATAAATAATCCCCTTCCAGTCCCACCAAATGCATAACAGAACCTTCCTGGCCGTTAGTCCTGGTTTGGCCACCGTTTGAGGTGCTTCACCGCTCTTTGACCACGATCGTTTTCGCACAGGGTTATCGTATGTGATCCATTTCTCATCTCCAGTCCCCATCCGTTTAAGAAATGGATCTATCTCATTCCGTTTGGCCAAGGTTTCGCAGATAGAAATTCGATCCATCATGTTTTTTTCTGTTAATTGGTGTGGCACCCAAACATCGAGCTTCTTTTTGAATCCAGCTTTGTGTAAATGGTTTAAAACTGTTTTATGGTCGATTTTTAGCTCCTGGGCGATGTTACGACTGCTAACATGCCGGTCAACTTCGATCATTTCTCCGATTTTATCGACATTTTCGACGACCGGCCTACATGTGCGAGGTGCATCTTTAACATCAAAAATTCCTGAACTGAATCTACGAAACCAAAATTGCACATAATTGGCTGTTACAGTATCGGAACCATAAACACCATTCACAATTTTAGCCGCCTGGCTTGCATTTTCGCCTTTGTCAAAGAAAAACTGTAAAATGTACCGAATTTTCTCTTTGTTCATTTCCATTTTTAACACCCTGTAACTCCCAACTGAATGGTCCAAACAAAAAACAGAAAAAGAATTATTTTAGTACGAAGTGCCACCTTTCTAACGAGCATAAATCTGAAATTGTTTAATTGATACTTTATGTGATATCGATCACTACAGCCATCTATCGAAAAAATAATGGATTTCTTTTTCCCCAACCTAATATTATTAGATACATGCAACTTAAATCTAAAAAAAACTAAAATTAATTAATTAAATTTAATTACTGAATTAATATTTGAAAAAACTGTATTAACATCCAGTGTCATCCCCTACAAGTTAAAAAAAATGTATTCGAACTTGAGTGGATGAATAAAAAGTATTTTATGAACGATTGAAAATTTGAACAAGATATATATAGGGAGAGTGTGAGCTAATAGAAGGAATTGAAAAAATGACGTAGCAGTGATGTGATAAGAGATGAACTCTAAAACATTTTGTGGTGAGGAATAGCAGTATAACGGTTATAGATTTGATGCAACAGAAGCAGGGATGCACATTTTGAAAACCCCTGGCAGCATAACGGTCTGTAACTGTACAAACGATAATAAAGTACAAACGCACATCATATATATATAGTGAAGTTCAGCAGAGAATTGTCACTAAGTGAACTATGAACACGACCATTTTGCATAACGAAAGCTACTATCGTTACATTCACTTTGCATAACAAAACCATCATAGCATCCGCAGTACAACCCCTTCCCCTATACTATATACACACATAAAAACTCCAGCAATTTATACACCACCATTCCGCCTTTCACACTGCTAATTAACATGAACCCCTGCTGCTGGCAATAAATCATCTTACTTTGATGCTACACGTATATAAATTATTAATCATAGTCTTCCGGCCAATCATTTGCTTGGCGGCCATAGTATTGGGTTTACAAATAAATAATCACGGTTGTTTCACGTAATTCAATTTTTACTTTATAAAACAAGCTACACTGACAAATCATGTTTACTTAAATTATATACTTTATTGCCACCAAACAGAAGATTGTTTTGCCTATATTATCGAAAGTTATTAAACATCAGAAAGTTACTCCAACGGAAGTTTACTCTATGTCTACTCCAAGTCACTGGCTTGGATTCATTCATTTAGCGAGCAGACAAAACATGGTTTATAATATCCTTAGGATACATATTCCTTCATAAAGTGTCCTCGACGTGTTATAATTAATTTCTTTTGGGTTTTTATAAGTACATCTTTTTGGTTTTACTAATTTCTTTTAGATTTTATTGATTTTCTAGACAACACATTTAAAACCATAATATTGCATATTTTGTATAAACTGTTGTACTCTTTTTTGAAGCGTCAACCGATTCTACTTTTGTGTTTTTGATATTTGTGTTTGTCGAATGATTTTCATTATTGTAACTTAGGCGCACTTCGGATCGTGAATAATTTCTTTGCTCTATTTTAGAGGGGTCTGAATGTGAAGTATTTCACGATTTTTGTATTGCAAATGTTATGATGGCTTTGTTATACTATTACTGTGTAGTAAATACAGTTGTGGCTCTTATTTACTAAATGGTCTAGTTCATTCCTTGTTAGTTCTCCTTTGGTTTTTGCGTTGATGTGCTGTGTTCTTTATATATATATATATATATACAAATTTTCCTTCATTGATTTAATAATTTCATTTCTATAGCTATAATAAGCGTTTTAGTAATTGGTTCAATTTTTGTAATAAGTAGGCGCAAGTTTGATTAGACAAATAGTATCTATTGATAAATTTTTAATATTCATCGATGATAATGTGATAATGTTTCTTAAAGTTAATTGCTTATGGATTTAAATTTTAACAGGCGCTCGCTTAATAGGATGAGCATATGGGCTTGCATGCTAAAATTTTAATAAACTCGTGCATTTTTAAGCATTATCTAACAATCTAGCTCCCTAGTTGAGAGTAATTTCAAAATGAAACTGGCTTTCGGCAACACCGTAAAATACATAATGAATTTTTGAAACAAACTTTCACCAACAGATAATGTCTAGTAAGCCAACAAAGTTGAAGAAAACAGAAATAAAAATTAACATAGTTAGGGACTCCATCTTGGCTAACGCTTTACTGACAAAGGTTTTTGTCTCCTAGTTTTCAATAAATCAGAATAAAATAAATATTATAAAATATTTTATTCAATGAAAATAATTTTTTTTATTAAACTTGAGCCGGGTCATGAACTGTCTTTCAGTATTTCCCAAAAATCTATGATTTTTTTGAAAAAAAATATTTATCAGATGAATTTTTAAATTAAAAAGGACTCATGATGTAGTGGGCAAAAAAAGTTAGAAACGCAACGGCTGGATGCTGTCGATTCATACACAATTCATAGTAAAACTGAGTAGCGTTGGGCAAAATTTTAAATACAGCAGTTTCTTCAGTTCGTGATGAATGAAGTTCTATAAATCAATGCTGTTAGGGCATTTTTAACACTGCTTTAAATTATTTTATAATTCATTTCTACTCCACTAATGCTTTGAATTTTGATAATATTTTTTTTTTAATTTTGATAATATTTAATTTTTTTTTAATTTTGATAATATTTAATTTTTTTTAATTTTGAGAATATTTAATTTTTTAAAAATTTTGTTAATATTTAATTTTGAAAATATTTAAATACCTTAATTTTGAAAGTGTTTAATTAATTTATTTTTTCTATTTTTGAGAATGTCACAATCTGAACAAGACAATAAATATAATGCAGTAGAATTTTAAAACGTTTTTTCGGCAAAAGTAAGAAATATATTGGAATATACTTTAATGGCTTTTTCAAAATAATGATATTTTCCCATTTTAAATGTATTGCATTTTATCCATTTTTACAATAAGAGTATTTATGTAAAAATATTTTGATCTATTAAAGTATTTCTTCAAAACCTTTTAGTGTTTTTTCTCTTTGAAATTTTCAGGTAAGAAGTGAAACTTAATTTCAAAATAAAAATAGATCCAGAAAAAAAAATTATTAAAAAAACTATTAAAACCAGAAACTATAGAGCCCATAAAAAACTATTAAACTAAAAAACTGAAACTATTACTATTAATAGACCTAGAAAACACTATTATTAACTAAGAAAACTATTAAAAACTATTTAACTAAAACTATTAAAACTAAATGTTATTTTAATCCAATCTCATTGACTTCGTTAAATGTAACTACTTTAAAATTCTATATCGAATCACATTTTCTTTTCACGAATAACAGTTTTCAGAAACTATAATAGACTGACAGGATTTAGATACTGTGAATTGCTTACACCATAAACCATACAATTCATTTCACTGCTGATCAGTAAACATCGTAGTCTCGAAAGAAATCTAGACCTACATAAACGCGATTTATAATGTCTTAAATTTCACAAGGCGGAAAGTTATTCGAAAAGCCTTTCAGAACTTTTTTATTAATGCCGTCCTATTTCACATGTAAGTGATGTTTAGCAGGCCAATTTTTGTTTTTAAGTCATGGGTAGTGTTGAAAACCGAAACACTTTTTCCTGATAAATTTAAAAAAATTTGGGATCTATACTAAATTACACGCATCGCAGTCTTGCGGTTATTCCGAAAATATTGCTTATTCGATAATATCTAAGAAATAGAAAATCCTTTTTTTTTGTTCCTAAAGTATTTATAATAAATGACGCATAAAATAAAGGACCCGGCATTTTTATTTCAAAGAAATATTTTCAATTGTGGTATCAGACGGAAGATCTAGACACGAAGGCGTTATTTTATTTTTATTAGTTGTGAAATTTTCACATTTATTTAAGAATGCTTTTTAAAAAAATATCATGAATTGGGATAGTTGCAAATTTAAATAGTACATTTTCTTAAAAGATTAAAAAACCTATTTACATATTTGTTTTAAGCACATGTTCAATATTCATTAGAAAAATATGTGATTCTTAAACAATTTCAATATTATCATTGTATCAAAATATATTAGTATTTTGATAAGTCTCATAAAAGTACAACAGATGTATTAAATACAAGTAAAAAAACTATTATTACTATAAAAATGATTGGTAATTAGTAATTAGCAAAATGATAATTAGTAATGATTGGTAATTAGTAATTAATTTTCAACTGTTTACATGCTCGCATTAACATTTTCGAATTGAACTGCAAGTGCTATCAGTGAGATTTCTCTGATTGTGTTATCCTATGCAAATCAATCTATAACCTTTTTGAATTATTATTATGTATATTGTCCATCATTCGATTATTTAACTGAAATAATAACACATTGAAGGTCAATAAATTTTCCCAGTATTTAATGTTTGGCCCTTTATTTTTGTCATTCCACATGATATCTTGCAAAATACTCCTTTAAATATTGTGCAAGAACATGAGTGTTATCCATCAATTGTTGGGGTAAAAGTATATCCATCTTTACCTAATTATGTGTTCATTAAACTCAAAAATAAATCTAATTAAAAATAATTAATAAAGAGCATCCCTTTTCTATATTAACAATAAATAGTAAGTTTTTGTATACATTGACACTTATTTCCCACGTTCAGTATGTTGGTTTAGCATTTTCAATTAAATAAACACAAGCACGATGAGGGAATAAAAGCTGAGCATTGGAGTAGTATGCAGTATAAAAAACTTTCTAATATTTCTTCTCTCTTAAACAGATGAATATATGTGACAGGTGATTAGTTATTCAAATTTATTATTTTGCTGTTGGATGCCTTTAAGGAGAGATTCATTGATAATTTTTATAACTGTAATCAAGGCACAATCGATAGAGAATTGTAAAGCGCCCTTTAACAATATAGAGTCATTGAATTGCCAAACCTCTTCTGATAATATAGCGTCTTTAAATTCGTTCATATACCAATTTGTAGCTTCAGTCATTTCACTATCGCTTTGATCCCTTTTCTGTAATAATTTTTCTGTAAAAATTCCTTTTCTCAGTATGAAAGTTGGCAAGAGTTTGAATCCTACTGGCGTGGTGCACTGCAGGCAATTCATAGAAAAATTTGTTGACTATGGTTAATTATGGTGACAGAGTTCTCTTTATTCACAGTTAACTGTGTAGTTGGAGTATTGTGTTTTTCCCCCAATATTTCCATACAAGAACAAATGAGTAGGAATTACCTTTCTATGTGCTTCCAGAAAGCATAACACCTTTCTATAAACTTACAAGAAACAATATTTGCACATTGAAAGGATTCCCGAGTAAAAAATTTGTTAACTGATTAGAAGTTTCATGGGTAAAATATGACAAAGCAAGCGACCCCACACTGAAATGCAAGTTTCTGTTAATGATTTTGGGGATGGGGTAAAAGTGGATTATCCCGGCAATGCATTTATTAGATAGTTTAATTAAAATAACATATCTAATAAATGTATTGCTGGAATGTATCTTGGAAATTTTTCATTAGTGGATGTAATATTCATAACAACTGATCTTTTGCTGCAGCTATTCTAAATGATCTTCGCCAGTTTCATAAAATTTTGAGGAAATATCCTTACCAAATTTTGATTTTATTACTGCTTTAAAATTCAGCATCACTTATATTACTTTAATGCAAATAAACTTTAATATTTAAACTTCTATTATTAATCACTTAAATTTTCTTTTACCTCTTATAATTATGATATATTGTTCATTATATATGTATATATATAGATTTATTTATTTATAAATACCCCGATACTTCCCTTCGTTAGATACACTATTTTTCCTCATTAAACTGAAAGGTATAGTGATTTTGTTTTCTATTTAGATAATTTTAAATTTACATTATATAAACATTATCTTTTAACTAAAAAATAGAGTATTTAGAACATTTGTAGTCAAAATTTATTGTATGCTTGGTATTTAACGTACAGTATTAAAATGAAATGACAATTAATTATTTTATTCTCTAAAAATATTAAATATTTAAATGTCAAAGTTTCAAATAAAGGATGGCATTGATGGGAATTTTGGATGTCAGTTAACCAGAGGAATTCAGTGGATTTCTTAAAATCTAACAAAAGATTTTAAAAAGCGATACTATAGTCTTTTGAAATATTTATTTGTTGAATGTCTTCAGAGCTTAAAAAATATGTGTAAAGAATCAGCAAGTGCAGAAATTCCTTTCCAAGATGCATCCGAAATTTCGACATAAATTATTCCTTAAATTTATTTTTTTAATGATTTAAAGCAGTAGTTATCATAAGTGAGATATATTGGTTGTTTTTGTTTCTTAAATTCTCTTACAGCTGTACTTATAGTATTGTCAGAGAACATATTATATATTCTATTTGGAAAGCACAAAATAATATGGCATGGGTTTTTCATAGTTGGCAGGCTGTTTTCATAGTTAAGACAGCTTAATTTTATATTTGTAGAAAATATATGAATTAAATCTCGGGGGTCAGTCTAACAGTTACTGAACTACTTCTATACGCAATAATACATACAAATTTTAACCACATTTCCACATTGATGGCTTCACCATTCAAACTTTATGGTCTGGCCTCACTTGAGCTAAAGATCGATCCATCACGCGCAGGTGCGTGGCCGACTATGCATTAAGGATCCTTGTCACGCGCCACTTGTGATGCGTAACGAAACTGAATTAATGGTCTACCATATCCAATGCCTACAGACAAATTTTTTTTTTTTTTTTTTTTTTTTTTATTACTTTACCTTAGATTCCACAGATGAGCCAAACATCTCTAGATGAGGGAAACTATACATATGAGTTTTTATAGTCTCCAATAGTGTATGTAATTTAATCTTTTGGTTAGTAAAGAATAGGATATGAACCCCTTATCGGAATATAATTTTTAAATACATAATAAGTACCAAATAAACGAGTTCCAATATATTACAGTTAAAAATTATACAGAACATGATATAAGTATAATGGATAAGAGGTAATGGTAAGAAATCAAGAAATATATAAATTGAAGTGGGAATGTGCAACTTTATCATTTGCAGCTGATTGAGTAGCATTATGTTTTATTTGCAAACTATGTAACACTAATACACATACATTGTAAGGCGGTATTTTTGCTGATTTCCATTACAACTAATAATTTCCGTAATTTTTTAAGTTCTGAGGAGAGTGAGTGATTTCTGAACATATAATTTTATATCACATGATGGTATTGCATATGTTGTTTTTGTTAGCGACTGTAGATAAAATATTTATGCTAAAATTTATTACAGTCGTTGCTGAGAAAAGGAAAGGATATATTTTAAAACAAGTGAGCAAAAAAAAAAAATTTAATTAATTCCTAAATTAATTTCACTGATTACTAGCTACCATTGATCTAGATTCTGTATATATTCTGTAAGCTAATTAAATAGTAAACGGGATAGTTACAGTTTTTTTTTTTTTTTTTTTGGGGGGGGCATATTCACGAAATACATAGCCTATTAATTTGGAGCTTCATAGGCCTTAACTCTGATAGGATTTTTTCTCTTTTAACTGTGATAGGGATTTTTCAATGATTTTTGTAGTAGTGATATTTAAACATAATAGTTTCAAAATATTTTAACGGAAGAATGAATTTTTGAGGCCTCATCACGGGCCATTTGTGATAATTAGAACAAATTGTGCAACTGAAAAAAATATATCATTGTCATAAAAAGCTATCGATTGTATATTATATCCATCTATTTATATATATACATAATGTATGTGTTGAATCAAATTTACATCCATTGGAAGTGGACAAGGATACAAGATACAAGACAAAAGAAATCTGTGAGGCAAAGTTATGAAATATTATTCCTCTTACAAATATTTACAAGCGGCTCTAAGCCAGTCCTACCAAAATAGTGAGAAAGAAATATCAGAAAAGCAGGTAAATTATTTTAAAATTCGTAGGGCATTAGCTACAACGACGAAACTGCATATCAGGAAACATATGCTTACATATCGCAGAAAAATATAAAATATGTTTATTTATTTATTTATAAGTAGGGGGTTAGTGTCTCTATAATTAACAAGGTAAGAACTTTTTCTTAAATCCTAGGAGCTATTAAGATTCAAAGAGATTAATAAGAAACATCAATAGTAGCACATTGGCTTTATAGAAAATTGTGTGACCAACTAATATTTAACAATGGAGAAATTATCAATATTTAGAAATTTGACCAACGAAAACATTTACAATTAGCTCTTTTTAAATATGAGTGGTATTTTACTATTATATCAAACAAATAGATTCATTGTACGTTTTTTAAGATGAAAAAATGAACAAAATACTGGAAGACAAAATTGCATATTCTCTCAGATATGATACAGCGCATGACAATTTGTTCACAAAGACACAAACACACGCACACATGCAAACTGCATCGTACGGATTCAACTAACTATTGAACTAATCTAATACGTTTTTGATTCAATGATTTGAAAATCTCTTGTTTACAAAGCACTCAGTGTGTTCGCTTCAAGTGCAGGATACTGAGTTTTAAATTGAAAACGTTCTCACTTGACGAATTTTCAATTCTTCTCAATTGTGAATTGTTCAAGATTGAAAGAAGATTATTTTATATTCTTAAAGGATTTATTGCAGGAGGACCAGTTAATCTAATATTATAAATGCTCTATTGTAAAAGAGATAGGTATGAATGCCCTCCAATTTCCCAAATGCAATATTCTTGTGTTCAGAATAGGAAAACTTTTGGATAAAGAATGAATAATATGACTGAAACATAGCTTAGGAACATGAACAAACGAGTAACGAGTATTTTATCACATATGGAAAAATAAATAGATTATTTTATCACACATGGAAAAATAAATAGATTATTTTATCACACATGGAAAAATAAATAGATTATTTTATCACACATGGAAAAATAAATGGATTATTTTATCACACATGGAAAAATAAATGGATTATCTAAATATATAGTAGCAAACCCTCTATCCCAGTTATCTTAACAAATAGCATATTAAGCAACTTTGATTTTTTCGCAATTCGATCTTAAGTTTTGTTTCATTTTTTTTTTTACGATTTAAAGCCATTTTTAGTTTTGAAAACATGTGCACTCAATGGAACTGTGACCAAATTACTTTCATTAGCAGTTGAACTTGTTTACACGTTTTAAGACTGCTAATTTAAAGCCTAAAAGTCGTTCTGCAAGCATCATTCTCTTTATATTTTATGGATGTGTTGTAGCAAGTATCCCATAACATCCCGTGGCATCCTATCCACAAAAGCATTTGCCGTATAAGTAGCTAACGACAACATGTTTAGTGCCCGACAGTATGGGAAAACCCCTTTTTAATAATCACATAAATGAAGTAGAAATACTTCATTCAGAAGCTGTTTTCTAAAAAATGATAATTTTTATTTTATAGTGCTAAATATCGTCAAGAAAATCACACAAGCAATCTATTCACAAGTAAAGATGGAAAAATAATGCTAATCCAATGGTTGGATTTTAGAAATTTTTTATCTCTTGAAGTTTAAATCTAAAGTTACCAGCATTGAAATATTTATTATGCTTCACAGAGAAAGTTTGTATTGTTGTAAGCAAACATTTGCTGATAATAAATGAATAATTTCACCTATTTCCTTTCTAATTTCAAATAATATAAACTGAGTTCCCATAGTATATGGACATTTAATGAGCAAAAACAGTACACTTTTTCACGATGTTTCAGGGAAAGCAACATTAATCTTTTTTCACTTAAAGCAATCTCAGATATTAGAATATGTAGGAGAAAAAAAAAAGAAACTTTATTTTGTGAAGTAAATAATGTTCAAGCTATTTTGATTTCCTTCTCTTTCCCTTACAACACTTTGTTTGCGGAAATGGTTACGTTTTTTTACAAGTGAATTTTTGAGTTTTAGACTCTTTCCGGAACTAGAGACCATTTCTTAGAACGAAAGAAATGTGATGGTCAGTTCATTAAATAAATGAAGTACAAAAAAGAAACGGAGAGGAGGAAATTCTGCAATGGTCTCTTGAGCCATTTGCACATTGCACTACATAAACTCTGTGTTCTCGGCTTGACTTGAAACTGAAAAAAAAAAGATTTTAGCGAAGAAAATACGCCATAAATTGAACAAGTTCTCGAGAGTTTAACAGTAATTTGCGCGTCTTATAAGAAGAGTAACCATATAATTCTTTATGAAATAAAAAAGACGTTATAAAGGAGTAAAAAGAATTGAAATAAAAAAATTTTCTGTAAAAGAGAAAATTAATCTTGTTGTGAATTCGATTTATCTTAATGATTTTTTTGGATAAAAGATTTCAAAAGTATTTTTGACAAGGTTTTTCTGTAAGATGGTAGAAATATGTTTGTTAGAGCTTTAACTATTACAGAACTTTAAAATTTTTAGACAAATAAAGATTGATGCAGTTTAAAAACGAAAAACATGTATTCATTCTTAAAGGATTAACATCATGTTTTGAATTTTTTAATATTTCTCTTCCTTTGTAAAAGCTTATAAACAACACATGCCATTTTTTTGCCTATAATCAATTGATTTGACTTCTGAAAGACAATTTATCTTTATAAAACTGTAAAAATATTGTAAACGAAAATTTCCGTATAATTTCTTGTTGAATGATTAAATTGTTTGTAGTTTCATTGAAAAGTTTTTTGCTTATATCTCATTTTTTAACACAAATATGCAAGCCTTTTTAATGAACATAACTTTTGCTTTTGATAGATATGTTATTTTAAATTATTTATTAAGTTGATTCCTATAAATTACTGTATTTATCACTCCATGATGATGTTGACCACCTTCTATATTATACTATATGTGAAACGTTATCGCTAAAGTAATGAAGGAAGATTATTTTTGTAACATTTTTTTAAAGAAGTTGCTGTAGTATATGCCAGTTTCTCTCAGTAAGTCTAACTATCATAAAGTGCAACTTGGTATAGGTGTGATATTTTAAATTACTGTAGATAACATGCGCCAAACTTTTAGTTATAATTTTAAAACTTACAAAACCAATAAGCGATAACTAAGCAATTAGTACTGCTAATAACTGAGCAAATTATGGAAATTAAGGATGCTTATTATATGTTTGACAAAAAGCTTACATTCAAATAATTTCTATTAAGAAGAATATTCTAATATCAGCTCTCTGACATCCTGATGTTTGATCCTGCTTTTGTGTAACAAGAAAATAAACCAAGCCAAGTGGGATAAGAAACAACAACAACAATAACAACAAAGAAAATAAACTTTTCGAATTTGGATTCTCATCTAACAAAAGCTTTGTTTAACTTTTCTTTATTTGGAACTGAATTTTTAAAAAGAAGAATTTCATTGTTAGAATAGTCAAATGTTTAAATTATTTTAATGGGTTAATTAACTGAGATTTTGATGAGCTTCGCTGATGTAGTAAATGTTTCATATTTTGTACCTACTGTTTTGTACTAAATATTAAGGTATTTTAATTGTTGTAATATATTTTTTTTAAATATGCATGCAAAATTTATTATTTTAGAGTCTCGGGATTTAGATATTTTAATAAATTGAGTTATTTGAATATATTTTTCAAAAGAAAGCTCACATTATACCCGCAAAAATTCCCTATTTTGTTCCCAACTTTAGGAAGAAGCACCACTGCAGTGTGTTGAGAATGAAATACCTATTTGGATGAAAAAAGGACGAATATATATTTTTAATCTACAAGAGAAAAACCAGGCTATCTCAAAACATCCCGTAACAATGGAAAAGTATATAATCAAAGAACATGCTATTCCACCATTTGGAGTATCAAAATCTCATAATATAGAACTTTTTCCCATTGGGAGTTCTCCTAGCACATGATCTTAAAGTTGTCATCACTGTTATTTCTTTTTCGATGTTATTTTACGAAATCCCGCAAATTATACGAGGTACAAAAATATTACCAATATATACAAGATTAGAGTAAAACAGTTAATACTTCAATTTATAGCGTTATATAGCCAATATCTTGATTTATCGGATACATTCATCCATAACTTCTTAGTTTTTCTTTCATTTTCTTATCTGCAGGAGATTTTCATTCGCTATTTGTAAAAATTATAAGGATTTTATTAATGTAAACAAAATTAAGTACAGACTTGTAATTTTATTAACATATTATATGATAAATGCAATTATCCCGTGTAATACAGAAAAGAGAGGGGGAAAAGCTGACTAAATTTAAATTACACGATTACACGATAATAGCAGATCCATTAGAATTGTTTGGAATTAGTGAAATGCGATATGTGTGTTACCCGCAGATAGAAAGTGTTATTTGCGGGTGCATTATAAAGCCGGCAGTTTGTTAATTACTTTGCAATTAATAACCCCGATTCAGAAGGTTAACATTGTTCCTTAGAATTCCATTTGGTAGGATTTCAAGGGTTTAAAGGGGACGCACCTTTACGTGTCATTTTGAAGAAAAGCAGGAAAATTCCACCCAATAACTTCACCTATCAAAGATTCAATCCTGAAATCTCCATCGAGTACGTTCATATTCAAAGTAGTGTCTGCAGCGAACACCATAGCGGAATTCAACTCACGTTCTCTTGCATACTATCTAGCACGCACTGCTTGTAGTTCTCGAGATGGACTTGCAGAACAACTCATAATGCTGAAAAATACTGATAAAAGTTATCTATCCATTTTACTGTACGTTATCACAATAAATTATGAAAAAGCTTCCCACCCCCTCTCTGAGCTGAAATCAGCACCCTTTATCATCTTATCCTTGAAAACTTGTTAAAACGGAGTTATGCATTTAATTAAAAGTTCCACACTATTTATTTAAAGCCAACCCAATGTCATTAGCCTCCTTTCCTCCTCCTGAAGAATGTTACCTCCCGCCAGATAATCCTGTAATTAACAAAGTTACATCTCTGGAAAGCTTACTGTGTTCGATCTTTCCACTTCGGATCATACTTCACAAGTATCAGTTTCCTAGAAACCATCGCTCAAAGAACTAGTTTACTTAAAATGCGATTTAAAGTCACAATAAACGCATTAAATGAGATTCGTGCTGGCTGGAGAGACTAAGAAGCTTTGACTTCCTTTTGTGTAAACAGGCTTCTTTCGAGTTTTGGAAGAGATTCAGTCGACTTCTAATGCACAGACTGTTAGATGCAGTTACTTCCATCATACTGGATTCAAGTAATGTTTGGATGATCCTTTCACGAGATAGTTAACAAACCAGCAGTATTAATTAATTCTATAACCAAACACGCTTTGTATCACATCATGGAAATGAACGATTCTTAATTTTATCATCCTATCATGTATAACATAATTTTATTGAACTTTTATTATTTGTAAGGATAATAAATTTCTCAAGAATATAAAGTGGGAACACAAAGAAAATTTAAAATTATTTTCAGCATACGTGATTCAAATGGAGTTTGGACGTTTCTTTCAGGAGACAA
The DNA here is from genome assembly GCA_021605075.1 of Caerostris darwini. NCBI lineage: Eukaryota > Metazoa > Arthropoda > Arachnida > Araneae > Araneidae > Caerostris > Caerostris darwini. The sequence continues at coordinate 828,694 of BPLQ01006518.1, forward strand.
TTTAATGATAGTTAACAAGGTCGTTTTATTAATTAGTCTTAGAAGATTTACATAACTGGAATAGTAAGTACTTAGTTTTGTTGTTCTATCACATAAAACTAATTTTCTAATATGTGTGGTTCATTGACTATTTGAAGAAGTAATACATACTTAGAATAGAAAAAATGGATGTTTAAAAATGTTTTCAGCTTCCGATGGTGTTTGGATAATTGTTTAAGGAGCTATTTTAGTAATTGTTAACAAGATGGTATTATTAATTGCTTTAGATTATTGGAATAGGCGATCTTTAATATTATCATTCTATGATGTAAAATTATTTTCATACTTTTTGTTTTTTAAGAATATGTTAACTATTGATTCTTGTTACGTCGAGACACAGCTTCTCCCGCCTGTTTGTAGGGGTGTCTGGCAGGGGGTGAGGGCCAGGGAGAGAAAGAAGGAATGTAAGTAAAACGAGTTGAAACTTAGCGACCGAAGGAAAAGGTTGGTGTTAGCGGTCCATCCATGAGTAGCGGTGGCTGCATAATTCATAGAGTTCAACCCCAGCGACCATCAAGAAAGGTTGCTTGTGGCAGTCCATCCATGAGCGCGATGACTGCATAAATAATTGAGTGTAACCCTCAAGTGAAAGGTTATGTGGGCAGTTCCATCTTCGAGCCTCTATTTGTAGAAAAATAGTGCATAAATGTGTTATTTGTTTAAAGTAAAACCTATAGCGTCAACACAACTAATGGGTAGTTTACCAAAAGATAGAGTTACCTTGAGTATCTATTTAGTGTTTCAGGAGTAGATGTCTGTGGACCATTTTGGTTAAAACTGGTAAGCAAAGAAAGAGTATTGTGTGTAAAATGTATGCATGTTTATTTGCTTGTTTTGTGTTTAATGCAGTGTATATTGAGAGTGTTTCTGATTTATCATCGGAATCCTTTATAGCTGCTTTAAAAAGATTTATTGCACGTAGAGACAAATGTGCTAAAATATACTCTGATAATGGAAAGAATTTTGTAGGTGCAAACAGAGAAAACCAAAAGTTTCTTTTTAGAAGAGTAGTTAAAGGTGCTAGTTTAAATTATGGAGTTTAACTGTGTGTATACAAACTGAAGTAATTTTGAATTCTAGACCATTGAGTCCAACTTCTACTGATAGTGATAACTTCGAAGTTTAACTTCAGCCCAATTTTGATCAATCGATCAATGAACGCTATTTTAGAGCCTAATTTAATTGATTTAAAAGATAATAATCTCAATAAGAGGCAAAGAGTAACTAAAATAGTTCAATTAGTGTGGAGAAAATGGCACCGTAGCTATTTAAGTGAATTGCATCAAAGAAATAAATGGGTCTTTGAAAAAGACAATGTAAACATTGGTGATTTAGTGCTATTGGTTGATGATAATTTACCTACTTGGAAATGGTCTCTAGGCAGAATAATTGATATTTATTATGGTGTTGATAATAAAATTAGAGTACTTATTAAAAACCCAGAGTGGAATTTTTAAGAGAACAGTATCAAAATGTGTGTGTTTTGCCTATGCCAGAGTAATTTCCTTTAGAGTGCTTTTGTTTATATTCATGGTGTTATATTTGTAATTTGTTTAAATTTAGTACAATGTATACATATATATATTCATTTTTTCAATGATTTATTGTATGTTTAGAGTTGTCAATTTTGTATGTTAGAATGTATTGTATATTATTGAATGTTTAGAAAACATATCAATGGGTGGCGGTATGTTACGTCGAGACACAGCTTCTCCCGCCTGGGGGAGGTCAACGCCCTATGGCCGGAAAACATCCTGTTTGTAGGGGTGTCTGGCAGAGGGTGAGGGCCAGGGAGAGAAAGAAGGAATGTAAGTAAAACGAGTTGAAACTTAGCGACCGAAGGAAAAGGTTGGTGTTAGCGGTCCATCCATGAGCGCGATGACTGCATAAATAATTGAGTGTAACCCTCAAGTGAAAGGTTATGTGGGCAGTTCCATCTTCGAGTTTGATGACTGCCAAAAATAAAGGATTTTTATTTACATACAGTCCACTGTGTTGAGTATTATTTCCATTAACTGAGTATGTGTCATTTTTGGAATTTGTTTCTTGAGTCCGAGCTATCGAACAATTCTAATTGATTATTTCTAATTTATCCATCAAGACTGTAAAACACATAAGGTTTAAAATTATTTCCAACATGCTGGATTCTGGTAACGTTTGAACGATTGTTTCAAGAAATCCTATTCGTGAATAAACGATGATTAATAAGGCAGTTTACAGCAAGGCAATTATGTTTTATATGAATATTTTTAATATCTATTAAAAGCAATTATTATTATTTGAATTATTATTCTGGTAATTATTTCAGGAAGCACTTAACCTGTCAAAATTTACAAGCATGGATGTATGTAATTGCAAAATTTTCTTTTAACTTACTAAATTCAGGTGGTTGATCCTTCTAGAACATAATTTGTAAAAATTGGTGATGACTAAAGATGTGGAATTATTAACCTATTGTGGAGTATTTCATACTATATTATAGAGATGCACAATCTTTATTTAATTATTCTGCCATGTAACTTTTTTTTTTTGTTTATATCCGTTTATCATAATGCTAAATTTTGTAGTAGTAATGAATTCGGAATGTGTGCAAAATCAAACAGCGGTATAGTTTAAAAATTATTTCTAGTATATAGGTAGATAGGTGTTCGGAAAATGCCCTTAAGGAGTCACTATTGTAAGAACAAGATGGTTTTTACATAGATTGTTGATACGATATTGTTAATGAATTCTAGAATTCGACGTACTTTCCTCTTATTATAGGAATCAATAGATTTCATTTTATTATCATGTATCTAATTTTATTATCATATAAATTATTGTCATTAATCTTTTAATTTATTTTTTAATTTGTCCTTGTTTATTAGACATGAGTATCTCAAGTTTTAAAAACATAAGTATAAATCGAGTTTCAAAATTACTTACACTATGCCAGAGTTCGGTTATCAGATGTTTGATAAAAAAAAGTAACGAAAATTAACAAGAAGTTTTCCTCCTTAAAAAATAGTTAACTCAAAATAATTAATTAACATCTTTCATCATTAATTAACATCATCTAGTGTTGGACTTTCTTTTTTTATTATATGTAGATAAATCTATGATATAAAAATTTTTTTCCTTCCTTTGAATGTTTCGGAATTTTTTATTGTTTCCTAATGAAGGGCCAGGTCAGCTTAAAATCTGACTAGTACACCAAGTAGAAATTCATGTATTTAGCTAAGTATAGCGACGTTAAAATTCTATCGAGATGCACAACATTTGGGGTTGTAAAGGTGGGTGAAAAGTGTAAGTTCTAAATAGTTAGAGTGGAGAGGAAGGTGCGGATGGAATTGTGAAAATGGAGATAGAAAATTCAAAATTGGATATCCCCTCTCCTCCAATTTGCAATGGCACCAAGGATAAATTCTGACCCGGCGAAATAGTGATCCCACTGTCAAGAAAACAACAAATTAAGCAGGCAGAAATACAATATACTTTGGCTTTGTAAAAAAAAAAAAAATCGTAATAAGCAATTTTAATACTTGGAAAATTTTTCCAATTTTTTTTTTTTTTCAAATTTCATTCAAAAATTTTATTCAAAAACGGTTTTCAAAAAATTCCGGCAAGTATGATTTTTTTTTTGCTTTTATTTATTGTAATAATTTAAGAATTATTTTTCTGAAATTAATATTTGTTGTATTTATTTATGTATTTATTTTTTTAATTGCACTTATTTTTATTTTCTAACGTAAATAAAATCAAGTTTGCAAAATTTGAGAGTAAATTTTAACAGCTTCCAAAGAGTACTTTTCATTTTACTCTCTTGATTCTGGGAAAGCATGTGATAGAACAACAGAATTTAAATTAAAATAATCCATTACTGATAAATAAATTCAACAAACATCTATCCTTCAAAATGTCTGTTTACTACATTCAGATGACTGTGTGAAGTCAATCAATTTTGCAGAGGTCAAACACCAGCAATGTGGTGGATGTCAGGTAGTAAAGCGAAATCTTACACACCACTCTCTTGTAATTTCTTAGATTAATTCATAGCAATCAAGAGTTTTATGTCACTGAAATTGCTTTGTGTATAGAAATTATGTTGAAGAATTTATGCCAGCTAGGAAAAAAAGAAGCATGTCGGACATTCATTCACAGGGCTGTTTTAACGTTGTTATCAAGGCAATATACACTGAAGTGACAAAAGTCATGGGATACCTCTTAATATCGTGTCGGCCCTCCTTTCGCCGGCGAAGGGCAGCAACTCGACGTGGCATGGACTCAACAAGTCGTTGGAAGTCTTCTGCAGGAATATTGAGCCATGCTGCCTCGATAGACGTCCATAATTGTGAAAGCGTTGATGGTGCAGGATTTTGGGCACGAACAGACCTCTCGATGATGTCCCATAAATGCTCGATGGGATTCATGTCGGGCGATCCAGGTGGCCAGATCATTCGTTGGAATTGTGCAGAATGTTCTTCAAACCAATCGCGAACAGTTGTGGCCCGGTGACATGGCGCATTGTCATCCATAAAAATCCCATCGTTGTTTGGGTACATGAAGTCCATGAATGGCTGCAAGTGATCTCCAAGTAGCTGAACATAAGCATTTCCAGTCAATGTTCGGTCCAGTCGCACCAGAGGACCAAGTCCATGCCATGAAAAAACAGCCCACACCATTACGGAGCCACCACCAGCTTGAACAGTGCCTTGCTGACAGTTTGGGTCCATATGGCTTCGTGGGGTCTGCGCCACACTCGAACCCTACCATCAGCTCTTACCAACTGAAATCGTGACTCATCGGACCAGGCCACGGTTTTCCATTCATCTAGGGACCAACCGATATGCTCACGTGCCCACGAGAGTCGCTGCAAGCGATGTCGTTCTGTCAGTAAAGGCACTCGAGTCGGTCTTCTGCTGGAATAGCCCAAGAAAGCCAAATTTCTCCGCACAGTTCTAACAGACAAGTCCCTTGTACGTCCCTCATTGATTTCTGCGGTTATTTGACGCAGTGTTGCTTGTCTGTTAGAATTTACGACTCTTTGCAGACGTCGCCGGTCTCGGTCGTTAAGTGCAGGCGGTCGACCACTGCGCTGTCCATGGTGGGATGTTATGCCTGAAATTTCATACTCTCGGCACACTCTTGACACAGTGGATCTGGGAATGTTGAATTCCCTAACGATTTCTGAAATGGCATGACCCATGCGTCTAGCTCCAACTAACATTCCGCGTTCAAAGTCTGTTAATTCCCGTCGTGCGGTCATCATCACGTCAAAACCGCTTCACATGAATAACTTGAACAGAAATGAAAGCTCTGCGAAAGCGCTGCGCATTTATACCTGTTCTACGCGATGCTACTGCCATTTGAAAATTTGTATATTGCTATCCCATGACTTTTGTCACTTCAGTGTATTTGAAATGCTTACAAAGATTGCAATGTGGAAGAAAATGTTAAAGCGAACATTTTTTTAATCATTTACTCAGGAAAATATTTTTGACGGTTGTTAGAGTTTAAAATTTTTTTTTTCGTAATAATATTTAGTTTGATGAATGACAGCGTATTTTTATTTAAAATATAAACTTTTGTCAGAAATTAGTATTTTTTACCAAGTAGTGATATATGGGAAGGAATTTCTATTTTACAGGTGGTAAAGAACAAGTAAAGTTATCCACATTCGTGCATGTGCCAAATTAGACCAAAGTTTGCATGATGCTTGGCGTTAGTTTTTTAAGTTCGTTCAGAAAACTAGTTAGTTTTTTTTTAAGAGAGAGAAAGACGACATTTTATGAGAAAGATCTGCTAGGTATTAAATGTGATGACTCTAAAAAAGTTTGTGCATTGATGTTATGCTTCTTCAAAAACTAAATATCAAAATTATGCAATATACTTTAATAACCATTATCCACCTTTCAGTTAAATTTCCGGGTAATAAAAAGTTTATGGTAGTATTATTTTTAGTTAGTTTTATTTTATATGTTAGAAACATAATTGCTATATTTTTATAACGGTATGCAATATACAGTGAACTTGACCCTGAAATTTATGTTATTAGCATTTCTTTCTTTAAAAGAGATATCACACTGATTTGATGAAAAATGCTGAAAGCAGCATTTTTGACGTATTTCCTCGTTTACAAATTCAAAAATAATTACGCGGGACGAGATTTGAGAATGAATCGACTCAGAATTTAATTGACTTTTATTAAATTCTCCCTTTACTTCATAGCCTTTGAGTTAGAATCCGGTACATAATCAACGGCTAATTTGGTATTGAACTGACATAATAAATTGCTTAATTTGGGATGTAACTCGAATTGGTTTCAGAATGAATTTTGAGCTCTTTAGAACAGTAAAATGGATTACGCTGGCTCGGAAACATTAATTATTTTTTCATATTTTTCAATATCAATTCATTCTGACTAATTTCAGTGTCGAGATGGCAGAAATTCATTTCAGATTCACGTAATCTACTCTATCTATTTCTCCTTAATCATCATTATTTAATGTCACTAAACAGCCTCTAGCAGTCCCTTAATAATAGTTAATGTGAAATGAGATGTAATTAATAACTTATCTAATTTATTTGCTACTTTTGGAAAGGCGATACAAAATACAAACACCAAATTTCTTGGAAGGAAACTTACATAATTACCCGCGTGGGATCCAAATATGGAAGAATCGGTAAAGAGAACTTAAGAACTGGGGAAGAAAACGAACAAAAAAAAATAACTTGTCATTGTGCAGGTAGAAGGTAAGACAGAGTGTATAATGCCTATGGCAGCCAAATGAAAGTGAGTTTGCAATTAATAAAATGTAGTGTTATTACTATATCCCTAGGCCTAATTAATGTAACTGGTGTACTTATAAATTTCTATAGAATATTAACTATTGAATTAAATTATTATTTTATTTAAGTAAAACACCTCTTTCATTACTTCAATAACGACTTAAGTGTGAAGACATAGCCTTCTCATTCATCAGCGATAGAATCTTAGCTTTATTCCCATCTTTCACGATTTTAGAATTGAACTGCTGTTAAAAAGCTGCTTTATTTATTGAAGACAAATTTTATTTACTTTAATTAACTAGTTGCTATTTTATGTATTGCAATGAAAGCATAAACACTTTTCCCATTTTTATACGAAATCAATTTCTTCAGAATCTTTTGATTTTCGATTGCAAATTATTCAAAAGATAACTAAAACTTCTTTAAATTACTGTATTTTAACATTAAACTATATTTTAAAAATAAATTTTACTAGAATTATCGAGTCCTGCTTAGAAACTTAAATATTTTTAAGTTGTATACGTCACATTACACTGAAAATACAGTTTTAATTTTCTTAATATTTTTGTGTGTACTTCGTTGGAATTTTTTTTTTGTAAGATATTATTTGTTAATCCATTGCATCAATAACATACAAATTTTAAAAGTCACAAAACAAAATGTTTGTAAGCACCAATTTTAAGAATTACTATTGGTGCAAAAACATTAGGCTTTACAATCAGACATTGAGCTTGTATGATGACTTTCATCAGATATTAATTTTGAAAAAAATAGTAAATTATGAGCGTGTTTTTATATACAATTACTTAGTATTAAAATAATAAAATTAATAATAAAAAGACTCCTGCAAATATTTTCTGTTAAGGATTAATATTTGGGTTATTTTACATAAAAATTATATCAAAGTGATTGCGGCTCATTACATTAGCCAGAATCGTTATCTCTCAACTTCTTCGTACGCTAGCTAGTTGCACTACGAGTGAATTTACTACATCGAAGTAACATTTCTTCATTTTTTATGTATAAGTATTAAATATTAGGAAAATGGTATAAAAAGTAAATAATTTCGTTAACTGACATTAATTTTCAGTTACTGGCTTTAAATTTCAACGAAGTTTCGTAGCAGTTATGAATATTGATTCTGGATGATATGAAGGGAGAATATTTTAGTGTAATTCAATAGAATTTTCATCAGAAAATTTTGTAAGTAAGATGATTTTAAAGCATCTAGTGGTTTACTGTAACGAGTTTATAAATGATTCACAACGAATCAAAATTTTGTAATAATAATTTAATAAAGCTCTCAGCAATATCATTATGTGGAGTATGGCCATTTCATAAACTAATTGCCTTTTTATGTATGTTCAGAGGAATATTAAAGTATATTCCATGAATGCTTTCTTCATTCCATAAAATTTGCCATTTATCAAGAAGTTTATTAGAAGCACGACTTTTTCGGAAACTGACATATTTTGCTCAAAAGTTAAAACTGCAAGATCTAATTGATTTCACTCCCCTTTTACAAACCAAAGAGAAGAAGACGACAAGAGTTTTGAGGACTTCAAGGAAATGGTCAACAAGGACAACTAATGTGCATGTCGAGTGCACCTCATGTCATTAAGTTTATCTAAATTAAGCTTCCAATACTTTTAGTGATGAAACACTTCATCAAAAAAAAAAAAAAAAGGGTTTTAAAGAAATATCTTATTTTGGTATAAATAGTAAAGAGAAATTGCAATTTCTTCGTGGTAAGTGGATTGGACTTCCTTGGGGAGCTCAGATGGAATCCTGACAGGGCACCGATCCTAAAATTATTATGTATAGCTCGGACGCAGTTTTGTTTGGCATAGCTTGGCCAAATCTAAGTCTTTGTGCCATAAAAAAAAGCACCTACCTACTTACCGTGTTTAAATCGGTGATGGATACTAGTATAAATTTGCTGGCCAGATAGCACCAACATTTCTTTTCAAGAAAAGGTTGCGAATTTTTCATATGCCATTTCTGAAGGTTCAAACTACAGGGCAAAGCCTTTAATTTAATAGAAGACCTTCCGGTGTTAAAATGCTTGTTGAATCTTCTCTCCTTAATGTATTGCATTGAAGCTGAACGAATGGAACAGCAAACCATTGAAACCGTAGCAAATTTAAGTAATGCAAATTAGGTAGAATAGAAACATTCGATAAGAAGAGGCGTGTCTTGAAAACGTCTTGCCACTTTTTTGTTCACAGCTTCGAAATGTTTGTGTTTCAGTATCAAAGGTTCCGGTCTTAAATGTAAGTTTCTAGAAATTAGTGGGATTCGTTCGAGTAGAACAAGATTTCCAACCATACAAACAAACATATCTTCTTTTTTTCTATTTGATTTCCTTTTTGCGCTCCGTTAAGAAGACACAGGAAATCGACTCCTCCCTCTGAAGGAAAAGAACTTGGTGTCCTGTTGCACTTCTTATGATTTACCCGTTTCGGAATCTTTTATCTGATAACTGCTGTAATTTAGAATTGTCGTTTTATTTTTCGAGTTGCTTTGATAGAATTAAAAACAAATGAATACTCCCTTTTTTCCCCTCCAGAAACAGAAACCAAGGTGTTTCATTTCGATGACTACCCCACTGTTTAGGGTTTGATGAGACGTTCTCGAGATGCATGACGTTTTTAACATGCTTTTATTAGTTTCACCTGTATGTTTGTTTGTTTGTAACTGACTCTTTGGGCTCGATTTTGCCCTAATTTAAGCGATCAGATTTAATTTAAACGTTGTAGACTCATCAAGGACCGACGACAATAAAATATTTTGATAAGTTTATTATCTCATCATGATTAGGATCGCCAGGATGAGTAATTTTAACTTATGAAGAGCAATTTAACCCATGTAGAATGAAAGTACCTAAGACATTGACTACGTGGGACAACGGATAACGCGCCTGACTACGGATCAGGAGATTCCCTGTTCGAATCCTGGCTGGCTCGACGATTTAGCCTTTGTTTTACTCACAATTAAATTATTGTAAGAACTATAGTTCCAGTCCTTCGTACCGGGACTTCATTTAAATCTTATAGTTTCAAAACACTAAAAACACGCTTTTAGAGTTAATCAAACTAAAAAGTAAAAAATAAATTATAGTTTAAAAACACTAAAAAACACGCTTTTACGGTTAATCAAACTAAAAAGTAAAAAATAATTGTTAACATAAGAATAAAATGACTGACGAGAAATTAATGTCACTGTTCTAAAAGCGTGGGGTGCTTTGTATGACATTTTAAAACTAAGTCTGCATTTCGGAATGAAACTAGTGAAAAATTATAACGATTGATATCGAGCATCCCACGCTTTTAGAACAGTGACATTCATTTTCTCGTCAGTAGTTTTATTCTTATGTTAACAATTATTTTTTAGTTTGATTAACTCTAAAAGCGTGTTTTTAGAGTTTTTAAACTATAATTTATTTATTTATTACCTAAAAATACCCAAAAGGATTTTTAATTGAACCAACATTTATATCGTTCGGATCATTTAACCTTTTTTTCATATATTTTTAGTATGTTCTCTTTTGAAAAACTCGAATTCTAAGAGCCATATGAAAAGAAATATTTCTTGTTCTAAATTTCTTTATAATGACGTCAAAATGAATTGATGCTGTTTGAGATTTTTTTAAATTCGACTTTCATGAGTACTTTTTATCAGTTTAGTTGTGTTATATGTATAATTTACTTAAGAAGTCATATCATGTCAAAATATTATGTTTGCTAAATAATCAGAATATCATCAACATCGGCGCAAAAGCCCCATGTTGGCCAAGGCCGCCTGCCTATTCGCAGATTTCGAGACGAGATTTTTTTTTTTTACGGGGAAGTATTGTCAGCCTTACGCCCAACAGTTATATTAGACCGGAACTTACGGTTTAATGTGGATTCCGAACCACCATGGTACCGCATAAGAATATAGCATCCATAAATAATTTTATTGTCTTAAAAATCATCAGAATATAAAATGTATTTTACAAAATCAAAATAGGCAATATTTATCTATTTTAGATCATTCGAATGAGTTATTCATTTATGCTCTTAATGAAATAGACAGCGGCCTGGTGGCCAAGTGGCTAGCGCTCTGGTCTTTGGTATCCCAGGCTTCAGGCTCGAATCCTGGCGGTGGCATGGATGTTTGTTGGTGGTTCGGAATCCACGTTAAACTGTAGGTCCCGGTCTGTTTAGCCCTCGTGCGCACAAGATGACCGTAGAGCGACAAACCAAACTAATGAAATAGACAAATTCTGAAAATAACAAGAAATACATGCTAATCATATTAATTTTCATAAAATATTTTGGAGAAAGCTTTTTATAACACAGTATCGAAAAATAAATTATTGTACGTTTTCTGTAACATATTAAAGAATTCCATATTCGGCTCAATGAAAAGTAATCGACTCAAATTAATAACGTATTGAAAGAAATTTGCATTCTGCTTATTTTATGTTTCATCGTCAAGGTGATGAGAAAACATCCCCGGCATATTAATTATTGTTGATTTCGATCATTAAAACTCGGTCAAACAAAGGTTGAATTTCTAGAAAAAAAAGTAGCATATTATATTGAGATTTCAAAGTTTTAATCAAAAGAGAAAAATTTATTTTTTAAAAATTTGTATTAAATGAAAAGAATCTGTTTAGTAAGCAGCAATACTGTAGTTTTTCTCAATTTTTTTTTTCATTATTATTTTTAACGAACTTTATTCTATCATAATCCCAATTTTTTGGGAGAAGGGATTCATTGTTTTTATACATTTTTATATTTCGAACAGACTCCTATTTTTTAATTAAGACTTTAATATGCATGTTTTCGCAGATATTAGATATTTTTTCCCCCCTGCTTTTTCATTTTTCACGTAAAACAAGCTTCGTTAATATTCAATGTGCATACAAATGAGTTGAATTTTGAATATCTACCATGTTGACTTCATTATCTAAGTCTTCCATCCTTTATTATTAAAACTTTTTTTTTTACTACCCAATTCGTCAATACGCTTTTAAATTAGACGAAAGAGAAAAACAATGGCTGGGGAATGAATCATTTTGAAAAATCACATGACTTAAAATTGAATTTTTGTTTTTCTTCTAGTTATTTTCAGCCTACATCTGTATCCTACAACTTCAACTTCATTAGTTTTCGCTTTCTGCCAATCAGCTTTTGGTTATTCGGAAACTCAACGCTAATTAAAGAAGCAAATTTTGCGGAAAACTATGAAACTGATCTTTTGAGGTTTTCGATATATGATAACTTTCCCTTGCTATGAGAAGTTTATTACTTTCACAATAAGCTGATAAAAAAAATGATCCATTTTTTCAAGATAAAAATTAAACCATGCATTTGCATAAAAAGATACGCAATTGAAAAAAGTTCCATTTTGAATTTTATTTTATAAAATGAAGAACTTTGTTTTGATTGATTAATTAATTAATTAATTAACAAGGAAAATATTAGAATGTGATGTGATGATTTGTTTTCAAGGGCAACATATTTAAATCTTACCGTTTCCATTCTGCTCTATATTAAAATTTAGAATTTTGGACTTGTGTCACTTATGTTAGGTAATTTACTCTTCATATTCTTTAGAAACATTACATTTTACATTTTTTAAAATGTAACATTTACATTTAAACTTTACATTTTTTAAAATTGATACTTTTTTAAAATTAAGCAGGACTATTTAAAGAAACTTAAGTTTATGATAAATATATTACTACTAATTAAAGCATTTTCATTAGAATCACATAAAAATATTATCTCTATGGTAAAATTAAGTATCAAAAACAGTACATACGATATAAAGAGAATTTTGTCAATACAATGCATTTTTACATGAATTTGTGGCAAAAAGAATCTTAGGAAATGGTTTACTTAAGTACAAAAAACAGAGCTGTCATACGAAATACAAAGAACTCTGTCAATACAATGCCAATGGGTATTTTGCATGAATCTACAAAAGAATGAGAAAGAGTTTTTTTAAGTATCAAAAAAGGATTGCCATATGATATACAAAGGAATATGATATGCAATGCAACAATGATTTATCCATAATATTAAATTTAAAAAATATATGTAAAAAAAAAAAATTCACTAGGAACAGTTCCAAGGTGGTTGACAATTATCATTAAATACTTAAGGAATATTTAATGGTACTGGTAAATTAGAAAACTCAACTATCAATAAAAACCAACGAAGCAATAACCATAATAAGGACCAAAGGATACTAAGGCAGTCGATCTCGGAATCAGACAAGCAAACTGAAAGCGTCCTTGTCTATGCCAAATTGGACATGGCAAATCTATAGGAATGTCCTTCTGTTGGGTTTGAGAAGGAGCTCGAACACCGTAACGATCCCACCTTTGGGTCAATTTATTGTAAACTGTGATGGCAAAATCTGGCTGCATTGTAGTAAGTTACCATCAAGGTGGACCCTGTATAACGCTGAATTTGTAATACATTTGCCATTCAAGTAGTGAATGTATCAGGCCACACCATTATTCATTGACTGGAGACACGAAATTTTTAGACGATAACCCATTGTAAACATAATATACAATGAATTTTTTTTTATGAAATCCTCCAATTTATAGCAGAGATAAACTAGTTCAATAAATGATATTTTAACATCGTGACAATGTTTAATTTTATCATTATGGCAAAATTTAGTTTTCTATAAAAGGAAGTTAAAATCATATGAAATTAAATATCATGTTAAATATTAAACACATCGTGTCAAAACTACTATGCCAATTCACTTATAAAATCGATAGAATCAAAACTCTGAGTTTATTTACAATTGTTATTTCAATTTTTTTTATATTATAAGTTGAGGATACCATAAGTGATTGATTGATGGAAGTATAGTAAATTTAACATAAATTGTAATTCATGTATTGCTTTCAAAGAAAGAAAATGTATTCTAAAAAGTTTAGTGAATAAGTATATTCATTACAAAAATCTACATGTACATTAGTAATTTTTACTACATTTCTAATAGAATTTCTTTAAAAGTAAAATGATTGCAAGGAATTAAAAAATTATTTGAATTTGTGCGAGAAAACTCTAAATAGTAGAGTTTCTAACTTTCAATGCTAATAAGCTATTCCATAAGATGATTGCTGTTTTGGAAACGCGTTGGTTTTTTCGGGTGAGAATGGGATTTCATACTTCGACGTAATTGGCTATTTCATCATTCAATCGAAACATTTCGAAATAAGCCCAAATGCATTACGAGTTTCCGCCGGAATCCACAGAAATAATCCACAGAAATAAAGAACCACATTTCGAAAATAAATAGCACAATTAATAAACATTATTTTTACCAGTCGATTCAAAAGCTCCGAAATTATGTTCCAGTGTTTTTGTTTTCTGCTACGCGACTCATTTCAAAACTATCATTTTTAAAAAATAGAGCGTCGAAAGAGAAAAGACACAAAAACAAAAGTATTAACTCTAAAAGCCATCTGCTGCAAGTACGGTTACAGTTTTTCAATTTATCAGAGAGGATCCTGTATTTAATTAATGGAAATTCCAGAAAAATAATAAGAAATATCTATAAGAAATTTAATTAAAGATTACATTCCACCAGAATTAGAAAAAAGACATAAAAATTCTTATGGAATGTTACAATTAATGTTCGTGAAAAATGTTACTAAGAGAGTGCAAAAATGTACTGAAAGATGAAAATAACAAAATGCCTTTTCTGAAATAATACCTGGTACTTAAAATAAATAAAACTGCTATTTTCACTGTGTTAGAATTTGTACTTTTATTGTCCGTCAGTTCATGTTTCACTTCAGGTGAAATATATTCAATGCAATATTTTTTAAAGAATTTAAATTGCGTAAAAGATATTTTGCTTCAAGCATTCAATTCAGTGGTAATTTGTGCACTAAATGAATTATTATTAATGTACTATTGGTATTTTATGCACTAAATGAATTATTATTAATGTACTATTGATATTTTATGTACTAAATGAATTATTATTAATGTACTATTATTATTTTATGCGCTAAATTATGAGCCGATTTAGTAAAAATTCAAATTTATTACAGGATACGTTAATATGTATAATTACATTCGTAAGGAGTGATCTGGGTTTGGGTTTTCAAATTGTGCGAGCCAGTTTCGAGACCCTACAGACGAACCAAAATGGCGGTAATCATCATGATAAATATATAACCCGGAAAGTTCTTCCACAGGCCGTGAGGTTTGGTTTGGTTTGTGTTTTCGCTCTACGGTCATTTTGTGTACACTTTAGGCTAATTAGATCGGATCCTACAGTTTAACGTGGATTCGCTCTGCCACCGCCAGGATTCGAACCTGAAGCCTGTGGTATCAAAGGCCACAGGCCTTGAGGAGGAAGGGGCAAACCACCCTGATAGAATCACTAAAGAAAAAAAAAGATTTATTAGAAAAAAAAATGAAACAAATTGTTATCTATCTTTATGCATTGTTAAACTATTTTTACTACAAGAAGGCAAAATATACTGTAAATTTCCTCCATTCTCCAGAGAAGAATTGCTGTCAAAAAATTTCATTACAGAACTTAAACCATAGCATTATTTATTTCAAACAGGAAAATATTATGGAAATATTAAAGAGCTTTAAAAATAAAATTACTTGAGATTACAAAATTTAAAACGCAATCCAGCTTGTGGCCTTGTGGTAACATGTGTATACAGGAAAACTGAGGTTCGAATCCATTGGAAGCAGCAATTGCAGTCACTGCTTTCGGAAACTTGAAGACTCGATGATGACTGTAACACCCTATACAAGATCCTTGTAGCGATAGTCACATTTCTTGGTAGGAATTTTATGTGTGTTTCATTTCATGTGACATATAAATGTTTGGGGCTATTCCTTGGAGTGTTTGCTAAAAATTGTGGTGAAAAATGTGGCTGCATTGCAGTGGTGCCTCCTGGGTAACCCTCAAATTGCTACACATCTGTCATGACTTAGGTCAAAATGATAAGCATTCGAGAAAAAAATCACTATGTTTAGCTTTTGCCTTGATAAAATTTGCTTAATGAATAGCTTAATCATTTTGTTAATAATTATTTCTTTAAAAAGACCCATTGGTGGGTTTCAACCTGTTGGGGTTTCTTCTAAGGCAACTCACAAATGTGGGCAATACACGCTTAAAAGTTCTCTTGAAAGTCAAAGCCTTGCCCTCACTAGCCGTCTATGGATTGTAAGATAAAATAATAAACGGTGAAAAAAAAAACTAAGCATTTGTGAAATCTAAATAACTAGCAAAAATGCTTCAGAGAATATAAATGATAGATTTGCTACAAGTTAAAAAAATAGTTAAATTTACCACAATGTTAAATTATTATTATTATTACACTATAGAAGGAAAAAATAAATCTATACTACCCTATGTATTAAAAAGGAATAAAACTAAAACTACTATTAAAATGAAAGGAAATATCCCTTCTTCCAAATTTAGCGCGGCAGCTGTCTTTCGCAACTAAAGCAAAGTAAATTAGAATATTTTATCTTTAAAATCTTTGACTCTAAGTATCATGTATAAAATGCAATACATTTTTATCAAAAAAAAAAAAAAAAAAAAAAAAAAAAAAAAAAAAAAAAATGCCGCGTTAGTTCTAACCCTATTAACAAACAAGTTGGCAAACTGTAAATAAGTGGAAGCTGAAATAATTTAGCAATGCCACAGGCCTTCCAAACAACTTTTCAAAAAATCATAAAATAAAAAGAATTCTAGAATTCTAATAAAAATCTAGATCACAAATATATTTGCTTAAGAATAACTAAGTTGAGATTATAAATTTTTTCGGAAAAAAAAAAAAAAAAAAAAAAAAAAAACTAAAATAAGTCATAAAAACAATTCACCAGCGAAAAGTAAAATGAGTGAAATTAAAACTGATATTAAATACAAGAATATATACCTTCTGCCAAAGCTCTAATGACTTTTCGTGCTTCAACAAAAACTCACAGTTATAATTTTTTTAGTAAAATGAGTGAAATTAAAACTAATATTAAATACAAGAATATATGCCTTCTGCAAAAGCTCTAATGACTTTTCATGCTTCAAAAAAAAACTCCCAGTTATATTTTTTTTTGTTAAAATCATTAACTAAATAATATCAATCAAGATCTAATGAATTTTTTTAACGACAAAATAACTGCCATTTTTATTCCAAACCCATACCAGACTCGCCTACTACAAACGCTATCTCCATTGCTACATTGTGAAACCGATTTCATAGTAACAAGTTACCAACTTCAGATATGTAGGAGCCGAGAAATAATTTTCCATTGTCAAAGACACTCATTGCTATCCACTCCCATCTCATTTTTTTCTTCTACTTGATGTCTGCGGTCACACTTATTATTTTTGATTCCAATTCTTATCTGATTTCAATACAAAGGGACAATAAAGAAGCAGTTAGTTTTGTATTTTTCTTTCTACCACTTTTCTTGGCCGGCGGTCTGCACACTTCCCATTTGTTTCAGATCTGACACATTCGAGATACCACAGGTAATAAATATTACGCGACTTCAAAGACATTTGTTTGATGTTTAAGCATGCGAAATTGCTGTCGGATATTTTCTTTGACGGCTCGGTGTTAGTTATTCGGACATATGTATGCAAAATGTGCACTGCTGCTAATCGAGAGGAACTTGATTTGCTGCCGACTTCTTGGGAAGTCATTATTTAGACCCCTTTCGAACCGGTTTAAATTTCAATTTGCTGCTTAGAAACTTAGAAGCTTTATCTGAATGGCAGTAATTTTCTGTATCTGCTGCATCTATTTAAGAGCAGGAATTGGATTGGGAAGCATATTGACGAAGAATATTCTAGTTAATGCATGGATTTTTTTTTATCATTAAATATAGTCCGCTTCATATCACACTGGGCCACTTTTTCTAGTTGCTAATGGCCTTTTTTTAATTTTGTAGTTTTCTTAATATTTTTTTTTAACGCCTGCAGAGCACTATGAATTTCATTACTGTACCCGATTTGTGTAATTGTTGCAGATTCTATGCTACTCAAGGAGCACAGTCGCTCACTTCACATACAAGTAGGTAGATAAAAAATGTCTCTGGTTGATTATCAGGTGTAAGTGTGACGCATTTGCATGTCGTGTTAGGGTAAACCAAAAAACTCCAACCAGAGATTCTCAGACAGACCAGGCACTATGACTATCAATGCAAGACACATTATCACAAATGTCACATAATTTCGCTTACGAAATAATGCTTGTAGCACACTGCATTAGCCAGAATTGTAATCTCACAACTTCATACGCTAGCTAGTATGTGCAACATTGCGAGGGAATTTACAACATCAAATTAACATTTTTTCCCTTTTTTATATGTAAGGGTTAAATATAAGTAAATCGTTTGAAAATTAAATAATTTTTCCATATTTATTACATGAATTGATAATAGTGACCTATTAATGTGACCACCATCTCATGACGACAGTTTTTTTACTAGAATGGAGGGCCACTGAAAAAAACAAAAATAAAGGTCTGGGAGTAAGCGGAAAATACGCTCAAGAATTTGTTTATTTAAACAATCTTAAACCTCCTCATCGATTTCTCCTTTTTAATAAAAAGGAAGACGTACTATTAGGGGGACCGGAAAGTAAAGTCGTTTCTGCACATGTCAATATTTGTTTATCCTTTATCAGCTCATTGTGTACTAGTCGTGCCAAAGATATTTTTAAAATTAAACTGATTTGTTTACTTTTAAATAATTAAATCTTCTTCTTATTATTATTACTTTTGCATTTTTGAGTGAAATGGCCAGCCAAATGCCGGAAGAAATACACATCCCGCATTGCATGCTTTTAGAGTTTCACAAGGGTAGTAACGCAATGGTTGCTACCAGATACCAATAAACGTTCATAGATGCCAGAAGTGGTTCAGATGCTGTAATTTTGATCTTTCCGATTAGATCGGTCAAGAGAACCAACAACTTTAAACATTGACGTGTTAAAGGCTTAAGAGGAAGCAAATCCGTGTCAGAAAATCAAGGAATTGTCAAACCAACTTTCTTAACCATCCTTGGTTGGTCATTTAAGGACATTTCCAGCACATTGGTATCAGATGTTTGCGTCCCGCATAATCTGTCGAAAGAAAACTAACCGATCCACCGCAATCAACTTACACGGCACAATATGGAAGCGGTTTTTGATCGCTTGATAACTGAAAATGAAAAATGAGTCCTCTGAGATGAAGATGAAAAATGAGTTTTTGCTCGGAAAAGACAATGGCTTTCTTCGTTTGGTGGAGTATTCACGGAATTGTTCATTTTACTGCTGTTGAATTGTTTAACTGGATTGTCTCACCCCCCTCTTCCATATTCGGCCAATATTGTACCATTGGATTACTATTTATTTTAATCACTACAACATTTTCTATGTGACAAAAAATGTAAAAATTTGGATGATGTCCAAAATGATATCTCCAGATATTGAAACCCGGACAAACTGTGAATACAGATCTTTACTGCGAACAATTGGATCGAGTAAATTAATCTTTAATTAAAAAGTATCCAGCGAATGTCAACAGAAAAGGCGTTATCCTGCAGGCCGCACTGCGCAAGAAGAACCATGGAAAAAAATTAATGAATTGGGGTGGGGGTTTTGCCTCACCCCCATATTCACCCGATATTGAACCATCGGATTTCTATTTATTTTGATCTCTTCAACACTTTCTATGTGACGAAAAATGTAAAAATTCGGATGATGCTTGCATTCTATTTGATATTTCATTGATATTTTTCTGAAATTTCAATTAATTTTTATCTATCGGGCAATGAAAATTTGTCCTCTACATGGAAAGAGATTGTTGATAACGAGGGTAATTGAATCATTGTTTAAAAATAAAAAATTGTTAAAAATTTATTTGTTTGAATTTAATGCAAGAAAACGACATTACTTCCTCTCTCCCTAATACTTTCTCAATTTCACACAAAATCATACCCATCTAAAGCTTAACTCCACAGATTTGTTCTAATCCAATCTCCTTTGCGTCCATTTTGCAAAACATCACAAACTGAAAAAATATGTTATTTCAATGTACAAAATATGAAGAGCCCAGAAACAAGCTACAAACTTCTTTCGGTTACAATGTTCTACCTTATTCTTCGATATTCGATATCTCTGAGAATCCGTTTTACAAAACTAACAATACTTCATTTTCTACGAAAAGTCTCGTTAGAAACGGGAAATCCCAATTTTATTTTCTGTTTTTTCCCCCTAATTTGAAATTTGCCTGTCCTATTTCTGATTTTATAATTTAGTGGTATTTATTTTATAATACAATCGATCAACAGTTTTATCTATTCGTTCCTTTTTTTTTTTATTCATATAATTTATTTCCTTTTGGTTGCTGAAAATAATGTGTAATAATTCATTTCTTTCAAAATCTTATTGAAAGCCCAACATGAGATCTATTATATTTGAATGACTATCAAGAATTCATGAATTTGGGATTTTCTAGTAATTCGAATCTAATTACTCAATCAGCACCACAGATGTCTCTCGTATTTTAACAGCCATTTGATAAATTGAGATAAATCTGCATTAGCGAGCATAAATCTCAAAGTCCGGTATGGAAAAATTCGAACTTTTTTGCTGAGTCAACTTTAAAGAACTAGTTATCAGGAAGCAATTTGATTGAAGCTGCTTTTATTTGCGAATTTAACGCTCTAACTTGAAAGGGCAATAGCTCTTATCAATAAAGACTAAAGGCATTAGCTACATGACTTATTACGTTTTGCAAAATAAATAAAAAATATGAAACAAATTTATCTGATATATAACAGATCAGAAAATGAGCTAGGAAATTGAACTTCCTGAATGTCATGTGAAGTACACTGAATGAATACAAAAAATAAAATTTTCCTAAGATTACTGTTCTTTTTCTTCCCCTCAGCGTCGGTTTCAATAGTATTTTTCAAACTTTCACTTCTCAGTGTTAGATAATCCTGATCAGTGCTTCTCAAACTTTAAAACTTGTGAGTCCCTTGGGTCAAACACATTTTTTCGTCATCCTTTTTTGAAACTTTTTAATGATATACGTGTCTGCAATTGCAGCATATTTATAGCCTATTAAAACTTTTATGATGCTAGTCAAGCGAAAAGAAGAAATAAAATTCCATTTACTGAAAATAAACTATAAATACGTAAAAATCGATTTATCATAAAATATGGAACAGAGTGATGTTAAGACATGCACTGAAGATATGTTGAAATACATGTATAAAAATAATTTATGGTTTATTTATAAAAAAAAAAGTAACCATAGATTTCATAAACTAACCATAGACTTTATAAATAAATACGGAAATTGATCAAAAATATAGTTTTAAACTATTATATGTTTTTGGAATTTACTTTTAAAATGGAAAGTTAATTTGTGAGTAGGAAAACTACATAATATTAAAACTTTTTAAACTGCTGATTTTTTTTGTAAAAGCAAAGGAAATTATTTAAATAATTTTAAAAACCCGTTTAAAATGTATACTTAGATTAGTATTAATTTATTAACGGAACATATGTTTTATTAGTATTGAGTAATTTTACTTTTATACATAAAATAATTCTAATTGTTTGTTATAATTAATCACAATTGTCCATAAATGTAATTTTAGTTAAGTTAGCACTAGAATTGCCAGGAGGGAAAATTCAAAAATTTAAGTGGTAGAATTGAATTGAATCACTATGCAGCGAATTTTATCAAAATGGTCTAAGTCAGATCTGTATAACACACGACCAAAAGCTGTTTAGAATTCAACCCAACCTGAAATCGTACATTTCCTTAAAACATCCATGTTTTTATGCACCCATTTCATATTTTTTTTTGAAATTCTAATTAATAAAGAACATGTCCAAATTACGAAGTTAATCCGTTTTTTTTTTTGCATTTAAACGCTTCTTACTTTTATTCTTTAAGATATTTCTTACTTCAGCGATAATTGATATTTTTTGTTTATGTTTTTCTTAACAGGATTATGAATATGAAAATGAAAAAAAAATCAGGTTATTTTTATTAATAGTTAGGATAATTTTTTTAAAGTTTTGGAAGTTAAAGATATTTCGCTCTTAAAAATGCTATGTTATTTTTTATTTATTTGTCATTTTTGGATATCCTAGAGTGCACATTTTCTAATTTTTTTAATAGTTGTCATTCAGTTTGTATATTTTATGTGAAGAAGTTATTTTTTTAAATGCTACCAACTAAGCAGTACGAAGCCATCGTGCAGAAGGATACAAATTAGGGAGAAAAAAACTAGGTTTATTTTGTTGCTCTACAGTCATCTTTTGCACACGGAGGGCTAAACAGACCGGGACCTACAGTTTAAAATAGATTCCGAACCACTCACAAACATCCATGCCGCCATCAGGATTCGAACCTGAAACCCGGGATACCAAAGGCCAGAGCGCTAGGCACTTGGCCACCAGACTAGGTTTGGTTTGGTTTGTCGCTCTACGGTCATTTTGCGCACATGAGAGCTGAACAGACTGGAACCTACAGTTTAAAGTGGATTCTGAAACACTAACAAACATCCATGCTACAGCCTCACCAGGCTAGGAGAAAACGAAAGAAACGAGGAGATTCTATGGCAATTGTGGCAGTATGTTTAAGGGTTACGCATCGGCACTCAGGTTCCTGGTGTTAGTTTTCTCCTGGATGACACGTACATGCATGGCAGTCAGTCCGGAAGGCAATATTTATTAGCCCTTTATTTTCACCCGTCGGTGGTCTTGTTCGTGGCATGTAGAAGTGAAGTCCACTAATGTACACCACACGCAAAATGCGATCCAAGGATAGAAAAAATTAGGTCTTAATAATCAAATTTTTCATTTCAATATATTTAATGGTTTTTCAGATGAAAGTGTTTAACTACACTACAACTTACTCAATCTAACGATTCAACTTCAACTTTGCGACATTTGTACCAAATTACGGTAAAGAACGCAGAGTGAAATAAATTATAAAAAATTACATTTTTTGACTTAAACCACTTACATAATCAAGTACATATAAGAATATTTCTTTTGATAATATTTTAAATACATTTGCAAAAGCTTCGTGTGAGCATTTTTTTTTTTTTTTTCAAATTCAACAAAAAATTTTCGTTTTGAAGAGGAAAATTTATTATTACTAAGAGAAATTTTATTGTTTTAATAAATGAAAATTGAGATAATTGAGATTAAGATTCTTAATTTTTTTTTAAATATCTTTTTAAAACATAAAGTTTAAAAAAATGATTTCAAAATAAGAAAATTAAAATTAAAGAGAAATTACAGTATAATATACAGTATTCTAGCCTTTTATTAAAAAGTTAATTTAAAATCCTTATTCAAAAATATCCTTCGGATTTTATGTGAGATGAAAATTTTCTTTTCAGAATATTTTAGGAATTTTAGTTAAAAGATAAGGGTTTTTTTTAGGATGTTCGAAGAATTTTCTTCTTGCTATTTGATTATTGTGAATCGTAGAAAAGAACCATTTAATGGAATAGGAAAATCAATTAAATGAAGTGTACAAGATTATCTATAAAAAACGAGTCTGCGGGGAAATTGTATTAATACACAATAGAAAATGTATCGAAAAATTGCAGTGCTTGAAATGTTGACGTTTTTCTCAACAACGTTTTTAGTAAAGAAATAAACCAACAAGTTGTATATATTATTCAGAAATTGCTTATAAATATTTTTTTTTGACAACAATTCACTAGAAATCTGAGATACAGACATCTCTAGAAATCCGGAAAAATTGAAGATGTTATAAATGAATCATGCAGTTGAAAATAAAAATATTCAAACATTTAATAACAGCCTGTAACGAATTATTTAACGTGTATTAGATTTTAGTTCTATTTCACGTACGATAGCCCTCAAGACTTTTACACAACCAATATCTCTAAAGATATATCTACAATAACAGCCATTGTGTTATAAGACCAGTGTCAGGTTATGCTATAATTGAAATTGATGAAAATAAGAATAAAAAGTCCCTGATGATTATGTTTACATTATATTTTCAAGGTTTAAGCTTCACAGCAGGTTAACAATGAAAAATACTACAACTTATACTTCCGATTGTAATAAAAATATAATATTTCTTGCAATGTAATTGAAGCATTTTTACTGAAATTTTAAAAATTAATACTGAATATATTTCTTATTATAGATTTGCATTTACACCCTATTTATGCTAATAACTTTAATGACAAGGCTAAGAGGGAAATTGTTTTACTAAATAAGGCTATTTAACCAACATAACTATCATAACTTTGTATAATATTAGTTACATAGAAGTCGTTTTTATTTAAAAAAAAAACAAATGTAGAGTTTTATAATTAATTATTATTAACCTAAAATTTTATTAAACAAAATTCTTTAGTGTTAGAGGAATATTTAACTATTTTTTATGAAGATATTGTGAAAGTTCCTGGAGAGATGCCAGTGGACGTTATAGATTCCGGATTGCTCACTCTAAAATAGACTATAATAGTTCGATGATATTGAGGACGAGGAACTGTGTATGGGGGACAGTTCGCTTCATCCTCGTGTTCATTAAACCATGATTGGACAGGTCCCACTGCATGTATTATCAATATGGAAAATTCCATTTACTGCAGGAAACAAAGTTTGCATCATAGGATGGACCCGGTCAGCTAAAACTTCTCTACACTTCTACCCAGTGATACTTCCTTTCAGGGTTTCGATTAGGCCAGTAGAAAACGACGACATGGCTGTTCGTATCATGACAGATCCACCTTTATGCTTGACAATTGGAAGAAGTCAATCCTGATCATACGTTTGCGCAGCTGTACGTGTTTTGGAAAAAGTGTAAAATAGGGTTCGTCTGACTATAGAACTGGCTTGCACTTAACAATCGACCAGGTTTTGTGGTTGTAGCACCACTGTGGATGACATTTGGCGTTAACAGATGTGGCAAGTGCTCATTGAGCTCTGCGGTCATTTTGCCTGCACTTTTCTTATTAGCGATTACACCCACTTCAATACCCGTCGGTCTGCTTCATTCCGCTTCGCCCATTATTTTGCTTTGTCGAGTTTGTCTTGCCGTGCTGTGTGATGATCTTAAACACCTAAAGGCTGGGACGTTTCGATCCCTGTTGCTCCAGCTAGTGGGGTTTCTACAATTTGAGTTCTTCGAAAACCTGTGAGGTCTGACATTTTACGGTATTGCCAAAAATTCAAGATGTGTACAACTTCACTAAAGCTACCTCATATTACCATGATATATACTTTTTATATGAAAAAAAAAACTGGTAGCTAAATTACGTTTTAATGCTTGCGGAGCGCATTCTTAAATGTCACTTCCATTCACAGGTGTTTCCATCATTTTGATAGTCACTTGTATATAAATGGATGTATTTATGTGCATATGTTCCATTTTAATTTAAAAGCTATGGCATTTAGAAGTCCAATTTTTTGTTTTTGATTTATTATATTTATTTGCTGCATAATAAAAAAATCATGAAAGAATTCTTATTTTTTCCTTTAAATTAAACCAATGCCTTATTTTTAATTAGTGAAATACTTTGGAGTCATCTGATGATGCCTAGCGATGACTACACCCTCTTTAAATTTTCACCAAATCCATGCTCAGTTTTTAAAGTATTACATTAAGCTTTCTATCCTCTCGAATGGCGAAATGATGTGTTTAATATTATTATATGGGTATATTTTCATTAAAATATTTCATTGGGTATCATTTCATTGGGCTGACATTTTCCTGTAATTTTCATTGAAACGCCGGACTTTATATGAAGTAGTTGAATAAGCTGTAGCGATTTTTTTCCTTCATTTGCATACTATTTTCAGTTTTATTAAAGCAACATTATACTAATATCTTATTAAATAAAATTACAGTATACTATTCGAAAAGTGATACGGTTTTAAGAATTATGCATAACACGTTTATATTTTAGATGATTTACCACTAAAATGTTTCTACCATAATTTTTAAAAGACATTCGAAATAAAAGTTTGTGTAAACATTTACTAGTATCTTTAACTGTAGAATTTCACATAAGAAATCATTCATGAAATGGTTTCTTTCCCTATTTTATCAAATGGCAATCATTTATTTAGTTACTATAACACCACATGTAGACATATATTTATATTAGATGATACTGATATTTAAAAAATTCGGAGAATATCTTCTGTAGTCACACGAAACATAGTCACTGCATATTGCCTTAAAATCTGCAATGCTGATGCGTTATTCATTATTTGGAAAGAATAGCTTATTCAATTTAATAGATCGCTTCACTTTGATCCAATTAAGAAATGAATAACCTTTTTTCTTTATAATTTCTTTAACTTTCATTAATTTTTTAAAAATATTAGAAGTTTTCCAAAGACAGTAATTATAATTATTGGTATTATATCTATATTGAGGGCTGGAGTGATCTGTCGGATAGCGCATTAAGGTTACCAAACATAGGGAGCAAATCCCTCCCCCACCCCTGAAAAAAAGGTATGTTTTTCTGAATGTGCAAAAGACATTCGATGAAATGTGCCTTTATAGCCATATATTTAAGCTTAAATAGATGTCTTTACCACTTTATTTTATTAAAATCATACAAAAATTCTAGCAGTCAGAAAATTTATTTATTATTTTAAAGGGATTTTTCTCAATTTAGATATATTCGAAATGGTGTTCCCCAAGATAGTGATTTCAGTCCTTTATCCTCTATTTACATACCATTCTCCCTAAAATACTAAGATCAATTTATGTGCGTTTACAGATGATTCGGCGATAGTGGGCCAAACTTATCAACCATATAGGGTCGTCAAAATTCAAAGACATCTGATGTCTTTAGAAGAGTGTCCCATACTTTGACGAATCAAGACAAATACGAATTATACTATTATGTTTATACTAATTATACAAATATTTATTGTACTTCTTATATATACTTATTATTATACAAATACTTATTATATTTAATATATATATATACTTATTATACAAATACCTATTGTACTTATTATATATACTTATTATTATACAAATATTATTACATTTGCTGAAGAAAAAAAATGAAACATCTCATCACAAGTACTCTTACAATGTTTGAATCTTTCTGAATTGGAATTCTGAAGTTAATTATCTAGGTATTATCTTGGATAAAAAGCGTACTTTTAGGAATCAAACTTCACGTGCAACTGAGAAATTTTGGAAAACGTTTGACTTATGTATTTTATTTGTGAGGAGGTTGTCCCTCATTAACTTAGCAAATAAAATGTTTTTATTCTAAACAAAGTATTTGTCATAGTTT
Source organism: Caerostris darwini (assembly GCA_021605075.1). Lineage (NCBI taxonomy): Eukaryota > Metazoa > Arthropoda > Arachnida > Araneae > Araneidae > Caerostris > Caerostris darwini. The sequence goes on from BPLQ01006518.1 coordinate 855,828, forward strand.
GCTGTATGGTTATCCTACCTGGGGAGTTGCAACAAAAGTCAATTTTAAAAATTATCCAAATTCTGGGAAACATAACTGATGCATTTATCAAATGAGGCAATTCATATTGGTTTTAGGATTGATTCAATATATTTGAATCTTTGTAAACAAATGTTTTAATACTCTAGTAACTCATCAAAATAGCCTGAATAAAATATAATTACAATTTGCTCATAACAATGGAAATTATTCACCTTCATACAGTACCGCAATTTGTACTTTCATTTAAGCGATGTACTTTAATATTTAAAGCCCTACTGATCTAGAACAGATCCGATTTTAAATGATAACACCAGTGACACAAATTATTAAGTTCAACCCATATAACAACAACACAATGAGTACTCTAGAGATGGCCTTGAGAAATCTGTAGACGGGTCCATTGGGTTTAAAGATGGGTGCATCCTTTCCATCCACTCTTCAAATACCTTCTTCCTCTCAGATTAAAGTATGTAAAGGGTCTTCTAGACACCAAATATTCTGATGAAAACTATAAAAGACCTTTCATATTATACTATAGAATTGAACAGTAAGCACTTTTCTACATTTCAATTTTACATTAGCGTCATCTAATAATCAAATCTATAAAAAATACTTTATCATTACCACAAACCTAGACTAACCATTGATATCATACAAAATATTTCAAAATATAATTATTCTATTCTACTATTTAGGCCTCATTAATTCTCATAAATCATATATAAAGTTATTTTTTATGCTATTAAAAATCATTTGAAAGTCACTTCGTGGTAAATGCAAACATATCCTTCAACAACACATCTAACAATTTCATAGAAAAATTTCTCTAATATGAAAATCCAATTTCAATTTATTATATCACGATACTCTTAACAATTACACATCAAAATAAAGATAGATTTTGCATTATATTTCAATAGGTTGATAAAAATAAGGATCCTTCTAAGTTTTACATAGTAATCCATATCACATCTGCAAAGCTCGCAGAAAAAAAAAAAGTAAATATTTTCGAGCACCAGAACAATTCTGATGTTTTCCAATGAAAACTTATTTTTCATATCAACCTAATACTAGAAAACCACGCTGAAAAATCCCTTAATTGGAATGGTTGGGGAAAGAGTTTCACATTTCAAGAAGTGTAATATTTCTGCTTGTTAAAAGATAACAAGCATACATGTGCTAACGAGATGAAATACGCTAGAGTTATGGTGTTGAGAAGTTTCCTATTCCTATTCTAAATTGCTTACGAATGTAAATGCGTGGTATTCCTTTCTTACGGTCCTACTTCTTCCTTTGTGTAGGTCTGTCATTCACCAAATTTCCTTTTCAATTTATAAGTCCTAGCTCTCATCTGAAACTACTCATTAACCTTTTGACCGGAAATGAAGCAGAAATGGATCGCTAAGTAATTTATATAACACGTGAAACTTTAGTCTTGAGGGGTATGGAATATAAGATGCGATACAATTGATAACGTTTCTTAGAATCGTCGTTTACTAGTCATCCTTCGTTAAACAAGTAAAGTTTATTGGGACATTTAAATATATTCTGTTAACATTGCTTCTCTTTGCTTAATTTAAATGAAATTAAGGTAACCGACCAAGTTCAGAGCTAAAATTTTTAAATAATATGTCATAGAATTTTTTTTTTTTATGTTATTGCTAAATTAAGTTATAAAACATTAAAAAACATGAACGGTAAGATAAATAAATGAATATTTTTTGTTAAAATTTCACAAAAATTAACAATTATTTTTTGATTTAATGTAAACACTCTTAATTAAAAGAATATACACGACATATCCCATTTACTTGTATAAGTGTAGATATATATACATTATATATGCATTTAATTAAATGAATGATAATATTTTAAATTATAGATGAGTAATAATCAATCGGAGTCATTTAGAGCGAAAGAATAACAATAACTCGTATTAAAATTTTTAATAATAACTCGTATCTAAATCAATATAAAAATTGTATCTCGACTTCTAATAATTCTAGAAACAAGCTCCAAAACATTTTTGAAAATTAAAATAAATGAATAAAAAAAGTTCGATTTTTTTTTTCACGTAAATCGTCATTTGAATGCAGTTGGTTACTTTTAGCTGCACAGATTAAAAGATAATAATTTTGTATCCAGTCTAACGATGACTTTGGTGAAATTGATTTTATTTTCACTTTACAAATACAAATTGAATTCTATTTATATTTAGAATTAAAGATGAGATAAATATTTTCTTGAGGCAAAATTCTAGAACAATTGATTTCTATATCTAAAAGATATGAAAAAGATTTTCGTATCTTTTAAATATTCAATACTACTAAACAAATGCATGTTTATTTTTTTATTATTTCAATTTCCTTATAATTTATTCAATACATTAAGAATTAAAACGAACAAAAAAAAAATGCGATTTTGAAGAAAAAGTTTTTGTCCTACAAACACTTTTGGTAACCATTTTTTGGGATGTGACAAAGAATTAGAATCATTTTTCAGTGGGTAAACGATATTTTAGAAAGCCTATTTTTAATTACAGCATTTAAATAATATTTAATTAGTGAAAGCATATGTTAAAGAAAAAAGTAGTGGAAAATGAACATTAAAAATTTTCATTCTTTTCGCAAACTGATAATAAAGCTTTGAAAAAGTATTTCCCATACTTTATTCAGAAAATTTACGCAACGGGAATTAAAAAGTTTCCGTCTTTTCTATTTTCAGAGATCATAAAACTATGAAATTATATTAACTATAAACTTAAAAGTTTTGAATTTCAGGCATTAAAAGATACATAATGTATAAGGTGTTGACGAAATATAAGACTATTAAACTCTGAGTAAAGAGCAAGGATTACAACCAAAACCGGCGCTAAATTTTATTAAACATTAAAGTAAATATTTAACATCTTTAAACTCAAGGATTGAATTAAGCTTCATATAGGAAGGTCTCTGAGAAAATTGTAGAGATTATTAGAATATGCTTCTTGATTTTAATTTTCGAAAAATTACTAACGTAACATTAAACTTTTCTGCTTTTTTAATAGTATTTTAAGCACAAAAATAAAAAAAAAAATTTACATTTCGTTTAAAAAATTATATAGCTTCTAGTTTTTTTTTTTTTTTTTTTTACAAAACGGAGGTTTTTTAACTTCTTGGAAAATAATTTTGAGCAAATAAAATTTAGTCATAACATAAAAGAAATTGACATAACTAAAAAAATAAATAAAAATAAGATTTAATATGGGAGAAAATTATTAAGCGAGAATAAAAATTTTTTTTATCGAATTTACTCGTTTTTTTTACAAAACGGAAGTTTTTTAACTTCTTGGAAAATAATTTTAAGCAAATAGAATTTAGTCATAACATAAAAGAAATTGACATCAATAAAAAAAAAAAAAATAAGGTTTAATATGGGAGAAAATAATTAAACGAGAATAAAAAAAAATGTTATCGAATTTACTGAAACGTTGAATGAATTTAAATTGTGTACGGTGATAAGGAATGAATAAATTCGACTCAGCCCTTATTGAGCAATTTTGAAATGAATGACGAATAGAAACCTCTGTTCCCTTAAAGAGAAATAAAAGCCTTTTCTCCAAAGTGCTTTGTGCTTAATCCACCCTATGTTACCGAATTTCTTCGATTTTACATTTAAAAAAATCAAATAATACTTTAATTGTTTTTCCTAGGAATGTCCTTAAAACTTTTGATGTTACTGCAATTATGTGCATTGAATAGAAATGTGATCACCAAGTAGCATTTGAATTTTTATAAAAAGGCAAAGTTACATGGATTTTTTTTTTTTGGGGGGGATTTTCTCTGAGGCGATCCGATGAAATTTTGTACAGCAAACTCACCATAACATCATGGCGGACACAAAAAAAAATATTATTGATTCAAAATTTAAATCTTCTTAAGGATAATTAATTACCTTAGGAACAAACAAGGTGTTTTTCAAGAAATTCTGGAAAATAGTTTCGATTTTTTCTGATGTATGCCTTTTTGTTCAGTAATTTCAGTTTTTCATGAAAAAAGGCGTTAAATGAAGGACGCATTTGCAAAAAAGTTAACGTAAACAAAATGTAAAAGTTAACGTAACGTTAACAAAACAATTTAAAACTGCATGTAATGAAAAAGAACATATTAACATTCTTATTTGGTAGGAATGACCAAATTTGCTAATAAACTTATTTAATTCAATAAGTTGAATATCATATAAATATATTTTGAATAAAAGTTTTTTGATTATATATATATAACTTAATGGTAATGTTTAAAAATATGAAACTATTTTCACTGTAGAAAATGTTTTCTGTTTTTAACTTCATGCATTTTAATACATAAAGAACAATAATTATTCAGATGATAATTTTGGTCTTCTAAAAAGGACACCAGGTAAAATATATCTATAACAAAATAGTATTTAAATAAAGTTATATACATGATGTATGTATGCATTTGATTCCTTGGAGTTGTATGAAATTAAGAAAACACCCTATGAAGGAGATTATACTGAGAAACGTCAGAAAAATGGCCATTCCAGTGGATCAATGGATATTGTTGTTGGTAATCGTGTTCCCATGTAGAAGCGTGTGATAAATGAATATCATCATTTTTAAACGCCTCTGTAAAGATGTTATACGATGGAATTCTTTTGTCTGCACCTAAATATAAAAGTTTTAAGTAATATTAAGAAAACTCTGAAATTTAGGTTAAGTGGAATGGGTCCAGAATGGGCAAGTGGATAGAATATTGAGCTTCCGTTAGAAAGCTTAATTAGAAATCCAACAAGTGATGATGATTCGAAAGGTTTTGTACTTGTACCGGTCACCAAAATCTCTTTATAAATCTGTCCTAATATTTTTTGTTTGCTTTTGATCACTTATAATATATTTAGTTATAATTAACAAAATAAAGTTTTCTATATTTCTTTTCTCTCTATGATACCGTTAAATGAATTTTAGACATGCAATGCCGTAAAAAAACAATTAATAAATATTTATTCCTGATTGTTGTTTACCTAAGAAAAAAGCGCTAAATTCATTACATAGATTTTCTGGCTTAAATAAATGCATTTGAGGGGATGTATTTATGGTAACATAAATACATTTTAGAATTTTAATGAATTTATTTGTAAATAAATAATTAATATGTACTCTTAGATAAGTGTGAAAATCATGCTGAAGCAAAAATATTTATGCAATCTAAATGATTATCTAACATATACAAATTAACGTATTCTCAACTTCAGCAAAATCTTCTTGCAAGAAAAATAGTTAATGAATCAAATAAGAGAGGAATAATAAATTGTGGACTTGCAATTGCTTGTATATGATATCACCTACAAGTATGACCAATATATATATATATATTAAAAAAATTAGATTGACTCTTATTTTTTGATAGTTTATGTGTTTGATTTGCTTCCAACAAAAAATTGCAACATGAGGATACAAAGAAAATGAAACAGAACCACACATTGTAAGACTGATTACATAGGGCATCGAAGTGTACAAATTTTAATAATTAAATACATGCTTAGCTTTATAATTGGAAAAATAATTTGTTTATACTATTATTAAAATAAATAAACTGATTATAGATTAATGTTATACGATATTACGCTACATAAAATATTTCATGTTCATGAAATAAAAAAAAGAAATGATAAGAAACATAAAAATGATTAACTTCTTTAAAGAAACGCAACAAATACAAATATTTTAACGTCTGTAAAATACAAATAGTTCTGTTCACATTGATTCTCCAATAACTGGTGGAATTATCACTTTCTTAATATAGAGTTTACATGCTTGTATTGTTAAATATTAAGTTAGAGGAGTACTAAAAATAGTTCTCGAATTCAATCGGCGAATGATATTGGACTGTAGTTGTTTATCTAATTCATAGAAACACTACGCTTCACAATAATTTTGCTATGACTTCATAGATATCTTATAAGCAAATATTTTAGATGCTACTGGAAAATGAATTCAAGTCCTGAAAATACAGAGGCCAAGTTAACTGAATGTGTACAGTGCGTTAAATTAGTCAGAAATATTCCGCTTGGGCCAACGCAATTGTCAATTTTTTTGATTTGCTAGAGATTTGGCAGAATGTGGTTTAATGGAAGATTGCCGGAGTCGTATTTTATTGCTTGGAAAGGAATACTATTTTATATATTATTATAATTACCCTTACTTATATTCCGAATGAATTTGGAAATATGTAATTAAAGCATTTATGAATTAATTGTTTAATGTATTAAAATTGTAACGAATATTATAAATATTATACTAAGAGACATAAATTTATAAATATATTTTAAAGTAAACAAATTTTAATAATTAAATGGTTGTTTTCGAAGGAAATATTCTTAATTTTCTTTTTATAGAACTTGTTTATTTTATGTCTTTCTTTAGTAATTTATTTTTCCAAAAACTTAAAGTAAAAAGAAAGTTTTTCAAAGAAAAACAAGAAGCACTAGATGACTTTACCGTAATTAAAACACTAATTAAAATTTCCTTAATTAAATTAGAAAGAAACCGCAAGTGTTTTGTTACCAAAGCTCATGTTTTCACATTAATATGCAATTCTCTCTTGACTAGTCTGTAATTACTTCAAAGAAAATATCTTTCAAAAAATTCATAAGCAGATTATAATATTTCAGGAAAAAAGTATAATTCATAAAAAAATTATTTTGTCGTAGGTTTTAGATAAAAAAAAAATTGATTTTGAAATTAATTTCTTTCTTCTCAAAGCTCGAACTCTTTTCTTTCCTCTTATTCTCTGACAATATCACTTGCTTTCGAGTATTTGTTGTGTTGAAAAGTCTCTTAAGTCCAACTCACCAACATTTAAGTGTCTTTAATCTTTCATTTGAATGAGTTATTTAACACATTACACATAAGTAACAATGAATATATTAGAATATTTTTAAACAAGTATATATCTTAGACATTCGTCAGAAGACTAAACTTATTATAATAAATGCATTCATAAGTTTTTATTTTATGTACAACATTACATTTTTTAAGACGTAATAGGAAAGAAAATTTCGCATACCATTACAGTGATGTTAAAATAATTTCTAAATAATGATGTTATAATATAATAATATGATGATGATTATATAATTATTAATTATAATTATATCATTATTAATTATAATGATATAATTATAATACAATGATGTTATAACAATTTCTTCTAAATTTAAAATCTTATCTTTCATTGCTAATGTGTTTATTTTACTGAATATATTAGAATATTTTTAAACAAGTATATATCTTAGACATTCGTCAGAAGACTAAACTTATTATAATAAATGCATTCATAAGTTTTTATTTTATGTACAACATTACATTTTTTAAGACGTTATAGGAAAGAAAATTTCGCATACCATTACAGTGATGTTAAAATAATTTCTAAATAATGATGTTATAATATAATAATATGATGATGATTATATAATTATTAATTATAATGATATAATTATAATACAATGATGTTATAACAATTTCTTCTAAATTTAAAATCTTATCTTTCATTGCTAATGTGTTTATTTTACTGAATATATTAGAATATTTTTAAACAAGTATATATCTTAGACATTCGTCAGAAGACTAAACTTATTATAATAAATGCATTCATAAGTTTTTATTTTATGTACAACATTACATTTTTTAAGACGTAATAGGAAAGAAAATTTCGCATACCATTACAGTGATGTTAACACCAAATTTAAAATCTTATCTCTCGTTGCTAATGTGTTTATTTTACTGATCATGCTAAACTAACAAATTTAGACGGAGGAGTTAGCGTTTCTTAATTTTTTCGCGATTAGTTACTCAGACATTATGTAAACACTCTAAAATATATTTATTACAATTGTAGTAACTTTTATAAAATAGATTATAATAAATGGAATGCATAAATCAAAATTGTTTGGGGAACTTAAAACGTTAATTATCAATTATCCATTTAAAGGAATTGCTCTTTTAATCTAAAGTGTCTGTCTAAAGTTAAGCTAAAGCATTGTTTTTTGCAGCTCTTTGTGTTTACAATTGTAAGTTATCGGATGCAGTGTTGCATAGAGTAAAATTAAAAATAAAAATCATTTCTATTTGAATCTTTATGATGTATTGAAACACCGGAATTTCTGTTAACTGATATCTAATCAAAAGCGTAAATATTTTGTTGTTAATCTTTATGTGATGGAATCTTCAATAATTACTTAAGTTAGCTGATTTTTCTTCTTTGTTTGAGTGCATTACAGTTCTTCGCTATGTCTTTTCTTTGAATATATCGTACTGAAGAAGTTTTCTAGATATGTCCTAATAAATGGAAGTAACCTCAACTAAATAAATTAATTTATTCTTTTAAATCTGTATTTTGGAGGAATTTTAATAGTTACTGGAAGGAATTTTCTTCTCTAAGTAAATCTGCAATTAATTTTTCTTTATTTTTGAAATATAATATATATAAAAAATTGACATATAAAGATATCTAGCATGTCGATGTAAATGTATTTACAAAACTGACGTTTTTCAAAGAATAGAATGAATTTTTTTGGAGTTAGTTTCTATATAACTATATCTGAAAGAATATGAGGAAAAATTCAGTGAGAAAGCTCATTTTGTACAGTTGAAACAATGATTTCATATGCGATATATCAGACAGTTGGAGTTGAAAGGATATGACTTTTCTTTATCTAAAAGGAATAAAAACTACGTACTCAGCAGACATCTCCCCAATTAGAAAAAGCTGTTATAAAGAAAAAAAGAGATTTTCTCAAGGAACATTTATTTCCAGTGACGTCAGCAACACAATATATATATATATATAAAATAACTTCGTAGACGTCAAAGCAAAATGGTAAGAACATCACACAGTTCGGATTCGTCCAATTACAAAAGTTTTGACGCTAGTTCCAAATTATTTGGAAGTTTTTTTTTTTTAATTCAGTAATAAGTGTCCAGTAATTTCCGATAACCCGACAAAAAATTTGCTGCCAAATTAATTTCAATGTTTTAGGTTTGTTATTTGCCAGTAATCTCTGTAATTAAGAACGTGGGGTGACTTTTTAAAACTTTTGAACAACAGAATTGTTTTTATATTGTAACAAGGCAATTTTATTTAATACAAACAGGCTATTCATCGATAAAACTCGACACATATCTATCAATTAATCCTCAATAGTTAAAAATGTCTGTCATCTTACACTTGTATTTACATGAGAAATATATAGAATAAATAAGGGATAAAAGCACTTATTGTCAACGGTTACTACAGAGGAATCCTTACTTAATTCCTTAGATTTTACATGACATTGTTGAAGTCGTATTCTGGAATTCTGGGACAATTTTCTTGAATACAAACAGATTATTAAATGATAAAACTTGATACATATCAATCAATTAATACTCAATCGTTAAAAATGTCTGTTATCCAAGCACATATTTTTAACCCGAAAATTCAGTCAAAAAATATTTTATTTTACAATTGCATAAGTTCACTCGCCGTCGTTGTCGTCTGTGGTGAGATGTCTTCTTGTAGGAATTTTTAAGGGAACCTCACCCATGCTTGCATTTACATGAGAGGCATATAGAATAAATAAGGGGTAAAAGCACTTATTGTCAACGGTTACTACAACGGAATCCTTATTTAATTCCTTCGGTTTTACATGACTTTGTTAAAGTTAAATTCTTGGAATACAACTCTTAACTTAAGAATAAAATTATTTTAAAACTTAGATATTATTTTATAAGATAACAAATAAAAAATATTAGTTGTAGAGAAAAGTTAAAAAAATTTATATAAATTAAAAAAAGTTATGCTTGGTGGTGAATAATTTACAAATATAAAATATCAATAAAATTTGGAATTAATTTAAATTTAATACATTTATTTGAAACAGTTATTGTAGAAACATTTAGTAGTATATGTTAGCAAGCAAATTATTTATCTTATTTGTTCCTATAAAGAACAGAAGATATCGTTTTTGTATAATTATTAGGTTTGCTTCCCTTGCTAATTTCGCAATACTGTTTTATATATTATATAATTGAGGGATTTTAATTTAAAGTCCACTAAAGATTTCAGGATTTCACATTTATATTTTAGTGTTTCGACAGACATAAAATACAAAAAAAAAAAAAAAAAAAAAAAAAAAACTAAAGGAGAGAAGCTACATCAATTAAAACATCATTGAATGGAGAAACAGGAAAATTTCAAACCATGTGGGCAATTCAGTGTTAATGAGTTCGCTACTTCAAGGAATACTTATCCTTAGATCGATCTCATTATTAAAATCGGTGTCATTCCTGCTCACTAGTAAATTCAAGCCTAAAAGAATGCATCTAGCATTCCATTAAATCCATTACCATCTATTAATTCCATTAAATCATATATAGAGGGTGTCAAAAGGGATATCATATAATTGTAATGCAGTTAATCACATAACAATCAAAAATTGTAAAAACTGACTAGTTAGCTAATGCAGTTGTATTGTAGAATGTTTTTACTTATGTATTTGTTTTAGACATTTTTTTTTATTCCTGTAGAATTATCAAATATCAATAAAAAATTCCACCATGAGAAATATTTTAAGAGTAAATACTTTCAATGTGGTTTTATAATTTTTTTACTCTCATTTCTTTTTCAGTTAAATGTATTCATATTGTAGCATTTTTTTCTCACGAGAGGAGTTTTGGCATTTTATTCCCAGAAGACAGGAATGTATGCTATTTGAAAAATATATAATAAACCCATCACTGAAATTTGACAGCAAAAGAGCTTTATTGTGGGTAGTTATATTACATGAAATTAGAGTTTTGTACTAACGAGAACAACCTGTCACTCAAATCTGATAGCAGATATTAGATATCATGTATAATGTGGTAATTAGCAAATGTCTGTGCGACCTTCTCAGGTCGAAACATACTGATTGAATATGATATACTTTTGTTCCATCGTGATTAGTGATAGACCACGAGTTCAGAAATGTCTACTCCAAAGAGAAGTGAGGGAAGCTGTCCCCCTCCCCCCCTCTTGACGGATTGTCTTAAAAGGAGTTTATTTTGGTGATAAAGGGAGAGTGTTCTGCGACGAGTCGACCAGAAGTTTCTTTTTCCCCCTTTCTCTGAAGTGACTGAATAGGCCAAAGTTTCCGCCTGTTTTTCAAAGTGAGCCCCTTGTGGTTTCGTGTATCACGCAGCGTGATAATTAAGGTCTGTCTCAGACTAGTACATTGGATTCGACGTAGACTGAAGATCTGAAGATCTCCGTCCTTGGAGTGAACTGCACTTGTGAATCAAATTATGTTTAATTATCATTTTTTGTAAATAGAGTTGTGTTTATATATGCATAATGCTAGCAAATAAAAATTAAAGTGTTTCCATGAACCGGAAAGTGTCCCTCTTCATAAAGTCATTATAGGTCTAGTATGGACCGAAACGTTACATCATTTTATGTATAGCTGAATTTAAATTTTGAAACTTTCTTGGTCTGACAAATCATGTACTTACTGAAATTTTTCAGACAATTTTATTTCGTATAATACTTTACAAAAATATAAGCTTTGGGCTCCATTTATTTAAAAAAAAATTATAATGCAATTTTTTTTAAATTATGACAACAAAAAGTTTTTAACTAAAAAAAATAATTTTCTTTATAAAATCACTATTTCTCATATTAAAGATTTAAAAAAATCTAATATCCCTCCTATTTTAAATCAAAAAAAATTTTGTTCTCTTGTATGCAGAGTAATATTTAAATTTTGTAAGTAATATTTTGTGTTTACTTTTGAACCACTATAATATATTTAATTATAATTAACGATGAATAATGTTTTTTAAATTTCTGTCATTTTCTATAATTATGCGTTTTCTGTCATTTTCTATAATTATGCATTTTCTGTCATTTTCTATAATTGTAATGGAATTTTTTTAATATATCTAATGTCTAATTAATAGATTTAAAATATCTAATATCTAAAAATAATAATATATAATAATTAATAGATTTAAAATATCTATTTTAAATTAAAAAAAATATCGTTCTTCTGTGATTGCTTTATTATGTCCTTCTTAATTTATTTATGATATATCAAAACTATCTGTTGTTCAAAATAAGGCAATAAGTAATATTTGTTTACTTTTGAACCACTATAATATATTTAATTATAATTAACGATGAATAATGTTTTCTAAATATCTATCATTTTGTCTCTATAATATTGTTTTACAATTAAATGATTTTTAGACATGATACTGTCGTAAAAAGCAATTAATAAATATTTTCGATTTTTAAAAATGCGGAGCTATAATTATCTAAGTAAATCAGCGGAATTCATTAACATAGGTTTCTGGATTAAATAGAAGAATGCTTCCCTTTAAAATACATTTAGCATAATTCATCGTATGTAATGCTTATATATATATATACATTTCATGGATTCGGAATCCACTTAAAACTACGCCCAGTCTAACATGATTGTAGAGCGTTGGGTGTAGGCCTGACAACCCTACCCCGTTAAAAAGAACACATCTCATGTTTCGAAATCTGTCAGTCGGCAGACGGCCTTGCCCCACCATGGGGCTGTTGCGCGAATGATGATGATGATATATTACATGAATAACAATATTTTTAAAATTTTTTATTTATTCATTTTTCAATAAGCATTAGTTTTCAACTGTTATGTTGATCTACAATAGTATTTTTTATTCAATCCATAAGTACGAGACGAAACAGCGAGAAATTTCCTAAGGCACGAATGAGAACAAGTGGATAATAAGCAGAAATCATATTTAAGTAGGAAATACTACAATATGTCAGCATCTCATTTTATGGCAGGTAAAAAAACCAAATGATTTTTAAATTTTCTTCACGATATTAAAAAAAAAAGAGCCCATCCCTATATTATCTCAGTGAAAAAAAGCTTTCTTAAATTAATTACATTCAACATGACGCTCCGTATTTTTAAAACAAAGTTTCCTGTACAAGAGTGGCAACACTGAAGCGTCATCTCCAAGCTTAACGAGCGAAAAAGCAACGATGGTAGGTAGAAAAAAATGCAACTTTTTCTAGGCTTTAATTTTTTTTATGTCACACAAAAGAGCAATTAGTTGGCAGCAAGTCAGCACTGAAGACAACCTGACCTAAACTATTGTGACCGACAGTTTTATCTGCTAGTTTGCTTTATTTGTTCTTTTTCGGTGAGAAGTAAAACTACACGCACAATTCTTTCCCCTAGATGTTTGGGAATCGTGTAGCTACCATTTTACATTAAGTCTTAAGCAAATAAAAAAGCAATTAGACTGAAGACTTTTTCCGTTGTTCTTTAGTGTGTAGAGGCCCTCTGCATTTTTTTCTTTCTTTTTTTTGTGTAATTAGACAAAGTTTAGCTGAGAAAGTTGAAAGAAATTGCATTTTTTCACCCTAAAACATCGCTTTCATTTTCAGACATGAATTTCAAAAATAAAAGAATTTTTTTTCCCTTGCATGTATGTTTTATACTTTTTTATATTGCTTCGTCATGAGAAAAGTTTTTGTTGATTGTTGAAGGTTCATTTCGTTTTAGTGGATTTTAAGGAAAAAAAGATGGAACCATCGATTATATTCTATGTATAGTGGTATCTTTTTTTAAAACATTTAATTGGTATAACACGAGAAGAAATGTGTGGTCCACTAATTACATGATATAAAACTTTAAAGAGTATATATATATATATAAATATTAAGTATTAAGTATAAGTGTTATGTATATTAAGTTTTAAGTACCGCAATGGATGTTTGTAGTGATTCGGAATCCACTTAAAGCCGTAAGTGCCGGTCTCATATGACCGTAGAGCGTCACAGAACCACACCAGACTTCTCACCCTCATCATTCCCAAACAGTAAAGGGACAACTCAGCTCTAGGCACAGTGATGTTGTGTGGTGTAGTAGTAGTTTTTGTGCGTCCTCCTATGGGAGGCCTCAACTTACATCCAACTTTCACCAAAATTGACAGCGATACTTCGAATACAAAGCTGGACAAAAAAAACCCTCGAAATTGGATCTATCTTCGTAAAAGAATAAATATTATTATTAAATTAAATTGAGTTATTTCTCAATTTTTGATTTCTAATAGCTAAGTAGGCTTTTACATGGTTTACAATTTAAATGCTCGTGGAAAGCATGCGCTGTTAAATTTGTAAATAATTACTCTGTTTTATCAAAATTCTGCAGAAAACTCTTCAATCAGACTGGAATTGACTCTAAACGATGAGCAGGGCGTGAATCTCTAGAAAATGTGAAGATATCCGAAAATCTGAATGAATCTAATAGGTCGCGAATGACCAATACCTTCCTGCCTTGAACAGACGTGAATCAAATAGATCACGAAAATTGTTTTATCGATAGAAGCAACTGCTTTAACTGGCTATGTTAAAGGGAAAATGTCTTCATTCCCAGGGTACCGTTGTTAACATCACATACTCCATTCGAATTTAAAAAGGCTGCAATTCCGGCTTACTTTTGCTATGTTTATAAGCAAAACACTTAAGATTGCTGGGATTGATTTGAGAGTAATTGGACTGATTTAGCCCTGGTCAGTTATATATGGCAATGTTTATAGTTGGGAATGGAAAAAAAGTTATACATGCTTACAAACGACTGGAAAACAAGGAATGTTGTTTACTATCAGGAATATTAGTATTAACTGATAAATAAATATAATTAAAACAATAATTATGTAATTCCGGTAATTAAAATAATGCTAATAAAAATAAAATAAACAAAAGTATAGTATCTTTAAACCAAATATCAATATTGTTATAGCTTTCGAATGCCAGGCACTAGAACAGCTCTAGTATTCGTCGCTAGATTGACAGAAATGTAGTTGGCCTATAGATTTATTGTGCACATCTACGAATTAGAAATCCTTCTTGTTTTAAATTGAACGAATGTTGGTAAAAAAGTATTCGAAATATTCATGATCAGGAATTACTTCTCTGTCGGCTACGACTTAAAATATTTTCAACTGGTGAAGTATGATCTTTTGATGTTAAAATTAAATCTATTTAAAAAGTTAGAAATATGGATAGATTTCGAAGAATTCAAAGAAAAAAAAAAGCAGTTGGTATCTAACTCTTAATACATCTGAATAGTAACAATTATGCAATCTTTCGAAGAAATGAATAATGATGTTAATATTATCGAATATTTTGATAAAGCTGCAAATGTGAATAATTTCTTGGTTGAAAATTCCAAAATTCCATCTGCAACAATTAAAAAAATCTTTCGGTCTGAAGTGACAGTAAATTTAGGAAACTAACTAAATTTTGAAAATGAATTCTCAAATGAAATGAACATATTTTTAATTATTTAGATTTTGTGAAAAAAGTTTTAAAAAAACGCGAAATCCTCTAAAATGTTTAAATTCCTGAGTAATTCAGCTTATGAATAATATTAAAGATACCCGATTGCAGAAAGTGAAATTTGTTTAGCATTCATGTAGGATAAACATTACGGGAAATTGCAGCGATAGTATAAAAGAAGCACATGTTACAAATCATTTTTAAAAATTCAAAACCGATGTAGAAGTTGCTTCAGGAGAAATATTTCCTACTGAATTTGGAAAATCAGAATCCTTTTTTGCTGCATTAAATTGCGCTATATAGCACTATCCTGTAAGTACCGAAACGACGATAAGGAAAAAACTATCCTTTCAGATCTTTTAGCTACGCGATGGTACAGTATATTTTTTATTGTATTTTACTAGTATATTACTAGGAAATGTTTCGTGCATACGGACTGAGCAATTGTCAGAAATTTGCTATTGCTTTTCAAGCTTTGCTCACTCAAAATTCCATATGCCAAGACATTTTTTATAGAAAGAATGCTGTATGCTTTTTTGAATTGGCTTGTCCGTATAGTTTTTATGTATATAATGTTTCCCTTCGTTTTTACTTACATGAAATGCATGATGCTACAGATATTTTTGCTTATGAAATATTCATAAGTCATTTGTGTTACATGTTTTAAGATAGCTTCAATTTATTTGATTTCTCAGTATACTGATATGCAAGAAACGTTAAAAAATTTTTTATCTCCAAAAAATTTCTTGAAATGAAAGTGCAGTATTATTTAAAATTGCTATTCTTCTTTAACTAAAAAATAAATTATAATTTTTGTTATATATTCTATTGAGCGGTGTAATAATATGAACGAATTTAAAAATTGAAAAATGCTAAAAAATACTTAGTGGCATTAATAATTTAAAAATATTAATTGAATCAATGTTTGATTGAATGAATTGATGAAAGTTTCATCTAAAACGAAAATTATTCAAACAATAGAATTTTAAGAGCGATATTATTTTATTATCCTTTGATGGCCTTATTGGCCTTTTGATGTAGAAGATATTATCTGAACCAGCTATATATTGAAATGTTTTGTGTTTTTAAGAAACAATGTAATTACACGCTCAGAAAATTTTGTTTTTTATAATGTAACAATATTTTTAGAATTAAATCTACGAAGGTCATTTCTTTCTTTTCAATCTAATCTTATAATACTCAAAAGTCTTCAACTTAAATATTATGAGATCTATTTCTTTCACAACAGTTCTCGAGAAAGACTTTTTTAAATCATTGTTATTAAGAATATTGGACACAGAAATTGTCTTATCTCTTATTAAAATCCAATCCATCATTCAAAATCGTAATTTTTAAAGGAGGAAAACATTCACATTACATAGATAAAGCAAATTATTGTTCCTTAGAAAGAAAACGCATTTGTACAAACTAGTCACTTTGGGAAGTAAGTAATTAGTAGTTATAATGCCGTAGGACATGCTCGGATGACTCCCTGCGGATATGCGAATCCCACATTTTTTAATCTAGAGTGAATTAAAAAAAACAAAAAAAGGATGTTGTCAACTATCCATGATCAAGTACTTAACTAAATAACAGAACTGAATTGAAGACCAAAAGAAAACTTTCCAGAATACTGAACGAAAAAAAAAATGGTAAAAAAACCCAGGAATTTTTTTGCGAGAGATAGTAATTGTTAATAATGTAAACATCAATCATTTTCGTTTTTGAATCAAGTAAAGAGACCTTACGTTTCTGTCAACAATGAACTTCTGGCACCTTATCGTTCATTCTATTTATTAATGAAGATGAGTCAAGGGAAATAGGGAATTAAAGGATAAAAATTGATCTTGCTGCACTTTAGCTGTTAAAAATGACTGCAAGCTAATAAGTTTTAGTTCGTTATAAAAGCATTAACTGACCTCAAGACTTTGTGGTTATCATTTTGAAGATAGATTGTATAAAAAAGATGGCAAAAAATCAACTATAACATTTATTAAAAAAAATTGGTAATCTTAATTCTGATTTGATACCATTTTCTTCTCGAAATAAATGTGCATTTCAAGAACTGATGAAACAAATAAGTAACGTGCATCTTCAAAAGATATTTTTTTACTTACGAATTTCTCAAACAATTACTTTTATAACTGAAATGAGATTTTAATAGCTTTACATCGCAATTTAAGAGATAACTAATAGTGCTATTTTCTCGATAAAAAAATTAGAAGAATCTGTAAAATGATTTTTTTTTTTGTAATTGCATTATGTGTTATCTACTTCAGTAACTATATAGAATAACCCTTATTATTTGTTTTAAATTTTCAATAAATAGACAACAAACGAGTTATAATTCTTTGAAATACTTATAATAAACTTTATTAAAATATTTATTTAAAAAGAATTAGTGTATTTTTTAAAAAGGAAGAAGCATATACTGTTAAATAGTGTCCAAATAAACATCAATTATTTCTCAATAGGTTATAGTGTTAAGCCTTTTTTACAAAATATTCCTATAAAACAACAACCCCTATTGTTAGCTTCATATAGTTACGGAATAATTTTTAAATACAGAGTTTTGAAAAGAAATTGATTTTATTGAGATATAAATAAAAATAATTAAAGTATTAGTTAATAGACGAAAATGAAAGTATTTATTTTTTTACTTTCTTTATTTATTTTTTTTGTCGATTTTACTTTCTGAATCGAAATAAGAATGCAATTAAAAAGAATTGAAATAAGCATGCACCATACTAAGTAAACATGTTTCCAATTCAAATATATGCCTCACAGTTACCCTTAAAATTCTTACCGGAAGACAGTACTTTTTCGTCTACCAGGCGATGTTTCCCTAAGAAAAACTTACACTTTTCTTCAAAACATGTCTTTAAAGTAAAATATTATAAATCCATCAAAAGAACTTAACAGTTATTTAAAAACAGTTGTTTGGTTTAAAGTTGTTCGAAAATTTCATTTTAATCCATATTGCCTAAAACTCTATTTTTATAAAAATATTAATTACAATGGTCTTTCACAGTCTTTCATGTAAAACATGATTTTTGGTATAGCATACTTAATTCAAGTTAAAATTTCAAAATTTTTTCTTATTCGAAATTTAAAAATGTCATTAGAAACTATTTTAAAGCTCAACTCGAGGTTCTGTAATAAAATGCAAGTAGTGTGCAGGGGAGGGCTTAGGTTTAAGTTTACATACTGTGTACGCTGTGGACATTGCTTGCATAAAAGAGAGAATTCGATGGCGATTGTAACAGTGTGTGTAAGCAGGTGTCCAACTTGTGATCTAGTAGCAACGTGCACAGCTAGCGTGCAGGAAGGCTGAGGTTCGAATTCGTTAGCAACATTGTTGCAATCACTGCTTCTAGTAACGAGGAGATTCGATGGCGATTGTGACAATACGTTTAAAAAAGATGGGGGCGGGGGGTCCGGGTTTTTGCTATACGACATGAAAATGTGAGGCAGTTACCCAAAAAAGTCTTAATGGAAAACGGCGCTGTCTTTCCCCCGTCACTCGTCAGTGAGCTGTTCGAAATATACACGGAGTCCACTGATTTTCCACTCTCACTGTTCTAACTCGTAGGGGCCAAAGTAGCCCTAGATATGAGGGTGAAGCGTGCAGAAAATAAAATTAATGTGTGTGTAAGCACTTCACATCGACAGTCCTGCTGCCTAGTGAGAGTTTTTCCGGGGTTTCTTGGTAAGACATGTAAATGTTAGTTAATTATCTCTGATTGTCCTTTTGAATTGAAGGCATATTTTTTCCCTCTTATATCAAGAAAATAAAAATGGAAAATATAAAGAATGAACTGCAGATTTAAGTTTATTTATAAATTGAATTTAAAACATAATTTAAGCAAAAACATATTTTGTTTCATTTTTTGATTTCTCTTTGATCACTTTGTTCATTTTTTTTCTTTCCAAAATTTTTATCGGGCACTTAGAAGTTATTATTTTGTTTGCATTTTTAAAAGATATCGAAATTGGCTATGTTAAAATTATGCCTAGATTAAACCTCCCAAACGAGACTCTAAGAGACTTAAAAGAATGGCATTATAAATGCTAAGAAATATGCTAAAAGATAAATGCTCGGACAATGAAAATACAAAATAAGTGTAAATGGCTAGCATTTTATTTTAAATCTGTTTACTTTCCGTTTGAATTCCCATTTTTTCGTAATTATAATTTTTAAAGTAAAACATTGCATTTACTGAAACGAGAAATTCCAATTCTTAATGCCTTTGTTTTTTTATAATAGAGTAATAAAATAAGACTCATGTTACAAAAATAAGCGTATTTACTGAATCTTAATTGAAGTTATTTAGTGTATGAAAGAAATCAAAAATTATCAATTGCATCACAAATGAAAAAAATTTAATTCTGCTGCAAAGGGAAATACAATGACAGGAAAATTCTGAGCCAGAATGTGTTGTTTTTGAATACTAGGGATATCGACTTGCGGGCAATCATAACTGGAATGACAGCGGATGCAGCATTACCAAGTGTGGCCTGCTACATTTTCAGCATTACGAAGTGGAGCCTACTGCATTTTTACACGGAAATTTGCAACGAAAAGCCCCAAAGGTGGCATTCGAGGAATTTGCCCTTATCTCCTCCAGTAAAGTACAAACCTATGCATGTAGCGTACCTATTGTCGGTGTTCATAAAATTTTGTTTTGTCTTAATTTTTTAATAACTTAATAATTTTTTCTTAAAATTTTGTTTTGTTTTGTCTTTTGTCAAACAGATGAATTAACAAAAAATTACATTTAGATTTTAAAATTTTTTATAATAGATAGAACTTAATGTATTTATTTTCTCTACATGCTTCGGCATTCATTTTAATATACAATATAAACTTAATTCAATTCATGGTAATGAATAACAGATTTTGGTTTCATGTGTTTTGATACGTATTGAAATTTCGTAGTCAAAGCAAACATCGAATTTCAAATAAATAAATAATATATCAAAGAAAAGCAGGCCGATTTCATATACTTTTATTTAAAATATTTCTTTGATGTGCATATTGAGTTCTGGATTGTATAGGTGTCAATTTATTCAATGAATTTTGAATAAGATTCGGATACTTTAAAAGTCTGGGGAGTTGAATATAAATAGAGAGATTGAATATTTTTTGCGAAATGACTCGTTATTTCAATGATACAGTTGACGATTTATATACAAGTCTATTTTTAAATTAAATTTATATTTTATTAAAGTACTTTATTCGGTCAATTGTTATTCAAATTGAAAAAGTCAGTGATAAAAATGTAGAACTACATTCAACCACCAAAGCTTTTATTGCACTTTATGTATTATTATATTTTTAATAAAAATTAAACTGCTTTCCTTAAATTTAACTAACAAAAGCAGGAGAGCAAATGAACAATGATTTTTTATATAAAGATTTCTTATTCTTTATTTGCATGATGAATTTCGACGGTTTCAGGGATTATTGCTCTGTAGTTGCGCTCTTATGAGAAATATGCTATCTTATGCTTTATTAATACTGACCCCAAACAGCCCACCGACATGTTTTGAAAAGAGGACCTTTAGAGAGATATTCATCTGTTGCATGGGAGAAAAACCAGAAAACTCTTACGAGGCCATCCCAATTATCGACACGAGATGCACGCAGGTTTACAAAATTTCCATTGAATCTCCTCGCTTCTGAAAGAAATGCATGGATAACCAAATTCTCTTCTACTCGAGTGCTAACTAGTGCATGCTATCACGACAATAATGGTAGATTAAAAAAAATTCTTCAAAAAGCAAGATTACTTTCCTATGGCTATAATTTTTTAAATTCCTTTAGGAAGAACAAAAAAGAAAATGTAAGCTTATAAAGTATCAAATTTATACGATAATTTTTTACATTTCTTACACGCAATTATTTCGAGTTAGATCATTTAAATAATTTATAACAATGAATGAATGTAAAATAACTGATGTGAACTCAGAACTCTAACCCATTCACCCAGAACTGAATTGCGAAAACAGTCGGGATGTGAAATTAATATAGGAGTTAAAAAAATTTTAAGTAATTCAAAACAAAAAAAAAAATAACGTATATTAATATATAAAACGGTTACGATTTAAAAGACATTTTAATTTTAATTTTTTATTAATAACGATTCTAACTAGCTGTGAAAAAGGTATTGTGCCTATTGTCTGATGAAAAATGTGCCTATGTGCGTATTGTGCCTAATATCCTATTTAAAATGCTTTGTTCTCGTCGCAATTGTCTGATGAGTTGCTGCATCGCATTCAACATGAGCATACTAATGGAGGTTGATGCATGTTGTTCAAAGCATTAAAAATGAAACAAATTGCAAGTTATTGCAAAAGCTTTGGAATGGTAGATGTGCAATCAAGAAATACATTGTATTGATGGAAATAAAATTTTTTATGCTTCAGGAATTTAAAAAATATCATAAAAGTGTAGAATAGGTTTGCAAATTGTGTGGCATTTGATCATTTCCTATATGAGAACAACAGAAATGGAGAAGAATATAGCAGATGGTCTCTAAACAGTTTGTTCAAAGGATCACATTAGGTGTTCCATGACATATAGTGGGCATTGTTTAACACCAATATTCCTAAACTGTTTAAAAATAATCCCTCTTCACCCAAAAATTTTTTAATTTTTCATTAAAAAATATGACGTTTATTCAGTGTATACAGAAAATAAAGCACATTTTTATGTCGTCATTATATGTTGGCATTCGTATTACAAACAGGAACTAGTAAAGATGAATAAGAATGAAAAAAATAGTTAGAGAAAATAGTTAGTTGTTTAATACAAAATAAAAAAAAAACTGAATAATCAAATCATTAAAAAATCCTTTTTCATGTTGAAGTGTTCTTTTATTTGAAAAATAAAGTTCATTTTTATATTTTTTATATTTTTTTATGCTGCTTAAGTACTGTCCGCGAATAGTAGTTTGGAGACCCCTGGACTATAATTTTTTTAAATAACTTGATTAGTTAGAGAAAAATACCTACATGCAAGTACAATATAAACATAATAATCGAAACCATTAAAATCAAAACATTTTCTTATCAAAATGGTCTTTTATTTGAAAAGCACAATTAATGATTTTTTTTTTTGGAATAATTGCGTATGCATCTTGATCCTAGATCAGCATAAAAATCAAAATCAATTGGAATGAAAAGTTTAACTAGCTTATTTTTGACCTCATAAGCATCACATTAGAAATATTAAATATATATACGTATATAATTGTATATTATAATATTTGTAATATTAAGTTAAACTTACTGATGATCTCCATTGATTATTTTAATAGTAAAATACACCAAAATGAAGTATTTTTAAAAAAATTCTTATTTCTTTGTGAGCCAAGAAAAACGATGAGTAAAAGCGAATATCTCCCGAAACAAATGGAAGTCAAGCGAATATTAAATTGTAATTAAAACCAAACAATACAAAGCCTTTCAAACTAAACTAAAAAAAAAATCAAACAATATGAACAATCGATTTTCAAACTAACAGTAAAGAAAAATTAATACCAAAAATAGAAGAAATCAAACCATGAAAAAGTTTACGATTTTAGCGCAAATTAAAAAAATTAAATATCTGCTTGTATTATTTAGAAAATCTTTTAAATTCTTGATAAATAAAGCGTTTGAGAAATCATCCAATCGACAAAAAAGATTTAATGTAACATTAAATGTTATTATAAATTAGGTATATTAATGAATACTCGTTACATCTGTAGTGCACATCAGAACAGATCTGTCTGAAAATGATGTAATTGCAAGGTTAAGTAAAGATAGCAAAAAAAAAAAAAAAAAAAAAAAAAAGTAAAAATAAACATTATGGCTTACCAATGTATTTAACGTAATAAGTATTAATTAGAATTCCTTTTATCATTTATTTAATTATTCTTGTTTTAAAGTACAATCTTGCTTCTGCAAAAGATATTTACTTGTTCATATATTGCAACTCGTGTTCGTTTTCCCATGAAGTTCTCGTAGGAAATGAGTTATTTTCTTCCAAGATCCCACAACAAAAAGCATTTTAAATCTGAGGCATGATAAGGTAGAGTCTTCATTGGTTACACCAATCGCCTTGCACATCTAATTTATTTTCTTTACAATTGTTCCTCTTGGAGGATTTGGCCATCTTAATCTCAGTTTTTATCTATATGGATCAACTGATTTAGCTCCTTTCTCGTATTTTTAAACATGCTATTTCTTTCTGTGGCTTATTTCGGATTCCATTTCTGAGATCTTTTCATACATGGACGACAAAAAGAAATTCATTTCATGAGGATTTATAATAGAATGGGATAGAATTGATTCCGAAAATAAAACACTTTTAAACTGCGTATGAATCTTTAAGATTTATTTTTTTAAATAACATATATAAATAGCGGATGCAGTGGAACTGAATCTGAACTTGAAATCTGAACAAAATCAACAAACAAAAATGGAAAAAAAAAAGGAACAAACTGAACAAAAAAAAATGAACAAAAGACAACAAACAAACTTGAACAAAATCTGAACTTGTAATTCATATTCAATTTCTGGTGTTTGTACTTTGAGTACTCATTCATTTTCCAGCAATTCAAAGCATCCTAAAAATTGTTCACGCATAAGATGATTAAGGTAGCATGATCAAAATGTAGTAATGCTGTCATTTTTGAAAGTCATGTATTTCGGTTTGAGTTCATTTACTTCTAGGTGAAAGGCATGCAATAGATTCAGTGTATCCCAAGGTGTAAAGTTGGAGCACTGCACCCACATTATGCCACCAAAATTTGGGATGCACTCCCCCATGACCACATCTGGGAGATGGACAACTCATTCTATCTACCTACAGATCAACGGAAGGACTTTCTGGCCTACAGAGTTGTCGTTGGTGTAGACGCAGGAGTTTTCGATTGCCATGTTTCAAATCCAATTCAGAAAGTTAACACGACTTCCAGCCTAACAGTAGAACTTCAAGAAATCATTTTTTTAAAAATTATATATACTAGTATTCCTCGTACTAATCAGGGAGGAAGGAAAATACCTAACTTTCACAGGAAAATAACCATAATTTACGTATCTAGTAAATTATGGTTTTTAGAGAAAACTCTCACGTAGCAGTCCTACTTGATGTGAAATACATTTTCACAGGCAAAGTTTAGGCATAAAACGCCATTTAAGGTTTTCTTTAAAGAGCCTTTTATAATGAAAATTTTTTTTTTAAGTATTCCTTACATTAGTAAATTGCAAATCATAAAGAATACGATACTATTTTTTATAATAAAGTAGTTTAGTTTAGTCTAGTCTAGCTATTTTTATGAAATCTATGTGATTTAAAACATATGAGATAAAAAATGAAATTTCTTTTGTGCAATATGAAGTTCTCAATCAAATATTAAAATAGTCAAAAATATTTCATTTAGCTAATATTTAAAATGTTGTGGTGTATTTCCAAAACGCATTTTAAATTTCAATTGAAGCATTATTATTATTTTTTAAAAAACTACGAAAAAATAATACAATACCATTATCTTAACAAAAACCGTTTTTTTTAACAAATTATTTTAAAAGCATACTTAAAAGGATATGCTCATTTTACAGAACTCATCTTAAGAATTCCATTTTTTTATTAGTGACATTTTATAAAATAAGCATAGTTAGAAAATGTCTGCAAATTTTTAAAAATTATATAAAAGAAGAAGAAGAAAGAGAATAACAAAAGCTATTTTATTCACATAAAAGAGACAATCTTAAAAAATGGCAATTATTTGGATTTGTAAGAAAATATTATTTATTTAACAAAAACGTATTTTTAACGGCTTAATTAATGAAAATGCACTTAAAAAGCATTTTGCTTCTAGGTAAAGAAAAATATTCGAATTTAATTATTATCATCGATTTATGAAAGAGGATTTACGAAAAAGAACATTGAATGGAAAAAGAATGCTAAAGTACCTGAAAAAAAAAGAATTTTTCGATAAATTCTATTGCTCTTTTAATTATTATCTTAAACAACTTGAAAACAGTTTTTCTTGCATTGTTGCCATCGTCTAGTTACGATTTAAAATGCTACACATATTTCAAATGTTTAGAAAATGATGAATTGATTTTCAAATAAAAATAATTTTATTTAATATGAACATGGTTATTATTTTATATTTATGCATATCACATGGCATTGTGTTCCATTTATGTATGCCAAGAACAGCCGGATGATAATAGGAACGACTTTTATGTATCTATAGAAGAAAATCCGGAATGCTCTACTCGGCAGCTAGACTGTCTGTATGAGACGCTTACAAAGGTTGTCATAACCGCTATCCAGTCTCTTTGTTTCTGAAAGTGATGATTGTGATGGATATCATCTACAGATTCGTACCTCAGTCCTCCTACACGTTAGCTGTGCACGTCACTACAAGCACACGAGTCCTTTGTATTCATAAAATAAATAATCTCTTTCGCTTTTTTTACCTACTTATGTTCTTATGTGTTTGCTAAAATAAAGAGATTTTTCTATTTCTAATTTAATATCTATACATATTATATATGTATAGGATACTTTCTTAATACTTCTACATATGTCTTATGTTCAATTTTATACTACTTTATATTTTTGTAATCTAATTATCTTCTAATTATTTTCCAATTATCTACTTTATATTATTGTGAGGAAATAAACAGATGATAATTCGCATATTTGAGATGAAAAACCTCATTTATACCACGAAAAGTGCATTGCAGACAGCTTGACTACAACGAAACATTTGTTAAAGGGCATATCTTGAAGCGTGTCCTTGATAAGGGTGCAAAAAAATCCCGAATCAATTAATGTTTCAAGATTAGTTCATCAAGCCAGGAATGGATATATTTTTTGTGCATGGTGTGTCTATTCTATTAATGGCAGACGTCTTAGCTCTCTTATCATTAGTCCACAAATTGAAAAAAATTATAACAGATAAATCTTATTCAAGGTTAACCATGGAGTTCAACGGAAGACAGAGCTGTAATGAAAAGAAATTCATTCCTTCTTTTAGGAGGCTTCGAGATTATTTCTTTCATTTTCATGGGAACAAGTCAACACGTGGAGAAAACATAGGCGTCCAGTCTAGCAACAATAAGTCTTTTACTTAAGTTTCGGCTTGATATTTTAAATTACATTAGTTAAGAAATAACATGTTTCCAGTACTTTTTTCTCTCGTGGAATTGTAACATCAACCTAACATTTATTTACATTGTAATCCTGTTTGGTATTAAAAAAAAAAGATTTAAATTATTCAAACTATTCTTGATGAGTTGTAAATTCTTTGCAATTTATTGATGTCATATTTTATTTTGAGTATGTTATTTAGAATGGCAAGTGCCCAACTCGTGTCTCAGTGGAAACGTGCGCTGCTGGTGTGCATTAGGGCTGAGGTTCAATCCGCTGCTGGCTTTGTTGTAGAAAGTGTTTCAAAAAACGATGAGACTCGATGGCGTTTGTGATGTTAAGAAAGCTACTTCTTTAGTCGGACTACCTGTGTGGGGTTTCCGAGTTTTCTCCCATATGATACGTAAATGCGGGGTAGTTCCCTCTAAAAGTCCTCCCGGAAGACACTGCCTCCTTCTTAAGCGTCACAAAGCTTCAATTCAGACTTCTACCTACGGGTGTCCATCGCAACAAAAGTTCCCTCCATCCATGAAAAGATTACTCATGGGACGCCAGTCCTGCACTGCAGGACACTGTGGATTAAACACATCAACTATGTTATATGAATACAGATTTTGGCTTTATTGTTCAAATTTTCTTTACATCTTACTTGTCACCCTATTTGAGTCATATATTTTAATATTAAATCGTTTTTGAGGTCATATGAGGCAGAAGATTAGAGATACGTATCATATAACTATTTTATCATTAGATCATTGTTTTCCAAATGATGTTAGAAAAGTTACTTCCAAGACATTTAGAATGTTTTGGAGCTGGCAGTTTTCTAAAAAATGTGAAATATAAATGTTACATTAATCAACTCAAATCTAAAACCACCATTTTCCTCTTTTCGTTTTATACTGTCATCAAATGCTTTTATTAAAACAGAAAATATATTATTTTTACAAAACATTAACAAATACAACATTTTAAATTCTTACTTCAATAGATAAATAAACATGACACTTTGAACATTTAATAGCAGTTTCTTTCACTGGAACTCTTAGTTATTTGGATAATCCAATGTCAATGGAATTAGGCATTATAACTGTAATTCTTTAGAAGATTTTCGGCTAAATAGGATTATAATGACTTGGAAAGCAATCATTGCCTAATTACGAACTCCATCCTTCTCATTGGATATGCCGCTGTAATCATTTTCATTACATATTTGGTAACACAGCAGACAGTTTGTGAAACTTAATCTTATCTTTAAACATACAAAACTTAATGAAGTTTTTCTTAATCGAGTCACACATTCAATATATTAATTATTTGAAAATTTGGAACCAGTCACTCATTAGTAAGACTTTCTTGTAGGATAGCAATTAATAATGAAGCGATAGAATCAAGTTTGTGACGCCTTGAGTGCTACGCTCTGCTGCGGGTACAGATGTTTTCGCACTAAAAAGGTGAAGACATTTCACTTAATTGGCTATTATAGTTATCGTATAGCTGCCACTTCCAGTACGAGATTTATGGGGACTCCTCCCACAGTTTCCAGGGTTGGATCAAGAGATTCAATCAACCACCACAAGACAATAACAAAAGGATGGAAATAATTGACTTCGCATTTGTTATTCGACTTTTTAGAATCTTTCATTTATCTCATCTTCTTGGCTCAAACAGCAATTACTTAACTTTTATGAATCGTTTAAGTAATCGGAAAATATTACTACTATAACTATCATAAGAAGCAAATGATACCAATAAATACGGACCACATTTTGACAAAAATATTGCATTTTTTTTAAAAATCAGATATTATATTTTTATGTACCAGAATACAACAAACCATCAAAATGTCTGAAAATTTGCTTTCTATGTATTTCGAATGCTTTGTTTTTGTGGATGAAATATATTTAAAAATCCTTTTTTTTTTAAAATTTTATTCTTATCTATAATGAAGGTTTGGTTTGTCGCTCTACGGTCATTTTATGCAAATGAGGGCTAAGCAGAACGGGACCTACAGCTATAATGAAGGACATCTCCACTCCTAATGTCAGAGGCGTAGAAAAAGATGCGGGCAGAATTCCGTTGGAGGCGTACTCTATGAAACCTGTTTTGACAAATGAGTAGACTTTGTTAAGATAGTGACAGAGAGTTCAAAATCAACTGCTTGAGGTTTGATTTGGTTTGTCGCTGTATGGTTATCTTGTGCACACGAGGGCTAAACAGACCGGGACCTACAATTTAAAGTGGATTCCAAACCACTAACAAACATTCATGCCATCGCCAGGATTCGAACCTGGAGCCTGTGGTACCAAAGGCCAGAGCAACTGCTTGAGGAGAATTTTCAGGGTTTTCTAGAATAACAATAAGTGCAAATGGGGATAATTATTTTTCAAAGAGTTGCTGGTAGGTATTTCTTTCTTTATGCCATTATAAGAAACGCGATGATGTATCGAAGTATTGGCCACTCTCATAAACATATCATTAGCTTAGCTGGTTTATGAATAATGAGCTCAAAGGCAGAATGCAATGGGATCAAATTTCAATCGACGATGTCACATTGATTAGCAATCAACTAAAAGAGGAATCAAAGAAAAAAAAACAATATTTTATTTAAAACTCTCTATATAAATAACATAATTTTTAATACTTCTCTATTAAGGATTGCTAGATTTATGCAAAAATCATTATAACATATTTCCTTTTTTTTCATATTTCTAAAACATTGTTTAAATTATTTTTCCCCCACCTCACCTAAAATTAAAATAGATTAATCACAAAATTCAAAAAAGTTTAATTTTTGAAAAATAAATTCTTTTGAGCTAGCGAATGAATCAATTCTTTTGAAATTTTCATTGCGTTCTAAACTCAAGCTCCTTAAAAAGTTTTAGAAAAAGTATTTTACAAAACAATGCATAAGCCTAAATAGAGAAGAATTAAAATTCAGTCGTATTGTATTTCATAACCTTTTATCATCATTTGTACAAATATTTGCAATTAATTATTATATAACCATCCTATATATATATGATTTATATTTAATTAAAAATATTTTTGCTGGATTAACGCCACTATTTTTGTATGAAATTTTAAATTATATTTTATTTAAAAAAATTGGCTATAATAATACTAATATTATTTTATTATTTTTCTTCATAAAGCTTCTTAAAGTACACTTAAACTGAAATTAAACTATATAACTGTAATAATTGTATCTGAAATACATCTTTAATATTTTTGGTGAAATTTGGCTTACATATTAGAAATTCGGTAACATGAAACTTGCTGACGAAATGTGGAAATATGTCTCGAAAACTGTAATGTTTTAAAAAGGATCGTCTGAATCTTCTAGATCTCCGTCTAGATTTTCTTTTCAAATGCAACAAGATATTAAAACTATTTCATATGATTTTAAAACCTCTTGCAAACATAAGCACCTTTTTGTATAGTTATTGAGTAATATTATTTGTAGCAGATATTTTAATATATTAGTACTAATGTATTTTGTGGTATCAATCTCAGAAAATATTTAAAAAGTATTTTTATTCTAAATTAATTTCTGAGAAACTACCTTTAATCTTTTACCAGTACTTTTTTCAATAACTTCTAAGAAATCTCTTCTACTACTATGATGTTGTTATGTTTCAGATCATTTCTACAGCTTTACACAAAACTTTTAGTGCTTGAATACAATCTTTTGTAATATTGCGGAGATTTACACTAATTCCTGGAAACAAGATATGTTTCAAAATTTCAAATAAGTTGCTCAACTGTATTTTAACACTGCAAGAAGAAAGGTTTAGTTGAGAAACACTCGCATTAGTAGAATTTTTCAAGTACTTGCACTTGAGATTTTTCTACAATGTATTCTAGGCAGAGAAAATTTTTTAAGCAGTTTTAGGATTAAGGTGTTCAGAAAAAAAATAATCAATGGATGTTGAGATCTAAAATTCATTTAGAACAGAACACCCAGTTAAAAGTTTTTGTAAACACTGTGCTACCTTTTCTATTTTTCTAAATTGATATTTGAAACAGTTTTCAGGAAAAAAAAACATTCAAAGTACTAAAAGACTAATAAGAAATATTAAACAAAAATTGTATGAAACGCAATAAAAAAATTGAGCATTTCATTTTGTCAAATTACCAGCAAATAAAGTGCATTTATTAAATAGTGGTTTGCGGAATAAAGTAGCTATCTTCACAATTTAAAAGCTATAAAATTTTTTATTTAAAATTAATTTTGGGGTAAATAAACTTCAAATCAACTCCATACAAAATTAATTTGTGGTCTTTGTCAAGGCTTTCTTCTTTTCATTGATAAAATCCCTGTTTATTATATCAATAACTCCTCCAATCAACAAATGACAGCATTTTTTTTGCTTTCATGTGATTGACTAATTTTTCCCCTTTATTTATTCACAGATTTACTTACACTTAAGTTAAGCGAAGAGGTTCTTCTAATTCTTGACCCCTCGTATACGTCATTAAAAGTGTATTAGTGGAAGAGGATAAATACCGTTTATAGTCTAACGGTAGCATGGGGACCAGTGGATAAGAGTTCGACTTTTGCTTGTGGCGGACGTTGCATTCCCTGTTAAAGAAATAAAGTATACTCAATAATGATTCTTCTTTTCGTTGTAATGCCCAAGGGAAATTTTTTTCATGTTATATGTAAATATGTGACCCCTAATATATGTACCTCCTTGAACGCATACCTCTATATAGACAGCATTTTACCATCGCAGTAAAATATTTAATTCATCAGCGAATTTCAAGAGAAAATAGCTATATAACGCATGTTCCCCAGCATAGTTGAATAAACCGCATCGATGCACTGAAGAGTGTTGTAAAATGGCCCATTTGTATAATATCAAACAAAATTTTTAAAGGAACACATTTCAGTTAAATATTTTTCAGGTATTCGCAATTTATTTTATTAACATGCTGTCGAAATATAATAAGAGCAAAGAGATGAAATAATTTGCTGAAAGAAAGTACGACAAGGTGATTAACAATTTGACCAGTGTAAGAATGCGATTGATTTACATCTACCATAGACATGTTAAAAAAGCAGATTGTTACAAAGGATTGAATGTGCTTTACTTCTTGATAGAATTTTAATCGCCAGCAATGTATATTACAGTTGCCATATAATAAATTACAATTTTTCTCAAAACTTTAATGAACAGTGTATCTTTCCGGAGATTTAATTCTTTATAGTGCAACTAGCAATGTTTAATCACTAAATGAATTACTATTATAAAAAAAAAAGTTGCTCGAAATAATTTAATATCATAAGTAGGATGAGATTAAATTCTTAATTTAGCATAAAAACAAGTAATAATTCTATGGATTGATGCTATATAAATATTGGTTTAAAATATTATATATATATATTCCAAAGTGTGACAATACGTGCCAATGGTACTCAAAAGAAATATTTTGAATTTATTTTGTCTAACCTGTTAAAACGATTTTAAGGAGAGCTGGCCTGATCTGATGTAGCAAACGCATTTTGGAGGACTAAGGGGTGGTTGGAATGCCAGGAATGAAGATGAGAGGGGAGGAAAAGGCCCCTTGCTAAAGTTGGGAGCTTCGAAATCTCTGCTGGGAGAGAATTTCTTCGTGGATTGCTGTAGGGAAATCTCATATAAACAAACCATGCTTCCGGGATGTTCCGCAGATTACCCCCAGAAATTGAGTGCAGGGGTTGTCTTCACAGATTTCAATTTCAATGCTTTGATAGCAAATACAATTATTTATACTAAGGCTTTATAATTGTTTATTATTCATAATTCACTGTAGAATTAGAAATCTACGTCTATGTTGATGAACATGCGATTCAGTTATTTGAAGTTGTTACAGGTTTGCTTTGGGTAATTTTATTCTCGTGGTATTCCATAGATTATCGGTCTTTCATGCGAAGATTGAGTGAAAGGACATTTTACGAAGTCGTGAGACGGTATCTTTAAGTATGAAGTTCGACGATTTTTTACCACAATAATGTTTATAATTTTCATTGTACATATTTTAACTTGTATTTCGGATCACTCTTACTAACTTAATTGAACTTCATTTCTATTTAGTGTTAATTATTCGATAACGGAATTATAAATATATATGTTAATACAAATAAATATCAAGTTTTATGAAAATGGAAGCTCTAAAATGACGGATTTTTCAAAAGACAGTTTCTTTTCTAAACTAGCTAGTTCCGCAATTGTTTTATATCTAATTTTTAAGAGTTTTATTAATCGTGTGCTTTGGGAAATGATGCGAATACTAAAGGGCAGTTGAATAATAATAATAATAATGAAAGGCTATAGAGCCCTAGAGGTACGGGGCAGAGGTGTGGAGAAAAAAAAAGAGCAGTATGAAGATATATACTTAAAAAAAAAATTTAATCGACTGTAACTGGAAATATTTCAATTTTTAAGATGAATTTTCAAACAACCAGTAACATCAAGATTTGAAAAATCTTGATCTGTATACATTCGATTTAATTGTTACAGCTGAAATAAACGCTACAACCTGCCATGCTTAGTCAGATATTCTCCTGGTTTGAATACTTTACTTTAATTTTTTATACTTTAAGGAATGATAGCTTGATAATGAGTAAAAATATCTCATCAGAAAATATTTTTTATTGTAAAGATAATGTTATTGTTAAATCTTACATTTCAACGTTATGTAAATTCTGAAAATTATCCATCTTTCAAACACAGACCGAGAAAATAATTTTATACAAAACTGCCATAATAAGTTTTTGAAATTTTTAGTTCTTTTCCTAGAAGTCAAATACACATGCGCATATTTTATCTCTTATTTATCTACATAATGGTGCCAAAAGGGAATATTAAAATGTACTTAGTATGTTACACGAATATAATTTGCATTGTGTTGCACATGAAATACACACCAATATGTGTATATGTGATTAAGATTGATATTTATAATCAATATTGTTAAATATATAATAGTTACGATCCATCAAATGATAATGAGCAGTTAAGTATAATAATCTTCTGGGTAATCTACAGCTATAACTCGAATAAGGACATCAATTATGGTCTATATAAAAAAAGGAAACATTAAAACATTAAAAAGTAGATATTTTCATGCAGAAACTTCTGTTTGTACTTTGTTTATTTGGAAGGATTTGTAATGTTACGTGTAATAAGTTAAGTCTGATAATTTTTTTCTTTAATATGGAGGTTATTTATCACATTAACTTATTAGCCGCCGTATTTCCATTGCTTGCTGTAATTAATATTAGGCAAAATGTGTACTACTCACCATTTCAAGATACTATAACAGATTTATGAATTGATAAAAAAACATCAACAAGACATAAGAGCATCATAAGCAAAGTCTGAATACAGTATAAGTACGCTCAAATAGCTTGTAAACAATACAGTTATTGATTGAATTTGTTGAAAGACAACACTGTTTCGAAGATAATAAGGTCCTTACTGATTAAGAATTGGACATCTAAAATCAGCAACAGTTTTAGTAGATTACAATATAATACAAACACTATACACTGAAGTGACAAAAGTCATGGGATACCTCTTAATATCTTGTCGGCCCTCCTTTCGCCCAGCGAAGTGCAGCAACTCGACGTGGGATGGACTCAACAAGTCGTTGGAAGTCTTCTGCAGGAATATTGAGCCATGCTGTCTCGATAGACGTCCATAATTGTGAAAGCGTTGATGGTGCAGGATTTTGGACACGAACAGACCTCTCGATGATGTCCCATAAATGCTCGATGGGATTCATGTCGGGCGATCTAGGTGGCCAGATCATTCGTTGGAATTGTCCAGAATGTTCTTCAAACCAATCGCGAACAGTTGTGGCCCGGTGACATGGCGCATTGTCATCCATAAAAATCCCATCGTTGTTTGGGTACATGAAGTCCATGAATGGCTGCAAGTGATCTCCAAGTAGCTGAACATAAGCATTTCCAGTCAATGTTCGGTCTAGTCGCACCAGAGGACCAAGTCCATGCCATGAAAAAACAGCCCATACCATTACGGAGCCACCACCAGCTTGAACAGTGCCTTGCTGACAGTTTGGGTCCATGACTTCGTGGGGTCTGCGCCGCACTCGAACCCTACCATCAGCTCTTACCAACTGAAATCGTGACTCATCGGACCAGGCCACGGTTTTCCATTCATCTAGGGACCAACCGATATGCTCACGTGAGTCGCTGCAAGCGATGTCGTTCTGTCAGTAAAGGCACTCGAGTCGGTCTTCTGCTGGAATAGCCCAAGAAAGCCAAATTTCTCCGCACAGTTCTAACAGACAAGCCCCTTGTACGTCCCACATTGATTTCTGCGGTTATTTGACGCAGTGTTGCTTGTCTGTTAGAATTTACGACTCTTTGCAGACGTCGCCGGTCTCGGTCGTTAAGTGCAGGCGGTCGACCAGTGCGCTGTCCATGGTGGGATGTTATGCCTGAAATTTCATACTCTCGGCACACTCTTGACACAGTGGATCTGGGAATATTGAATTCCCTAACGATTTCCGAAATGGCATGACCCATGCGTCTAACTCCAACTAACATTCCGCGTTCAAAGTCTGTTAATTCCCGTCGTGCGGTCATCATCACGTCAAAACCTCTTCACATGAATAACTTGAACAGAAATGAAAGCTCTGCGAAAGCACTGCGCATTTATACCTGTTCTACGCGATGCTACTGCCATCTGAAAATTTGCATATTGCTATCCCAGGACTTTTGTCACTTCAGTGTATAAACTTGTGAATGCAATTTTAAACCTAAGCATAAAAAGACATCTCGTCATTGAAACCTCTACTTTTTATAAGCATCCCAAGTTTTTGATATCCATATTTATTGTACTTATTTGTGAACTTCGGATAACTCTTTACACATAAATAAATCTCAAATAAAAACATGAACACATTCTTGTCGTTTTATATTATTATCAATGCTCAACCATGTCTTAAATAGTCAGCGAATAGTTAATAATTAAGACAGGATTGCTTCAGAGGAAATAGCAATACTTTTAATATTCTGCTTTACAAATGACATTTTAAAATATATATAGGTGAGCTTTATCATTATTTAGACTGGTTACGTGTGTTTGGTTTGTCATAATTCCTTCTACATAATTCCGGTATGATTTTAGGATAATCAGACCGGGACCTTCAGTTTATATTCAGTTCAAGCAGATTCCGAACCACTAACAAACAACCGTGCCACAGCCAGGATTTGAACCTGGAGTACCACAGGACAGAGCGCTAACCAGTTAGCCATCAGACCGCCTGGTTACATGGAGTTTTCAAGTGTTATATAAATGTGAACAATTTCTTCTTAAAAGCTTTTCTTATTCATAAGAAGTGACATTGAAGCACTGAAATGGTGTTTTGTAATAAATAAGTGGATTTTATAGACTAGTATGTATTACGAACATTTACTCACTGAACAAAAAAATTATTAGAAATTACTGTATCATTTTTCTTCTATTAATTAATTTTAATTTTAAATTTATTTTTAATAGATGTTTCATTTTAGTTTTATTTTTAATTTAACTATTAATTTTTTTAACCATTATACTATTTTAAAACTTGCAGTTCAGTTACAGAATTTTACATCATTTTTCAAATCAAAAATAATAAAAATAAAACATAATTAAACATTACCTTTTTGAAAAAAATCTCCGGAAAATTAAAAATAAAAAAAATAAAAAAAAGTTTTCCCATTTTATTCTAGGTACTTTTCAAAAAATATTTTATATGAAATTAATTATTCTTTTTAAATTAGTTTTTGAACTTTTTCTTTATTTACATTAGTAGAAATGATAATTTTGTTGTTTCTTTTTATTTCATACGCTACATTTAATTCTACCTATTTCTGGCATTTCCTACATTTTATGGGTAAGTGAACATATTAAATCCATCAATGAATTACATAAATCATGAACAAGACAGAAAATAAAGATTAATTTATAATGTCAACAAGAGAGTTTGGAAATAAACAAACAAGAACGTAAAAAATAACTAAGCTGCTATTCAGTAGAATATTAAATCACATGCTAGGATGATTTTCATTCAACTAAAAAGGAAATTGAAATGTTGATATTTTGATTTAATTTTCCGGAGATTTTTTTCAAAAAGGTAATGTTTAAGTATGTTTTATTTTTATTATTTTTGATTTGAAAAATGATGTAAAATTCTGTAACTGAACTGCAAGTTTTAAAATAGTATAATGGTTAAAAAAATTAATAGTTAAATTTTATAAAAGGTAAATGTTTTTATTGTGTGAGCATTATGAAGAGAAAAACATGTTTATATAGGCTGAGTTAAAAAAATAATAATTTCTGAGTAATTTTCTTTTCTACGTCACAAGCCGCACATTAAACTTAATATATCACAAGTAGTTCATGACGAATATAAAACGTTTATTGTCTTCAGAGAGCAATTTTAAGGAAAACCCTACCATAAGTTAATACCCTACCCCACCATTTGGTGGTAACCCTATTTCAATAGTATAAGTTCAAGCACAAAGTATATGCTGATTCAAATTCTGTTGGGTTTGCATTGGAGACTGGGTCATCTCTAATAAATACAGATTAAGATTCTTCAATGACAACTGATTCTAATATACCTCAGAGGTCGAATTCTGGAACAGGGTTAATAAGCTCAACTGGCATGAAATGGGCTTCAAGTTCAAATTCACAGACAGCGTCCATTGCAGTCGTAACCTTCAGAAAAAAAATAGGAGAGACTTAGTGGTGATTTAGAAAGCTTATGGCCTCTACAATCATATTGCCTGATGAAAGTTAACTGGAGTTTCTCGTACGCAACACGCACATGCGAACCATGCATATTTGTTTATATATAATGCGAATAAAAAGTTATAGTTGTTAAAGTTATGTGTTTGTAAGTTTTCCAAATAAGGCCAACATCTCTCCAACATCTTTTACCAAAGCTTCAGCATTAAAATCTTTCACTAAATAATTTGAATAAACAAAATCTGCAAGGATTGATAAACCAAATGAGTAGGTGAGGGATCCCCCAAATTTTATGAAAAAAATAGAATAATATATCATTTTAAATATGTTGTACATCTTTCAAAATGTTTAAACACTGAGAAAGAAATTCAGTTAATATTAGTAATCACTAAAACAATGTAGTCTAGGTTAAACAATTATCCGATGGCTCATCCTAAAATTACAAAACAATAACATCCTTGGTGAAAAAGCATGGTGTTTAAACACTGAGAAAGAAATTCAGTTAATATTAGTAATCACTAAAACAATGTAGTCTAGTTTAAACAATTATCCGATGGCTCATCCTCAAATTACAAAACAATAACATCCTTGGTGAAAAAGCATGGTGTTTAAACACTGAGAAAGAAATTCAGTTAATATTAGTAATCACTAAAACAAAGTAGTCTAGTTTAAACAATTATCCGATGGCTCATCCTCAAATTACAAAACAATAACATCCTTGGTGAAAAAGCATGGTGTTTAAACACTGAGAAAGAAATTCAGTTAATATTAGTAATCACTAAAACAATGTAGTCTAGTTTAAATAATTATCCGATGGCTCATCCTCAAATTACAAAACAATAACATCCTTGTCGTTGTTACTGGTTTTACATCTCCTCTACACTGCCACCCCTTTCTGATTATTATCGTCTCGAATTTCTATTTTCCAAGTGATGTGTGGTGACAACTTATTGATCAATCTGGAGTTATTGTATCCTTTGTTATCGCTCTTTTTCTCGAACTATTTGCAACCATGAATCCAATCCCCGCGTTCTTGTAACAACAGCTATTGAATCGCCGTAGATTTCTTTTTATGCATCCTGTTTATATTTGTCAATCGCTCGAAATGAATTCGCGAATAAATATTTGAAAATGAGGCAGTTCTAGAAAAGAAATCTAATATTTGACGGAATTATTATTGCGCGCTCCGAGTAGGGGGACGAGCTTCTTCTATTTGAATGGTGACAAAACACATAAAACGGAATTTTCGGATTTATGGCAGAACAGATGTTTATAAAATATCTTCGGCTTATTGCTGAATAAAACGAAATTATTTTTCTTTTATCCATTTTAAATGGTTTATTAGTCTCCGAAGATGCTTTGGAAATGGAATAAAATTTTTCCGGAGCGACAATTGAGCTCGTCTAGAGTGTTTGGCAAATGGATTGCTTTGTAGACACACGGGAATGGAGGGCCTTTTTTAAAAATGGATCGTTAGAGCTAGAGAAGGAAGAATATATCAATTTAAAATCTACTTTTTATAAGCAGGGTACATTGTATCTATGAAAACTACTGTTTTTTTTTTTACACAAAGTCAAATATTTGTTTTATAACTTTCCCAATATACGTTGCTTTGAAATAGTTTTCTTTGCTACATTTTTTTTTACATTTGGTTCATCATACTTTTTTTCTCTTTTTAAAAGCTTTCCGGGATAAAGATTTTTCAGTAGAAATAAAAAATCTTTTATGAATTGAATATGTTTCTTCGAATGGAAATCTGATAAAAAATACTTTAATCCACTAGACATGGCAATATAAATGTGGTCATGGTTTATATTTATTTTTTTAATATTTCGATGGTTTCATTCAATTTAGGAAAATAAGAGAAACCCTGAGGATCACATAAGATGCTATAATGATGTCAAAACGTGTTTAGAATTCTGGCGAATTTCACACGCTAAATATTTATAACAGAAAATTATCATATTATGCGAATATCAATAACAGACATAATAAAACTGTTGTTACTTATCTCACTTGGTAGATATCTAATCTAGACCCAGCCCACGAGCACGTATGGACTCATGGTTGAAGGAAGAAACATCTGTTGTGATGGAGCACCCTTGGGTAGAAGTCGGACTTTTGTTCCGTGACGCTCTTCTACAGTCATATGAGACCCGGACCTAGGGCTTAAAGTGGATTCCGAACCACTACAAACATCCATGGCACCCCTGGGACTCGAACCCGAGACCTGTTGTACCGAGCACCAGAGCGCTAGCCACTCGACCATTCAGGCCCCATAAAACTACTTGATCTATTAAATAAAAAGAAAATTAAATAAATCACTAGGAAATAACATTTGCTTTTTCAAAAATTTCGATTTCATTATTATTCTACTAATCAAACATTCTGTTTATAAAATTTATAAAACATTTCTTTTATGAAAAATAAATTTATTACTTGGATTTCGAAATAAGAATACCCGTAGACTTGGATCTTTCCAGACTTGTTCAAAGTTTTTTTTTTAAACTTGTGGACTAGCGTCTTGTTTGTTGTTTTGTGTGTGTAACATCGGTGGGCCTCATGAACCACTTACGCATATCAGAAGAACCTCCTGACGGAGGATAAGGGAAGAACTTTTAGAGGTAACTGCCCACATTAGCTTGTCGTATGGCAGGAACTCATTCTGACTATTAAAGTGAGACATTTTTTACAATCTCCTAATTTCTGAAATCACAAAAGTGCTACCAGCGGATTCGAACCTAGATAATCCTGCACGTCAGCTACTGGAGCATGAATCGAGCTAGCTTCTCAATTAAAATTAACATGAATATTGGCATGCAATTATTAGTCTAAGGATTCCTAAAATTGCTCATGTGCTATTGGCATGCGGGATGAATGCTGAATATGGTATTGTGTATGACAATTGGTATGTCTTCGATTATCAGGTATTGGACAAAATATCGGACCTTTGCATATTGACTTATGTGTAGCATTTCCAGGAAAATTTACTATTTGAAATATATTATTTCATTTAAATAGATTTCAATTAATTTCCTTGTTGAGTATGGATCAATCTCTTCGAAATAAATTCTTTATATAAGTCTACTATACAAAATAAAATCGTAATTAATTTTCTGTTATAATAAACAATTAAAGTTGATTCTGAATGTACTTTGAGAAGAACCATATTAATATTAATATTAGACCCATTTTGGGCCAATATATTTATTTAATTCAGTGAATTAAATAAAAATTCCGAAAAAAAACTGAAGTAATCTCGTTTTTACAGGATGAAGATATATTACGAAGAAACCGTGTTTCACTTATATATACCACGGACAGCCCACCTGCGAGAGATGAGGGGAGGACTTTTAAGGGAAACTGCCCCGCATTTACGTC
This sequence comes from Caerostris darwini, assembly GCA_021605075.1. Taxonomy (NCBI): domain Eukaryota; kingdom Metazoa; phylum Arthropoda; class Arachnida; order Araneae; family Araneidae; genus Caerostris; species Caerostris darwini. The sequence continues at coordinate 896,492 of BPLQ01006518.1, forward strand.
TCACATTAGAAAATAACTAAAAAATAAGCAGTCTGACTGTCCATGCAAAAATCTTTACATAGGTTGTCGCAATACCCAATACCAATGTCGCAATATCTTCTCGTAGTGACTCTATTGGACGCCATCAGCAGATTCGAACCTAAACCCTCTCACACGTTGAACATTTTACCACAAGTTGGACTACCGAAATAATTAAAGAATAAAAAAAAAATAATAACTAATGGAGAATTTTTATTGACCTTTACAGTGACTCTAGTTCCTCAAGTTAAATCTGTCAATTCAGCATACTCAATTACATAAACGCATTCTAAGTAAGGAAGGTAGGAATAAATTTTAAAATTTAATACTAGCGTATTTGTACCGGCATGCTGAAACTCTATAATGATTCATAGTAATAGTATCTGCGATCCATTTTCATTGGTAAATATCAATTCATTTGTAATACTAAAAAAATCAATAATATAATCCCTGAATAATTGTATCTAATGATTTAAAAACATTGTTTGAATATAAGCATATTTAATGAAAATAAATCAAATAGGATGAACTAAGAGGTCCAGAGGATATTGAAAAGATTATTAAGGCCCTTTTAAATGATAAATAACACTGGAATAAAATGATAAAAAGTAAACCAAATGGAACTTGAAATGAAAAAAGTCTTTGAATGCATTTATCAATCGCTGCCAGTCAAATCCTTAATAGTGGAATAATTTTGCATTCATTTTAATTATAGACTACTTTTCGGATTGGTAATAAATGTTAAAGTTAGTCATCCAACAAAAGAACTCCTATTCTAAAAACTAATGAATAGATTGTTAAGCTATGGCATAGCCTAATTTGAATACGCATGCTTGAAAAAGAATTTAAGTAAAAACATTATCTTTAGTTACACTCAGTATTGGTTAATTTCATGCATTTACTATTCATAGGTAATTAAAATTAATGTGACTGGATCTGAATTGATATCGTATGGATACTGGTCCTTAAACGCTAAACACGATGGGACTTAAATAACAATGCTATCGAATTTTTTTTTATGCATGTGTACATTTTATGACTTTTTGCCTTTTTATTGGTTAGTCAACTATGTAGTTAGTTAGTTAGTTATATTAGTCAACAGCAGGATTGAGGCGTTTATGAAATTATTTTAATTTATTAATTTGAAATCAAGAAACTTATCACATGGAAAAGGGTATTTCTTAAACTAGCACTTAAATAGTAGCCATTTACTATTAACTACAAACTACTGCTATTTACTATTAGTAAATAATAGCAGATATTTACTATTAATCTATTTACTACTAGTAAATACTAACAGCTATTTACTATTAACCTATTTACTACTTGTAATTACTAGCAGCTATTTACTATTAACCTATTTACTACTAGTAAATACTAGCAACTATTTACTATTAACCTAATTACTTAGCAACTAGTCAAACACAATATTTGTCACATGTCCTAAAAATCTTTCTTTTGAATTCTGTGTTCAAAATTGGAAACTTAGATGAAAAATGAATCATGGTGGAATTGCCGAAATCTTTAAAAAAATTACAAGTCTTATGATGGAAAAATAGTTTTATATAAACAAATGAAGCATATTTTTGAAATACGCAAATGAAAGAAGAAATCCTCAGATACAAATTTTTAAAAAATTGTCAGCAATATAGTTCTTGAACAGAGTCCAAATTCCAAAACTGAGCTTCAGTTAATATTTCTGTACTTCCAAATTCTAATTTTAAGACTTCAGTTATCGGTTGGGTGCCTTCAGCAACAAGCGTCCACCATCTTTCAACAACATATTTACCCACTTGTGAAAGTATGTTTTTGAAATATTGTAATGACTCCTGAATAATCATTGTACGGGAAACAATTTTTCAATAGACCATCTATGCGAAGCTCCGAGCTACTAGTCCAATAGGACCATGATATCTATCCGATTGCTTTCCCATAGATAAATTCGATATTTTTTTGCACAGAAAGTTTCGTTTCCCAAATTTCCCCAAGCCATTTGATTTTGAAGGCCCGCTCGTTTTATTGATTTACTCACTGTTTTTAATAAACGGCGTGATGAAACGCGCATTAACGCAACGTCCCAAAAAATGTTTTTTTAAAACAAACAAGAAAAAACTTTTCAAATAGGTTTTTTTTCCCTCGTATCTTCTTTTCTTTCCTTCATCTACGTATTATCGCACGAATCGTTTCATCCGGGAGCATTTGGAAGAGAGGAAACGCAAATAAATTACATGCAGCTTGAAAACACTTCGAAGAGCGGGAAAACTGTTACAAAAGGAAAAAAAAATCCGCCAACGTAAATCGAAAAGTATCAACACGCGTTGGTTGAGGTGGAGGGGTGAAAAGGTAGAATAGAAAACGATTTTTCATTTTGCTCGGCTACCCCCTCTTTCAAACCCCTGTTTCGCTACTTTTTTTTTCACATTAAACAAAGTGTGAAATAATTCACAATTTTATCCGACTTATTAATTCTAGATTTGCTTTTTGAATTTTTTTTTCTTAATATGGTAAAATAAAAATCATAGAAACGCTTTAAGTTTTAAGATATTTTAATTTAATAAAACTATTATGGGCCTGCAAAAATCATCAGTTACAAAAACATGCAACTGTTTAAAATGCATTCTTAGTAAATATTGTAATGCGATGAAAAATAACATCTCGATAGGAAAGGGCAACTTAAAATTACATTAGGATTTCATTTTACTTTTTGGACAATTCGCCCTTAAATAATAAAATAAACAATTATATTTTATTATCATTCATTATGCTACTCTGATACACAATTGGAATGTTTAAAAATTTGAGAATATTTCCCGTATTTTCACATCAAACAAAGTGTGAAATAATTCACAATTTTATCCGACTTATTAATTCTAGATTTGCTTTTTGAATTTTTTTCTTCTCTGGTTTAAAAATATAATATGGTAAAATAAAAATCATAGAATCTCTCTAAGTTTTAAGATATTTTAATTTAAGAAAACTATTATGGGCCTGCGAAAATCTTCAGTTACAAAAACATGCCGCTGTTTAAAATGCATTTTTAGTAAATATTGTAATGCGAGGAAAAATATAACATTTCGATACGAAATTGCAACTTAAAATCACGTTAGGATTTCATTTTATTTTTTGTACAATTCGCCCTTAAATAATAAAATAAACAATTTAATTTTAGTATCATTCATTATGCTGCTATGATACATAATTGGAATGTTTAAAAATTCGAGAATATTTCCCGAATTTAAATTTTAGTTTAGTTTTAAGTTTAACTTGCATATGTGAAGAAAGCCATCAACTGACAGGAAAAAATTACTCACAAAAGCAAAAAAAATGAGCTCCATCTGTTTGAAAACTAGTCAGATGTCTATTGGTTATTGTAAATATTATCACCAAAACAATAGTTTGTTTTTCAATAAAATGTTATACATTTACTCATTTTATTTTTATAAAAATGAGATTATATTTTTAAATTAAATGAGAGAGCATAGTCTTAATTTCTTTATTGAAAATTATAAAAGAAAGTCATATTCACCACTTTTTTGCAAGCATTTCTGTAAGCAAAAGTATTAATAAATTAAAAAACATCGATTACCATATGAATAAAAGGGTTTGCATGAAAAGCATATGAATGTTATACAGTATTCGTTGTTAATTATGAGATGAAGGTTTAAATGAGAGAACATTTCTTAAAACTGTAATCACAAAAGGACAAAGAAGAGAATTTATTAAATGTAATCTATCTTAAATTTTTATCGTCCAGTTTAAAAATGTTCTGGGCAAGATGTTCTTAAATAGACCACAAGCTAAAACATAAGAAATCATGCGAGAAATTGTCACTGGTAAAATAAATACACCTACAGGTTTAACTATTCAAACAAACATCTGACCATGTCTACATACTTACTTGTTAAGTGTTGATATACTATTTCTTCATGTTTTCACTGTAATACAATTTTGTCATAATCTTAGGATATACAAATATGTTTGAAGTGAACAATGTTGGAGTTTTGATATATAGAGAACATTTATTTCGCCAAAATAACATAAAAAAATAAAACTTTTATAACAAGTCATTTCAAAATGCTGCGGCATTAAAAAAAAACATTTCAAAATAGTTTAATACAATAAGTGATTGACTTAAATTGCAAATCATAAACATTCTATGTAAAGAAACAATTTTATCTTTATTTCAAAAAATAACAACAGTAATGAATCTGGGAAGAATTACAAAGTAACTTGTTTCTTAGAAATGAAGTCGCCAAATTGAACTCGATGTGTGAGATTTTAGAATTGAACTATTTGATATGAGGTGATTAACATAATATTAAATATGCACCGGAACTACTAATGACGATAATGATCAGTTTCTCTGGAAAACCAGAAGATACAGCACAATTATCGACATCTTACTTTAAGATTCAAATCTCAGAGTCGCAGGTAGAAAGTACATGTTACATTTAATTGATATGAAAGCTACATTTAATTTATACGCGCTTCAGATTGACATCAATGAGATTAATCAAAGAATCAACATATTCGAATCATTAGCTGTTCCATAATTGGCTCATTCGTGCAAGTGATTCAAAAAGTAAAAGTGATGAAGCAAAAATAATAATCCTTTTATAAGTTGGATCTATATCCTCCTATATCATGCATCATCTTTAAATTACTTGTGATTCATTAATTCTTCAGTATTGCCACATTAATTTTAGCTTCAAGATAATAAGTATATATATATATTTTATTTCCAATGGCAGATTATGAACAGTTACAGCAAAAAAAGAACAACGAAAAAAAAAAAACATACAACATACAACAACAACAAAATAATACAACAAATACAACAAAACATGCTGAAACAGAGTTCATTAATCTAACAATAATGCCAAGTTGCAGATCTTTTAGCCACTAAAAAGGTGCACCACGGGGAGGTAAATCTTCTGCGCACCCATAAGTATATATATATATATATATATAGATTTGCACATTTCAGTATTAAACCGAACTAGTCAGTTTGATACAAAATTTCCACAAAAAAATATTCCCCAATAAGTTATTAAATTGTTGAACACTGTACAAGAAAAAATTACTATGTATTTTATACTTATGTGTTTGTCTTCTATAGAAATTTTGTTTCTGCTTCAATGTAATATATTTAACAGATTTTTTCCGGAACTTATATATATATCGATTAGTTCCAAAGAAGACTTTTTTTCCTCATATTGGCAAACACAATTCGAGAGAAAAAGCCCAAATATTAAGTGCAGTGGAATCTGACTTCTCAAAGCAAGCGCGACTCCAAAATAACCGAAACAGACGAAAACTGAATTTATTTGGAGCTTTAAAACGGATTCAAATCCCTGGTTAAATCATTGCTAGAAGTCCGCGTATCTACTCTTCTGCTATTTTGAGGCTGCTTCGTTTCTTCAGTGCAGCTGGTCCGAGGAAAATTCCATAAATTTTATATAATACTACCAAACTTCACTCGGAAAATATCTGCTGTTTCTCTGCACTCAATTTCGGAGCGAAATATGTTTTTTTCCCGCTTTTTTCATGGCATATTGTCCCGCATACATATGGGCTTCCGGGTTGATGCAGGGATTGTCGAAAAATGCAAAATATATGGCAGAATTTTTTTCAGCACTAGAGACACAAGTTGGGTAGGCGTCCAAATTCGAAAAATTTAGTTTTCCTTTTTTTAGAACTTATGCTTAATGTTTTGTTTATAATACTCTACGATAAGCTCAACGAATGCTTTTTGGCAAAATTTCCTTGTTTCAAACCTCATATTTTCCTGCCTTATAAATTGTTGAAATGTAGCTTTCAAATTTGCATTTTTTTGGTTAGTTTACTGAATGTACTTTTAAAATATCAAATATAGTGTAAAAACTTTGACTATCTAACGTGAAACTATAATCTAATGTATATTCTACAGAAAGAAACAGATAAAATACTTGCAGCATTTAAATTTATACAGTTTTTCATTAGAATAAATTGTAAAAAGTTAAATGCCTGTTTTCAATAAATATTAGTACAAAGTAAATTATTTCTTCAAAATTAGGGAAAATGAACTAAACGTATTTAAGCCGAAATATAAGAGCCATTTTACTCAGCTTATAAAAAATTATATTTAAAATCTTTTTATCTAATCTTTTTATTTTTTTAAAATCTTTTTTAAATAGAATTAATTCCAATTTTTATTAAAATGAATAAAAAAGTTATTTAAAGTATTCAAAGTAAACGTAAATAAAAACCATTTGATATCACTGACTTGATTCAGTCAAATATCATTATGACGTTAAACTAGAAAAGCTGTAAAATGAATTTAATTAAATGAATACTAGTTATACATATTAAGGGAATCTATGTTACTTTGGAATGTCGAAATCCAATATCAAGGCATTATTTTCGACAATAAGGTGACGTATAGGAATGGCATGATGGATGTGATAGACAAATTTTAGAAAAAGTATACTTATGCATACTTTCTCCATTACTCTATTCTAAATATATTCCATTCTCTATAATTCTATTTTATCATAAGTACACTTATGCATACTTTCCCTCGTCCTAAATGTAAATATTTAGATATATTTTAACATATCCTTCTTGGAGTATAGCTAAGCTTGTAATTATTAAATATGTCCAAATTCTACGTATCACCACAAATTCCCTTTAATAAATTTCTAATTTAATAATTCTTAGGGATCTTCAGATGGAATATCTTGCCAAATTTATTACAAGTACATCTAGATCATTTTCTCAACCTCTTGTAATTCACATTAATCTGCTCAATTATGTTTGACCACAATAAGAGAATCATGTATTCCCATACAGGGAATTTTCTACTATTATCTGGAAGTTCTTACTTAATATTTGTTCCTATCTGATTTGTTTTTTGACTTAATTTTATACTAGCTGCATACATGCATACTTGTTCATAGTACTTGGAACCTTTTATTTCTCTCAAAGTCATCAACAAAGTCAATTTTTTTGTTCAATTTCTCAATTGATTACAACTATTCAAATGGCCATTAAATTTCCTTTTTATCTTTATGTTTACTTCATACGTAGTAGAAGTTCATTAAACATGTATTCCAAGTCTATATTGATGCTGATTATCAAAATGAGAAGTTGTGTAAATTTTTTTTTATTGCGCAGATCTTAACATTTTAAGTGAATACTTCCATTAAGAATAGTGAGAATAAATTAATATTTGTTTCCAAAAAGATAATTTTAAGTCTATATTGATGCTGATTATCAAAATGAGAAGTTGTGTAAATTTTTTTTTATTGCGCAGATCTTAACATTTTAAGTGAATACTTCCATTAAGAATAGTGAGAATAAATTAATATTTGTTTCCAAAAAGATAATTTTAATGAGATGCATTTTTGCAGAACTAAAAATTAAAAGTAATACGAAAAACTGTTTAAATAAATTGATATTTTTGAATTCCTACTTTTCGCAATTGTAGATTATAGCTAGCTTGCCTGAAATTATCCGCTAGGTATAAGAAACATCGATTTTGTTAAAATGCAATCCAATATCCTAATTTATTTCATTGAATAAAATATCCCATTAAATTGAAATTTTTCAAGATATAACTTGAAATTCAACAGGCTTAAAAAAACTCTTGAGTAATATGCATCTATGAAAAAAACATGAATATTAAAAAATTTGTAATAAATTTTTGATAATGACGATTAAAACTATTCGACTAATTAAAAACGTTAATGCTGTAAAAATAAAATCACTTTATACATTTAAAAAGAACATACATGCAGATAATTGTAACGACGACGACCAAGAATTGTTTGGTATGATAAATAAATTGGCGGAAACAATCGTCCTAGGGGTGCTAGTCAGATATACCAGGCCCAAAGTAGATTTGAAAGAAAAAAAAAGAAACTATAATAATTAGTGCGGGATTTTTTCATCTAGTTTTCTTTTAATGTCGTGTAACCTATAATTTCAAGAATTAAAAATTAATTTTTTTTTAATTGCGATTAAAATAATCCTAAATGACATTTCATCCACTTGGACGCCTCTCTTTCGGAATCATTTCGAATTGGCATCTTGCCAATTTTCCACGCGATCGTTGCATAAACTAAACAATTGACAAATTTGATACTATATTATATTATAAACAGATAAAAGTAAAGATAGTTATTGATACCACTTTTTTCACCAATAACTTGATTACAGCGTGCATAAATATAATAAACAACCGATTGTGTCCATTACACAAAACAAATATAATCCATTGTTTTTGTATAATATTCATACAGATTAACACATAAGTTCTGAATATCAAACATCAAACAATAATGTCAGTTTTTGTTTTTATTGGAGCATAAAACTGTTTTTGGTCCATAAAATGTATGTTTAGTTTCATCATTCGTTCGAATTAAAACTCTCTCTCTCTCTGTATATATATATACACTTTTCTTTAGGAATGCTGTACTTTCTATCTCTAATGAAAACAAACAAAATACTTTAGATCCTCAAAATCCTGTAATGCATTTCATAAAACTTGAAGATATTTTGTATGAACCCAGAGGAATTGTGCTAAGTCAAAAGAAAAAAAATTAAATAAATATTTATTCACGCAGAACTTTATATTCAAAAATGTTTGCAAAGTTATTTTTGAAAGCTCTCGGCGATATTTTCCTCCTGATTAGGTATCATTGCTTAGATATTTTTTTTACGGCACCTCACTTGTAAATTTGATTTCGATACAAAGGCTGAGATTCTAAAGGACATGATTTCGGATTTTATTCTGGGCGTTATATTTTTTTCAATCATTTTTTTTCTTTTATTGAAAGATCTCAAAAAAAAAGAAGAAAAAAAAGATTTTTCCTTTTTTTTTTTGTATCGGATAACTAAAATGTCTTGTTATCTTCATTAACTTTTCAATAGCGCGGAGGCAGAAAAATAGATAGGTGTCAAATACACGCTTACGTTTTCTGTATCTTTTCCAAGAATTTAACTGACTTTGTGTCAAACAATGCTTTTATTAAATTGAAGAAGTGGCGTAACCTCACTTCTTATTACTTTCAATACACTTTTCCCCTTTATAAATTATTCCTTAGTTTGTTTCGCAGACAAACTAGTCTGTTTTGTTTACATAACGAGATAAAACATTTTTCTTTAAAAGTAAATATTCTTCTTACCTATGGAAATCACAAATGCACATTAAATTACAGATGAAATTTTAGAAGGAGAGATTTTTATGTTTATTTGAATTCTGATCTGAACTTCTATATAATACAATTTAAAAATAAATTTATGAGCACAATTTCTGTTTTACATTTGACGCGCTATCTAGAACGTGTTTAAATAAGAAGCTAGTTTCTATAATAATTTTGTTTTACGTATTATTTTACATGTAGATGCTATGTTTCAAACAAATTATATTTATGTTATAAACTATGAATTTATGTATAACTATATAATATATGTTATATTTAACGATATAATTTATGCTATGTTTGTTAACAAATTATATTTATGTTATATTATTAGTAAAAAATATTGTTTTAAAAATCTTGTCTAGCAAAGAACATTTCTTACATTTATTTGCAAAAATTCGTTATTCTTTCTTATCCCATTCAATTAAATTAAATTGAACGAAGTTGTTGATAGTGAACAAATTTTAATGTGGCGGAACCTAAAACTTTTATTTGTTTCTTGTTATTACATTTATTTACAAATAAAATTTAAAAAAGCTAATATTATATATTTAGATGCATATTATTGTTCACATTCTACACAAGCAGCGGTCTGAAAATATAGTGTTATTAAACTGTATTACTAATGTTACAACTCACTGTATTTTCATAAATCAATTCGTTGTTCATTATAATTTAACATAAATATAATTTGTTTAATATTATTTGTTATTCAATGAAGCATAATAAATTGAGTGAATTAGAATATTTGATTCTTACGAATCTTGGACTTGATCCAGGATTAATTTAATAAGATTTAAAGTCTGTTTGCTTTCTAAATTTATGTATCTACCTTATCCATATATAAACAGATGCAACCTCGTCTAATCTATATAATTATAATATATTCTCAACTATATTTCCCTTTTTGATGAATTGAATAAAACACACTTGAGGATGCTGAGTTCCAAAGCAATATGTTGATATATTGCATTGAAATTGGCTTGGCATTTGCGGGACAGACGTTCCTATTGTTTAATATAATACCCCGTTTATGAATGGGAGTATTTTCCGAGGTACTATAGTATAGTCTACTGCAATTACTAGTGCTCACATGTCTGTAAACTTCATCGCACGGAAGTATCCTGATTGGATCATGGAACACAATACATTGAGGACTCAATATAGTTCAATAGGCGTTTACGAGAGGAAGCGTACGCTTCATATCTGTATACGTGGTGCCGCCTGTTTCTATGCATAGGATGAGGGGTGAGCACCTTCATAGGCCAGGCCACAATTGCAGGGTTGTTGGGGAGTCAATTAGACCTCATCGGCCTTTTCGAATGAGATCAGAGCGGAATTGGAGCACATTTAGGACTCGATTGGATATATGCATTTTGCAAAGCGTTCGTTAAGAGGCATTTAGAAGTTTAGACATCTTGCTTAAATCGCAATGGGCACGCATCACTTAAATCGCAATCGCAATTATGCAAAGAAGCCCTTTTAAATGCATACTATTATCTCAGGATATTTATTTGAAGTGTCAGTTTTATATCTCTTAGAATAACATTAAATGTATTTAAATTTAGAATTGACAGAATTATAAATACATTTATTTTATTAGCCTTGAACTTTATTAATTAATAATATAACATCTTAAATGAATCTTGGTATAGACATTACAAAAAGTTCGAAAGTTGAGGTTGTTTTTTAATTATTGTATACTGTGTAATGAAAAGGATCAATAAAACGACTCTGGGGGCCAAAAGATTAAAATGATAATAATTTTAGAAGTTGTGAATCAATTGTGAGTTTTTTAAAGTTAAGGACGATTTGGAAGAATCAATATCAAAATTTTAAAAATAGTGTAAATCTGAACGAATTTTTTTCTTTAAATGTTTTCTTATTCAATTAAAGCAAATAATTTAAAGTTCGTATTCTGGCAAAATAGTGCTTTTCTATTTTTTAAGTAAAGAAAGAAAAAAAAATATTACATTTTAACCCAAAATGGGGCTTTTTAAAGTTGGAAGTTTACTTATGGAATTCAATTTATTAAACAGTAATGTCTAAATTACAAAGATTTTTTATTTAGTGCATTTAATATATATATATATATATATATATTACAAAGAATCAAAATATTGATTTTTCAAAATATAGGTTTACGCCCCTGTATGTAACTAAGAAGTAAAAGAATTATTTTTGTTGGCTTTTATTAAAAATAAGACAAGATTTTAAAATTAAAAATTTTGTAAACCATCAGTAAATAAAACTTAAAAAGATCAATAACAGTTTAAAACAATTAATAAATATATTTGGGAGTTGATTAGAATTGAAAATAAAGCCCGCTAAACTTCATTTAGTAAATCATTGATATAGCTTACAAATTACAAATTATTATTGATAAAGTTTACAAATTACAATAATATAAATAATAATAATTCATGTGTAAATGAACTTAAAAAACTACAGAAATGAATTTTATATTTTAAGATCTCTCATTAAACAGAAAGAATCCGAAAAATATCTAGTCATTATTTTAAATAAAACAAATAAGGAGATTGTAAAATTTATTATAAACTGCTTAAAAGTTTAAGAAACATATATTATAGGAAAATATAATTAAAATAAAAATAATGAATTCTTTGAAACTACTCCCTTTTATCAAGGAAGAAATTTAAAAACTGTTTCATTTTAATGTCTAAATGTAAATAAAAATATATTTATGCGGGCATAAAAATACAAAAAAATATATATAAAATTATATTTTTAAGGAATTTTTTAGATTTTAAATAATAATAATCTTTATCATTTTTCAAAATAAATATCAATAGGGAAATCTAATGGATTAAATTAAAATTAGAATCAGTCAAACGTATACAACAAAATAAAAATCCCTCTAAATTATTATTTTTAAATTATAGATGGAAAAGGAATTCCGTCAAACTTTTAATTGAAACAATTGTTTCGATAAACTGTTTCGTTATGAGAGCCAATAAATTATCTAATTGCCTTTATTAAACATTTGAATTCTTGTGGTAAACAAAAAAAATAATACATTGTGCTGAAATTTATTAATTAAATTCCTTAATAAATCTTATTACTGTAAATAAATCTTTCTTTTTAGTTTGTTTTCTACTTAATTTAATTTCTGAACACAAGCATATTATTCCAATACTGTTTCTAGGTAACGCATTAATTTACAGAATTCTACCACTGGAATTTTTTCATGTTGCCAAATTCTTCTAAAGAAGCTCTCGTTTCTATGGAAAATATTTAAATATTCGAAGAAAGATCGTTAAAATGAGATTTTCTGGGTATCGGAACGTATAATATACGATATGCGAAACAAAACCTTAGTTAAAACTTAAGAAATCTTTGGATATTTTATAAGTAAAATCTATAGGATATTTAATAACATTATTATATTTATTTGTCTGTTGCTGATACTAAGCTAATTTATTTGAATTGAGAAAAGCTCTTCTCCTTTTAAGAAAAAGTATAGATGATAAAATCTATTCTTAGATAAAGTTTTGAAAAGCAAGTATCGTAAATACTAATTCATACTAACATAACATAACTACTCATCATAATATTTACAATTAAACAAGTAATATAAAAAAAATTAAGTCAATATTTTAAAAATAATCTTGAATCCTGAAAGCACCATTTTTCTCAAGAATTTAGTTCAATAAGTGTTAGATAAACAAGTATTATAAAAAAAAAAATTTTAAAGTCAATTCCTACTTAGGTCAACAAAGAAAAATTTTATTTTAGTTACTTTTTATTAAATAATTACAATTGATATAAATATGTCTATACATATGACAGAATCACACTATTAAGTGGCAAAATAGAAAGCGAATTTCCTTGCAATTTTCCATTTTCCTTTCTATATATGGTGTTGGATTATTATTTTTGTTTGCTATGATTTATTCGCTTTCTATTTTTTCGTTCCTAATTTATGAAGCTGATTTTGGTCTATAATTTTTCATTCTATCCATCTCTTGTAATGCTTCATTATTGCAAGGAACCTTTGCAGTGAGTTTCGAGCAGTCCAGTTCTTCAATTATTAATGAATTAATATTTGAAAAAATTGGATTAACATCCAGTGTCATCTACTACAAGTTCAAAAAAATGTATTTGAAAGTGAGTGGATGAATGAAAAGTATTTTAACAACGAATGAAAATTTGAACAAGATATATAAATATATATAGGGAGAGCTTGAACTAATAGCAGGAATTGAAAAACCGCCCTATTTCTATATTTTCTTTAACAAAGATTTTAAATACTGAATATTTTTAAGATTATCATTCTTTACCTATTTAATCTTGATAATTATATGAAAAAAAATTTCTATGTGGATAATTTATGTTCATATTCTTAGCTCGGTTTTCTGCAATGAACTTAATTTAATTTAACGAAGGTCTTTTATCTAGGTATCCATAGTAGTAAAACGAATATAAACCAGTTTCTTTCAAAAACATCTAAAACAAAGCAATATTAGTATGAATAGTGTCTTTATTACTTTGTTTAATATAAAAAAGCATGTTGTGTATTGCGATGAATAAGTTAGGAAAACTGCTATCCCAATAGTATAAAATACTGTTGGGTACTTAGACACGATTTAAAAAAAATCATGTAATATCGACGAAGTTGAATTATCTTCCCGTTTTTTTCCATGAAAATAATTGCCTTATTACATCAAATACCATCTTCAATTACTAAAATCAGAAATGGGCATTTCTGTATCCCAGGCAATGAAATAAAATGAAGGAATTTCAAATCTACTTACATCAAATTTCATAGCAATATTTAAGAATTTATTTAAATGAGAATAATTCAATGTTTTGTTAGTGAAATTTCTGTAAAATTGAAAATCTAAACTATTCTCAAGCTCAAAATTTACTTTTTAAAATGAATAAAAATTATTTTTATTTTGAATTCTTTGTATAATATATATATATATAGATATATATTGATAGTATAAAGAATCAAAATATTGATTTTTCAAACATTTATTCAAAATATAGGTTTACTCTTCTATATGCAACTAAGAAGTAAAAAAAAATGTTTTTGTTAGCTTTTATTAAAAATAAGACAAGATTTTAAAATTAAAAATTTTATAAACTATTAGTAAGACAAACTTAAAATTATCAATGTTTAAAATAATTTATAAATGTATTTAGGAGTTGATTAGAAGTGAAAATAAAGCCGGCTATACTTCCTTTATTAAATCATTGATATAATTAATTGATACAATAAATATCAATAATGCTTTAATTAAGATTTGAGTTCAAACCTTTGTAATATTCTTTTTCTAAGTGTAATACTAGAAATATATATTTTAACATTATTTTATTTCAACAGCTACTTAAATGAACAGAGAAATAAGGCTGATATTTCTTTAAGATTGCACAAGATTTTCCTTAATCAATGCAGATTATTTTTTACACAACAAGCGTATTACGTAGGTTTTCAAATCACTACTATTAATCTTAATTAATCTCGCTGTTTTTTTCTAAAATGGTAGAAACATTTCTTTATGCATACATAAATTAGCTGTGATCCTATTATTACACATTACAGTTCGAGAAATAGATTGTATGCACACTAAGAAAATAATTTAATAATAATTCGTAAGTTTCTGCTGGGAAAATATATAAATTACTGGTAACAGCCTAGTATGTATGCTGGTAGATAAATCTGAAATTAGCATATACCAATAAGGCTTTGACTGGATTCAAATGCAGGCCTTCATTGTAATTATAAACTTCTCAAAGTAAAAGGAATAAAACAACAGTTATAACTTATTGTATTCCAGCAGTCACAAAAATACATAGTTGTACAATTGTAAAGGACCAATTATTTTAAGTGACTCGACAAACTTGTTTAGAAGTTCTTAAAAGGTTTTAGCACCATTAATTGCAAGTAAACTGAATATACATTTTCCGAAATGGAATACAAAACTTGTAACAGCTATACGAATAATATCTTAGGACTATGTGAAACAAAATTTACGCTGCAATTTTCGAAAGTAGCAATATACAACCTGACCAAAATCTATCGCAAACACATTTCCGATTTCCTTGTAGAAAGTCATGTGAAAGTAAAGCGAACTCTTTCCTATCAGATATTTGTCGTATGAAAAGGGCAAATATCAACGGAAGCTTTCGACAAATCCTGTAAAGGAATAAAATGTTGCACCTGCCAACATCAGTGATCTTTTGCCATCATCTTAGACTACTTCGGATAGTGTAAACAGATCTACAACATGTGTGGCGTTGATTGGATGGGGGTTTTCCCATCGGCGCCATAAACCTATATTCATACTTCTCTCTTTAGAAGAAGCGTTCAAACTGAAATTTGACATTTATCCTTGAAAGCAAGCTGGGGAACAAGGAATGGAGAGTCTGTTTAAAAATCCAACTAGCGACTCTTTTATATACATAATTCTTATTTTACGAAAATTAAGTAATTAATGTTGAAATGAAATGCTAAGGAGGCAATTCTATTGTAACCTTCATTAAAACAACGGACTGGTACTGCTTTAGAAGCTTAACAAAGTAAGTGTTGAGAGACTTTTCTCAGCACTGAGGCTTATAAATCTTAGATAAGCAATGAATCTTATAGAAGCTTGTTCTATTATTACTAATAAATAATATTAATTTATAATATAAATAATGATTTAATAATTATATAATGCATTACAAATATGTCATCTTTGTGTTTAAAATGTACAGTTTTCTTTTGTTTAATTTGAGCTATTCTATAATACTTTGATACTTGTTGATTTGGTACTGTTATTTTTATAGTATATATGTCTTTTTAGTGAGAAAATTTGAAGTACAAGAATGTCCTTTAAATGACTGTAAATGCTACATCTTTAAAGTTGTAAAAAATACTTTCTTATGAAAAAAAAACGGTTTTGATAGATATACGAGTTCAATAAAAGTAGTTGAATTTATTTTACAAATTATTCTAAATCCTTTAGTAAAGTTAATAGTACATAAAATTACGGAAAAGAGTCAAGAGTTGTTGCAGTTTCTCCATCCGTTTGAAAGGATAAACATTTATATAATAAATATCGATAACATACACATTGTTAGAAAATATAAGATTTATTTTCCTATTGTAAAAGTTCTTTCCACTTAATAGAGTAAATCAATTCTAGAAAATCATTTTGTTAGTCTGTCTATTTACACTCAATAATCGCAGTCTAATACAGGAGAATAAAATAATAACAATAAAAAATTATGACAGATAAGAAATATTGTTTGACATTTTATTTATTTGGCTATAAGTAATGTACTATCTTCAAATCTGTTAAGGTACAGTCAACGAAATGATTTGCTTATTACATCCAAATCGGGTTTAGCCTAATATCTTATAAATTAGTTTCATAAGCAAATATTTGCTTCTAATAATTTTAGAAGCAAATATTTACTTATGAAAATTAGTTAATTAGCTTAAAGTAAATAACGAATAATTAAAAATTATTTATTACAGATCGTAAGTTAAATTATCACTAAAAGTGTTTAAATTATATTAAGATTATTGTAATTATCTGATAATAATCAAACATAATTATAAATCTTAAACTCGCAATCGATTTTTTGACTATCGAAAACTAGACAACATTTGAAAAACATACATTTAATTTCAACGACTATTTTCCGTTTTATAACTGCTAATTAGTTTTCCCAAAATAAGAATATCAGTTGTTTTATTTTATTCTAACCAATCCAAATAACTCTTGAATATGGATATCTAAAACTAAAGACGATATATGGTTAACAGAGAGGCCAAATTTTAATTGCTGTGCAACTGTAAGCTATTATTTTGGCCATACCATAATTGCATATTTTTTGTAAATTTGCAGCACATTTTTTTTTATAGTTGTTTAAAGTCAAATAATAATTTCTTTCAATTTGACATTTTTGTACAAAGGAAAAAAATTGTACAATAATTATTAATTAATTTTTAAAGCATTATGCAAAGTTTAATACCAAAGTTCATAAAATTACTTTACAATTTCAAAAATTGATTATTAAGGCAAGTGCAAAAACAGATAAGTGAAAATTATTAAAAAAATGATACATACATATATATATATATATCATCATCATCATCATCATCTCTACATCTCTATATGGGCACCATCATCTCATACATCTCTATATGGGCACCATCATCTCATACATCTCTATATGGGCACCATAAATTGCATGATACATCTCAAGATGTTAAACTATTTCTTACCATGTTCGCTGTTTCATACTCTTTCAATGGCGGCAATGCCATCAATGATCCTTTACATTAGATTAGTCATGCATCATACGTTTGTTTGATACATGATAACTTTAACATAATCTCGTAAAAAGAAATCGATGGGGGTCAAGGTATTCAGGGTTATACTAAAAATATCGTGTATCGAAAAAAGCTACAGGACAGGGCTAATCTGAAGCTGAGAATCACTGATGACATTGTCAACAATGATGACTGTATGCTGCAGAGAACATGGCAAGAAATCAAGTACCATCTTGATGTGCCTCATGCAATGAATGGTGCACATATAGAGAGGTATTATATTAAATTAAATTGAAATTAAATGAGACAAAAATCTTAAATATGTATTTTTAATGCTGTAGAAATTTTCATTTATTTTTCTTTTCATTTTCCTTTGTAATAGATACTTTATGGACGTTATGTATGTAAAAATTTTTTAATGTGCTTATAAATTTCACTAGTCACCAATATTTTGGTACTCTAGTTACTCACGGTATCTAAACAGTAGCTTATAAGATGTGAAAGAAATAGCCCTCACAATTACTCAAATTATAAAATCATCTTAATAATACTATATAATTTTTTTAATACTAGGAAAAAAAATTAAGATATTTCACCTACTAATGTAGCCTTTTTTCACAGTACGTATCAATTTATGTACAAGTAGATATCACTTTATATCCTATTAGCAGCAATAAATAAGGTAAATATAAGACCAACTAGCAATAAATAGGGTTATTATAAGATAATTGGTTTTATAAAAACCACCAATATTTAATTAATATACCACAAATATTTAATTAACCAATATACCACCATTATGTCAATTAACAAAACATAAAAAATTACTTTATATTTCCATATTAGATATAAGTTATTATAATTTATTAATTTATTTTTTAATGTTTTATAATCGCTTTATATAAATAAATTAAAGACATTGTAAACCATGTATTTTTAAGCCATAAAGATGTCTAAAATAAGATTTAAAACGGAGGAAACATTTTTCAGAGCTCTGAAATCTTTCGCTTCACCTTTTCTTGCCTATAAGCCGAAAAGCTGCCCTTCAGTTTTTCTTGTGAGCCGTCACAACCTGATTAAGATTCTTTAAAATAATTATATCAATAGACGTCACTTGAGTCTAAAGTCTGAAAAAACGGGGCGAATAAAGGCTGTAGAGATGAGATAGGAAATTCATTTTGTCGACAGTTTTAACGTGACATATTACAGCGACCGAAGATTAATTACTGGCGGACACCCGTCGAGTTATTACTTTCGGAACGCTCATCAAAAACAGGTGACGGTGGAATTCGTTTTCCTTTCCATTTTTGTCTCATTACATTGCCACCTCTTGTCTCCAGGATTAACTCCAATGCGGAAGAAAAAGCTATCGAGATACCAAATACAAAGCAATTTCGAAGATGCCCCCATAATAAAACAATTGCATTTTTTATCGTAAGTACGTAACTGAGAAAAAAAAATCGCAATATTTATCTATATCAGAATTTTGTAATTAATATTTTAAAAAAATCCTTTCCTTTTTTTTTTCTCTGTTTTTTTTTCTGCTTAGAATCGTGTATGAATGTGTAATATATTTTCTATTATGAAAACGTCAGATTGCTCTGGTTATTTTTTTAACTTAAACATTTTGGTGGAAAATAATGATTCCGAATGAGGTTGCCTTATATTTTGTATTAGTAACTCCCAATAATTTTTATTTAAACATGCATTTACGTTGCAATAGGAGATGATTTAAATTTTATTTTTTAGATTGAATATAAGAGACAATGATTGTTTTCTGGATTTTGATATTTTCTTTCCTTAATTCATTATGTTGTAAAGTACAGTAGGTTAATATCGCTGTATCATAAATATATCCGTTTAGGTCAATAATTTTGAATATTTTAAAATTGAATTTGGGGATTGTTTTGTTTAAAAATGTTCTGTACATGCTCTTGACAACCAATATATCCATCGAAAAGGCTAATGAAGATTATATTTAATAAAGATCTTAAATATATTTTATAGAAAAAAAAATTATAGCTATGCAATTTGATTTTATCATTCCTATGACAAGAACTTAGTCATGACATTCATAGAGAACAAAATAGAATTATAGGAAAATCGCACGTTTTTATGATAAGCATGTTTGTTATGTGGAGCACGTTTTTATTTTATGATATCATATGAAGATTAGGAATTCTTCTTCTGATTTAATTCTGAATGTATTCTTATAATTTACTGTATTTGAATTTTTGTTTCGAATTTAATAAAGATTTAGCTTGAATGAGTGAAAGAATACGTTAGTGACTGCTGCGAAAAAATTGATGAGGTTTTTATAAAAAAAAACTTGTTAAGACAATAGTAATAATAATATAGTAATAACTATCCTACAACTATATAGCAATATATCTTGACAATAGTATAGTAATAACTATCCTTTGGTAAATATCTGAATTTTTAAAATTGTAAATATTCAACTTCCACCAACAACATTGGCAAAACTCCTACACCAGTACCAACATACGATTTCTTGTTAAAATCAGCAAACAAGAAAACTCTTGTTGAATTCCTGATGCCGACATACGTTTTTCTCGAGAAAATATCTTCTCGTCTTCCTTTGCTTGTACTGTCAAGACTTGCAGCTCATAACGTCTTTGCTCGCTGCCTATGCAAATAGCCCAACTTTCGCTTCTGTGCTGCCTTCATTCCCCGAGAAATTTGATAAGAGGCTATTTCCCAGGATCAAAATCCTATCCACAGTCCCTCCAAAGCGGCTTGTTTATTGGCGTCCTGTTTGGGACATTATGGAGATTGCTGGCGTTTTGGAAAATTGAAAAAGAAGCTGTTTTGCCAATCTCGAAAATGTATCGAAGCAAACAATGCAAGGAAATTGAACTCAGTTTTAATACGTACTGGTTACTTCTAATTTGTTAAATTGTTTATTACAGAGATTGACTTTCTGTAAGAAAAAAAGCAATCGGTATTTTTTTTTTATCAGTTTACAAATTCAATCTTTTATCAGTTGATGACAAATTAAAGATCTCAACTGGATGTAATTGATATACGAGAGTGCATGTCAATACATGGTATTACATGGATACATGATAATATATGTCTAACGTAATAATATTAAAAGGAATTTATATGTATAAAAACAAAACATTAACTAAATATAGACTTTTGTGGCTGTTAACAACGTCTGTATTGAGGAATAAAGATCTAAACGAAACTTTAATATGCAAATCAGTATGTAGAGAAAAATACTTTGTTTTTGTTAGTTTTAAATGCAAAAGGAGATTCATGCAAGCAAATAGAATTCAAATATAAGTCTTCGCATGAATTTTATATTACGATACAAGAAGTTTCATATTATATAGATACAAGAAGTTTCAAGAAGCTTGAAGGAAATCATATTTACAAAATTTTCTTCAATCTTTCTAGTTTTTAAAATTTAAAAACTGGAAGTTAAAAATTTCGTTTTTATAGCATACATATTTTATGAAAAATAAAAGGGGTTGTAATGTATTTCAGAAAAATTTTACCTACTTGATTGTAGTCACTCAAGTAGAATGCAGTATTCTGTAGTGTACGTGGCAGTGTTTACTTTAAGACGAAGAAGATCTAATGGAAATGGAAAAAAACAATCTGGACTTTTTTGTAACAGCATGTTTAAAAGTCTCATATCGATAGTCAGTTTTCGTATGGGAGTTTTCTAGATTTCCTCATGTACGTCAACAAAGGGGAAGGGAGAGTTCCTCCCATTCTGTAAGTCCTTCCGGAAGGAATCCCTTCCAACTCTTGTTGATGGAATGTTTGTAAAATACATTTTATATTTGAATACATACACTGAAGTGACAAAAGTCATGGGATACCTCTTAATATCGTGTCGGCCCTCCTTTCGCCCGGCGAAGTGCAGCAACTCGACGTGGCATGGACTCAACAAGTCGTTGGAAGTCTTCTGCAGGAATATTGAGCCATGCTGTCTCGATAGACGTCCATAATTGTGAAAGCGTTGATGGTGCAGGATTTTGGGCACGAACAGACCTCTCGATGATGTCCCATAAATGCTCGATGGGATTCATGTCGGGCGATCTAGGTGGCCAGATCATTCGTTGGAATTGTGCAGAATGTTCTTCAAACCAATCGCGAACAGTTGTGGCCCGGTGACATGGCGCATTGTCATCCATAAAAATCCCATCGTTGTTTGGGTACATGAAGTCCATGAATGGCTGCAAGTGATCTCCAAGTAGCTGAACATAAGCATTTCCAGTCAATGTTCGGTCCAGTCGCACCAGAGGACCAAGTCCATGCCATGAAAAAACAGCCCACACCATTATGGAGCCACCACCAGCTTGAACAGTGCCTTGCTGACAGTTTGGGTCCATGGCTTCGTGGGGTCTGCGCCACACTCGAACCCTACCATCAGCTCTTACCAACTGAAATCGTGACTCATCGGACCAGACCACGGTTTTCCATTCATCTAGAGACCAACCGATATGCTCACGTGCCCACGAAAGTCGCTGCAAGCGATGTCGTTCTGTCAGTAAAGGCACTCGAGTCGGTCTTCTGCTGGAATAGCCCAAGGAAGGCAAATTTCTCCGCACAGTTCTAACAGACAAGCCCCTTGTACGTCCCACATTGATTTCTGCGGTTATTTGACGCAGTGTTGCTTGTCTGTTAGAATTTTCGACTCTTTGCAGACGTCGCCGGTCTCGGTCGTTAAGTGCAGGCGGTTGACCACTGCGCTGTCCATGGTGGGATGTTATGCCTGAAATTTCATACTCTCGGCACACTCTTGACACAGTGGATCTGGGAATGTTGAATTCCCTAACGATTTCCGAAATGGCATGATCCATGCGTCTAGCTCCAACTAACATTCCGCGTTCAAAGTCTGTTAATTCCCGTCGTGCGGTCATCATCACGTCAAAACCTCTTCACATGAATAACTTGAACAGAAATGAAAGCTCTGCGAAAGCACTGCGCATTTATACCTGTTCTACGCGATGCTACTGCCATCTGAAAATTTGCATATTGCTATCCCATGACTTTTGTCACTTCAGTGTATTTATATCTTGAATACATTATATATCTGGATATACCGATATTCTCGACAAAACCGTGCGAATATACGCTATATACGAATATTCAATTCCTTTCAATGGAGTGCGTTTCAGTCACTGCTTCTAAATCGTGCAGACTTGATGAAGATTATGTCATAATATGTGAAAGACTCTCCTTAATTCGAATTGATTCATGGGAATTTTCTCTCATACGACATGTAATCTACCTA
The DNA here is from genome assembly GCA_021605075.1 of Caerostris darwini. Taxonomy (NCBI): domain Eukaryota; kingdom Metazoa; phylum Arthropoda; class Arachnida; order Araneae; family Araneidae; genus Caerostris; species Caerostris darwini. The sequence goes on from BPLQ01006518.1 coordinate 919,257, forward strand.
TAAAACCATTAGGCAAGGCAATTTTTCGATATACGCTAAATTTTTGATATAAGCGAAAAAATTAATTAAATTTCTATTTTTTTAATCTTCATTTCATTGATTTCAAACACTTAAGAGTTTTTTGCCGTGCATTGATCTTTAGTAGTAAAAGCACCATTGGACATCGTAATCATTGTTTATTAAAAGAAAGAGACCGTTTAGATCTTGTAGCTGCATATCCAAGCATTTTAAAAATAATTTATTAATAGATAATTTGGCAATTCCTTGACTTATACTAAGACTGATATGCTTTGACGAATTTCAGTGATTTTGACAAAAATGAGGCTCAGTTTATTTTACATCTATTCCAGGAAGGAATAATTCATTTGTTTCCTGTATTTAACATGCAATCTTATGATGAAGAATTTTTTTTTTATAAATGATATTTTTATACTTTAATGTAGGATAAGTTTTTCGTTTGAACACACAAATACATATACATATATATATATGACACGAATGCCAGACCATAGCAAGTTTTTAAATATTAAAAAGATGGTTTTTTCAAAGTAAAAAAAAAACTTTGCAAAAATGTTTTCTACATCATATTTTCCCATTGTTCTAAAGAAGAATTCTATTAGTGCATTGAAAAAAAGAAAAAAAAGTGAGGGAGAGAGATTCGGATCACTTATCTACAGGAAGAAATCGCTTAAACTTTTATATTAATACTTGAGGGATATGCATTCTTTGAAAACGCTAGACTCATGTTAATAAGCACGTTGTCTTTCTACTTATAAGATTTTTGGATGTGATCTTGTTTAAAGGATATTTTGAATTATTTATAGAATTTTATTTGTGATGTTTAAGCAATAGTTTCCTCCTAGTGATTGTTTTTTCTTATTTATTATTTTACTTTGTAACATTATAAAACATTTCTATATTTACAAAGAATAAAAAAAGAAATTTTGAAATCTTTGGTGTTTTACTTTGGGAGAACTAAGCGAAGAGCATCCAATTCGACAAACATCCGAAAACAGGAAGAATTATCGGAAGAATCTTCCACTTAAAATATTTACGAAAGCACTTAAAAGGAGTGACACTTAAAAGTGCAGATGATGGATCTTTTTCTTCAGGAAGTCTGCATTCTGTATTTGAGTTTTGTAATGGATGATAAATAGTTAGGAAACGTTAGTTCGATTATTCGCAACTGGTACTTTTTTATATTTTTTTGCAAATAACTTTTACTAAAAAAGACATTAAAGCGCATCATTTCACTGAGGAGAGTTAGAAATATTTTCTCTAATTGAAGTGTTCGATTAGATTGCGCCTTAAGACATTAAAAGTCTTGGCGAATAATTTTATATCTCAAATTTGGTGTAAAATGATTTTTTTTTATAAATGGTATTTTTATACTTTAAAGTTGGATAAGTTTGTGTGCGAAAAATTCGTTTTTTTCTACTACGAAAAACGTATTTTGTAAACATCTATTCACATAGTACCTACTGATTTTCAAATATCATCTAATTACATTATAAAATATTACAATGTAGAAGAAACATCGGTGACATATATATTTAGATTGTTTATTCATTCAGCAGTGGATTTCGGTATATACCTGAGAAGATAATACAATCGTAAGTATATACATATACAGGGTGATTATAATTAAAATCCCTCTTTCAAAATGATGTAAAAAAAAGAAGCGCTCGTCTCGATGAGTTCAAATTTGAACTGAAGATACTTGAAGAACTGGTATTCATTAAAAAAAAGTTCCGAAAAAAGTTCCACCGATTTTTCCTAACCAATTTGATATGACCATGCCGTGGTGGATGGGCTTTCCAGTAACAGTGTCACAACTGTTGAATCACTTGGAAGTCATTTTTTCCGTCGAAAAACTGAAACAATCAAGCACATTGAATACTACAGTTGGTTTAATGCGCAACTCAGGCCAAATACGTTGTAATTTCGATTCAAAAAGCACTGGCAGACGAATTCACTTTCTTTATGCCACTTACAGCGCCATCTATTAATACAATTTGGAACTTTTTGATGTTGTACCGCTTCTCCCTTCAAGTATCTTCAGTTCAAATTTGAACTTAATGTGACAAGTGGTTCTTTTTTACATCCTTTTGAATGGGGGACTTTAATTGTAATCACTCTGTAGATATTGCAAAACGATAATGAACAAGAAGAAAAATTATTGTTCTTTTTTTTAATTAAATTATTTTTTTATTTAATTATTCTTAATTTGCTTCATCATAAATTAAATTTAAACCGAATTTACGGCGAATATTGTGATATATTTATTTATGTTATAGATATAATTAGTAAGATTTTTCAATTATCCGATTTAGCTTGCACTTGCTGAAATGTACTTATTAAAATTTTGTTTGCGTTTTATATTACCTTTTAAAATTAATATCCATTTTAATTTGAATATGATATACTAATTTTAAATATTTCTTTTTATATCTCATTATAAATTCTACTTTCTTAATAATATTTATTTGAAGTCTCATAATTGAAACCGTTCTTGTTCGGATAGCATACAACAAACATCCAAAAACTGATGCATTTAGACATAAATTATTTAATTAAAATATTATTTGCTAAGAAATATTAAGTTTTTGAACATTCTAATTCAATAAGAATTCAATATTCTAAAGGAAAATGTTGCTAATAAAACAAGAAATTCCTTTGATTTTATAGAATCTTAAGATACACAGAATGTATTCAGTTTTCACTATTTGTTAACGAAAATATTCAAGTCAAGTAAGCATTCGAGGATAGAACTTTGTGACAGTTTTTAAGTTTTCTTTACTTCATTTTATGGGCATGATTTGTTTCCCAACTTAATTCGATACATTGAAATAAAATAACTAATCTATTTACAGAGATAATTTAAATGAAATGAACTTTAATTAAAAATTATTTTTTAAATATAAAGAAATAGTTACTTCTTTTAATTTTTAAATTAAATTATGCTCTTTAAAAAAGCATAATCACAGGCACTCTCAAAAACATTTTCAAAGATTGTATTTATTTTCATGCAATATTTCGAATACAATGTACCATATTTCTTTTTGTGGTAATTTAATTTCAGCACGGTAGGTGAAGTGGATAAATGTCCCCTCTTTGAGCTTTTCCTTGATAATAAGTTTAAAACAGGAACAAAAGGTTTACTACTGAGTCGAAAAAGTAAGACCAATTTTCAATTTAAATTTCCCGGGCATATGGTATTTCACTTTTTTTTCTTTTTTAGGTTGTTGGTACTGTTCTTGACATCTGTGTGAAATTTTACGTCAAAATATTCATTAGTACTTGAGTTACGCTTGGTTTTGTGAGACACTAAACCTGATTCCGGCGATTTTCGGAGCTCACACTGCATTCATTCTTTGTGATTTTTCTCCAAAAATGAAACCCATATCGTTCAACAACCGCCGTATTCACCAGATTTAGCATCGTGCTACTTCTGGCTATTCTCTAAACTCAAATGACCACTCCGGGGGCACCGTTTTGATTCGATTGAAGAGACATTTCAAAAATCGCCGGAATCAGTTTTAGCATCTCACAAAAGCAAGCGTAACTCAAACATTAATAAATATTTTGGCGTCAAATTTCCCACAGATGTCAAGGACAATGCCAACAACCTAAAAAAAAAAAAAAAATGAAATACCATATGCCCGGGAAATTTAAATTGAAAACTAATCTTACTTTTTGGACACAGAAGTATACTATAAACTCTTAGAAATTATCTGTCTTAAAATCTGTAAAACCAAACGAAAATTTACGTTCAAAAATATTTGTAGTTTATTCTCTGTAAACAGACATTTAATTCTAGTTTAGCTTCATTTAAAGTCAGAAAAGGATAAAAAATAAAAAGGATAAAAAAATTACAACAGATATTTATCGGAACATGAAGGGTATAATTTTGAAAATCAATAATGTCTTCATTTTGTATGTCTTTATTTCTAGAAAAAATATCGAAATCATTAAGTTGAGTGGAGAAAAATATTCTACTGATGATAAAGATAATTTTATTGTCAAGACAAAAAATGGAAATTTATTTCAGAATTATTTTAAAGGAAATTAATGTGAATTTAAGCATCCTTTAATTAAGCACTCTGGATAATAGAGATGGCACAATTTGAAACAAATGCAAATAATTGACTGTGCATACTTGTTATGTGGCGATGTAAGCTTTGAATTTCTGTAAAATTGCATTTTATATGATGATTATGGAAATTTATTAAGAACAAAATATTAATCAATAAAAATTCATTATTTATATTTCTTAATATACTAGCAATTATTTTAATGTAAAGAAATTTTTTTAAATTGTAATTTGTCTCTTTTTTTTTCTGTCTGCTGCATAGAAAACATATTCATTTTAATAAATTTTCTAGTTCATTTTCATATCACTTCCAGCGATAAATATTTAAATTTTACTCTTCAAAATTAATGAAGGGGAAAGAAACAATTCAATCCCAATATCTCTTTTAGAATTAATTGCTCATATCAAAATTCAAACATTTTTATACTCATTATTGATTTGCATAAAGTGATGGCCGAATTTACAACTACTTAGTTTAAAAAAAAAAACTATATATGTCTTGAAATAATTTACTAATTTTATAATTATAGTAGTTGAATATTAGTTTAGTGGATTAAGTGGTATTGTTTTGTTCAAAGAATTATAGCAGTTTGCTTTTTGGACTCATATTTCGAGCAGTAACGCGCTGTGAACACGCTATTTAGTTCGCAAATCAGTCCTGAATTTGATCGAATTCGTGGTGAAGTACACTTTCGTGTGAAGAAAACTTTTACCGATGTAAAACAATACCATTTGTCTTCCTGTGAAAACATTTCATAATTATTTGTCATAAGTTCCTATAGTTCATTTTTCTGTTTTGTACAGAAAAATACACTAAAATTCCTTAATTCCTTGAAAAATATGCTAATTTTCATATAGCTGTTTTTTCTCTCATGCAAAACTTATTCATAAGAAAAAAGAGCCTTACTGCAGGTGAATTACTGTTACGCACACATAAAATATATTCAGTAATTACACGAAAGTGTTTGGTGTCTTGGCTCAATGTATGTACTTGAATGTACAAATTACAACACAATTGCATTAATGATGCACAATACTGTCCTTTTCAATTCCAAACTTCATTCTTTCATACATATGTTCAGCAAAAAAAAGTGCAGTATTTTGTCAATGTGAAGGACCTTTAAAAATTATTTTATCCACTTCATCCTATTTCCCACAATAAATTAATGGGAAAGCCTGATCCATTTGATGCACTGTCGTAATATATAATTGATTGCTACATAATTTTATATAAACGAGAAATTAACTTTCATTATATGCTCTTGGGATGGAAGGCTACGTTTTAGTGCTATATATTAAAATTGAAGATTTGATAATGTAAAACAACCTTATGTGTTTAGATTTCAAAGTGCCATCTGTACAAACTGTGTGGATATCTTATCATTTTTTTAATACATTATACAGTTAATTACATGTAAATTATATAGTTGAAGCGTTTCTTCCCTCGAACTCGTTGAATAATAAACAGTTTGATGCAGTAGTCAATCAAGTCGAGGAAAAATGAAAAAAATGTTCCTTTTTCAGTTCTCATTTCAGAAATTTCTTTATAGATGTTAATAGTATATCTAAGCTAATGTCAAAAGATTTTCTGCAAAGAAAAATACATGTAAAATTCGAATTGGTGTTACCCATAGTTGTCAAAAATATCACGTTAATTATATTACTCTAATGCTTTCACTTAATATATCAGTCATATATTATCAGAAATGTTATATAAACTCGTCCTTTTAATTTACTTCTGTGTTTTATTTAGCCATCACGTTTTGAATCAGAAATTAACTTTAAGAAATCACAGGAATTGGTTATGTTATAGCTAATTATTACACTCTACATATACTCACGTGTTGTTTTTCATTCATTATTTTATGATCTACCTAAATAAAACAATTTAATTTAATTTTTCATTGCTGCAGCTTACTTCAAAATAAATAAAAAAATATCTTCACAAGCACAGATTCGAAATGAAGGGTTTGTAGATTAGAGGCCTAACTTAAAGATACAATAAGGGTTTAGTTCCAAACTTACAAAGTATACATTCCAATTCCAAGAAATACAAAGTGTACATTCGAATTTTCTTATAATAATTTTTCTTTCAGAGCATGCATTAATTATAATATAAGTTACAGTTATTATAACATCATCAATCTAAATTATCTACGAGCAAAACAAAGAAATGTTCACAATTGGAAGAGTTTCTTTTTTTTCATTCAGAAATACTTTGAAACAAATTAAACAAAACAATGACTCTTTTCACAAAAGCTCTTCATTGGCTTTTCTACTCATGAATAGCAATTTATCCTAAGATAAATACGAAATAAAAAACAATACTTAAAAAGTAAACAACTGAATCTCATGGTTTAATTACATAAAATGAAATCATGAAATTGAAATTTATATGATCGAACAATTTGCTTTTTTTTCCAGATTTGTATTGCCTTTCACCAATTTTTTAATCTCAGAAAAAAAAATATATATATAAAGAAGTATTATTTCTTTGTTGGAAAAATGCCGACTTGTCAATCCCATCCTTTCTTCTATTGAGTATACTCATGAAACAATTTAAACGTTTAATCTCTACATCTTAATCTTATCAAAGTTATCTAAGTGGGAGATTTTGACTTGTACATTGTCATTTTAAATTAACAAAAAATATGAGAGATCAAGATTCTATTGAGGGAATTTAAAAATTGAAACATTTTCAATTACTACCAAATAAAAACTTTCAAAAAGAACTGTCGGTTTGCGAGAGAGTCAGTTATTTATCAATGAAAAGCTTTCTATAATAGCGAATCATTTACCATCATCATTTAGCATTAGCATCCTTCACAGAAGTAGTTCATTAAACAAAGATCATTGAAGTTGAACACTGAAAAGAGGAAAAGTTGGTCCTAGTACTAAAAAATTCTGAAAATAAGAATTAAGTTTACATAAAAAAAACCAAAAATATTTCAGTTCCTATTAAATTAAAATTATTTTGGTGGGTTTTTATTTTAGTAGATAATATATGTATGAAATCTATATCATCCAATTACCCTGCTACCTTCAATTAAAATGCCCTTCTTATTCTAATACCACCTCAGCAAGGTACTTCATTTTATTTGTAACACAATTAGTATTATCAGCATCAAAGACTTCTTTGCGGAAGGAACTAATCAGCAAATATTTGAGTTCGTGTAAAGATAAATTAGATGCAGATTACACGGCCATTTTTTGCTGTAATCGAAAAAAAATTGATTCTCAATTCTTTCTCATTTTTTACTTTGATTTTTAAGAAGGCTTTAAGGTAGATTTTTTCAGTCATTCAGAATGAATAGATTTTCGTTACAAAGAATTTTCTTCGGGTTTTTTTATTCAAATGTTCTTGTAAAATCGTTTATACTTCAAATTAAATGATTCTTATTTCTTTTTATAACACTTTTTATGATAATATATTTTTAACGAATATTTTTCAAGAATTCTCTTTCTTACAATTTTAAATTTCTCTTAAATAGTATTAATATAAAATGCTTTTTTAAATTAAGATGGAAACTTTATTTTAATTTGGTTTCTAACTATTTCTTATTTATTTACTTTTAAAAATTATATATCTCATTGCATTTAAGAAATATGTAGGAATTTCTTTTACATACATTGCAGAAAAAAAGCATTATTTTGAGGTTATTTTCCGTATGTATACTCTAATTCGCTTAAAAAAAAAGGAATTTTACGTTTACTAGAAAGGAATTTTATTATAATTTTTTGAAAAATGAACGAATAACTAAAGTAAACTTTTTGCAAATATTTTGAAGAGAAATATCTTTCAATATTTATCTCGTATTTAAAATCTGGAAAGAAATACGGAATATTATGTTTCTCTAGAAAAACACCCTTTACTTCCAAAACGATATTCTTTCATATTTAACAAAAAAAAATTGTTGTCAAAAGGTATTCGGTAAAAATCTGGTATCCTTTTTAAACGTAAAATCATTTTGAAATTCTAACAATTTTTCGTATTCAAACTAAGCCGCTGTAAATACATTCTTGAACAAAAATAAGAAAATGATTGAAGAATAAAAATTCTCATTCAAATTTATTTTAAACTATGAAATAAATTGACCTTAGTTATTATTCTGCGGAACACATTTAATTAAAAATGAGAATCTATCTATATAAATATTTATTCAAAATATTGAAAAAATATTTATAATTTAAATTTAATTGTAATAATTAAATTTTTAAATTAAAATTGAATTAGATTTTAATAAAATGCATTGTAGGATTTTACAACCTTATTAATACTTGTACTTAACTGCATATTTTGCTTTATTTTAAAAATTATTTTTAAAATCTCCTCAGATGAGTATTATTTTTTTCATTCATATTTTACAAAATAGGATTTTTAATTAAAGCAAATGAAAATTGTTTAATTGAAAATCATTAAGAATATTTTTGTATAAAGACATTATTTTTGAATCAGACTTCATTAAAAGTAATTTGTCATTATAATGTTTTATTATATTCAAAAAATTTTTGTCAATTATTTGTTTTTATGCCATTAAATGTAAATTGCATTGAACAAAGTTTAAAAACATTCCAATTTTACTTTTGCAACTGATTTTATTAACATTTTAATCTTAATCATTTGTTATTATTAAAATTGTCTTTTACATGTTATTTGTTTGTATTTAAAGTGCTGGTTTATAATTTTTAATAATCTTCAATAATGATTTTTATTAATAAATTATTATAAAAATTACGATTTAAAGGTATATAACTGTTTATTTATAAAACTTATTTCTTAAATTTAATTTTTTACTGTAGAATTTTAATCTATTCATTTGAATTTAATTTATTATTTGTTTTAATAATATTTCTACAAGATAATTTGTTTTCCAAGTACAACGTTATTTTTTTGCTGATAAATTACAAAAAAAAAATTTTCAATATTATAATTGCAAGACTTTATAATTTGTTTCTGAAGTTAAAATTTAATTTTTTTTATCTATTGTAATAATTATTCGTGATTCATTTTCTGATATGTTTTTTTGTCATCCTCATATGTATTTCTCTAATGTAGTCATTATAAATTTCATAATTTTTAGAGATTTTTATAATATTATAGTATTTTAGCAAACAATAGCATTTTAATTGTAAATTATTAAAAGTATACTTTCATAAAATAGTAAAAATAATTTTGATATTAATTTTTATAAATTAAAAATTTTAGGTTGCATATATTAATTAATTGAATTTTATCTTAATTTCTATTAACATTTGTATTTTTACAAAAACTCCATAAATTTCAAACAAATATGATACTACTGGCGAATAAAACATTTATTTCAGAAATTGGTGTCTTACAGAGTGACTTAATATCTCTAGTAGCCATCTCTACTGCGGAGAATAAGATCACTGCAAAAGTCATTGATTTTTAAAATTTTATTCGTATTGGCTTACAGCAAAACCCATTCAACATAGCCGAGTTTACAAATGGCAAATGACATGATCATAATCGAAATGGGATATTGGCTATACAGCGACGACTTCAATCTCTTCTACTTACGGATATGAATAAAAGATTTTTGGAAATGGAAAAAGGGAGAAAAAATTCCCTCAGCACCATTCCAAAGATAAACAAGAGAATTTCGACTACAAACAAAAGTTATTCCAATCATAAAAGTTTTGCATGCATTATTCGTATCAGTGTTTGAATTCATTTGAAAGACAGTATCAAAGAAAACATTACATTTGAAATATTTTGCCCATAAAATGTCATATTAATAGAAATCTAGAAATTGTTTGCAGACAATTTAAAAACCCCTTTCTCTTCAAATTATTTTTTGTTTTAGCGATGATTCAATAAGAAATTAAAACCGCTTTATTTTACGAAACTAATTTAGCATATTTTGAGAAACTAATTTTACATTTATAAATTTAGATTACGTTCTAGTGCTTCCAAACAAATATGAAAACGTTCCATGCAACTGTATAATGATGAATACTGTTGAATTTGCAATCCACTTTAGGAAATTGCTTTAATGTGGATGTAAAATTAGGACTCCTGCATTTGTAGATCTTATTAGTGGAAAAAATATGTTTAAAAAGGAAGATAGATATTTCTTATTATAAGTTAGATGGCTTACTTTTTATTTGGTGGTGGAATTTATAATGACACATGTATTGAATTTGAATTAAATAATTAATGATAAATTAGTTTTGTAAATATTTTTATTCTTCAAAAGCTGGGTCACTTTTAGTAAGCATTTGCAGAGGATGATTTGTTAACATCACAATCGAAAGTTATTATTTTGGCAGATCTATAGAAGTTAGTGTTGATAAACACAAGTGAAATTTTTTTAGTGAAATGTTCCAAGTATTTGTTGAAAAAAACATCGAAGGAAAGTTCAAAAATTACGGAATTTTAATTTTACTACATTAAATATGTAGATTACATACCGATATTTAATCAATTTTTTTAACATTGTATTATTTGATCAAAGTTTTAACATCATGAAGCCAAATTACTTAAAATTTTTTATCCACATACGAGTATTATTATTATCTTTTTCTCTTACATGAAAAAAAAATTCATTTACTTTGTTTAACCACCTGAAGAAACAGACAGCACGGCCAAACAATCTTATGGTTTTAGCATAAAACAAAATATATCTTGCTTTTACATTAATAAACATTTTTTTATATATACATTTTTACATGTTTAATATTATATTGGAGATGAATAACGCATGTAAAAAATGTAATTTTCTTCCAATTCTGACATTCTCTTTTATATTCTAAAATACCCTATTATGCTGTAATAAACATCGGTTAAATACTTGGGACTAAGAAACAACTTCTTCCGTCGAGAGTTTTTCTTTAAACATTCTTAGATAATATAATCGATGATAATTTCATACATTCCAGATTAATTTTTGCATAATATTGTTCCACCTTGTGAGTAGTTGCTTGCACAAAAATTAATCCTATTCACTTATCATGCTTATCCAAGTACATTAGAAACGCGCTAATAGCTAATAAGTCACGCTAATCCAATTCTAAAAGAATCCGACAGAATAGCTGAACGCCTGATTAAAATCAAATTTTACCACCAACAGAGAACTGGTGTTGATGGCACTCTCGCTAACCTAAGACACGTTTATAACTTGAAGGTTATTCGCCGTAAAATTATTCGTCCCAGTTCGTTAATTTACTCAGAAAGAAGATGTTTATTAACGAAAACAACGTCTCAAACTTTAGAAGCAGCTATTTCCTTAGCAACCAGGTGAAAATCACGAATACTTAACAAGTTGCAACTTCTGCGTGAACATTGCTCAATAGTGAAATAACGTCACGTTTCGAAAGGCACGTCTTAAGCAAAGCTGAGTTTTACTATTTTCGTTATTTTATTGCCTCTATCAACATGATCTCACGTCTTTGGAGCATCAAGTAAGGTGCATACTTTTGCAGTTCATTTTGAAGAAGTTTGTTAGAGATTAGATCTCTTCTTTTATTAGTGTTACTTTGATTTCTTTTTGGTTCGTGATCATTATCCATGGAGGAACGGGAAACCCAGCATGCTGTCTTGGTAAAATTGGATTTTTTAAATTATTGTAATGATGAAGAATGAATAAATGTTTTGACCGCTTGTTTAGAAATTGTTGGGTCTTTTGAAGTAAAAATTTAAAGTAGAATCGAAACAGTGAAATTTTATTTTATTTTTTTACATAAATTAATAAGTTAAAAGTTAATTTAGTAGTTTTAAAATTTGATCGTGATGTTTAAAAATGTGTGTAGATTTTACATTTTTATTCTTGAAAATGTGCGCAGTTAAATTTTAGTTTTAAATTTTCGAATTTTAATATCAGATTCATACAGAAGTGAGTTCTTTATTTAAAAAGATAATCATCTATTTGTTTATTTTTGTTTCCTAATTTTTAAGCCTTTTCTTTATAGTTTTTTATATTTTATTTAAAATAATTAAACAATAGCTCTTACAAACAGAGTATCAGATGTAAGTAAGCCTCCAATTTCTTTTTTAAATTTAAGAAATATAAATATCAAAATTTGGTAGTTGTGATACAACCACATATAGTTAAAACTGATGTTATGAAATAAATAAAAAAAATATAAATAAAAGAAATACATTTTCAGTCGTTTTTTACACGTGATTTAAGCTTTTTTGTTCATATTCATTTACGTATGAGTAATTATTAGAATACTATTACTTAAATAAAGTCTTTAACTGTCTTTTGTAAATAACTCTTTGCATATTTTATGCGTGTAAATAAAAATCATGAAAACATGAATTTGTGAAAAGTGAAATAATATTTAAAATGAAATAATATTTAATGTATCTTGTGATAATTTTTAAAAAGATAATAAAATTTTTTCTCTAAAATGCGAATTACAGAAAATTATTTTTCTCTTAAATGACCCTCTATAACATTATCCTTTTTTGGTTTCTTGATAAGATATTACTTCATGAAATAAAGCATACGTTATGAAACTAAGTTACTTTTTTAATACAAAATACTTTTCTTCCTTTACTTTCTGCAAAAAAAATATATAATCTAGGAAGTATAAGACTTATGAAAAATGATCGATAAACATCAATAAAATAAATCAAATAATTTTCTACTCTATTTTATGAATCATTTAATTTCTACTGTTTTTACTATAAATATCAAATTACTTGAAATATTATTATCTAGAAATAGATCATCGTTTTACAAAACCTTTATTATATTCTTCAAAATATCCATAAAATTATATATTCTCTTGAAAATGTTACTGCGTTCAATAATTATTAAAAAAAAGTGTTTTTGACTGCTTGTTTATCTTATTTATGATATTACAAAATGATAATTTTTAATATCAAAAATAAGATTAACAAGCATATAATTTTTTACAGCTGCTATTGCCTAATATAAATATTCGAAACATAATTACTAAAACACATTATACGATATACGAATACTCCTACTTTATGTAAGCAATCTTAGTTCTAAACCTATGAAATTACAGTTTTGAGCAATGAATGTTATCTTTTTTGCTTTTCAAAATCTCCAGCCTCAGATTTAGTATTTCATAAAAATACTCATTTATATTTCTAGAAAGGAAGGAATGTTTATTTTAAGGGGTTTGTATATGTTATTTATGAGAAATGTCAGTACAAATTCTCCTTCGCATCCAAGTTTGGAATTGTTTGTTACATTTAAAACTTATTCATTTAGAAAAGTACCCGGATTATTACTTCGAAATTAGACACATTCACTTCCATTCACAGCAAAAGTATGTTAAAGAACATTTTCATTACTCATAACTATTGTAATTTTTAGATATTTACAATTTCTATAATTAGTTTTAATACTTAAAATGAAGTGTTTTTTTAGAAGTGAAATATTTATTTAATTTTTATTTCAAAAATAAAGTTTTATTTGTAAATAATATTTTTAAATTGGAAACATTTATTTGTTTGAGTTATAAAATATAACAAATGTGGTGTTTTTAAAAACTCTTGGTACTATATAAAACTATATTATTCATTCAATTGAACCTTAAAAGTACCGATGTATTTCATATGAAATTCTATAATATAGAAATAGACAAAATTCTAAATATACAATATAAAAAAAAATATGAATACCATTAATTTTATAATCCAAATTGTTTCCGAACAACAGAATATTTTCTTCCTGTAGTATTTGATAATTGAGAAAGAAAGTTTTGTATATACATTATTTTTCTCTAACAATTTAAATAAAATTATATTATTAAATATATATATATATATATATATTAGAGTAAAGCTTGTTTATTTTGAAGATAAAGGGGTTGTAAAAAATTAAAACTAATCCCTTTTTTCAACAAAATAATTCTACAAAAACTCATTATAACTAACAGTTATAAATAACAATAAAATATAAAAAAATGTAATGCATTGTTTTGCTTTTATATTTTCTTGGTATTATATTTTATGTATTATGTTTTATATTATGTTTGGACATTCTATAAGATTGTAACTAAGAGTTATTTTTATGGCAGAATAAAGATTATATTTTATAAAATGGTTTTATTTACAGAAATTACATTTAATTTTATGGATAAGGGAAAACCGTCATTAAAATCGCCAAGAACTCTTAGAAAACATGTTCTGAAAAATGCAACTCTGGTAATTATTGAATATCAAGATTAATCCAACATTAATTATCCCTCCTCCCCCCAAAAAAAGACTCAACAATACACAGAATTAAACAAGTATTTCCATCAGTATATTGTATTGAAATGGAGGATATTGTGCTAAAGTCGAACTATTTAAGTTTAACAGTAATATGCTAAATACTATTTATTTTTAACAATTTCCATTTTGAAATTAAAATTTAAATAATGCGCTATGACATGAGAATCGCCGTACACTAGAATTACTTTTATTTCGACATTAAAATGAATAAAAAGATGCCTTTTATAAGTGAAAAAATAATTCACTTTACTATAATAACGGGCATGGAGTCCGGATAATTTTAAGCAAGTTTTAAAACTATCGATCACCACTTTATATCTTTCAGGATCGTTAAGACCTCGCTCTTTATACAATTCTCCCCTTTGAATTTTGGCTAACCTTAGAAGTTGGCGAATAATTAATATCGATCTTGCTTGTGACATAACGTCTCAACAGCAATTTTTCACTGCCATTATCAAGAGTTAAATCTTCAGCTCGGTTCATCAGCATTAGATGGATGGAAAAAAAGTTCTGAAGAATTGTTGCGTAGAATGAGACTTTCCATCTTTCAGCATAATGAGCATAAAAAAGAAAGAGCAGTTCAGTAAGATGGTTAACTGGACGACCGAAAAGCCATGCAAATCAAATTTGGCTTCCTATAAATTAGAGCATGGTAGACATTTTTCACAAGCGTTCTTTTTGGATGTAGCAAATTTTTTCGAGGATCTTTACTCAAAGTCATTAATGATTTATGTATTTTGTGTAAATAGTTCTTTACAGCAATTTAATTGGGGTTGAACTCAAAAAAAAGCCATCACCCGAATTTTAATGTAGAATACAGAAAATAAGTAACTTTTTTGTAAGCATTTACTTTTTTATTAATTAATGAGTAATAAATTAAATATTTCTGTTGGACAAGAGATTATTTGAGTTTTAGTGAAGTTGTTATTTGCCTACAGAATTGTAAACAACTCGTCTTATGCATAAAAAAATAAAACAAACATTTACTTATAGATATAAAAAGTAATGCAAATCAAGTTCTTTTGTGAAAACACATGTAGTATTGAATATTATTTATTATCTACAGTGCGTGTCTGAAAAGAGAACAAATGTCAATAGGTTAATAAATATTACAGAAAGATGGTATAACTAGATGAATTAATTTGTTTTTTAAATAAGTGCAAACATTCGTGAAAAGTCTTTGACTTCTTTAAAAATAGATTGTTTAATAAACTTACGCAGTTGTTTATTTTTATTTAGTAATTTTATTTTATGCTAAATATTTATCAATGCTATTCTGTGTTTGAAAAAGGTTATGTCCACGTACAGTGTTTGATTAAGTATTATTCTTAAATTTAACTCTTGGAGATTTTTCTGTACATCCTTTACTTTAGTTTTCTCATTACTCATACGGTTGTAAATTCAAAGAAATTTTTACAATTGATATTGGAATGATCAGGATCATCATCTATGAATATTGACCAAAATTAATTTTCTATACAATTTAATATTACTTAAGTTATTATCCTTTTAAAATTTCAACTTAACAAAACGTATTTTTATTTTCATTTAGGAAAAAATTACATCAATGAAAATCCAAATTCACAGAAGCATAAGGACAAAATATTTTCTCTGAAACTCTAATGCTGAATGTTCTTTATTTATGTAAAAGTTACACACATTGTTCTTAATGTTTAATAATTTATTTGTTCTGTAATATTTGTTTATTTTTCTTTAATGCTAGGATTCATTCGAAGATTCAGAGTGTAAATGTTTGTATAAAATTCAACCTGAGCAACTAACTCATTCCAAAGAAACGTCGATTAGATTTTAGATTTACTGATATTAGTTGGCCTAAGTTTCTTATCTTATCTGTTTTCAAGGAGGACAAAATCCCACCTTGGCAATAGTTATCAGCCACCAAATGCCGCAACTTTCTTATCATGATCTTTGGTTTAGTTGGACAATGTTTTGACTTCTTAAGGATTTAAAGCCTTGTTCGACAACAAAAACAAGATCTTTCGTTGTAGGTACCAATTTATGTTTCTTCCATCTAAAAATAAACTACAGAATATAATGTGATGTATTCTTGACAATAATTCATTGTCGAAATTTTTTTCTTTTTTCTGTAATAAAATAAGATGCACTTCTCTAAAATAATATGGACGCATTATAAAAATAATCAAATTTCGTAACACTATTTAAATCTGAAAGTTTTATCCTCTCGTATCTGTTAATAAAAATATAGTGGGTAAACTCAAAGTTCAAAGCTTTCATAGTACTTAGTTATCAGAAGTCTAAGAAATCTACACTATAAGTCATCAGATAATATTCCATTGAATTTATAAA
Organism: Caerostris darwini; assembly: GCA_021605075.1. Classification (NCBI taxonomy): domain Eukaryota; kingdom Metazoa; phylum Arthropoda; class Arachnida; order Araneae; family Araneidae; genus Caerostris; species Caerostris darwini. The sequence goes on from BPLQ01006518.1 coordinate 935,897, forward strand.
AAGAACGTAAAAAATAATTAGATAACGAAATGTAAATACTTAGCAATGAACATGAGATGATTGCTCAATATACAGAAGTCTTTACGCAAAATGTTCCAAGTTGAAAATAAAATAAAACTTTTAAAAAATATTTCATACATTGAAGTTGTCTTTTTCTTTTAAAGGACAATTTAAAACAAATCCCTCAAAAAAAAAAAAAAAAAAAAAAAAAAAAAAAAAAAAAAAAAAACCTTTTCTTCAAATCTTTTACTGCAAACAATTGAACACAAGTCGTGCCAATACACTTTTGGCCTTGTTGCTTACCCTGTGCAATGTCTTAGAATTCTGAATCAACATGAAGCATTATTACGAAAGCGATGAGATGTTGGTCGAATACCATTATTGCACGGCCGCATAATTAACGCAATCAAAGAGGAAACTTTGTCCAGTTAAACTCATCTTTAATGATTCTCTTTATTCGTCTGTAGACGTACAGACTAAGTAAAGGACACTGTTAAATGTCACAAGGTAGTGATTAAGTACATACCTAACAAGTTGCTCGTAAACACTACATTGGAGTAAAGTAACGCAAGGATTAATTGCTTCACTGTGTCAGCCGCTACTTTCCATGCATTATAAATGTCTCAGAGCTAGCTGTCACGTCTTTGGGAATTTAACTGCTATACAGAAAGTTAGGATTCCAGTATTAAAAGAGTTTACGGCTTTCGGAGAAAATAATGGTTAGGTTTAAGCACTCTTCAAACCAAAGAATAATTAAGATTGATATTTAGTTCGTCTTGAAGGAACCCTTTCTCTTGTGTCATTTGCTGGCCACATAAAAATACTGCCGGGTCTTTGAAAATTATAATTATAAAATGAGATGATTCTATTATGATGATACTATGTTATTATAACGTGATGTAAAGCTTTAAGGAAGAAATATGCAATGCCGTGTCGAAACGTTGAAAAGCTATTACTTTCCAGTAAATATTACATTTTTAATTTTATTAAAGATTTTAAAAATGTTAACTAATAGTAATACATTATTTTATTGTGGTATAGTTTTGGAGAAAATTTGATTAAAAAACAAGTCTGAGCTTATGAATATTTTTAAACAAAAGTTTTTTTACTATATTCTGGATTTTTTTGCATGTTTTCTCTAGATGCAACTGAACCCGGATTCACAAGTGAAATTTTGAAATATTTCGATACATAACTCAGTTCATATTGTAAGTAATTTAAATAAAGAATTATAACTTATATCAGTTAAAATACAAATAGTAAACCAAAGAACTGAACAGGAATTATGCATTTTTAGATCGATTTTCATAAGAGAATATTAAAAATAAAGAAAAAACTAGATTCACAACAACAGCTCGCTATTTAAAATGAGAATTGTTTTCTGCTACATTTAAATTTATTCTCCTTTCAAAATGTCGTTTTTAAACAGGTCTTTAATCGAAGAACATGCTTTGATTTTTCAAAGATTAAAATTATTATTTCGAAGTTCCAAAATATATAAAATAATTTTTTTTTGTATTAAAACAATAAAGTTTCAATACAAAATTAGCACTTTTGTTAGTTGGAAAGAAAAAAGCCAATAATTAGTATTTCTACATTGAAAGAATCCAAATGAACACTCAATGGAGGTCCATACTAGGTAAAAAGTTAAGTATCTGGTAACAAGAGAAATAAATTACTCTAAATGCATTCAGAGCAAATAAATAAATTTGATTTGTTTAACACAACAATTTTGAAAGAGAAAACATACGCCAAAACTAATCCACCCATCCTACTTTGAAATCTACCATTCGATTCCTTGAAAATATTTTTTACTGATATAGGCATTGCATTTATACAATTTATATAAAGTGACATTTCAGTATAGACTATAGTGTCTAACACAGATTTATTTTCAGTAGACTATAGTCTGCTGAAAATAAATCTGTGTTAGCTAACATACCACGATCAATGGAGCAAGGGAGTTATTAAACAGGATTGGAACGCAAAACACCTGATAATTTTGAGAAAGTTCGTTCTGCCATGGAAAAAATAAGGAAGTCTTATAATCCAAAAGAAAAGTCCTACATTTAAATCATAAATGTTTATATTTTAAACATTGATTAAACAATCTTAAACTGCTTCTAAGAAAATACTAATCCAATGTATTTTATTAAAATATGACAATTTATTACTTGTTAAAATAATGCATTAAGAAGATCAACTGCAATGTCTTTATTAACTTTTAACATATAATAGATTTTTTACAGAAGTTTCAGAAATTTCTTAAAGCTTGTTACTATCGTTTTTCCGTAGTGCTTAAATTCAATGGCTTAGGATATATTTAAATTAATTTGTAATATTATGTTTTTCCCCTTTATGAGCTATTAAAAACCGTATCGTTTCAAATATTTTGTTGTTGTTATATTATTATAAATGTGTACACATTTCTGCAATATTGGGAATGTAGAACTTCATATTTATAAATATGTAGATGGAATATATTTAGTTGAGTAATGAAGCATTAAATTCTAAACATATTATTCACAGAAATACTTGTGCAACGTTTTTTAGAGTCTTTCCCAAACATAAAAGTAATAGGAATAAAAAACGAAATAAAATTAATACATTAAAACTAAGACTTTATTGAAAAATTTGAAAGTTTAGTAATTAAAAGCCTGTACCAATGGTGTTAAATTAGAAGTGAATAATCATATGTCAATTTTTTGAAAGAAATGAAGTAAAAAATGTTTTTTTTCGTACTCTTCCTATTTTTATCACGTACTATAAGCCGATCAATAATAATGTAGAAAAAACATTAATAGTGTTTGCACTACACTGGCATTACGTTGGTATCACAAAAAATAATTTACATGATTTGGAAAACATATCATATGGAATCCTGCAAAGTGTATTTTAAATGTATTTTAATTTTCTTTTTATTTGAAAAAAAAAAGATTATTATTTAGGTCTTAAATTTTTAAAAAAAGGAGTTGTCTTAATTAAGGATTTAAAAAAAAAATAATCTTAAAATTTTTTTTCCTGCTGTTATAACTGCTTATATAACAAAGCGTTTGGTTTATTTCACCGCATTACAATCTAGCAAATATTAAGGACAATTATTTTTATTTACCGCTATAACTTCCATCCTTATCAGAAATAAATGGGAAACATTTAGGCCATATAGGTTTCCTCATAATGTGAAGTATAATTTTCATCTTTTCGGATGCTAGCTTCATGATCGATTATTTTGTGCAATAAAAGTACTGAGGTTGTGGTTGCCGTTACTTACGTCAGCATTAATGCACCAGACCAGAATGTACGAACAGTACCTAAAAATAACTCACCGGGACCTATTCCAATTACTAGGGGTTCCCTCCTTAAAAGTAATTCCATTCAAGATATTGGATGTCTAATCAGTATGTCACTTTCACCTGTTTCAGTTCAATATTTTCAATGGTATTTCGCATTCCCACTCCAAAACGTCTGCGTTATTAATTCGGAAGATACCATTCTGTTCCTTCAGAGCTAGTAATCACTTTGGGCAAGTCAATGGCGTACATGTCAGAGTGCATTAGAGTGCTGAAACTGTTTTGAATTATTTTGATTAATGGAGTTATATTCTTCTAATAGAGTTAGAATTGTTTGTTAATTTATAAATGTCTGCTGTATGAACTGTTCTAGGAAATATTCAAATAAAATAAAAAATTAAAAAAAATTTTATTTGTTCATGTTCACAAAAAATAGCTCTTTTCTAAGAAAACACTGTTTTTCAATAACTATGAAAAGATTTTGAATCAAGGAAAAGCATTTATTAGACAGTTAAGCAAATGTCAAAAAAGCAGAAAAAATAAACGAACACTGCAAAATGCTAACTAATGAAAATTGATTATAAAAGAGTGTTGCCTTATGGATAAATAGCTCCACGTGCATACTATGTAAAAAAAAAAAAAAAAAAATCAGAGTGGAAGCCAGCGCCCAATAATATAAACATACTGTCTGCGTGGGGTGAGCTGGCTGGAGGGAGAAAGAAATGTAACAGCAGTGTGAGTTTGGTTTTCGAATAAAGCAGTAGTGGTTTTTTTTACAGTCCACTATGTGTTATTATTCTTAGACCATACAATGAGTATCGTTGATATTTTATAACTTCTTAAGAGAAAATATATTATGATGAACAATGTTTTTTTTTAAATGAGACAAGAATATAAAATCCACATTAAAAACTATAGTTGAATAAAAACCTAGAAATTACTTTTACAAACGAGAAAACATATTGAAAGCCTAAAATAAAATCCCAATACAGACCCAACACCAATCATTTTCTTATTCAATATCTGCGTTAAAAACGTTGGGGACAAGGAAAGTGAACTTCATTCATAGTTATAGGAACTGTAAATAATAGTTCATTTTGTCTTTTTATTTTTAACGAAATAATAATTTCTTTCAAAAATATCAAATTAGAACTTTAACTTGAAATCATTTAATAAAACTGTTTGTTTTAAGGGATCAGAATTAAAATTGAATTTCTGATTGAAATTTGCTGTCGATTCCTCATTAGCTATAATTGACAGTTAGTATTCTTCTGTTTTATATAATCAAAAAGAGCCTTTCTGTTGGATTTCTGGGAGGAAGTGGTCTACATAAGTCGGGAAAAGCGAACAATTTCTATGCAGTGAATAGCTAGAGCCGAAGCTCCTTGTAAACTACTAATTCAATTGTTCTTTGGTAGACTCCTTTATTTTGTCAGCAACATGCCGACTTATTTGATTCATTAATCTACCAAATCTGCAGTAGGTTTGGAAAATTTAACATATAGGATTTGAATATTAATTAACACATAAGAAATTATTAATGTAACTGGATAATATTAGTATTTGTTAGCTGGCTTTTTAAATATCAGGATCTGCTTACAAATTGTTTCATTAATTGTCTTTCTATTAATCTTAATTTATTATCAAATCTCAGCTTATAGATGTAATAAGCGAATGGAGATGTTTCGATACGAAAAATTCCTTTTTACAAAAAAAAATGCCCTTTATTGAAAATATTTCTGAGTTATATGTATTTCACTATAATGCATTTTCAGCAATTGTTTTAATTTTTTAATAGAAGCTAACTATTGAAAATGAAATATAGTTGTCGTTCAATATAATAACATGAACAAATACCATGATACAAAATACATAATTGAATTAAATATGCTGTTGAAGTTTAATAAAGCCTAATTAATTTAATAGTAACGAAGCAATATACTTTCTTGATAAACAAAGTAGCAAAGTATTATGTTTTAATATTCAGAAATGCAACCTGTTCATTAGTAATGCACCTTCTCTTATACACCATAATCAAAGTAATATTGAATTTAATATCTGAAAAACATACTGTTGCCTCATGGATAAATATTTCCACGTGCATAATTAAAAAAAAATCTAAGTGGAAGCCAGCGCCCGATAATGTCAATATCCTGTCTGCGTGGGCGTGAGCTGACAGGAGGGAGAAAGAAATGTCAGTGTGCGTTTTATTTCCGAATAAAGCAGATGTGCTTTTACAGTCCACTTTTGTGCTATGGGTTTTATTCTTAGACCATAACACATGCTACAGATTTAAAATAATTGCGCCTCAAGGTCATGAAAGAGGGTGGGAAAGAAAAGATGCATATTTACGTTTATAATGTATGATGACACTTATACAATTTAACAAATACAACACTTATTGACTTATCTGTACTGTGCTATTTTTATTTACCAAACATTCTATCATAAATTGTTACGCATATTTGAGTTAAAAGCGTGCGAAGAAATTGATTCTACATTAAAAAAAGAGTAATAAAATGAGTAAGTGAATTTCGTAAATGCAATATTTTTCATTTCAATACAGCCCCTTTTCCTTTTTAAGCCTTTCTTTTTGACCTACGTAACAGCTGTACCAAGTGAATCGGATACATTTTGACGTTTGATATCCATTGAAGCTCTTTCGACAAAATGACCCCTCTTTGGTTGACTTTCAGCTTTTCTTCACTCAATTACGTTTACCAAAAGGTACTTTGATTTTTCTCATACTGCGTTTTTTTTCAATACGCTTTTTGAACTTTTGATGGTCAATAGGTTCTTTCTTTAGTCAGTGATTGGCTGTCACTGTCTTCTTCGAATGTTTTTTTAATAGTTTTTATAAATTTATTAATGTTTGTTTACATAATTTTGTTTTAATACAACAAAAGTAAAAACATAAATTCCAAAGACGTATGGGAAATTATACTAGTAGATATAAATTAATAAAATAAAACAAATGCTTTAGTTTATTAGCAATCATTAGGTAAGAAAATGGATGAAGTTCGTTATTTCAGCTATTTTTAGAAGAATAGAAATAGTTCAAAGATTAATGGAGCATAACAATGCTTTGTACTGATAACTAGGTCATGGTTCTTCATAAGAAGCAGATAAGGATTTAGTATCCATCTTCATCGAACTATTACCATTTAAATGCTAAGCTAATATGTTCTTTAAAAATAGGGTTTCTTGATTGCAGAATGGAAATAGTTCAAAGATTAATGGGCATAACATTGCTTTGCAATGATAATTAGGTCATGGTTCTTCATAGGAAGCAGATAAGGATTTAGTATCCATCTTCATTGAACTATTACCATTTAAATGCTAAGCTAATAGGGGCTTGACTGGCCTAGTGACTAGCGCAAGGTGCCACAGATTTCGGGTTTGAGTCCCGGCGGTGCCATGGATGTTTGTAGTGGTTCGGAATCCACCTTAAACCATAGGTCCCGGTCTAATGTGATCGTAGAGGGGGTAATGTTACTCAGCGTCCGTAGCTTATCTTCAAGCTACATCCTGTGTAGTACTAAGTGAGTAACGTTGGCGCAGAGCTTGCCTTAAGGAAACAAGACAACTGTCTAAGTGTTTGCCAGCTGCATTAGAAAAAGAAAAAAAAATGCAAAGCTAATATGCACTTTAAAAATAGGGTTCCCCGACTGCCTGAATGTTTTCTTGGTTTACCTTACGTTCATACAAATGTGGCCCCATTCCTCTTAAACTGTACCATATTCATCTTTACATCTTATGAATAAATTGTATGAAGAAGACGTCACGTCAAATACATGAAAGAAGAAAATGATGAAACTATTTAAGTGGAAAGATTTATAATGACAAATTAAAAAGTAATAATATTAATATTCGAGAATTTTTTTTTTCTGTCATTAGAATAAACATAGAAATGAAAAATAAGAGAATATAGAGGTTGGAAAAATAGTTTAGAAAGGATAAATAAAAATGAAAGGTCATTCAAATAAAAAAAACATTTTACATGAAAATAAATGGCGTAGAAAATGCGAGTTCAATAAAATACAAAAATCCTAAACTTTGTAACACAATTAGAATTTTTTTTCACTCTACGATAAAATTTTTCCAGCAAAATTGTGACCGAATTTTACTATAATAGTTGCCAGAAATCGTTCTTTTGGTGAGCACCTTACATACACATAAATGTCAAAAACAATTTAAGAAGGAAAATCCTTTTTAATAAACTGATGTGACAAGAGTCTTTCCAAATGTAATTTAAACGATGAATGAATAAACGATTTTTTAATATCATTCGTCAAAATAATTTTTTTAAATTGTGACCTTTGCAAAATTTTCTTTATATTTCTAAAATGACTTTACAAATAATTTCTCTTAAGCTAAAAAAAAAAAAAAAAAAAAAAAAATCTTGGATGAATTTATTTGAAATGAAAATTAGGTTTGAGAATTAAACTATTTCTCATTTATATCTTGCAAAAAACTTATTTTACAATTTTTCTTTATTCATTGAATTTTATTTGAGCATTCATAAGAAATAAAGAGAGAGAGAATGTTTGAGAGATAAATTACATTTTATTTGCGCCTTTACTGACATTGATTAATGCAAAGTAATTATTAATTGTTGTTAACCTTAATATTTCAGTTAATTCGTAATAATTTTTGATATGATTATACTATAATGTGTTGATTTCTGAACATATAAATTTATAAAAACTTTTTCGGTTATTTCTGAAATACAATGTTATACACATAATAATTAAATATTAGAAACAAATTGTTAGTAATTAAATATGTTATCAAGTACATACTTGTGAAATTCCATTTAATGTGCCCTAAATATATAATATTTGATACTGGTGTTCATTCAATATTTTACATTTTAACAGTCTTCATATATTATTTGAATGAATGAGAAATATATTTCAAGAAAGATTTCTGTTAAAATTATCATTCGGACCATCGAAGAATGCTTAAGTTTTATGTTTTGTTTATTTACAACTATATGAAAAATAACATTTAATGCTATTATTAAATAAACACTTAATCTTTTACGCAGTTTTTATATATATAAGAAAAATATTTTAAGAAAAATTTGTGTTAAAATTATCATTCGAACCGTCGAGGAATGCTTTTAACTAAGTTTTGTTTATTTACAACTATATGAAAAATAAAATTTAATATTATTATTAAATAAGCACTTCTGAACACAGTTAAAGCAGTTGATCTCCAGACATTTGAGTTTCTTTCCGATCTTTCATCTGAAATTATTCTATTGTGTTGGATTTGTACAATTTATCCTTTTATATCCCCTTGCAACAACACAATTCTAAAAAGTTTTGAATATTTCATGTTATTGCTCAGCTGCACTCAATTTCAACAAGCATTTCGGAAGAAATATTTTAGACTCGAAGCTCTGTTTTTATGCAGATGAATTTTTGTATAAAGCTGTATGTATCTACATTTTTTTCCACGCTTATTTCAGGCACTTTTTAATTTGTCGTCAGATATAACCAATTAAAAACTATAATTAGAAAAAAAATTTTATTTTTATATGTAATACATTAGATATAATTTATATGATGTGTTGAAAAAATAGAATAGATTATAATAAATTAAAACCAGACATAAATATATGATTTAATCAATGATTAATGAAATTTAATCAAGAAATACAAAATATAAGCATCAGAAATATTCAAGAAAAATTAATTTCATTACTTTCTTAAAAAGATACAGCGTAATAATTTATTTAAAGAATTTGTCATTTTTTTTACAAAGTAGATGTTTTTATTATTTACATGTTTACCATATCTTAAACGTAAATGCATTGTGGGTACTAAATACATGTTTAATATATACATGTTTTTCTTTTATTCAAAAATAAGACAAAGAACCAAACAATATATTCTTTGATGCCTATGGTTCTCTTAAAACTCCATTTTATTTATTCTTAATAATACTAAGATTATCGGTCTTTATTTATTTTTCTACTGTTATCAGATATTTAAAAAACACAAAAACAAATTTTCAAACTAACTCTATTCGAATATTGCGTTAATTGCTTAAATGCATTCTCGACGCAGAACTAATTAACGTTCTCCAGTACTATTTATAAAAATCCTTTAACACATAACAGCAAATGTAGCACTTTAGAATCATTGCATTTTAATGTGACAAAAAGTATAGTGAATTAGTGGACAATGTGCTTAATCGAATTTAGGAACTTTTATTTATTATAGATTGATATATATTTATTAATATTTTTACTACTTCAGCTCACAAAATAAAGCGTATTAACTTAAATAAAATATTCCTAAGCAACTTCACATATTTTTTCAGTTTCATGTTTTGCTTAAGAGTGATTTAAAATACATTTCAGAAGATGCAATCTGCATTCACTTTGCATAGTTATTCCGTAACTAGTAAATACCACAAACAGTAAATTTACGAATATTTTAACTCCCTTAAAATCATAACTAATTAATAATTATATTAATCCATTTATTAACTAGAACCTTTCAAGTTACTTTAGGGCCATTTTTATAAGTTGCTTCGTGATCAGAGCAAAATCCCCTATATTACAATCAATGCATTTCATGATATAAAACAAATAATTAGTGTCTTATGTAACTTAAAAGTCAAAGGTGTTTTAGCATTTTAATACATTAAATGTGAAATGTATTAATTTTAATTTAATTGATTTTAATTTAAAATTAACCGTGGATAAATATTTATTAATGATATGTCTCTAATTTAAATCATTGAATAAACATTGTGTATTAAAATATGAAATAACCAAATGTATTACATTTAATTTAAGTTTCTTAGAATTCGCCTTACTGAACCAATTTTAAAATAATCCATATAAACAACCGTTTTTGTTTGTTATTGTTTTCAGATAACTAGACAAACAATAATGATAAATTTACAAACTATACCGTCCCTTCTGGAATACAAAATCAAATATTCAGATTCATTGGTTGTACAGAGTCAATTAACATACTTTAGGACTATTTATCTAAATCGTTTCATAGTCAACACCAAATCCAGGATATCGCAGTCAATGCATCTAAACTGGTAAAACAAGCAGTTAGTTAGCATACTATGTGGTTTACACGCAAAGTAATTCCTGGCAGGGCCTTGCTCTCTCTCACTCTATTCACTCAGCGAAGTCCAGGTAGGTATGCATGCTTAATACAAAAGGTTCGTTTGATTAAGCATTTCGCGCGGTGTTCAATTTACCTCCGGCTAAATTGTTAATAGCCTATGTCAGGCTTCAACTTTAGAAAATCCTAACTATGCTTTTAAATTGCCTTTCGAAGGGAATAGGCAGTTTACGGTCTTTTGGCTATGCAATTAGGGCTCGCTGGGAAATCCACCAACCCCGAACATCGGAAGGGCTACATTTCTGGAATTTCGGCTAAAGCTTTTGAAGCTTTAAAAGGGTATTCATTTTATGTGTCACTTTAGTAATGATATGACTTAAAGACGATTGATCCTATATGGATTTTGTATCCTCTGGAATTCAAATTGGAATTATTGTTACTCATTTTTTTTTCGGGAAGTATTACTGGTAATGTTTGGATAGATTATTAGTATTCTGGTATTAACAAATGATTAAGTTAAAAATAACAAATAGAAATGTGTTTCTTATATATTAAGACCTTTTACCCGAAATCATCATTATTATTAAACTTGTCTAAACTTATATTAAACTATATTACTTAAAGCTGTTTACTACTTATTGTTTTGAGTACTTAAAACAAAAAAAAACAAAAAAAAACGAATCATTTTAACTTAAATATGAAACAAAATTTAACCAAATTTCTAGGAACATACTTATGGCTTATTGCTGCAAAGTTTTTTTTTATCGTTCAAGGCTTTAGTATGGTACAGTAACTCCATAAATCATTTAAGTGCTAGTTAAATTTTAAAATGATCTGATTTGTGCATGGAGGTCAAGCTTATGTAGGATTGATTTTAATAGAGGGAGGTTAATAACGTTAAAGCATTTTAAAACATTATCAATAGGAAGCCTTTTACTTGGCAAAATGCCTAGTAAGTTCGTCTCGTGGCCCATGATATCATTAAATTCGAATTACCCGAAGTAATACTACAGAGTATGCCTGCATGTAGTGTGTTTTACAATCATTGCTTTGCAGGCGAGTAGACTTGATGAAGATTATTACAGAGAGTCTCGTATCGACAGACTGCCTAGAGTTCCCGAAGTTCTCTAAGCTACGACACGTAAAGGCACGGTAGTTTTCTCTAAAAGTCTTCCCATAAGGCCTTATCTCCTTATCTTATAGTATGTTATAGGGCAGATAAATCCTTATGGCGCAGGTATAAATAGTGAAATACAAGTCCTTTAATGAATAACTAAACCAAATTTGTCTGTTTATAGAATTGTTTTTTTTTCTTCTATAACGACGACATGTTAAGTGAACATATGGTGTAAAACACTTTATTACTTCTAACGTTCTGACAAAAAATGCTTCTAATTCAACACTAAATATATATTAAAAATGATTTCTGCAGAATAAAATTTAAAAGTTATACTTTATTAAATATTATAAGTCTAATATTTTAGTGGTGATAGTTACGTGGCCACAAAATTCAGAGTGAATCGACGACAATCTTGAAATTGCACCTTTATATTCAATAACCTCAGAACAAACACAAAATGGAAATACACATTAATGACTTCCTTTCTTTTGATCCCTACTCAATTTTCAAAAGGGAGAAAAGACGACTTACACCGCTGTATATTCCTCCTCTTTTTATTAATCAGTGCTACGAATGAATGCACAAAATGGATTAATTGATTCCAAAGTAGTCTCAAAGCATTTCCCCTTTGAAACTGTTTATAATTTTATGATTAGGTTTTAAAAATCGATGCTACATGTTCATTAAACAGATAATAAAGTTCCTGAAAACAAATTACATAGGCGCATCGGGAGATTTGTAATGAAATTAATATTTGTAACGGAGTCTTTCAACGATCCAGGAGAATAAGCGTATTCTCCATTAATATCCAATTTAATGGAATCAATTAACTCATCAATATAAAACAGGAATCTTAATCGATTTCCGATATGTGTTTCACAGTTGAGATTTCCCAATAAAGAATTCAGATGTTGATACAGATTTTAACAAATCTCTGATTCTTTGATGCCGGGGGATATTTGGATGCATATGTGAAAATCACGGCGTGAATACACGAGAGATAAGTCATTGCAAGTCTTGTATTCAAAGGGATGAATGGGGGATATAAGGAACGGAAAAAGGGAGTAACTCAGTCGGAAACAATTTTTAGTTGATAAATATTTTTTTTCAACTTATACTTGGCTTTTGACTATTAAATATTATACAAAATTGATTAAAATTTATTTTAGGTCGACTTTAATTAATACAAATAAGCAGTATTTTTAAATCATCGGTGTTTTTTTTATCTGTATTCTACAATTAAACTAATACTTATTTATTTTCTCAAATGAAATAATTTCTGAAACTAAACAAAACAATTTAAGGTGCATCCATTTTTTACATACACTTGCTCCAGTATCAGGCATATGAAATCTGTTGATCTCATGCATCAGATAACTTTACAGTGATGTTTCACTGTGATGAATTCGAACCTGCTTACTGTGTATTCCCGGATGCACATCTCAAAATAAATGGTAAAACATGTGTTACATCCGATGAAAACAAATCGACGTAAAACTGAATTCTTAACTTTTTTCTCTGAAATAATATATTAATGGAATTTATCAAAATGAAATTAGTAATTCTTAAATAGGCACTTACTACCGTAATTTACAATTACAATTTACAATAATTTACAATTTACAATTAACCATATCGCAATTATCCATCTTTACATTATCTAGATTTTATTACTTTACTGGAAAACCTGCTACATAAATTTAAAAAGAGAATAGGAGAATTATCTACCTAAAATGGTAAATATTCACTACGCCTGTTGAAAAATGAAGAACCTTGTATGTAATTGCCCAAAGATAGTGAAACTGTTATTTAATTACCATTTTCCTTTAATTGTGTAGAATTGTATTTGCGAATTATTCGGCAATTTAAAATTAACTAATTCCATGTACCTTATTTCTTTAAAAATATTTAGCACAGAAAATTAATTTTTTTTTATTTTTTTTTTTATGCTGAAATAACATTTATTTAATCCTAAGTTGAGATTTTATTATTTACCTTTAAAATCACTGAACACATCTATAAGAATGAACAGTAATAATAAAAAAGGTATCTCTATGTTTGAAATATTTCTACGAAAAAAGATGCACGAATGTTAAAAAAAAAAAGGAGTTTTGTAGAAAACATACGTTCTACATCAAATCACAAGCCTTCCAAAACATTTATATTCTTCAGTCTGTATTTTTTATTTCTTTTGTTATATTTTCAACTTTTTCTTTTATCCCTTTATACAAACTGAAAATTGTGATTAAAATTCGCGGTTATTTGATATATTCATCACATTTATGGCATATTTCTTAGAATATATACCTAAATTTTTAAGGACATTATTCACTCTGTAACACTTTCAGAAATAAAATAATTTAAAATAGTATACATAGAATGTATAGTATAATGAATAGTATGTATAGAAAGTATAGAGAATTTAAAATCAAGTATTGTTCAAACACCAATTGTGAGTAAAGGTAAACCCCTGTTTTAAAAGCGGAAATGGACAATTTAATTATTTGTTAGGGGTGCTGGTAAGATAAACTCGGCGAGAATCAAATTTGAAAGAAAAAGGTTTATAATGAATCCGGAATTTTTTCATTTAATTATTCTTTTGGTATTATATAATTTAAAATTTAATTATTAAAAAATTAAATTATTTTTTATTGCAATTTTGGTGCTTCGTTTGATTCCATCCGACTTTGGCGTTCGTCATTTTGCCAGCAATTGTACTGGATTTGAATTCAAAATACAGTAAAGTAATATATAGTACTACTTTATTAGAACACATAACTGCGTTAACACAACACATATAACTTAACAATTTGATTTAAGAATGCTATTTTAAAAATTAACAACTTTAGATACATAGTTTTTAATTTATATTCGCTCTGCAATGCAATGCATTATAAAAAAGTGTTGTAACACAATTTTAAAAGGAAACAGATTAAACCAACATAAATTTTTGATATCACTATGTTGCGTATTTGTCTTCCTGTGCATATATTACAGTTAAGTGTAATGTCACACAGCTAGAGCTAAATACATTAGTATATTTATTCGGTTTGTTCAGTTTATTATTGAATACAATTTATGAAATAGTTAATAGGCTTTTTTATATACTAACAACAAATTAAATTTTTTCTATATTATGATAACTCTTTTGGAGAAGACATCTTTCTACTTGCTTTAAAATCGTATCTGCGTTGTAACTTGATCACACCGTACTATGCTGTCTCACAGCTCTTACTGCTGATACTTTTATGCAATGTTAGTGCTGATGTTTTTAACATTGCATTATCACTATCTGAAATGTGTGATCTGGCTTTTTTCAGATTTTTTAGAATTTTAAACAAAAATATATAAACGATTAGATCTAATTCCCTCCCGAGATCCCACCTATGATATCACTAATCCAAAGAATGCGAAACGCCCACGCACCTCTCTCTCCTAATTGATTCTACTTGAATTGTTTATTTTCCCCGCGCCGGCGTTCCGACAAGCGCTGACCTCGATTTGCTTTCACTTTTTCCCAGTTCGCTCTTGCAGTCTCTTGGACCGCGCTTCAGGTTGTTTATTGTCGATTATTCTGTTAAGTTCTCAACACTATCTAGCGATTCTTTCTCACCCAGCCAACGATTTAATCATTTCTGATTTATTTCTTTTCCAATCTCTCTACCCAATATATTTTACTTCCTTTTTGTGCTCTTCCAGATACTCGTTCATTTTATTTTATTTCTCTCCCATGTATTTTAATTACTTTCATCACTTATTATTAAAATAATAAAAAAAATAATGAATAAATAAATAAATAAAACCCTTCACTCTATTAAACTTTCTTTTAGCATTTCGGCAAGATTCCTTTTAATCTTTACCGCTTTCTTTCTCCAGCAATAGAGAGCAATTTTTGCATACCGTACGTTAGTTACCGTAGGACGTCCGTTAGCTTTTTCTCCCTAGCGCGCATGCTCATAGGAAACTGAGCATGCGCGCTAGGGAGAAAAAGCTAACGGACGTCCTACGGTAACTAACGTACGGTATGCAAAAACTCTATAATGCTCTTTCATCTTTCCTATGGACAGTCCAAGATAGAAGTTAACGGCTGCTGCGCAGCCACGGAGCTTTACCAAAATTCAAATCATCATCCCTCCCGAGATATATGTTTACGGGTTAAAACAATAAAAACATCGATTCATAATTACTTTTGTAATTTTGCAGTTATACTCCTGTAATTGTTTTAATATTAGTTGTAAAAAGTATCAACTTTTGCAGTTACATTGAAGTTAATTTTATCTAGTTATGGATTTTTCTTCATGTGGGATAAAAAGCAAGTAACAGTTTTTTTTGCAGTGTCTTCCTTCATGGCAAAAAAATCTTCCCCCCATTTTTAAGCAATAATAAATTTTGCTCAATTTTGTAAGTGTAGTGTGCTCTTCAATTAATTAAATTTAAAATTAGTTTTTATCGTTCAGAGGACAAAGCGTAATAAAAAGTTCTTTTCTGAAAAAGGCTGGTTAAAAAAAGTCAGACATGATTTTAAAAAAAATAATTATCGATGTTGCTTCTATTTTTAAATCTGCTTTTATCTACGTAGTGACTACATGTTTTACTACATGTCTCATTTGTATCAAATATCCCTTAAATGTTTGTATTCTATTTAGTTATCATATAGTTATATTCCAATTATCAGAGAAGAAGGAAGCCTTATTCTTTATTCTTATAGCTGTCAGATTATTTGTAAGAAATGCAGATATTTTAATTTTATACAGAAGATATACAAGAAAGAATTGATAAATGTACGTTTTTATTTTATAATTGTATCAAATATCGAATGTTTGCTAATTTTATTTTCAACCCTTTAGAACAATGGTTCTCACACTTTTTAATTTAAAAACCTGTAAATAATTGTAGGTGCATTATTTACAAATTTCTGCAAAAAGGCATACGCTACAAACGCCTCACAGTTTTATATCTAAATGTCCAATTCTGAGGAATATTATTTACAGACGGCAGGGCCTCAGAAGCTACAATGGAAATTTTTTTAACATTGAAATTCACATATATGTCTGCACTCCTAGTACGTACCACAGGTTTCGGGTTCGAATCCTGGCGGTGCTATGGTTGTTTGTAGAGGTTCGGAATCCACTTTAAACTGTTGGTCCCGGTCTGTTTGGCCCTGGTGTGCACAAGATGACCGTAGAGCGACAAACCAAACCAAATCTAGTAGGTAACCATGGACGTTATCTCTCCTAATTTCTCGGTAACCGTTTTTGGCCCATTATTGCTGTTTAGCGACTTTTTATAAGAAGAAAGAAGAAAAAACACAACTAGAATGGTAGCTGTTTGAAATGACAGTTATCTTTGAATGGGAAAACTGACAAGAAAAAGAGTAACTATATTTTTATATCTAACTACATATTTCCCTAGAATAGAGAGTTTTTGCATACCGTACGTTAGTTACCGTAGGACGTCCGTTAGCTTTTTCTCCCTAGCGCGCATGCTCATAGGAAACTAAGCATGCGCGCTAGGGAGAAAAAGCTAACGAACGTCCTACGGTAACTAACGTACGGTATGCAAAAACTCTCTAATATCACAGGGCGCACTCTTTGAGAACCACTGCTTTAAAATATTATAAGTTGGTTAAAAGTAGTTTCTTATATTCTGTTATAAAAGGTAGAGATGGTCAACTTGTTTTATGTCAGATTGATCTTATATTTAAACATTTTTTTTTATACAAATTATACAAATATAATATTATACAAATTTAAATTCTTACTCGTTTAAAATAAATGACAAGAATATGTGTAATTTAACATATAAGATTATTAATAATATTTATCAACCATACAATTATATTTTAAAAGAGACAAAATGCTTTTAAAAATAAATATTTTTTATATATAATAAAAGCTAAATTTCTCATATTGATGAACATTCTATGAATTTTCAATAAAAGTTAACAAAAAATCTTTAAAATCATGGTTATCGTTACACGTAAAGAAGAACTTCGTCACTTCATTTAAATTAGTCGATCCGAGAAAATATATCGCTATATTTATTTTAAAATTTGCTTACCTTTCATTGCCAACGAAAACGTTTCTTCAACGCCCTAGCATTTAAAATTAGATTATGTTGGAGAGTTTATTTTCAACTTCTAACAATTATTTTTACATTAAAAAAGAGTATTTCAACTGTATTTCAAAGTTATGTGAAATTTAGAAGATACAATTTGGTTTACGATCTATCCAGTCCAACGTGATCGATTTGCAAGGAACTCCTGGTACGGAGAAAAATATATTATTTTCCCATGAATTATTATAAAGATAAAAAAATGAGCATGAATTAATCTAGTCATTTTTTGATAAGTTTCACCTAATCTCCTAAATACATAGACGGCGTAAGTTATAGCCTTATCAAAAGCTAAAATTAATATGTGTTCACCACAGTGTATAGCCCCGCCAAAATAAAAAAAAAACCCAGCAGATTAAATGTTGTGCTATCAAACATAAAATATTACCAAAAAAAAAATTAAAAGAAGGAAAAAAATGATGGAAAATATTTCATAGGTGAATTGATGTTACTGTATAGACTCATCCCTTAAACATGATTCGCTTTTCCTGTTTTTCTGCATCAAAATTAATGATGTAAACAACGAGGTCATTGATTAAAAAAAGTTCAACTGAACATGAATAAATACACCCACACGCCTGGTTCGATTGAAATGTTTCGTCACTGTGGTTTACAAATTAATGATTGGAAACAGACTAGCAATGAAAAAGAAACGATCCATTAATTTTGTAATGAATGTAGAAAACATCTGCTTTGTATTAAGCAATTATGTATTTATGCATACTTTAATTTCGAGAACATAATTTCAATAGTGTTTCCTTTTTTGTGTTTGTTTTTACGGTCTTGTTTTATATTATTATAAATTGTAATTTTACGAATAGCACTTCCAAAAATTAGGAATTCTTAATTGTAATCAAATTTAATAACATAATTAGGATTCCTTTTCCACAGAAAAAATATTTTGTCTGTTTCTAATCTTATGACAAAATGTAATAATGTATTAAATCACATCTCTAAATTTAAAGATGTATCAAATCGTACCGTAAACTTCAGTAATAAATCAAATTACACGTTAAAGTCAAATAATAAATCATGTTTCACCATAAAGTACAATAATAAATATAACATTTTCGAAAATGTAATGATATATTAAATTACATTGCAATAAAACTTTTGTCACGTCCCAAAATGCGATTTTACCATAAATTAGCCATATTTTACTATAATATTACTATAAATTATTCCTAACCACAACATAAAATTAATTTTTGGTTGCGGTTAGATAACAGATTAGATTTCATAGTGTGGTTAAGAATTTGAAATCACATGCAAATATCCTCAGAAGAAAATCACATGTTCAAATAAATGTATTATAATTTTTGGATAAGCTGGTTCAATAGTTTGTAAACATGTATCTTTAGCGTTACACAGATATTATCTTTTTCTCAGAATTATATTTTGTAAGATAAAATTTTGTCCGGATATTTTTTGTTGCTACAATAAATAATAGAAAAAAAAACAACGAAAGAAATTAAAGTATTATTTAAAAAATGAATGCAGCAGTACTTCTATAATTATTTTCAGAATATGTGTAATGATTTAGTAGCCTATTTTTCATAGCATATTTAAACTTAAAAAGAAACATTCTATCAACCGAAAATTAATCAAATTATGTGCCTTTAAAAGTAATATTTCATTCAATGCATCCATTTCTTTGTACTGCTTAAACTTATTTCTTCTAACATAAATATTGAGGTAATTCATCTTCACAAATATTTCACAAAATTGCAATAAATGAAAAAAAAAATGCCATTTAAATATATTAATGACGCAGGACAGTGATAAAGAAGAAATTTTTGCATCTTCTTTATTAATTTTTAAAGATAAATTATCTTATCTGAGAATAATAAATATTATGAATCATTAGCCATAACACGCTTTTAATTTAACCTTAGAGTATTTATTGGCAATTAAGTAATCGACGTAACGATAACGATAACTCAAAGCATTTTAGTTAAACAACCTTGTACAGCACTTAATTTTATTTCATTTAAATGCGTTTATCAAAGTCACCCACTTCCAAGTTCTTTTGAAAAGAAGCTTCTCAATTACCTCTTGCAATTTATTAGTCTGAAAGTGACACTTGGAATTACTTTTTGAGGACTGAGCAGAAGTGGCGTCGAACATGCAGAAGAAGCAGGATGTAATGCCACTCGAGATGGTTGCTCCAAGCTTTGACGCATCGCTGGAACACTTCAAGATCGTTGACAAGAACATTGTTTTTTTTCACTTTCGCGATTTCATTCGCGAAAATCTAATAGATATGTTAAGTAGCCATTATACGATCTGCAATTTGATCGGCACTTGAGCGAGTCATGTAGATTTTAGATTTTAATAAATTGATTAATAACCCATCGTTAGAAACTTAAAGAAAATTATCGTCTCAAACCTCTTAATACCCTGTTTATTAACTAGAACGTCAGAGGTTGCTAATTATTTTGGCAAGTTGTATTATAATTGATTTTAATGCAATGCATTGAAATGAATTGTAATAAAAATTAGAATTCAAATCTTATTTACTTATGAGATTTACTTTTAAGAATATGTAAACTTTTATTTAAAAACTGAAAAGTAACCTTTGGTTTAGAAATATACAATTTTGTGAAGTGAAGATTATGAGCCACACATATTCACTTTATATTCGGAACGAACCCACGTACAAAAACTTCTAAAAATGATGTATATATATATATAATAAAAAGAGCCCCCCCCCCCCCAAAAAAAAAAAAAAAAAAAAACCTGTTGTATAATATTGTAATATTGTATCCTTTTAGAAAGTGCTTTAGTATTTGGTTGAATATTTGAAGTAACCGAGTGCATAAATTATGAGTCAACTGATTTTTATTTATAGATATCATGCCTATAAAAGCTTTTATCCCAAATATGCATTGTTCCAAACAGGCTTAAGAATTTTAATGCAATATTTATCAACAACTACCTCTACTTTAAACAAAGTAACAGCTAACAGCCTTATTTTAAAATGGAACAGGTTCTAGGTTATAAATATCGTAGAGACCAAGAAAATTACGTAGATAAGCATTCTGCATGAAAGTGAGCAAATTGTTGACAGGAGAACTTGTCTTCTAAACTGCAATCAACTGATTTTTATTTATAGACTTCTTATGTGATGCCTATAAAACCTTTTATCCCAAATATGTATTGTTCCAAACACGCTTAAGAATTTTAATGCAATATTTATCAACAACTACCTCTACTTTAAACAAAATAACAGCTAACAGCCTTATTTTAAAATGGAACAGGTTCTAGGTTATAAATATCGTAGAGACCAAGAAAATTACATAGATAAGCATTCTGCATGAAAGTGAGCAAATTGTTGACAGGAGAACTTGTCTTCTAAACTGCAATCAACTGATTTTTATTTATAGACTTCTTATATCATGCCTATAAAACCTTTCATCCCAAATATGTATTGTTCCCAACAGGCTTAAGAATTTTAATGCAATATTTATCAACAACTACCTCTACTTTAAACAAAATAACAGCTAACAGCCTTATTTTAAAATGGAACAGGTTCTAGGTTATAAATATCGTAGAGACCAAGAAAATTACGAAGATAAGCATTCTGCATGAAAGTGAGCAAATTGTTGACAGGAGAACTTGTCTTCTAAACTGCAATCAACTGATTTTTATTTATAGACTTCTTATATCATGCCTATAAAACCTTTCATCCCAAATATGTATTGTTCCCAACAGGCTTAAGAATTTTAATGCAATATTTATCAACAACTACCTCTACTTTAAACAAAATAACAGCTAACAGCCTTATTTTAAAATGGAACAGGTTCTAGGTTATAAATATCGTAGAGACCAAGAAAATTACGAAGATAAGCATTCTGCATGAAAGTGAGCAAATTGTTGACAGGAGAACTTGTCTTCTAAACTGCAATCAACTGATTTTTATTTATAGACTTCTTATGTGATGCCTATAAAACCTTTTATCCCAAATATGTATTGTTCCAAACAGGCTTAAGAATTTTAATGCAATATTTATCAACAACTACCTCTACTTTAAACAAAATAACAGCTAACAGCCTTATTTTAAAATGGAACAGGTACTAGGTTATAAATATCGTAGAGACCAAGAAAATTACGTAGATAAGCATTCTGCATGAAAGTGAGCAAATTGTTGACAGGAGAACTTGTCTTCTAAACTGCAATCAACTGATTTTTATTTATAGACTTCTTATATCATGCCTATAAAACCTTTTATCCCAAATATGTATTGTTCCAAACAGGCTTAAGAATTTTAATGCAATATTTATCAACAACTACCTCTACTTTAAACAAAGTAACAGCTAACAGCCTTATTTTAAAATGGAACAGGTTCTAGGTTATAAATATCGTAGAGACCAAGAAAATTACGTAGATAAGCATTCTGCATGAAAGTGAGCAAATTGTTGACAGGAGAACTTGTCTTCTAAACTGCAATCAACTGATTTTTATTTATAGACTTCTTATATCATGCCTATAAAACCTTTTATCCCAAATATGTATTGTTCCAAACAGGCTTAAGGATTTTAATGCAATATTTATCAACAACTACCTCTACTTTAAACAAAGTAACAGCTAACAGCCTTATTTTAAAATGGAACGGGTTCTAGGTTATAAATATCGTAGAGACCAAGAAAATTACGTAGATAAGCATTCTGCATGAAAGTGAGCAAATTGTTGACAGGAGAACTTGTCTTCTAAACTGCAATCAACTGATTTTTATTTATAGACTTTTTTATATCATGCCTATAAAACCTTTTATCCCAAATATGTATTGTTCCAAACAGGCTTAAGGATTTTAATGCAATATTTATCAACAACTACCTCTACTTTAAACAAAGTAACAGCTAACAGCCTTATTTTAAAATGGAACAGGTTCTAGGTTATAAATATCGTAGAGACCAAGAAAATTACGTAGATAAGCATTCTGCATGAAAGTGAGCAAATTGTTGACAGGAGAACTTGTCTTCTAAACTGCAATCAAATAGAAACATTGAATAAAATATTTTCCTAACAGATAAGTGTTTATTTTTCTCATTTAACTAAAGCTGGGTCATGTTCCACGTTTCAATAAAATCAGAAAATTTTTCAAAAAATAAAATAAATAAATAAAATAAAATAGTTACCATTTTTAATTTTTTAATAAAAGGGGCATACGATGAAGTGGCTCACATGAAAAGCATCGTCAAACCATTGTCTGTGCATCCCTGTCTTATATAAATCGACCTGGAGTGATCTCACGATTAAACACGTCCAGCTTCTGAATCTTTAATTGCTCAAGAACGGTTTAGAACAGAAAAGAACCAGAAAAATTCACCCACAGAATGGATGTTCATGTCATAAAATGGTCAACAAGCTTTGAGTACAAGACGGTGAAAGTTTGAATTTTATGGCGTTGTGCTTTGATGCTACTTCTTTTAGAAACGTGAATATTCGATTGTGATTTTGATAGCCTAGGGTGCATAAGTGTCCTGCATGCATAAGTGCATTCTGTCTTTTTTTTTATTGATGATCATTGATTGATCTTGGTGATTGAGTGATTGTTTTCTGGTGTATGCCACGATAATCTGAATAGTGGTAGGAGGGGTAACTATCGTAGGGGAGAAAATCTGGAAAAACTCCCACTATTTTGCCAGATTTCAGATGCTAGATGCTTTTAGATGCTTGTTACAATCGACCTCCAGTCCCTTTGTTTTTGAATGCACATTCAAAACACGCTACCTTGGTTGCAACGCACAATTGGTTGCCTGCAGAATTGAACCTGAGTACTGCACGATAGTTGCGCACATTACATCTAGGCCAGGGGTCGGCAACCTGCGGCTCGCGAGCCGCATGCGGCTCTTTGGACGTGAAACTGTGGCTCTTTAGTTCCATACGCAAATATTATTTATTTTATCAAAAAAACATTTTAAAATCGTTCTGAATCGATTAACAAGGAATCTGAAGAACTGTTTCGTGATTTCAAAAACAAACCAGAAATCTTGAAAAAAATCAAAGATTTTCCACTATCCGCTAAAACAGTACAAGATAGAATAGCTAAAATATTTTCAAATGTAACATATTTGCAGGTGGAAGATATTCAACTTTCTTCTGCCTTATCATTGGTTATAGATGAGTCTTGCGAAATAAAAGACACGGCGCAAGTTGCCCTTTTTGTCAGGTATATGTCTTCCCAAGGTCCAAAAGAACTTCTAGGATTGCTACCGCTCTCGGGACAAACTAGAAGGGAAGATATAGCGAATGCCGTTCAAAAATGCCTTAAAAACAATAAGATCGATTTAAATAAAATCGTTTCAATAGCAACTGATGGAGCCAGAAGTATGACAGGAAAAAATAAATGGGCAACAACGATTCTTCAGAGCAAAATAAACCACGAAATTCTTACGTTTCACTGCATAATACACCAAGAAGCGCTTTATGCCCAAACATTTCCAGCCGAAATAGTTGAGGTCATGAATTTGGTAATCAAGATTGTTAACAGCATCTTGTCAAAAGCACTCTACCATCGTCAGTTTAAAGAATTCTTAAACGAAATGGAGATTCAGTATTCCGACCTCTTCTTCACAATAAAGTGCGATGGCTTTCCAAAGGTAAGGTGTTGAAACGTTTTGCTTTGTGCTTGAATGAAATAAATACATTCCTAAATAAAAAAAAAGCATTAATTACCCTGAGTTAGAGAACGGCAAATGGTTGCAAAAATTTTACTTTATGGTGGATATCACAGCGAAATTAAATGAGCTGAATTTAAAACTGCAAGGAAAGGGAAACCCAGACTATGTTTTGGTAGAAGAATTGGTTTGTTTTGAAGAAAAATTAATTCTTTTTGCAGAAGATTTGCAGAGCGGTATATTACTTCATTTTCAATTTCTAAAGCAATATCGTGATAAAACTAGTGCAACTGTTGACACGAGGTACTTCAGCACAGTTATAAAAAAAAAATAAAGATGAATTTGCTGATAGATTTGAGCAATTCAAAACCAACAAAACCACTCTAGCATTCATAGTAAATCCTCTCAACACAAATAGTAACGAAATCCACATTGAGCCATTTGGAATTGATAATGGATCTCTAGAAATGCAATTGATCGATTTAAAAAGTAAAGCTTTGTGGAGTGGAAAATTTACAGAGTTGAAAAACAAGTTGGAAGAGTTGGAGGTCCAGAAATATATGTACGTAACGCAACAAAAGTGGACAACTTTAAAAGAAATGCCGCGAGTTGAGGCACTTATATTCGACGCATGGAATAGTCTTTCAGATTGCTACAGTGAGGTGAAGAAGTTGGCATTTGGAGTGCTGACTATCTTCGGACCGACATATTCGTGCAAACAAGCGTTCTCTTGCATGAATATAATTAAAAGTAAAGTAAGAAGCCAATTAACAAATGAAAATTTAGAGTCGTGTTTGAAACTTAAAACAACAAATTATGGGCCGAATTTATCCAAACTTTCTAAACCCATGTAAAGCCAACGCTCCCATTGAATTTGTTTGCTCAAATGTATGTTATTGTTTTTTTTTTTTGTATTTTAAGTACAAGTTACGTTTAGTGAAGTTTAAATTTTCTACTTGAATAACCATGCAAAGTCATCGCTCCCATTGAATATGTTTGCTCAATTGTTTGTTATTAAAGTACAAGTTAGTGTTGTAAGTAAATGTTTAATTGTTTTACTTAAATAATAAGTAATTATCTAATAATGCCATATATATATTATATAATTTATTGTGAAAAACACTACTTATATATGAATAAATAGATATTTTTTCTTATGAATAAATAGATTAGTTTTTTTTTTTTTATCAAAAAACTTTATTTATGCGAGTACTATTTATTGTTGGCAAGAAAAAAATTTTGTGGCTCTTTAAAAACTTTGAAATTTTGTAAATTGTAATTTTTGGCTCTTCCGACTCAAAAGGTTGCCGACAAAGCCATCGCTCCCATTGAATTTGTTTGTTCAATTGTTTGTTATTGAAGTACAAGTTAGTGTTGTAAGTAAATGTCTAATTGTTTTAATTTTTTACTTAAATAATAACTAATTATCTAATAATGAATAAATAGAATGATATAATGAATAAATAGATTATGATTTTTTTTATCAAAAAACTTTGTTTATGCGAGTACTAACAGGTGGGCTAATATTATTAAATAGGCGCTACTAGTATTAAATCCATATGATTTTTAGTTAGCCCTAACCTTCAAAAGACACGTGTATAAATTTGACAGCTGTTGCACTATTAGTATGTGAGTTATAGCATTTTTAGTGAAGTAACTTTCGTTAATTTGAAAAAATGGATAAAAAGGAATTTCATGTGTTAATAAAGCATTGCTTTTTGGCGAAAAAAAATACTATTGAAGCCAAGGCTTGGCTTGATAAACATTATTTGGACTTTGCACCAGAAAAATCAACCGTAGAAAACCGTTTGCTAAATTTAAACGAGGCGCAATGAGCACCGAAGACGATGCACGCAGCTGTTACCGACGAAAACATCAAAAACATCCACAAAACAATTTCTGATAACCGTAAAGTGAAGTGGATTGAGATAACTGAGACCCTAAAGATAGCAAAGGAGCGTGTTGGACATATCGTGAATGAATATTTGGATATGCAAGAGCTCTGTTCAAAGTGGGTGCCGCACGAGCTCACAATCGACCACACACAACAAACAATTGAGGATTCTAAGCAGTGTTTGGAGCTGTTCAATCGTAATAAACCCGAATTTTTGCGTCGATATGTGACAATGGATGAAACATGGCTCCATCATTTCACACCGGAGTCCAATCGACAGTCAGCCGAGTAGACTGCACATGATGAACACTAAAAATGCTATAACTTCATTAAAAAGGCTATAACTCGAATACTAATACTGCAACAGCTGTCAAATTTACACACGTGTCTTTTGAAGGTTAGGGCTAACTAACAATCATATGGATTTAATACTAGTAGCGCCATCTATGTGTCAGCCTATGAACTTTTCAGCCCACCCGTTATTTATTGTTGGCAAGAAAAAATTATGTGGCTCTTTAAAACTTTGAAATTTTGTAAATTGCCATTTTTGGCTCTTCCGACTCAAAAGGTTGCCGACCCCTGATCTAGGCCACCATCCGATAACCTACATATATTGGTAGTTTAAATAGTTAGGCCAGTTCGAAGGCATGAAACTCTAGATCAGTGGTTCTCAAATTAGGCTGATAATTATGTCATACATTTAACATTATGTTAGAACAAGTATCTATAAATCTATCAAATTCAGACACTTCAAAAATCGCCGGAATCAGTTTTAGCGTCTCACAAAGCCGAGCATAACTCAAACACTAATGATTATTTTGATATCAAATTTCACACAGATGTCAAGGACAGTGCCAGCGACTTAAAAAAGAAAAAAAATTGAAATTCGAAAGCCCCGGGAATTTTAAATTGAAAATAGTATATACCGAAAACACCTGTGCTTATCATTTTATCACCACCAAAACGTTCTATTCGGCATAGTCATCCCATCAATAAATACGCCAGCACAGATATTTTCACATGTCATAGCTGTCTTAATAAACTTTCGCTCCACCAATAATGAATACACAGACTTGACACCTGCGCTTTGAAGTTTCGCAAGACTCCGCCAGTTAAAACGTTTCTCAAATATATCATATACGTTTGAGTTGCGGCAAAGGACTTCGTCGGAAGGCGATCATCCTTTGAATAGATACGATTCGCATCTGGTATGGGCTAGTTTGGTTCTCTAGGGACATTTTTGTACACTTTGGGGTAATTACACCTGGATGTACAGTTTAAAGTGGATTCCGAACCACTAACAAACATTCATGCCACCACCAGGATTCGAACCTGAAGTCTATGATACCAACGGCCACAGCGGTAGCCAATTGGCCATCAGGCCGCTGTATGGGCTAGAAACCATCATATACACACCATTCCAATAGACATACATAAAATATACCACCCCAACACATGAATTATGCAATGACTACAAACAATTTTACCTTAATACAAAAACTATTTATAAATATATGTCACCCATATCGACACGACAATATAAAATTAGAAACACACCTCCACTGATGCCCAATTGTTAATAAATACTAAATATATCCATTATAACCAATTTACACATCATATCAAAACAATAAAAAAAAAACAATAACCTAAAACGCAACTCCAAATTACTAAAATTAATCTTTTACATTGTGAATCCTCGTTAATCCCGAATAAATCACCATTACCACATTTACTGTATAGGTTCGAAAGCCTTCAGAGTGTTATTATATCTAGAAAAGGAATATATATACACATGAAATAAAATAAACACAAAATTTTGATTAAAATGAAAATATAATTTAATTATTATAATATAGGAAAATGTTTACATTGAAAGCACAAAAAATATATATTCAGAATATTGATTAGCTGTAATTAATCATATTATTACCATATTACAGTATTAGCTGTCATACATACTAATTTACGTTATATTCAGCATATTACTTAAAGAAAAACCTATTGTTATACTATTCGACGAATCTCTCCGATGAATGCTGAGTGCAAATTGAGAGCAAACATTTGAGACACAATGCTAGCATAGAGTATCAAATGTTTTTAGAGCAATGATCAATGTATGCCGCACTTTCATGGATACAAATGTCTTAACTTAAATAAGTTCAAATACATTGATTCACGAGCATGGCGTATCTCAGGAAAGAGCGGAAACCTGTCGTCTTCTCTCACTTCTTGCAAGAAATCGCTCAGGTCAAGGTTCGTATCTCGGTTCCTGGACCTCTTCGCTTTGGGGCCTTTAAGACACCTTCTTTTTCTCTTCTTTTTTATGAAGTCGGTGGTTGGTTCTCGACTCCGCTGGAGTTCGCTTTCCTTCGTGTAGCTTTCTTCAGGACCCGTTCCCACACCTCTTAGATGTCAGTCCCAGAATTTCTTTTCATTTTTTGATTGTGCACCTTTTCAGCTCCCCATTTCTTTTAAGTTTCCTGTATTCATATCTAGTCGTCTAAGTGTGCTTGTGCCACCAATCAGATCTAACTCCGTCGTGTTGATGATCTCGATTGTTCCACTCTTTCACCATCAGGCCCAGGTTGGAATCCTGGCGATGGCATGGACGTTTGTTATTGGTTCGGCATCCTCTTTAAACTGTAGGTCTCGGTCTGTTTAGCCATCGTGTGCACAAGATGACCGTAGAGCGAAAAACCAAACTAAACAAACTTTCATCAGCACTTTTATTCTTCCATGGATCTCCATTCTTCCTTCATTATTGGTTTCATTTCAACATTAAAATCCGCCCAGTGGCCTATACTAACCTAGCGAAACGCTGTGCTTCTTTGGAAGTCCAGGATTCATTTTACCCGCACAAAATACATCTGGTAAAACACATTTGGAGAAATTCATTTTAACACTTTACAGCCACACAAACAGGTTAATTCCTTTGCAGCATTTTACCCCGACCCATAAATATCGTCGAATGTCAACATCTTAGTTGTCGGGAACACCTCTTCCACAAACATCCTCTCCCAGATGCAATCTCTGTCCACCTACACTTCGCCGCTCGAAACACCCCCAATTTAAAGAATCGCAACCTCAAAAGGGACTCACCATTGCTGCGATCAGGAATTTGGAACCGGCCGGAAACGGTCTTTTAATGATTTTAGCCGGCTACCCAGTTGGAAGAGGTAGACATTTTCACAAATATAACTATATATTATACTTTAAAAAATCATTATGTACATGAAATACATAAAAATTTATAATAATTGTACAGTAAAACATCTACAATATTTTTTTTAAATATAAGTTGACACGATACAACCAGACTATCGATGCGAAACATTTTATACATATAGTCACAATCGTCATCCAATCTCCTTGTTTCTGAAGACAGTGACTGCATGGAATGCCAATAGTGGATTCGTATCCCAGCCATCCGGCACCCAAGCTGCGCATATTACACAGGGCCACGAATCAGGCAGTCTGACAATCTGGTAGGAGTTTTATCTGGTTTTCTCTCATTTGGTATTTGGTATGCAACGCAGAACTCTTATCCCTAAATGTACTTTTGAAAACAATATTTTTCCTTCTTAATCTTTTAAGGGATTGTCCATAGAACACTATATATATGTAATAACCATAATAACACCCGTTTACCTCTATATGAAATTTCGACCTACAATTAACAGAGTCAGTTGCCGCATTAACTCTTATTATTTTTAAATTCTGCATTTTCTGTTAACAGACATTTCTATATTCTATATTTTTAACGATCGCTGTTTTTTCCAGCGTATTGTTTTTTTGTTCCTCTCCCAGCCCCCAAGATCTGCAGGATAATACTAACCAGAACACATTCAATGATAATTACTTTTATGATTACTTTCGCTTTGATGGCAGAAGATAATTTCATCAAAAAATAAATAAACAAATAAACAGTGAGTGAACGTGTTTACATATTTTACTAATTTCCTAATTTTTCCCAATATTAATTAGTACTATAATTTTAAAACTGTTTACACGATTTTGTAAATTTTTGATGCAATTTTATTTAAAATTTATGTTTTTATGGAGTATTACAAATTTTATCAAAATGAAAAGCTAACTGAATAATGTGGAAAAGTAAACTAACAAATAAATGTTCTTCTTTATATGGTAATAAAAAATTAGATCAAACGGAAAATACAAATGTACAACAGCAACAACAAAAAATTATAATGTAACTAATGAAACAAATAAGCCCAATGTTGAAAAAGATAAAACGATTTCCAATTATGATAATAATAATGCAAAATATAAGTCGAAACGATACAGAGAGATTATTGATGCGAGACGTTTTACACACATTGTCACAATCCATCCAATCTCATTATCCAATGACACATGAGAAATAACACATCACATGCTTCATTCTAAGATTCTAAAATAAGGAAGTTGAAATCAATTCATTACTATAAATACATTTTTGTAAAAGATAAATATATCTTCTTTTTTGTTATGTCGCACAGCATATTGAAGTTAAAGAGTTTCGTTTTCATTGTTCAATATAACATACCAAAGAACTGACTTTGCAAAAAATGTACAATTCTCCAAGGACAGTTTTCAGACATAACATAAATTTCTTCGGACTATGTTAAAATTGAAACTGAGAATGAATTTCTATTCCAATCTTTATTTCATATTGATCCTGTTTACATTCATAAGAAGATAGTATTGCTATTCTATTACTGAAATTGTTGAATATTTCATTATTCGCTCTGTTGTGATCCTAACTTGTTTCATCATGCTAATCTCTTTTAACATTAGTTGGTCGATATTTTATTATGTTATATATTATTGAAATATTTTATATACTCCAATTGTTACCCACTGCATTATTTTGTATTTTTCAAATGCAAATCCTTTTGGGTACCAGCCAGAATTCTTTCTCCACATTACAGGGAGTCTGACTTGCAGTGATACTGCATGTCAGACTCTTTCGGAAGGGGGGATATTCCGTAATAACACTACTTGGTATTCTGTAATAACTCTACTTGAATTTTCGACCTACGATTAACATATTCAGTTGCCGCACTAACCCCTATTAGCGATAAGTTCCGCATTTTTTGGTAACAGCCACTTCTATAATTTATCGCTACCTTAAGGATCTCTGCTTTATCCAATTCGTTTGCGAGATATTAAACAGAACACAGTGATGTGTTTATGATTTCATTTATTCTGATTGCAGATGTTTTGAAACTTTCGCAATTGGTGAACATGTGCTTTTCGCACTTGCGTCATTTTTCAACTCTTTAAATATCTTAATTATCCATATTAATATACTCATGACTTTTCAATTCACTGCAAAACCCACTTGGTCTTCGATTACAACTTGCAGTAATTGCCGTACTGTCACACACACCTGTATACATATGTGTGTGTGTGTGTGTGTGTGTGTGTGTGGTGTATTGCAAGTGATTCCACAATGGAAGAAAAAACTCTTTACATTTATATCTTAAGATATTTCCATATATTAACAATAGATAATTTGACTATTATAATGCAGTCAATTTTTACATTGGACAATTTTGAAGTTTACGCATTATAAAATCTGAAAAAGAAATTCCATTAGTGTTGTGAAAATCACAACTTTATAATTTAGATTGAAATTTTGACCCTGAATTCCTTATTTTAAATCTAGAAGATAGTAAGGAATGAATAGGGCCTGAAATAGACTTCAATAGTAGTTTCTGCCAGAATTGTGCTATGTTTTAGATATGAGCATCATTTATCTTAAGAACTGAGATGGCAAACCACTGGGAAAATAAAAGTGCATAAATAACAAAAGAGTTTAACATCTACATTTCTTAGATTATGGAATATCAGCTTCTAAAAAGTAAAACCAAAAAAGACATAGAGCTACAAGTGCTGTGTATGACTGCTATTTACATTTAATTACAGCTAACTTCAAGGGTTCAGAAGGTTTCAAGTTGTATACAAGATGTCCAGCATCGGATGTATCACTCCCGCCATCGAAATGAGAGGTTAAGTAGTCACGTACATATATCAATTAGAGTGCAAGTCAACGGATGTCCTTACTCATGAAAGCAGATTTTGTTTGCAAAATGACTTCAAGAAGGTTATTGATCTGGCTAGAGCTAAGAACCTACTACTATTCTAGTCACAACAACGAAAAATACAAATTTGGTGTGTCCAATGCATGTATGTGGATAGATATATTTTTGGATGGCCATAAAAATAAAATGGATATGGATAAAAATATTTTCCCCAAAACATTTGAATGTGAATTTATCAGTCTTTATAATAACTTATGTATACACATCGGAAAATATTTATTTGTCAGCTTGCATAAAATATTCCGAAACTAAAATTAACTACTATTATCAAAAATACATACAAATACATTTATGGTTATTAATTTCATCAGACTATGTTTATTCCTATAAACAAAGCGGAAGCATGTTTAAACAGATTAATCCATCTTTGGTTTTCCAATTTGATCCTAAACAAATATATAAAAATAAGCAAACCTAAAATGATTCATTTTTAATGTTGCTACCAAATAGTAGATTTTCATATAACTCCCATTCATTTCACAAAGAGACTATTTTACTTTAGATCATTGTTATTAGATCTACAAATAACTATACTGAAAATAACCTAGTTACAGTCATTTAGAGGGCCTTTTATCTTTTTCCTCCTCTGAGCGACCCATTGCGAACGATAAATAACATTGTCACCCTTTGCAATAATTGACTCTCCCAACGTGTCCGGCATACGATCAGGATTCCTGTCTACCTATTTCCATGTAATGAATGAGGGTCCGAAAGGAGAATCTTATTAAACAAAGCCCCTCGAGTAGGGGTCGCCGATTGAAAGAATAACAAAAAGAGAAGCGCTTCCCCTGAACGAATGAAAAATAAATCGGATATAATCACCGTGCTCAAAAAAGCACCACCTGGTGGTGATAAACGTGATGCAAAAGGTAGTGAAGATGCGAAACGATACGTTCGCACCTGGTTAACTAAGTTGCCGCGTTGTGTTGTAATTTAAAGACACGGTCTCTCAACCTAGCAATCAACAGCCAATTTTGATGAGTTGTTAGATGAGGTCTTCTCAAAAACCCCCTTTAGCTTTCTCGAGATGTTCAACTGATTGGCGGCGAGTGAACAGATGACTTTTCCTCGAATCGAACTATCCCCCCCCTAGGCATCCCCGAGTGCGCTTTGTTTAAACAGAGATTCTTCTTTTTGTATTTTCCCACTCTTTGCTTTTTCGAAGCCTCGGGCCAAAAGAACTGGATGAGAGTTCTGGTGGGGGAAAAGCGGCCATCGATTATTGCGATGATTATCTTCTTCTCGTTAAGTTTTCGATGTTTATTAATATAATGATACACCCCCCTCACACTATTAAGATTGTGTTTCGTTAGAACTTTACTTTTTAAAAGGTGTGTGTTTGGAAGTAGCCGGTAGGAATCATCGCCTTAATTAAAAGATTGGGAAACGTACGTATCTATGGCTTGATGGGTGTCATTTTTTGTGTTCTTCATTGAAATGAGTCGTTTTAAGCCAAGTGTTACTGGAATATGCATAAACTAATTAGTATTTTATAGCGGCAGTTCTTTCTTTTACTATTGAGAGAGTTGAGCGTAATTGTAGCATTAAATAATGAAACTAAATAAACATTTAAAATTTCTAAATGAAGGAAAATTTTTTGATGCTTTCGTCTGGGATCGAATCTGTTCAATCGAACATTATTTTCAAAATATCAACTTACTAATTACATAGATTCCTGTAGGATATTTTATTTAATAAATATTCTTGCCTCCTAAATTCTCAAAAAAGATATATTTTGTTTTATGTGATATTTCAGTGAATATTTTTTTTTAACAGTGTGCGTTTGAAAGTTCATCATAGAAATTTTTTTTTTGCAACATAACCATTAAGATAATCATTAGTATAATTAAAAGTTCGAGAAAAGTATATCATTATCGTTAGATAAAAAGAAAATAATGAAGATAATTTTTTTTTTTTTGACGTCGCTTCTATATTAAAGTTAATAAGTCATTATGAAGGAAATGTTAGAAATACTAAAAGAATGTAATTAATTATATAAATATTAGCTGAAAGATATACTTATTTTTTTAAACAAATGAAGCTAAATTTATTGTTGTGTAATAATATGTTGTATTAACTAAAAACAAATTCAAGGAATATTTTAATTAAAAGTTTTCAAAACAAATGTTTCTTAAATATTTTAACTTTTCAGTCTTTTTCATACTAATTAGTAATTTTATAAAAAGAACTGATATAATTAGTGATTAGTAACACATATTTTGTTTAGTAAATGAAATAATAAATTTCCATATCTATTAAACATACGTTTTCACCGTTTTTAATTTTAAGTTTTTGTTTTTAAGAAATGTATTTATGTACGACAAACAGGGAGAAAATAATTACCATTTTAATTTAGGAATAAGAAACATTAGTATCGTTCGATGGTACGTATAGCGTTGGGACGTCTTCACGTTGGGAGTAATGAGTCGTATTGAAAGAAATAATATAAATGTTATGAAAATATGTAGTTAATTACAGTATTCAATACATCAACAAAAAATTTTTTTCCTAGGGGAAGGTAGGAATTGTACTTATAATGCAATTATTGTAAATTATATTAATAAGCATTCATTAAAAAATAATTTTAAATATCGTTAAAAACCGTAAGTTTCATTTCCATACATCTAAAAATTAACTACTTAATGCAAACTATTTCACATAGAAAAAGAAATATTGATTACTTTTAATGTAATTTAGCATTAAAAATAATTGTATTGTCTATATTTGTATATTTGTCTTGTCTTTCCTATATATATTTACATCTTTCAGGCATGTCCTTCTTGTAGAATGCGTTCCATAGCAGACACGTTGACCTGAAGTCAGTTGCAGAAGCAGAGTTAAACAGGATACCCGCATGAAGGAAGCTTGTTACTTTGTAACCCCTTTTTGTCAAGAAAATTTAAACAAACAAACCAAGCTTTGAATTTGGAAGTTCCGAATCTTTCTTCCTCTCAACAAAAAGGCATTTCGACTTACAGATTTGACGTGCCCATCTCCGGCCTAAAGCTGAATTTTCGAGTTCGGCATCCCTTGCTAGGTTACAGACCAAGCTTCTTTTGAGAAGTCAGCTCCGACAAACGTTTGAATTCCATAATTTTATGTATGTTTTTCAAACTTTACATAGCTGAGCATTATTATTAAAAAAATATATATTTATGAGAGCTAGAATCCTTTCCATCAGCTCAGAATAGATGTCAATTATTAATTATTTTATCAGAAAACCATTCCATAAATTTAATCGCAGAAATTATTTAACGAAATTTTTCTGAATCAATAAAACAATTATTAGAAGCAATATATTCATTGAATGAATTATTGAATACTTGTACATGAAGAATATCTTTAAAAGTATCATTGAATTTTAGGAAAGTGTATTACGTATAGAGTACCATTGAAGCAGCATTGTTCTTTTTTCAGAGTGCCACAAACTTTTCAGAAGCGACCTCATATAGTTGAATAATTTTATTAAATTGTCACATTGTTTTAGGCAACTGAATATTTAGATGTTTTCTATAACAGCAGCACGCTTATTTTAGCTAATACTGAATTAAATATATTCAGTATTAGCACAAAGCATCATTTGACTTTTCCAATACCACAAATCAGAGTAGCATAGAATGTTTACAGTAAAAATCCACTATTTCGGAAAATCACTGAACATTTTCTGAAGCAGTGCGTTCTTTTATTCAGTATTGCAATAAATCAACCTTCCTGGTATTATTACTGGAGGCTAATATAAGGTAGAATATCATTTAGATATTGTATAAAATTTTATTAGGAATTTATGCAGATTGTTAACGAAATCAATTAAATATCCTGTAAGTACTTTTTAAAAACATGTTTGAATAAAGATTTATTAATGACATTAGAATCAGATGGCAGAATATTATGAGATTAGTAAATCTAATTTAAACGAATTATTTAAGTATATAAATAAGCATTTTTTTTTCAGTTTAAATTGCGAATAATATCCGAAGATCCCATACACCGCCCCCATAAATATGATGTATAATTAGGCTTTGTGTACCACTCAAACTACAATGGAGCATGATGATATCCATTAAAAAAGAGCACGCATATCCTTGGAGATTAATTAAATTATTTTGAGATAAGAAGTCCTTCTGGAGAAAGCAAACCAAATGAAGTGCTAAGAGATAAAATAGTTTACGTCACCAAATCTTCTTACTGTTGGAAAATGAATTTTTAATTAATATCTCAAGAGAGGTAATTAATATTTCTTAAGGTGAAATGACTTTATTAGCATCTAATTTGGAAGAAAGATAATGCAGTACTCGAAGTAGTTATGAGCGGGGAAAAGGCATGTAAAAAGATAGGTATGCTGATAAAGATATAGGTATACTTTCTTAAGAAACATCATTTAGAAATTATATATTTTAGGACGGCTTAATGATGAACCAATTACAAGTTTAAATGTAAAATACGAGCTAATGAAGTTTCCTCATGGACTGGACGAATGTGTAAAATCTAATTAGGGACGTTGAATTTATTTTTGGTTTTACAGGGTTTTTTTTATTCCCAATTAAAATTTTTATTTCCAATAATGAATCTGATTTCAAAATAATAGTTTTAAATATTTTACTTAAGAAATGAAATGCACTTGATGAAGTGAAATTTAGCTAAATGGAAAATTTTCTTAGCCGTTTTGTTGACAATAATCTTGGAATTAAAAATCTTTTTAAATAGTTATTAAAATTATAAATTTATGTTTAAAATTCTTCACAGGAAATTTTTTGTTCAAAAAGTGAAAGTGAATATAAGAATTTTTTTATCACTAAGGAAATATAATTTATTAGGAAACAAAAATTAAATAATTTTCTTTCCAGATTTTATATTGGGTGATAATTTAATTAGTGGGACTAGTTAGTGGATTTCAAAAACCTTACTAAAATACTCACAATAAAATTCAGAAATAATTAAAAAAAAATTATGAAAAAAAGTTGATATTTCTTCATATCTGAAGACATTATTTCTTAATTTTACTTTTTCTTAATTAACTTATCACGTTTAATGAGTTAGTCCTGTGAACTCAGTTAAATAGACGTAAGCAAAAAAAAAAAAGTAAGACTAAAATTAAGTTTTAGCGTCACTGTAACGATATTCATTTTAACTCTAATATTCTTATGAAATCTCATTTTTCAAAACTTTCTGCATTACTAAATAAATTAAATTAAAAAAAATCAGACATACATTTTATCTTTTATTAATGTGGACTATAGTAGTTACTTATTGATTTATATAATATTTTTGTGACATAGCATTTTGAGTTTCTGAACAAATATTTGGAGGAGCAATTTGACTTGAATACACGATTTATTATTTCAGCATTGAAGCATGTGCTTATGTGAAGCAGAATTTAATATTAGAAAACTTATCAGCATAAGACATGTCTTTCTTCTGGTAGAATCCTTTTACATTCTTTTGCTATTACGTAGAACGTTTTCTTCGTACTGAATCATGCACTAAAATGCCATTCTCCTCCCCAAATTCTAACAGAAATTCAATATAAACATTTCTTGTTACAGGCAGACATTCTGTCTAATGTAAATATAAGAATGTACAATATACAGTGCTATTGTATCTAATAATTTCACTAAACTACAGTATTATTCATTTAAATAAATGTTTATGCAATAAATTATAGGCTGCACGCTACGTAGACGCTGATAATTTAAAATATGAATGGAGCACTCATATATGTCATGATGCATTGCATAGACTAAGATATATTAACAAAATGAGTTAAAAGAATTTACATTTTTATTACCTACATTGTAATTTTAAATTGATTTTGATTGATTGAATTGATTTAAATTTTTAATTTAATAATTAAAAACAATTTTTTTAAAACTAAATATGCAAAAGTGTTGCCATTTAAAGTATTAAAGTATTTCTTGTATGATGATCATACATCATCCTACAAGATATACACTGTATTTAAAAGTTTTATAAAAGTATTAAACCAATCCTATGTAATGATTTAATCCATATTAATAATAAATGACTGGATTTTTATACTTGAAATTTCTAAAAATAGGCACTCCATCAATATTTTGTTTCCTTCAGATTTCAGCGAATTTTAAAGTATTACGACAACCATTATAATTTGTGTTTCTTGATAAATGTAAAACGGTTGTGGTGTTCATCTTAATTTGCTTGTAGTACATCCAAATTGTTCCCAAGGCAGAAACTTTGAAAAAAAAATTTAAGAACCAATTTACCTTAACCTGAACAAAGAAGGCTCGTCAGTTTTTTATTTAATATGTGGGTGGGCCAATAAGTTTTAGGCCTGATAAAAAGATCTGTACTCTAATGTAATAATGCCATTTTCATAAAACGATTTGTCTAGCTCCTCAAAATATGTATTTACAACATCAATAACCTCCTTGTTGCTCACAAATATTTCTCAATCAAGCCAGTTTTTGAGATTAGGGAACAGATGGTAGTCGTTAGGTGTTAAATCTGGAGAATACGGCGGACGAGCAAACAATTCGAACTTTAGTCCTTTGATTTTAGTCATTGCTACGGTGGACAAATGTGGAGCATTGTCATAGTGAAATAATATTTTTTCCGCTAGATTTGTTTATATTAGCTTCGTCTTTCAAACTCTAAAGTACGTTTGCATAGCATATACCATTGATGGTTTTATACATATCAAAGTAATAATGAATATAATTAACTTTTGCATCCCATAAATCAGTCTCCATATCCTTGTTAGCAGACAAAGTGGATTTTGCCTTTTTCATGGTTGGTTCATTAGTCACTGTCCATTGTTTTGACTGTTGTTTACTTTCAGGAGTTCCATAGTTAGGAATCGACTCAAAAATTCACTGGGTTTCTGCTTAAAGAGCGCTAAATTCACAGTTAAAATAATTTTCCTATTGATTTTTTCCAAATGTGGCATCAGCTTCGCGCAGAACTTCTGCATGCCCAAAATTTCATGTAAAATATTACCTACACATTCTTTTGATATTTTAACAGTTTCAGCTATCTCAGTCTGTTTTAATCCACGGTCTTCTAGCAAGATTTTATGGATCTTCTTTAGAATTTCGAGAGTGGGCACTTCAACGGAGCGTCTAGACGGAGGTTCGTCTTTAGTGCTCGTACGACTTTTTTAAATTCAGAAACACACCATTTTATTATTAAATATTATGGAGAAGAGTCCTTTAGTGTTGAGTCCATTCTTTGTTCAATCTAAAATGTCATCAACCTTTCAAATGGTAGTATTTTATTTTGTCACCCAATTTTGAACGAATGATGGTATATATGAGATTCGTTGTTTCCTCCTCGAATTCAGTGGATGGATATACATAAATATCGTGCTCCTTCCTGGAAGAGACATTGAAACTTTTGGTGCACCTTTCCTTTTTGGGTTTCCGACTTTTCTTCCCTAATCGGGTAACTCAACAACACGCTATGCAACAACCCACACTAACCTTGAAAGAATGAAATACGATGTAACAATTATGTATATATAGAAAGGAAAAGGATAAACTATAGAAGTATATAAACGAACTAATGATGTATAAATTAAATAACAAGAGGATGGAATTAATTGAATGTTCTATAAGAGTATACATGTTTCCTTCAATTTTAAACAAATTCTTTTTATATCTGAATTCGTTGTTATGCACCTTTCAGCGAAAGAACTGAATAGAATTTGTACTGCAAATTCTTTTGAAACTTAAAAGTAAAATGATCGAGATCATGATAACGAAATAGACAAATAATTTACAGGTCTCGACAGAGTTGTTTTCACAAAATATTTCTAGTTAAGCCTCGTTATTTGATTTTTATGACTCCAGAAGCAGTTCAAAAGAAATAAGTTATTTCCTTAACTCCTACTTTTAACATCATATTGCTGTTTCTATTGGAATTGATTATTTCTCCAGGGGGCTGAAGATGCCTCACAATAAGATTAAAATATTTCATTGACTCTCTTTCCCAATTTATCATTCCAAATTGTATGATGTGCATTTTTAAGAGAAAACTTTTTATGTCTCGGTGATTTAAAGCATGGACTAAATTCCTTCAATTCAAAGGATATAGTTATGGATCTATTTAATTTATTGCATACAAGAACTTTTCGGACAGCTTACAGCAATGCAGTGAATATATTTAAGGAAATTGAAATATGAGGAAATATAGTTTAAGGTCTAGACAATTTTAGCATGTTTATTGCATACTTCTCTTTCTACTAAACTAAAAATAATAAAAATATTTTAATGCGATAAAGACCGGATTATAGAAGTACTGAACTCCAACTTGTTCTTCATATTATTTTAATCATTTTTGAAATGCATTCATAAAAAACTGACGTTTAGTTTATGTCATTTCTTATAACACCTTATAGAATGCATACTAATAAGTAATGCCTTTCGGAAATTGAAATAAAAAAGTTTTAAAATCTTGTTATAGGCACTGCAAGAATTTTTGTAACTGAATTACTTCATGTTTATTTTGAACCTTTCTACAATGTATTTTGTAAGGGCACGATACTTTTAACCCGATAGAATTCATATTGCCTTTAAGCAGAAATAGAGATTTCATTTGATAGAAATATAGTCTATCTAGTCTATCATTAGTTTTTAACTTAAATATCCATTTGAAAAGATTTTAAAATATAAGGATAAATTCTGCGTTATACTTTTTTGTATTATAAGTAATTAATTTTTGAAACTTTGTAATAATTCTATAATTTAAACTGTAATGGGTCGAAGAGGTGTGATGGATAAAGAGTTGGCCTTCCAAACTAAGGAGCTTGGTTTGAGCCTAAAAAAGTCATGCCGGGTCGAAAGCTTCCATATTAATGTTTCTTCTTTGATGAACATCTGTGGGCCTCCCACAAAGAGTCTATCAACGGGTAATGATTGGAGGACGATGCTTTCCAGGAAGAGCTTTAGGGGTAACTGCCCGTATTTATGCGCTGCACCAGGATACTTTCACCAAGAAACCTAACTATCAATTCGAGACGCTTTTACACATATTGTCGCAATCGCCATCGAGCCTCCTCGTTTCTTAAAGTAATAACTACAACAATGCCAAAAGCGGATTCGAACCTCGATCCATCTACACTTTAGCCACACACATTGCCACTGGGCCCCGAAACGGGCTTTTTGTCAGAGATGGGCACAATAAATTCTTAGGCCGGGAACTTCTTTCACTGTATTCGATAAAGTGATAAGAAGAGTGAAAATTCCTGAGAAACAACCCTCGGAGGTGTTCATTCCATATTGCGGTAAGAAATGCAGTTTTAGTATAACACCCCAAGTACTCCCTAGGTAACACTGAATCTGCTACATATATTCGTTATAGTGGCAAATGATTTTTTAAAAATTTTCGGCATTTGACATCAGCAAGTATCGATTATGGTAATCAATATATAAGTGTAAGTTATGCTACATTTCTGTGTGTCTTAATATTAAATGTTCGGGGTGGAAGGGGGAGTAAAAGGGGAGATCAGTCCTCTACTCACCCTAATGGAAACAAAAAGAAAAAAATGAGAGGGGACGAAAAGAAGAAGAGGATCTTTTTCCCGCAGACACGAGGACAGATTGAACTGAAACAAAAGTCCTGTTGTAACTATCTGTCTGAGAAATTAGGCAATATGTCAATTGACGCTGACGTCAGTTACATTTATCCGGTTTAAAGAAATTAATTACAGTTGGTGTTGAGAATAATTGTTAATGAAAGTGCTGTGAGAAACGACCATTTTTTAAAGAATGATAAATGTAAGTAAAGAAAGTGTACAGATTCTATAAAACCTAGAGTGGATTATTTCGAACCAGTGCGAAACAACACTTCAAGACCTGACATATAAGCATAGCTGTAAATGTGTGTTTTCTGCTATTTTTTCTCCTCGCATGACACACATATGGGCCCATTTAGCTAAAAACTTATTACAGCGAAACAATTTGACTATTCATTTTTATTCTTACATCTAGAAAGAGCTGAGTTTCTTGGTTATAATTGAGTATAAAAATTGTAAATGTAAGATTATTAGAAAAAGTCTTTGTAACATATATTTTGTATAAATGTTTTTGGTATAAATGAAGATAAATAATTATCCTTCACATTTCTGGAGTTTATAATTATCATTGTATATCATATGACCACAAAATATTTAATATATAATATGCTTAACGATTTGCATATAATATTACACATTTGACACTTTTTGTTGAGCTAATGTAAAAGATTTAATTTTTTTTAATATACTTTACTATATATATTACTATATTAAAAGTAATAAGTAATATATATTTAAAATAGTAATATATATATTAATATTTTAAATATTGACCCAGTATTTAATTTACATGAAGCTATGAACACAGACTTGAATTATTTTCGTTTATTGCCCAAATTATTTTCAATTATGTTTCGCTGCTCCTAAAATATCAGTAAATTTGATGATGGCTTTAGAATCAATCTTACATAGCTTGTTCTTTGATAATTACATTTGATATTACTAGAAAAATTCATCACGATGCAGCATTAATGATAATGTGATGAGATAAAAGGTTCCATTTATCTCAAGAAATAAATTAATACACATATTTCTCAATCTGATGCACCCTTTAAAGAATTATTCTAATTGCCCTGATTTATTAATTTTTAACTATCCTTTAAGTATAATCTAGAAAATTTATTAAGCTCATTAGGAAGAATTATGTTAAACTCTCATCTATAAAGCATTAATTCAATAGTACTACAATGTCCAACAAACTCTTGACACATATATGAGACATATAAACATTATATTATTGATACATATAGTTAATATTCTGTACCGGATTGGACTGGAAGAATTTAATACCTGATGAATGTGAAAAGGAGAATTATTATAGTAATTTTATAAGATAAAATAACTTCAGCTTATTTTTCTAGATTTTCATGTCTGTTCTTTTCTTCCAAAATAACTCATTATTAAAAAAAAACTTGTGTCTTTTAGATTGGTTTTGCATAAATATAATTCGAGGACAATCTCATATTCAATGAGTGGAACAACATTTGCCTTTACTTTTAAGATTATTTCAAAGCACTAAAATACCAAAAGCGCATAATGGATTCAGATAAGCATTTTATGCAAACATTTTTTATTTCTGAAACTACTAAAAGAGATGATTTAAATTGAAAACGGGGGAGGTGAGGAGCTGATAGTCGGCAGTCAAATGCAAAGTTACTTAAATCACTCATCGGAGCGAAGTACATTTTCCTCATTTTCGAAATTTTCTTTATTATCGACTTCAGCATCTTTTATTTTGATTTAGCAAAATAAAGAACGCATCATATTTTCATGCGTATAATTTAGCAGCTTTTTTTATTTTAACATCACTTGGCTG
This sequence comes from Caerostris darwini, assembly GCA_021605075.1. Taxonomy (NCBI): domain Eukaryota; kingdom Metazoa; phylum Arthropoda; class Arachnida; order Araneae; family Araneidae; genus Caerostris; species Caerostris darwini. Next base: position 979,505 of record BPLQ01006518.1, read on the forward strand.
TTTGCATTGAAATGGGCCAGCGGTTAACATAAAACTTAAAGTGGAAATAAAAGAAGTAAGGGAAATGAAATGAAATAAAATAAATGACAATCAAAAAAGAAATGACAGAAATATTGCGATGCGCCTTAGTATTACCAGAAGAGAGAAAAGTTAAAATTCCATGCATATCTTTATTTGTTCTTCTTCCTTTAAGTTCTCCTGGATTGGCAAGAAATAAATGAAAAGAACTCAATTTGCATCCAATTCATTTCATCAAACTAAATTTTCATTCTCTTTTGCATGAATTCGGAAATTTATAAGTGAAAAATAACAAAAGATAGCACTTTTCGCTTTACTGCTTAAGGGGCTATGACATAAGAGTTAGTATAAAACAGAAATGCAAAGATGTGGGAGTAAATGTCGTAGAATTGATAATGCACAAATTATTTTCCGTTTCCAAGGCTCATTGTATTTCAGTTCGAAACTTTAAAAGACTTTCCAGAGGAATTTTTATTTTCCTTAATTGGTAATGGAAGGAAATCGTAATTAAATGGGAAGAAATGTTTATGTCTTAAAATATGAATTTCAACTTCGCTTTTTTTTAAATAATTGGTCGTAAGGGAACTCAGTTCAATTTCTGTTTGTACCATTGAAGTTTTTATTTCTTATCATTTTTCAGATATCAGAGCGATATGTGTTTCTAAAATTGCCACTGAATTTTTTTTTAAATTTTCATTTCATGTTTTCAAAATGATTATTATTAAATAATAAAAAAACATTTCTTTTGAAAATATCTCCCTGTAATAAAGGAAATATTTTTTGAATAAATGTATTAATATGATACTATGATGCTTAAATTTGATTATTAGAAAATTAATGATGGGAAGTGGAATGAAAGATACAATTATTTTGAAATGGATGATATTTATAAAGAAACAGCATAAAAAATTTGATAAGCAGATATGCTTTTTAAATCACAGTTTCATTATATGTCATTATTATATTAACATTTTTAATGAATATTTATTAGCCATTTTCAAACAGATTAGTTCAATACCAAAGAATAATTTTAAGTTACTTAAAAGATAAAACATGACATGATAATGACATTTTGCATCAAAAGCTTTTCTGCAATTATTTTTATTTATATTACTAAGTAACCGGCCACATTCCCATCCCAATTTTCGTGAAAAAAAATGAAATTTTTTATTGCTTTCTTTAAAACATCAGACTTTTGGCTTTCAAATACAGTTTTGAGTTTCTTTTTAGGATCATTAGAAGTCGAGATACTGCTGTTGAACCACAATCTATTAGAATACTGAATGCATTCATTCAAAACTTTCAATTGAATTTATGAAAAACTGCAATTTTTGCTACTCTACAATACATTAGCAGTCCTAACTCATAATATACTAATTTTCAGAGGTTACTGAAATTTTAAGTGTATATTTTTCATGATATAGTGGACCAAAAAGTTGTAAATATATTCATTTAGAGATGAATATATTTAATTCATACTTATATTCCTTTTTTTTGTATTTGCACTAAATTTCTCAATCGGCTGTAAGTCAGCTATACTTTAGAACATTAGAATTCTTTTGATTCAATGTATGCGTAATGAATATATACAAGTAATACAAGTAAATTTTATATGTTTTATATATTCTATTATATATTATATATGTTATTCTGTCTTATATTTATGTTTTATATACTTGGAAGTGTTTCCATAAAGTCAAAAAAATACTTATTTTTGGTAATTTTTTCCAAATTTTAGCAAAATATATACACGTATATATTTTAATTTTCACATTTTCAATGTTTTAAGATCCGAGTTTACAATAACTTCAAAAAGAATTTCCATAAGACACTATTAAAAAAATTTGGTACTGATTGTGGTTGGCTACATTTTTTTCTGTCGTTTGGAACATTATTGTTTAATAGCAAAACAGAATCATATATAATAATAATAAATATTTTAAAATAAACACAAGATTAATTTTCAACTCATTTCAATATTTAGAAAACTACATGCTTTACTGCGAAGAAACAGCCTGTTTACATGCTAAAAAAACAGCCTGTTGAATTTATTAATTTTAATTTTAAAAAAACATGCAGTGCTTTTATAAACCAAGTTAAATATTTCTCTCAATAATCATTTATTTATGAGTTCTAAGTTCTTCATTATAACATCCAATCCGATGCATTTTTGTTAACATTTCAATTCCATTACATCTAAGAATTTTTTTTTTTTTTTTGTAAAGGACATTTATTTAATATTCTACAAAATCTTCGGTATTCAACGGAACAAGTGATCAGTTACGAATGTCAAAACCAATTAAAGAACATTGGTTTTTTAAAATATTTTAAGCCATGTGATCTTCAAAAGATTCTTGAGCGGTTTCGGTTTTTTTCCCCAAGGTAAATCGTGACCCTTTTGATTAAATTATTCTGTTTCATTTCTTGGAGTTTAATTTTTGTGTTCAAGTTTTGCTTACGTCACCATAGCGTAGGCGTTAATTGAGTAAATCTCAATCTCTTTTGAGTATTCTCAAAAAATATTTTTATATAGCTGTATGCGATAGGTATTTTCTTATATTTTCATTTCATAGAATCCTTGTACATCAAGGAACATTTACATTAAAAAATTATTTTCTTTATTAATATATCTTTCTTCTACTTAGTTCATGAGGAATGCATAGCAATGCATTTTTATATCTCACTGTATGAAATAAAATTATATCCTACCAATTGTTCATGAGAACTTGATCATCACTTTGTGATGTATAAATTTATCATTTATAGTTCCAGCACATGGGCTTTTAATTCTAAACTATCATCATTCTTGTGGATCTTTTTAAAAGAATGTTCTCATCTTGGTCAACTTTAGATCCATTATTTTTTGAGAAATGAAATAGTGAATTGTAAGTTAACAGAATTATACTGTCTACCAAAATGAAGCTGCAATTTCATCGACATTTCCTAGAGATGATGAAATTTTAGAAACTAAAAATTGTTGCTTCAGTTAATCCACATCAAAGCATAAAAAACTTAGATTTTGAAAGTATCTGTATGAAAAATTAAAAACAATCTGTTATTTATTTTGAGTGATAAATTTATATAGTATAAATAATATATAGTATGAATAATTTCAGTTTTAGATATAATAGATAATATAAAGAATTTCAGATTTAGTTGATAATAGATAATGCAAAGAATTTCACTTTTAGTTCATAAGAGATAATACAAATATATTTAGTTTCAGTTGATAATAGATAATATAAAGAGTTTCAATTTCACAAGGGAAGCCTATCTTTTCTTAAAAAACAATTTCTGTTTTATTTTTCTCCGCAATATTGACATCGACTTTCCAGTTTACATTATAATGAGGTTCAATCAACTAACAACTCATTCATATTCGAGAAAGTTTTCTTTTATAACTGATTTATTCAAATTTAAACATGCTTACATGAATACATTAGAATAATGTGAAGAATAGCTTTATTTATCGCCTTATAATTTTATATTATCAACAAGTTTATCCCAATTTTTCATCAAACTATAAAAATTTAATTCAGCTGTGTAATTCAGTGAATAATTCACATATACCTAACATACAAAAAGCATTAACTTCAATTAATTTGACTTGAAAATAAAGTTACAAATTTCGCAGTTTTATTATTAAAATATTATGTTCTAGTTTAAAGATAAAAATCTTTTAAAGAAATTATGCCAGATCACAATCTAGATTTATAAAGAGTAAATTTTGTACTTGAACTTTGGAGAAGAGGAGTATAAAAGCTTCTGTGGCGTATTCTCTCCAACTTTTCTGAATAAAGTCTTCGAAGTGGAAATTCTTCATTTAGGTCTGTTATCAAATCTCAAAACTCATGGGAACATGTGCAGCAAGTCTCTTTAAAGTTTTCAAAAGTCTTCTGTCGTGGCATATAACTGCGGTTTATAGATATTCGTCTTTGCATTGGATAATAACTTAATGAATTCTCTAGAAATTTGTTTGTGCTATGAGGTTAATGCTATTTACTTTAATCATTTATAACGTAGCTTCTGCATATTTTGATTTCATGTCGGAAAATATAATAAGATTTTCTTAGAAAACATTGAAAAGTCTTTGCAGTTAATCCTTTTTATCATTAATGTATTCTTAGGTTTCTATTTCTGGGACCACATTATAATGAGAATAGCTGGGAGAAAAGATGCCATATTAATAAATTGAAATTTAATGTTATTTTCATTTCAACGAACTTGGGACTTGTTCCGTCATTTTCAAATTGATGGAATAGACAAGATCCTGTTAAAGACTATCAGTCTGCCTTTGATAATTAAGAAAACTTGCTCTGTCCTTAAATAATTCCTTTTCCTATAAATCAAGCTAACGGAATATTACATGTATTACTCACATTTTCTTTAAATTGCAAATCAATAGCAATGTCGAACTAAATAACTTGAATGAATTATTTTAAAATTATTCCGAATAGAAATGTGTTGCTAATATGATTTCGCTTTTGGAAAATTCAGCTTATTCGAATATTTCGAATTTATAATAAAATAAATAATAATTTATAATAAACATTCTTACAAAATTGATTTTCGTACAATTTTAAAGTTATTTTGCTGAAATATACTGTAGTCAAATGCTATACACGAGTTAGAAAATAGTAAAATTTGATACAAAATCAGATGAATCTATGTTTAATTTTTATTTAAAATATTGTAGTGAAAATGCTTAACAGTAACCTAACTGGTATTAAAGATCACGTTAAGTAATAAGTTAAACCATTTTTTACAACTTTTCTGTTTGGAAATTGACAATTTATATGTGTACGTATGCGTTTATCACGAACAATATATAAAAACTGAACTAGAATTTATTATTATAATTGTTGCGTTGTGAATTTATAAGTGCATTTAACATAAATGATAAAATATTCTAAAATGAATAAACTATTATATTTGAATCAAAATAGCTGTCGTAATTTCACTAATTTTATGTAAAAAGAGAATCATTAAGATTATTAATTAATTTTGGATTCCTTATCCTCTTTTATAATACTAAAAATGTTTTCGTATTTAATGGGTAATTTTAAAAGGCATTATTTTCAATTAAGTAAGTAATTTTTTTTTAAAACAAAATGATAAAAATAAAAAAATTAAAGTATTTTAAAATTCTTAAATAATTTAAGCATTTATAAAAATTTAAATCCTTGATAAAAGAAATTTAACTCTAAAAAAAAGGGAAAATTCTTTTATGCAATTCAATAAGAAGGCTTGAAAATATTTCTTGAATTTTCCTTTCTTTTCAGAAAATATTCCTCTTATTTAAACTAAAAATAAACCTCAGTGTAACATTGATTCAATTGTATTTCAATGAATATATTTAAATAAAAATATTTCACATCTACATTCAAAGTTACCATTTCAAATCTATATTCACAACTGAAAAACACTGCTTCTTTAAATTAAGTAATCAAAATATGCAAAATAGAATATTTATCAATCTAATACTATAATATTTTATAATAAGTACGCATTAACAAGTAATATAAAAACAAATTTTTTAAAGTCAATTCCTTCTTTTTTTTCGCTATATTGCAGAAAGTCCTTTATAAATAATTTTCATTCATTTTTTAAGTTTATCTGGCGCCATCTATTGGTAGATATATGCAACTTAAATCTAAAAAAAAACTAAAATTAATTAATTAAATTTAATTACTGAATTAATATTTGAAAAAACTGCATTAACATCAAGTGTCATCCACTACAAGTTAAAAAAAATGTATTTGAACTTGAGTGGATGAATAAGAAGTATTTTATTAAAGATTGAAAATTTGAGCAAGATATATATAGGGGGAGTGTGAGCTAATAGAAGGAATTGAAAAAAATTAGAAAGCTTATTCAGTTTTCTAATTACATTAATTTTTTTAATAAGAAGATAAAATAATTTTCTAATCATGTTTCTTTGAATTAAAAAAGATTTGAAGTAATTTACATTATATTTGAGAACTATAATAAGCCTTTTGAAAATTTAGGGATAATCCCTTAAAATAGTTGGAAATAAAAACTTTGCCATTTATATTAAACACAAAATGTACCTCCATCTGACATTCAAATTTTCAATGAATATATTACCGCTTTATTTCTCGCATCAGAAAGTAAAGGGAATGAGAAATTGTAAAACAAAAAAATTTTGCCATCAACAATTCTTAGTTTTTTTTTATCTCTAAAATCTTTCACTCATTCGCATGATTCTTTCTGTATCCATAAACTTTTTCGAAGGAAATTAAATTTATTACACCATTTTCGGAAGATGTTTTAGCAGTTTATTAAATTGAACTGATCAGCTGCCTTGGGCTAGCCCTCATGTATTTATGGATTGAGAGCATTTGTGAGAAAATAACTTAAATCCACTGAGAATTTAGTGAAAAATAATAAAAAAACATCATAAATCAATGAAATAATATCACAAATTTGATTAAATTTTATTAATTGTTGAAAGACGTATGCATGTTTTAAAAATGAATGCAGAAGAATATAATCATTATTCACCGATCATTCAAATAATTTTTATTTGGAATTCCGTTTAGTATTCAAAATTTCATTTAGCTGTACTAATAATACTTAGCTCGTTAGAGAAAAAAAGGTTTCATTTCATTCTCATTAACACGATTTATAATTTGCAAAGGAATTAATTACATTTTCTGAACTCTTTTAAAATGGATATTTGTGGCTCATAGTTGTCCCCATGTACCACGAAAAATTGAAAAGAACATATAGGGTTCTAGAAATGGTGTCCGCGGCGTTCTGTAAATCTATCACTTAATTAAAATTTGTTTGCGATTGTTGTCATGTTTCGTTATTTTTTTTCCTTGGTGAAGTTTTCAATTCAAAATTGTGCTGGTTAATGATGGCGTTTATATTTTAGATATTCTATTTTCTTAAATAAATTTAAAATTAAATATTTTCTTAATTAAAAAATTTTTATTTCATTTCCAGAGATCGGGGAATTAGTAAGAAAATTTGAGAGGGACAGGACATTCAAAAAATCTTACAAATGTATGAATATGCCCACACATTCCAATATACCAATATACGCGGAATATTCCAATATTCCAATACACCAATGGACGATTTTCAAGATTCATACCAGGTTCTCTCGATTCAGATATCTGACGCATTAATTACTAGTCCATTTTAGGTTCATTTAATATGCATGTATATTTATAGAATTTTCCTGCTTAAATAGTAGTAGACAGTTGAGCTAATAAATATGAAAATAATTTTAGAGACCGATAGGCTTCAAAGAAAAGAAATGAATTATTTTTTCTCATTTGATTCGCATTTTATAATTATTCCTAAGAAAATTAATTCTCTGTATTCATATCTTAATACACATTTATTTTATTAATAAAAGTATTTTGAATATATTTGAAATTTATTATAAATAAGTGATAATAACAAAAAAATGTATTTCATGAATAAATTGAAATAATAAGCGTCTAATGTTCCGAATTATATTTTTTAACGTAGAATAAAAACGTTTTGTTTTCTTCAAATTGTATAAGTTATTGAAAACTACGAAGCTATTCGGTTAGGCCAGGATTTCACCGAGATTCTAATCGTAGGAAAATTCGATTTAAAGGATTTCTGAGCATCATTGAAATTATTCAACTCAATAATTAAAAAATTAGAGAAATGATATTCATGAAATCAGCATCAACCTTAAATAGCACAGGTTGAAATGCTCTTTACAATTATGTAAGAAAGGATCCTTCGTTGATAGCTCTTTGTATTTTATTACAATATTGTGGAGCTACCAGTTTTCTCATTTCCAGTCTTCTTCAATTTGCTTGACTCTGAACGTGACTTCCATATTTGTAAATTTTAAAAATCAATTTTAAAAAAAGAAGTGATCTGAGAAAGAATTATTGTTACTTGACCGTATATAACTATTGTTGATAACCTGAGAACTGATGTGACCTGAAAAAAACTGTTTACCTGACTGTATGTAACTGTTGTTACCAACCTGAGAATTGTTATGACTTGAAAAAGAACTGTTGTTACTTGATTGTATGTAACTGTTGGTACCAACCTGTGAGGTGATCTGAGAAGAACTGAGAAATTGCCGGACATATTTATAAAATTTGAAGAACACTTAGAATTCTAAAAGAAGATTACTTTCGTAGTGAGTGTTAACAAAGACCATTGGACAACTTTTACCAACGAAGTCTATAGTGAGAGCTACATTAATTCAGGAAGTGGAGATTTCGGACAGTATCCCATGATTTGAAGAATAGTGAAAGAGAAAAACAAATGAGGCACGTTTGAAAAACATGTTTTTGTACATTCTGTGAGACAAATTAAGAGAAAGAGGTTAGAAGAGAAGAGAGATTAAAAGAGAAAGAGAAAAAAATTATATTAAACGTTTCATTTGGTCTGTCAAGATAACAAAAAATATTAAAAATATTTCTAATTGTTACCTTTCGGACTCATTATTTCATTTGAACTTTTAATATATTGAGATACTTTTTTTATAGTTTTATCTTACTAATTATTCAATGCAAGTAATAAAATAGCTTATATACTGCGAGAAAAAATATTAGTTATTGTTATTATTGCATATTATTTTAATGGAGAACGACATAATCTCTCTCTCTCATATTATGGGAACTCAACTATATACGCAAAATAATTGCATATCTTAAAGATAAAATTTTTTTGATAGTTTTACATTTAGATAATAATAATAAGATTAACTTAAATCTGATGATTTTTGAGAATAATAAAAAAAAGAGCTTTTAATATTCCTTTAAGTATTCTTATTTGTTAGATCATCCAAATAATATTTACAAGAGACTTTTTCTAAGATCTAATATTTCTTGAAAACACATATTTTTCTTTTTGTAGATAAATATCAAACATTTTGATTTTTAACTTAAAGTTATTTGAGTATTTTTTTTTCAAACTTCGCACTTTTTTTTGACAAAGAAAATGGCCTAAAGATACCTTTTTTTCAAATTTAAATTAAAATTTCATATTCAAGGTTATTTATTAAAATTCAGGAGAATCAATTATAATGTTTTCTACAGAGATAATATGTAAGTATATCCAATAATCTCCCAAATTGGTGTATTTGTAATATTCTTTCCTAATCCATTAACTAAAGTCTATCATCCTTAGACAATAATGATAATTATTTCGCAATCACATAAAAAGTAAACATTTCATTTTTACCATTTAATATCTAATACGAGTAAATATTGCAAAGAACTATAAAGATATCTGGATTTTTAAATACTTTCACAATGTATATATAACACTTAGATGATGAATCATACTCGTAGTTATTCCAAGTAATTTAACAAAATAAACTTCAGAAATACCAAAATTAAAACGTTTTATTTATCTATCCATAACATTCGAATGCCGAGAGATTTTTAATAATTATTAAGAATTCTCACAATGATTCTAAGAATTATTTTTACAAATACGTATACCAAAATACAATTGTAAAATCATAAAAATGTAACAAGTTGTAATGAGAGTAATTAATTAATATATACTATTAATATATATGTATCTCCAAAAAATGCAATATGAACATTTGGACATTAAAGTATATCTAAGTGATCAATAATATCTTTACTCTTCCCTTTTGATGAATGGGACTGCAGGAGGTATGTATGAGATTTGAGAATGTAAGGCATAACAATGATACTCAATTCCTTAGTATTTGAGACAGAGTTTCTACATGAAAGATTCAACCACTTTAACATATTATTTAAATATGAAAAGTTTATAATATGGCTCCAATAAAATCCTTTATAAGTAGGAATATTGGGATGTATTTAATACATAAATGAGACTCTATGGTCATTTTCCATAAACAATCTTGACTAATTAACTATTCCTTTTTTAGAAAAAAAAAAAAATTTAAAAAATTAGTTTTACTCTTTACTGTCTCATATTTTATATTGGTGTTTTATAACAGAAAATAATTAATAGCTCTGCTTTCAAGATTATATAAGCATAGGCACTGCTATTAAATAGACTTATAGCCACATAAATATGATTAAAGAGTAGTTTGGAGGATTTGAGAAGTTTTAATCACAGCAAAGTTACAAATAAATCTTGATTCCTAATTTGAAAGTTATAAATAAATCTCTTATTATGTTAGAAAGTTTTCTATAAATCTCTAATCTATCTTTATTTTAGTTTAACATAGCATAAACAGATTCACTGTTATGAAACAGATTTATATAGCCACATAAATACGATTAAAGAATAGTTTGCAGTGTTTGAAAAGTTTTGGTTCTAGCAAAGTCATAAATAAATCTTTATTCCAGAAATTGGTTGTACTGATTTACATTTCTGAGTGGTTAATTTTATCCCTCCACCAATTATGTTTAAATCTTAAATTCACAGAATTCGTTTATTTCGGAAACATAGAGAATGCTGATAATTTAAAAAAAAAAATTCGCATTGAATTATATTAACATCTAGTAACTCATGTTTCAGATGAATGGTAAATATACGTAACATTTGGTATAGAATATAATTTACTTGTTTTTCTAAGAAATTAAATTTTCTTTTAAGATACAACAATGGTTCTAGAATAATTGAACATCAGTTATTTGAATTATTATTGTAAAAAAACCATATTTTTTAGAAGTATAAGTTTCAATATTAAAAAATTTAAATTCAGAAGCACTTTTCTCAACGAAATTCAAGATATGCAAGATATTTTTATAAGCATCAGTTATTTGTGTTATATTTATAATCTCAATAAACAGAAGTAACATTGTTGCTTTCTATAACTAATTTTAAACTAAACTGATGTTATAAACTACACATGTCCATGCATGTTTATTTATCACAAGTTAATTAATTTAGTTCCGTCAATTTAAGCAGTCGGGATTCTTTCTGACCTTTTCGTTTAAAAAGGCTGAATGCTAGGATCGTATATTTTTCGAATATGACAGGATCCTAATTCTAAAACTCGATCCATTCCGAATGGTCTCATTGAAAATGATCCTATTCGGAAATTCATTGAAATTCACGATGGTGTTCAGCATTTCTTCTTAAAATGCTACTGTAAAATCTTTAAACCAGCAGGAATTCCGAGTAGGACAGAAAATCGAACCATCAAAAAGATCTTTTGACATTTGTGGTAGATAATAAAACAACTCTATCAGTTGCCAGCTCATAAAAAAGCTAGCCCAGTTCCTATACCACTCACAAAGCAGTTCGTTCCCCGGCAACGCATATGTTTCCTCTCTTATGCCAAGAATGCCCCGAGCATTAGAGTTGCCACGGCTAACATTTGAAGTCGGGTTTTTGAAAATGTGACATTCTCGACTCCAAGCTGAAAGGAGAAAAATGTTGAATGGTAATATCTAAAATGGGTGCTGTAGATATGTCCATATAAACGAAATTCCCCTCCCCACTCTATAGTGATACGTGTTTGCCTAAGTCTCTATAGGCAATTTTCAGTGTATCAAAATAACTCGAATATTCTGTTTAGATTTCGTAGAACACATAAAAGGGACTGCTTTTTTCAGTTTTCCATGGAATGATGGCTTGGGTTCGGATTTACTCCTTATTTTCATTCAAATGGTTATTTTCGTGCTGCTTTTTTAATGGAAATGTATCTTAAAATGAATACAGTGTTGAGAAACACTATTTAAGCTCTTCAAACAATTATTGAATAATGTTTTATATTCTGATTCAAAGAAAATAATATAAATGCATTACTTATCTGGAGTTTTAAATGTGGATAACCTACATTTTAATTCTTTGAATACATTTGTTGTAATATAAATTGGAATAAATTTTTAATCACGTATTATGGAATGCTTGAACATAGTTCCTCTACTTTTTTAAAATGAAAAAATTGTTCATAATAAGTTAAGAGTGAAGCTTGCAACAGTTTGCTTTCAACAAATATTTTTTTTTGTATCAAGAGTGCTTTACTTGTTGCAATTCGTAAATGAAACAGCATATTTGTAATAGATTCATCGTTATTCAGAGTTAACAGTAAAAATTCCTATGTACTACATTTAAAACATTACAAAAGATAGAGAATTGTTGCCCTGAAAGTTAAATAGTTGACATTTTTATTACTTGTGAAGAAAACTAGGATAACACCACCAGAAAATTTAGGGATAACGAAGTCTTTTGCAACGAAGCAAAATAGAAACCTGAAATCTGTTCAAACCGTGTAGTGCAGTTATAAAATACTTCCGCGTGTATGGCATAATACTTTTGTGAGCGTGTATAGCATAATGTTCGCAACAAAAAAAATCCCCAACAATGTGTGCACCAAATCCAGAAATAATTAATGAGTTACAATAGATATTAATTGTCGTGTCTATATGTATTTATAAACATTTTTTTTACGTATTAAGGTAAAATTGTTAGTAATCCTTGTATATTTCATGTGATGTGGTTGTATATTTTATGCATGTCTGTTTGAATGGTATATAAATGAAGGTCTCTAGTTCTTACCAGATGCTTCAAAGAAGATCAAAGAAGGGCTTGTAAACGGACTCAAAATTACCTATTCAAAATATAACTCAAAATCAGTAATAATCTTTACCATGTATATACTAACAAGATCGAAATCCTTCAGTGACTTTTGAGAATTGGGGAAGGAAAACATGCATATGAAATAAATCAAATACAAATCTCATGATTTTAAATAAAAATATTTTTTATTATTTACAATATAGGCAGATAAGTACTTCATAGGAACTGCACTTCGGTTCAGAGCAGTATGCAATTAACGATAACATTTGCATAAAACAAATGGAATAGTTAGAACTGTCCGCATACAACTTCAAAATAATCACCAATACGAAGTTAATACAGTACGTAAAAGTCAGTATTGTTATCTCAAATATCAAATGTTAACATGCATCTACAATTAATAATATCACGAAAAGTTAACACATGCAAAAGATAGATTTGTCTCTATATGATTACAATTAACATTATCATAAAACAATTCGATTATATATAATACTGTAATAAAATCAATTTTAATCCCTCAGAAGAATGAAGCTCCTAAGTAGTTATCTAGCTCGAACCCCTTCCAGTGAATATGCCACAACTGCTGTCTTATAGGGACTTTCAAAAAAGGGTTCATTTAAAGCAATATACTGATGATCAGGATGTCATCAAGCGGCAAGGGAAACTGGGCACCAAGAGGATTGAAAGTTTAACACCTTCGTAGAAGGTTGAGGCGTCAGGGACTAACCGCAACGGGGATTCTTCTTTGAATGTCTGCATCACCATTGCTGGCAGGAAGCCTCTTGTGTCGGTCTTGACTCTCACAAGAAGTCGTTGTGTAGGGATTCGCATCTGGGTTCCTTTCTTCTTTCGGAAACGCCAACGGTCCATCACGGGGACAAATCTTTACTTCCTCACACAAGTCGTTGTTCTTACTCCATCGTGGGGATGGTCTCTATTGATATCGCTCTCTCTCTCTCTCTCTCTCTCACTGATCCTGGTCCTCTTTTCTCTATCTCTCCTTTCTTATTCGATGTCTTCAACGCCTTTTATTTCTTCCAAGATCTCATGCCCTTTTTTCATTATTGGCCGGATTTTTCTCTTAAAATCCACCAAAGGGCATATAAATTTTTTGAAAGATAATATCCTATAAGATTGAAAAAAGCGGCTAGTCCTTTTAGATTTCATGGGTCAATTTCTCCCTCACAGGCGGCATCTACCAAAACATACGTATACACTTGGCTTATCATGTCACCACAGCCAAAACGATCAATTTCCTTCCGAAAACCCGCCGTCTCAATAAATAAGCGGCCACAGATATTTTCACGTGTCATAGCCGTCTTAATAAACTTCAACTGCTCCAGAAATGCTATAAGCAGACTTTACCGCCTGCGCTTTGAAGTTTCGAAAGATCTCGCCAATTAAAGCAATGCACAAAGATGTATGCATTTGCAGCTGTGGGAATGGACCTGTTTACCTCGGAACTGGCCATTCTTTAATCAGAACCGTCTCGTATCCGGTAAGGACTAGAGACTTCATATATACATAAAATTCAAACACACATACATATATACAACCACAGCATATGAAATATACAAGGATTACCAACAATTTTACCTTAATACACAAAAAAGTATTTATAAATAAATATTAACAAAGACATAATGTAATATAATTAGAAACAAATAATTATAAAATAAAGGATATAACAAATAATTATAAAATAAATTATAAAATAAAGGATAAATAAATTATAACATTTTAATATAGAAAAGGTTACAACTTTAAAATCTTCTTACTTAATAAAAATCAGTTTTTCAGTTCAGGCGTGAATTTGAATAATTAAGCAACAAGGTCACTGAGTTTTTATGAATGTTGGCATATTTTACGTTTAAAAAAAATTCTTAGTAAAATTCTCTACTATTAGTCTAGTTTTCTTCATAAAATTTTTTCTTTTATATTTGAATATTAAAAAGTTCCTGAAATTTTTCAAAAAGAGTGTTGTTCTACGTATGGTTTAAATTAGGTGTCAATGAATTCTGAAACTTTCTCTCCAAGCAAGATGACGTTCAATGACATTAAAATTCCGACCGATCTTAATCATGTTGATGCCGCCTAACAATCAGAATATTTCCATACATGGAATTTGATTTATTAAATTAGAAATAAATTTTTTATTATAATTCAGCTATTGAATTTTTTTGGTTTTTTTTGTTTTTGTTTTTAATTGTAAACTCTGATGTCTGTATGAAAAACTTATCTGAAGAATCTTTAATAATATTACTGATGTTCTATTTGGTATTAAAATAAAACTTCTTGGTGAAGAAGCTTTCTTAATGTTCAACTTACCACCTGGAAGTATAACCATTAACTATAGATACAATTATTAAATCAACTAGGTTAAAATATTAAATATATTTTATAAGCTTTATATTAAGCTGATGACAAACATTGTAATGGATTGCAGTATAGACCAGTTTTCAACACCTTGCTATTGTTCTGGTTACTTGACATTTAGTGTAAGTCGG
Organism: Caerostris darwini; assembly: GCA_021605075.1. Lineage (NCBI taxonomy): Eukaryota > Metazoa > Arthropoda > Arachnida > Araneae > Araneidae > Caerostris > Caerostris darwini. Next base: position 994,537 of record BPLQ01006518.1, read on the forward strand.
AAGAATCAGTTAATAAAAATTAAAATAATTAAATGCATTTATACTTTTTCATCACCTACAACATACCTCCTTGCAAAGCTCATTAATTATTATATTTGTGCTCAAACAGAACTTAAATTATTTAATTGATTTTTGATAAAATCCACCGAGTGACAAAACTCGGTGAATTTATTAAATTTATTTTTATTAATATTCAATAATTATCCATAAATCATATTAGCTCAAAATGGTCAGTCTATCGTATACTTGTACATGTAGTTTGAAACCCATACATTTTCTCAATATGAAGCTAAATTTAGATTTACATAAATTTCACAAAGCCTAAAATCATCTTTATATTTTAAGAAATTGAAAAATTAGTTATCTTTCAAGATTAATTATGGTATTAGACTTTAAATAATAATGCAGTACCTTTAAAGGAGTAAAAGTTATCAATTGTAAAATACAGTTATTAAAAATTCACAATACATTCGAAACCTCTTCCATTGATGTATCTTTTATTAAAAATTTAATTTAAAAAGTCAAGAATTAACTGAATTTAAATCATCAATTTAATTTGGATCAGAAGTTGCTATAAGGAAACATTTAACCAACCAACACCTTTAAAACGAATCCTTCCACTGGATTTCTGACATAGCATTTTCTCGTGAAGTCTCTAACCTTAAGGTCGGCAAAGAGTGACAGAAATATTTCACCTTAACACAGCAGCATAAGTGAAACGTCCCAGATCAACAATTGAACTTTTCCGATATCAGTCGCCAAGTTTCACGGAAGGAACAGAGGAAGCGTAAAGTTTTGACGGATCTATCTCACACCCAGCGTTGTAGGGGTGAAATAGAGAAAGAGAGTGGCTTTATGATGTACAACACCCTTATCGGTCATGCAGTATGAGTTTGTGACATTGATTTTCTGCAGCCTTTACAAATATATCGTCCCGTGGAAATATTTTTCGATTATGGTGAAGAATTTTTTTTTCAACTGGGGACAGTTTTTCTTTTTCTTTTTTTTTTATTTATTATTATTTTTAAAATTCCCTTCGTCCTCTCTGTCTACCCTTTCTTTTATTCCTGAAGATATCGATCTTTTCCAGAGGATGTTTTTGTGGGTTTTATGATGTTGGAGGGAAATAGTCGCCGTGAGAGTTGATCCCCTTATCTTAGATCCTCAGGCGATTATTCGAGAAGTTTAGACACAGTGAAGAGCAAAATGATGTTCAGTTACGGATGTGAAAGACATTACAGTAACAAAAATATCAGATTTACTTGGACTTTTTTCCGTCCCAACGCTTCCTTTCCACATTTTGTTCACTTTGGGAGATAAAGGGACTTCAGATAAAATACGCATCTGCTTATAGAATTCTTTTCTTTGTCGCTCATCTGTGAAAACAAACCACAAAGAGTTGGAGGAATGTATTGTTTTGGTTTACGGATCATCAACTTCAGACTGCATATAATCTGAAATTTGTAAAACCTAACAGTATTTTAATATGTACAAATTCTCCAATCTTTACCAAGAAAGTGTTTTAGCATTAATTTTAAAAAAATTCTTTCTGTATTTATTTTAAAATTCATTTTTTCTTATTAAATATTCATCCAATTATTCAATTTGTTTTCAGTCATTTAAATATGAAAATTGCTAAATTTAAAATTTTTCAATTTATAGAGAAATCCTTAATTATTATAGAGAAATAATTACATTGGCCAATTTTTTTTATATCATTAGAAATTATTGATCAGAAATTGAAGATTTCTGGTGGTTGAATTATAAGGGGTTCAGTTATATAAGTTGTGTGGAGGATATTTAAACATTGCTCTAGTAGATAGTTAAAAAGTGTTTCTTTGGTGTTCCTTTAATATATTTGGAAAGAAATAATAATTTCAATTCTAAGTGGTATTCCAAATTGGAGAAATTTGAAGAAAGAAGTGATTCATGTAAGTGTTCGGTCAATACTGGAGTGTGCATAAACTGACCAGAGCGAGAATGCTCACAGGCAATATATACAAGTTGTCGAAAGATATATACATCTGCGATGCACGATTTTCGACAAATCTGCAATAGAAAAAGAATGAAAAGCATGTAAACATATTTATTTCTGGATGTGACGTCATACTCTGTCGTCCGCATTTTTCTCGAAAACTGTAAGGTATGATTTTTTAATTAATTTTTATATATATTTAAAGCGAAGCGTCTGCGCAATTTGAATTTGCTGTTTTGACCCTGTAGAAATAATAACTGAAGGAAAGATAACCGAACATGTTCAAGGCAATCTTGATTACTAAAATTGTATATAGCTATTAATTTTAGAAAACGGTTGTGTTTCTCGGAAGATAACTAGAAAAAAAATCACACATGTCCAGTTGTGTTCCAAAAAATTGCTAGTTCATACTTTAGAGTGTTTACCATAATTGATAATTGTACTTTTCTAATACCATGCATTTAACACTCAAAATCATTCTTCACATCAAAGTTAAATAATTAACAGATTCAGCATTAATCTAGTGAGCCCGACGGAGAAGCTTGCTACATCATATTTCGCCTCTGTATTTTTAAGGTTGGTATTTGAACAGTTCACACACTCCTCCCTATTGTTTTTCTGAACTTAACAGAAGTACTTTCTGGCTTAAGGATTCGTTATGTCCGTTATAGGTATAAGCTAGGGAGATTTCAGCTCAGTTGCAAGCTTCGAGCCAAGCTCTCTTAGTCCCCGACATGCTATTTGCCACACCATTTGACCAGCAGGCAGAAACGAAATGTATAGATAATAATGAATATTTTTATTTAAAAAGTTTGACAAATTTCTTATGTGCGGTGTTGTTTTCGTCTCAGAGTTTTACTCGAAAAGGTTCTAAATTTAGGAGGTTTCTAACTGACTTTGTCATTAAGTATAACTCTTAAATATTTAATATGCATTATGAAATATTCTGGGCAATAGTATTTTTTCATTCCAAGATAATATGAAATAATGATAAATCAATAAATGTTTTAAAGTTCTCAATGATAAATTGTGTGTAATGATTGTATTCAGAATAACTCACATAATATTCAGTTTATGTATAACACAAAACATTTTAGAAAATGTGAGTAAAAATTTTATTGTACAAAGGTTTAATTAACAACAATTATAAAAGCCTTACTTGCAAATATTTAGTTTTCAATCAATTCATGTTTCATTTCTACCTTGGTTCATCTTACACATATCATAAATAGGAAAATATAAAGAGGCATGCAATAACTTATAATAAATGCATACATTTCTTCGGTTCGCGTTAATTACATATATTTGAAAATTTCACACTCATTTTCCCTACTGGAAAAATTAACACAGCACAGTTTGTAGAAGTTATATAATTATCATCATTTCAATATATATTAAATTTTTAGTGTTAAAGTTTAAAACAGAATTTATGATCACTTTTGGAAACTACATTCAATATAATATAAATGCGAATAGTTTTAAATAATTTGAGAAAAAAATATATTTATTTAAAAGAAAGTAATTATTTAAAAGAAAAATGTGATTATATCAACATCTTTCGATTAATATGAAAGCACCCTCCAAATTTTATTAGCGTTTAATGATCGATTGAATATACGAAAAATACCGTTGAGGGTTCATACATCTTAAAGGTAATCCTGAAACAAAAAAAAAAAAAGTTTACAAAACCTTTCGGCATATATTTTTTAACGTTAAAACCTTAATTTTATCTAAATTCATTGAAAAGTATAGTTATGGGAAACACATGAATATAAATCAGTGCTTTTATTACTATTAATTATTATTTTATTACTATTACTATTAAATTCAATTTCTTCTTGAAAAGCAAGTGCAGTACATAAATTAAGATTTTGAAATCGATTTTATGTTTGAAAAGTTTCTCAAAATATTTCTTCACTTTTTCTCTCTGTCATTTTTCTATTCCAAAGCAAAGAACAAAAATATTGAAGATTTGTAATCAAGCCTCTAGATTCATAAGACTGGTGTGTTCTCAATTTCAGAAACGCACGTTTCTTAAGAAAAACACGAGAACGGAGGAAGAAAAAAAATGTGTCGAAAAATAAAGCGCGGTAATACATCTTTCGATAATGACCAAGAAAACACCCTCCAGTGATAATGCTCGCATTCCTCCTTTTTTTTTTTTCCTTCTTGCACTTTTCTCCAGAAAATCTTTTACAATTCCCTTTGATGAGGCGCTGCAGATTCTGGAGAATCTAAGAGTTTCAAATCCTGTTCTTTGAACCATTGTTCGAGAGGTCCAAAGTAATCTTTGGATGCTTTTCATTAAAAAAAAGAAGAAAAAGAAAAAAAAATCTCAGATTCCGAGAGAAACTACTCTAAATGATTTTTATATTATTCGTAGGAAAAGTTATTCATTATCTGATGATAAAAAAATGAAAAGCCTGTAATCTTTTGTTCTGTGTCCGAATGCAGTAAAGAAACATTTTCTTCAAAGAATTTTTTTTTTTTTTGTATGAATAACGAAGGGAAAGCCGAGAACAGAAAAGAGAAAATGTGATGAATTAATAGTTATTCAGCATATATCTAATATCAGCCAGTGCCTTCCTTTTTTTGTGAAAAATGATACAATGCTATTTTTAATGATGAAGGATTCATTAATCACGGGTTTCTTTGAAACCACTGTCGCAATCCATGGTCGTGATGAATCATATTTTTCACAATGCTATTTAAGGTATGCTGAACGAATTGGAATGCCCAGTGTCTCTAAAAACTTCCATTAAAAGTGGAAAATCATTGAAAAACTCTTCGTAAGCATTTTGTATTTACCTCTTTCTTCAAAATGTGTTTATTAGTATCATATCAATATATAGGTTATAATGCATTGCAGACGACCAGGAAAAATCTTTTTATCTTGATTGTTGATTTTAAAATTATGTATCATTCCCATGCTATATGCGTTATCCAATTATAAATACGTAAGCCCTATACATGAGTTTTTATTTTGCTATTAATCAAAGTTTGAAGTATTTAAAAGGAAATTAATAGTATAGCTAATCCATTCATGAAAATGTTATTGTAAGAATCATTCAAAAATAATTATTAAAATGTGTTTTATTTACCAGACTTGAAACGATTAAGAGAAATTAAATTTATACGTGACTAATTAATACAAAATTTGAATTATATTGCTTAAAATAATAATAAAGATTTATTGGACAATTTTACACAATAATTGGAACAATTTATTAGGACAATTACAAGGACAATTTATTGGAAATATAGTTAATAAAATACTTTTTCAATGTATAACTTTTATTTCAAAGACTTTAAATGATTGGAAATAAGTAAAAAGTATTTGTATGCCAAAAAAAATATGAAAATGCACATATAATGCTGAAGAGAGAGAAATGCCAACCACTTTCAAGTAAACAAAAGAAAAGGATGGAATTCTGCCCTTGCTTTATATTGAGTAAATAAGAATGACTAGAGTAATAGAAAACTTTTGAGATTCATTTTTCTGCAATGCTGGTCTATGGAATTTTGACGTTCTTTGCCAGTATTTGTAGGACTTGTACTAGAAACAATGTTACCCAATGTGCATAACGGAACTCTTGCATCAGGAAGGTATTTCGAGTAATTCTTTTTCCCATTTGAATACTCGTGAGGACTCAAATACACTTAGGTTACACAAGAATAGAATCTATCAACCTCATCAGTAACGTCGAAGCATGCTGCCAAAGCGCTCATTGATCTTCCATTTTGACGAGCGCTTGTTAAACAAAGATGCTGAATGAACCTCTTCTGAGGAGTCAAGCTTCTTATCATGAGGTGATTTTGGTTGGTCAAGATGGGGATTCAAAGGTATCCATGGCACAATTCACTTTAATTGATCTCGATGAAGACTTTTTTAATGCATACCCTTCCACAATTTAGCCCATGAATCCCTTAAGCTTGTTGATTACTTTTCTATAATGAGAAAACTTTTTTCGGCGTTGTTTCTTGGAGCAACGGCATTTTAGAACATTTAAGAAGCTTGCACTCACGCCAATGAAAACATTTAAAGTACTGATACTTTAATAAATAGGAATTGTTGAAATTGTTACTCATATTTAATTAATAGGAATAAAAACGTGTCCTTTTATGGAAAAACAACCATTATTGCAATAATTATGTTAATCATGTGGTAATTATTATGTATTTTCCAAAAGTTATTTTCAAAAACTGTAATAATAGCAATAAATGCAATAATAACAAGTGAATACTTTTGACAATATATTGGTGCCCTTTTATTAAAAGCACACTTTTTGCTTGATAACGAAGCAAGACCATTTACAAAATTCTATCAGAGGTGTTTCAAAGAAAAATTATAAATTAGATCTCAGTCTTCACTAGATTGATTTGCACTCAGTCATTCACACTAATTCCTCCATTTAATACAGAAACTATACGGCTAATTGGTTCCACAAAATCAGTCAAAGCACAAACGCAGCTAATTCTGTGACTTCCCAGTGTAATTCATTTCAAAATCCCGCAAACTTATCTGAAGCTGTGTTGTGAATATCTATAATGCGTTAAAAATGTTTGAGATCAATAAATATGACATCAACAAAATGATTAATAAAAGACCAAGAACCCAAATAAGTTTACTAGTAAAATTTAAAATTATCCAGGCAGAAAGAAAAGGTGAGAAAATTAATATAGCAGCTAATAAGGCAACATACTTTGAATAAATTCTTTATGCCTTCAACGTCAAAAGCTGTACAGTACAAGATTCCCCGAGCAAGAATTAAGTAACAGCAAAAAGTAATATTAGCATACGTAAATAAATGATCGTTATATCGAAAAGTATATTTTTTTTAGCCAGTGCGTTTTCAAAAAGCCTCTAGTTAAAAATGTTTTTGTCCCAGTAAAAACTAAATGCATATTTGAAAATGTGAAACGGAACCTGGTAATAAATAACTGTTCAGGTTTCTAATTACGCTCTGCTTTTGTGGAACCAATTACTGTACTTTACTTCCATTGAACTGGCTGAATGGATGTTTTCTTGTTTTTTAAGAAATAGATTTATAAAAAAAGTTTTTTTTTTCTTTCCATTCCATTGGCATAGTGTAACAAAGATAAAACAATCTGTTACAAATGTGTCATATCAGTCACATAATCTTGTATTCATTTTGTAAATCCTGCATAATTCCTAGAAAAATGTAAAGTTCAAATTAAAAATAAATAATAGTATATGAATACCATAAAATGCTAACTTTATTAAAAATAATATTTTTCATCTTGGAATAAAATGCCTTATGGATTTCTATTAGTCCCTTTTAGCCTGCTCTAACGTATAACTGGAACTTAATCACCTTTACAATATCCGCCAAAAATAATTCTTTAAATATATATTTTATTGATATCATGCAATCAAATTTCTAATATTAACTGTCGAAAATTAAAAGTATGAAAATAAATAAGAATATTCTTTGCAGTTTTAGAATGTTAGTCGAAGAGAAAAGAATAAAAAATAGGAAGCAGCTAAAATGGAAATTATTCATTCATAAATGAATACTTAATTTTGTTATAAATTTTATGAAAAATTAATTTTTAATTTTCTTTCAAATGAGCGAAAATAGCAATAATTAGGAATATTTCTGTTATGAAATATTAAAGAACATAAAATGTACTGACATATACGAATTTTAATTACAATCTCTTTCAGAATTTTTTTAAAGATTAAAAATGAAATAAATCGTTCTAAAGCAATAAATATTTGAAAGCTTTCACAATATAAACTTCAATAACTTACGTAATTAACTTTAAATTTTTAGGAATTACTTACGATTTGCATTAGTATAGCTTCAGTACATTCATTTTCGATTAAAAATACAATAAATCATTTCAGTAACTTTTATCTCGTTATACATATATATTTTTCCCCTGCTGTTTAATAAATAAATTTTTTTACTTTCTAGCCGTTGATTGGAATTCATTATTATTCATCATTATTTATTCAAATATTTGATTCAATATTTAATATTTATGCTGATATAATTTAAAATAAATAGATGCTATTTTATTTTAATCAAGCTTTTGTGTATCAGGAAAAAATTCTTAACTAACTGTAAGAATTACTTAACTATATTAGCTAAAAAATACTTATATGCCTAGGAACAATTATTACTCAAAAGATTTATGTTTAGAACAGAGAAAATATTTTCAAACATATGTTTTCTCAACAAAAAATGTAATAAACCCTATTTTTGTATAAATAATGAAAGGTATTTACTTTGTTCAAAATGCAATACAAGCAAAAATAGTTTTTTGTGTGATCTTTAATTATGTTTTTTTTTTTCGAGTCACAAAAACACGAGATTGAAATCCGTTTATGTTATACGTCACGCGATGCGATAGTGAATAGTTATTCTATTAGGTACAGTGTTGGGTTCGATATACAAACCTCTCTAAAAGTACACAATTGTGTTCATCAAAGCTCATCATGGGTTTTTTTTGTCATACTCCGGAAAATCTCCTGGGAGACAGGAAAAAAAAAGATTTTAGAAACAGTATTTTGCACTTAAAGGATGAAGAAAAGCATATTAGGACAAGGAGTCAAACAGAAAAATGTTTCTAGTGAAAGAGTGGTGCTGGTACAAACGTTTTCTTTTAACTACAATGATTGCGTGACGTTTTCTTTCCATATTAAATACCAGAAAACAGACCAGCTGTTGATTTGTTCTTTAACAAGCACCTGTTTCAGCTATTGGAAGTTCTCCGTCGAATATGGTTAGAAATAATGGATCCTCCTCAAAATATGTCATACATGTTCTAAGGAATGTTAATCATTGGAGAATGCTGGGTGAAACATTCGTACTATGGCATTCTCCCTTTCCAGCAGCTTCTCCACATTACGGGCCTGTGGTGGGTGGACATTTATGGTTAACAAAAAGGAAGTCTGTATCACTGATAATCTGGAAAGGTAGGGAAGGATCATTGTCTCAAATGAAGATCACCGTTAAAGGTATGCAGACCTCAGTACTCTCTTTTACCATTATGCCTTACCAGAAACAAAAAGCTCTATTTCTCTCGTATTACTGATATTAAATCTTGTCCACATTTCTCCATAACATTTTGTGTCCACGATCAAACTACTTTCTCTATAAAGAGGACGTGACCAGAGGATAAGGTATTGACAGGATGTCCAAGTCTTTGCAGTTGGCTTACAGTGTCTTACTGCTGTTAATAGGTGGCCGTCGATGGAATGCAACATTAAAAACAAGCCCATCTTTGTGAAAGCGACTGGGTACAATAAACTGTGATACTTGATGTCCTGCAGGCATACTTAGCTTCTGAGTAATGACTGATGTCAGACTCTTTTCGTTTGAAGAAAAGAATGTTATCCATAGACGTTAACGATCCTTTCTAACAGCTGTACCTGGTTTACAACATTTTCTAAAAATGTGGAATTTCACTGTGTGAAAAAGGTTACACTCGTCATTTTGCTCTAAGATCATTATCTCATGTGTAAAGCTTTTACAGATGGTTCTTTTTAGCCGTGTTATACAGACAAGACTTCTGCTGTTTAAGAATAGCCTTTCTACTAATTTAGGTGTTCATTATTCTAAACGCTACAAGTTCCTTTCTCCAATTTCATGACTATCTGCTCCAAATTTATGAGTTTTGCACTTTATTGTTAAATTATCTAGTTTTACGCATTTGCAATAATGTTAAAATACAGCCAATCCATTTCTTTAAATAAATGAAATTCAATACATTTAGGAAACCGCGTATAAATGTTGAATAACTAATTTAAAATCTGAACGATGAATATATCCAAAATTCAAAAATTGTTCACATGACTTAAAGTTAGAAGGATTTACAAATCATATAAAAAGCAATTATTAATCTTGGTGTTTTAAAAAATCTAATTCTATTAGATAAATGGTTTATTTTGTATTATGAAACAAATTATTGCGTGTTGCGTTTAAATTGATTGCGCATTTTAACAAATCGATAATTTTCAAAGATAAATATCGTCTGAAAATGTTAATACGGTAAAAATTTAATTCGTTCGAAGTTCGAAACTGTACAAATCATTGAAACAACTGAACTGTCCGATTTCACCAGTATTGCAGTGTCGTGATAGAATATTACAGTTAACAGCTTTTAAAAACTATTTAAAGCCTATTACTTTATAAACTTTGATATTTTTAGTTATGAAGTTTAGTCATTCTATGATGATTCCGTTACAGAAAATATTGTTAATTGTAATATTAGCAGTATTTTCTGCCGATATCAAGGCTAAAATGAAACCATTTTACATTTTACATTTTACATTTTTATTATTTGATGAAAGACAAAATAATACTAAAGGACATCCTAGAACTTTGAGGAGAAATATATTCTGAAAATAAGACATTTCTATTTTGATACCGAGATAAATCCAACATCGAATTGTCCAAAAAATTAGAATTAAACAAAAAGTTTTAAAAATTTAATACGTACGTAGGGAAAGTTCGAAATGTTCAAATTATCCAAACATTCGAATTAATAAAATTAAAATTAAATAAGTGTTATTCTAATTCAAACGTTATTGTGTGGCTAAGCCAAAAGAGCTTCTCAATTGCTTGGGTCGAATGCCATAAAAACTTGGATAGAGGCTGCTTTAGAGGATGGTGTTAGGTAACGATGGGTATTTAACGAGGTGCAATTAAAAATAAGAATAAAAATTAGTTCAAATATAAGCTATCCATTTCTATCCAGCTATCCATTCTTCATTGACCAATGGGGAAGGCATTTTTTTCTAAAGTGAAATACAACTCCAGACCAATTTTCAAGGAATACAACCCCTTACTTTCACTCTTGTGAGAGTACAGGAGTAAGTCTGTTATGATTCATAGTGAATCTACTGTAAATATGTAATTTTAGTGGATAATTATTTTAAGTTAAGTACTTGATTTTTACAAACCGCAACATTTTACTTGATCCAACAATGCTTTACGGCAAGAATCGATATTTGCATAATGTAAAAAGCATTTTTTTTTCGTTCCAGAAATGAGAGCAGATGTAAAATGCATTGATGTACGCAATGCGCTTGAAAATCAAACATACGAGTCGACTTGCTTTTAGCGATGCATTAAATCCAGCCTTCAAGACTGAAAGAGACGCGAGGCACAAATTGAAAAATCGGGGAAGCAACGACGTGTTTTGGGAGGAGATCGTGGCATTCAATTTCCTTCTGACCTCACTCTGTCAGTCAGCCTCTTTTAACAGACGGATCTCCGCACATATCTGCGTTTCCCCTTGTCCACCATTGCCAACATCTCGTCTTAATTCAAGCTCCAAAACGCAAAATTCACTTGGAAAGGGGTTTTTTTAGCAAAAAGACATACATTGTATAAAATGTTTTGGTTAGAAGAAAGAAACCATCCATGGACTGTTTGTATGTGAGATAAAGTTTCTACGTGAGAAATTAATCTTGATTTTCCGAACACGTTTTAAATTGAATTATTTTAATATTCCAACATCCTTAATACTTAGTCAGAACTGCGTTTATCGGTGATTTTGTTCAAAATTATTATTTTCAGAAAAACAGCATATCTAATTTTTGAAGCAGTTCGTAAGAATTATAATAAGAATTATTTTGAGAGTGCTCTTATAAAATTTATTATAAGAATAATATAATTTGCTTTATTATTATTTGTATCTTTCATTTCTCTCTTAGTTGTGCATGGGAATTATGGAATGTCTTTGATACAAACCCTTTGAATACATAAAGGACTATTTACATTTTTTCCCGTTTTTCTTTTATTTAATTAAAAAAATAATTCCCAAATCAATTCAAGCAAATAGTTTAGTGGGGTTTCTTTAACAAACACTTTGTATAACAAATTCTTTAAGGGATAAAAATGATTTTTTGTTTCCTTTTTGCAATACATCGGTGGGCCTTGTGTCCTTCTTGAGTGTATCACGAAGAGGGACTCAAGGCTAGCACGGATGTATGGTGCAGGAAGAACATTTCTTTACAAGTAACTGCCTTGCACGTTGTCCCCAGAACACTCCCCAGACAACTTGAATGTCGGTGTGAGAAGCTTATGTATCTTATATAAGCTGCCTCATTTGCCATAAAGTCTTCTCGCTTCTGAATGTAGAGACTGCAGCGAATGTCGACTACGGATTCGAATCTGATCCACCTTCAGGCTATCTGACCTCATTGCTACTGGGCCACGAATAGGTCTTAATTTAATTGTCAGCATGTAAAACATAAAAAGGTGGTTGAAGGAATTGGAAACTTTAAAATCATTTATTATCGTGAAGCCAAGATAAACCTGGTGGTTATCACCACGTTAAGTGTTATTGATCTGAGCCTAGCATATTTTTTTCTGCCTGCAGCGTTTTAATCGATAGAGCATTGGATTTCCAAACCAAGGGAGCTTAGTTCAAGACCCTGCAAATAATGATGAATCAAAGGCTACCATCTCTGTGTGAAGGGTGAACACTATAAATTCGTAATAGTAGTAAACTTCCATTGGGTTCAAAGAGGTGGAGACTCAAAGTCCTGCCAAAGCGACACTTGAGGTGGCAGACTTTGGTGCAGTGTAGCACGCATCCAATGGTTAACACTGAATATGCAACATGTCCATCGTTTTCTAGGGGTAAATGACCTTAGTTCACAATAATTGGCTTACTTACAATTACAAGAAAATAAATTCCTTACAAAGCCAAGAAAACATTAACAATGTTTGTTTCTGTAGTCCTTCATGGTAGCTTTAATAGTCATTTTTTACTATACAATATTAGTTACTTGTATTAGAGATCGACTTTTTGTATAAAATATTAGTCATGATTTATCGAATTTCTTTGTGATATTTTATAATTTTAAATTAAAATATGTTAAAAGTATAATAAATTACAGTATCTCTTTATTTTTTTTGATTAACTATTTAATATTTGATATTAATTTTGATTAAATTGGTTATTTTTGCATTAGTTAGTTCGCTAAGTTATTTTATTTACTTTTAAACTCATCCCAGACATTATCCTTCATTAAGCAATTACAGACTAGATCTCGCATGTATATCTTCAGGAAGCCGTTAAAATGATTACTTGGTGTTAACCATAATTTGTGTCTTCTTATAGTACCACTGAAAATAAATGTTAATGACTTGAACATTTCTATAATTTTCTTTTTAAACGTAATGATGAAAGATTGTCAAAGACATTCAGTTAAAGGAACGAAAAGTAAAAAGCTTCAAGGCTTCATTCTTCGTATCACTACTTTGCATTACAGATTTGGACCTATTAAATATAATTAGGTTTGAGATAGTTTGTCATCAGTAATTTTTTTTATGCTAAAACCTGATTAGTTTAAACATTAAAAGTTTTCGAGTCATCACTACTCAGAGACAGTGTAAAAGTTATTATAATAGAGTGAACTTTTGATAAAAGAAAAAATATAAATAAATTCTATGACTACTATTAATTCATATACATAATAATACATTCTATTCGCTTCTACTATTCATATAATTACATTCTATGCTACTAATGCTTAAATAAAAAAAATATTTTCTAGATAATGTATTATTAAACAATTTTCTCAAACAAATGTGAGATATTCATTTGTTCTATTCAAACCGCTTATCTGTGACAACTCATTTATTGTTACTATTTCAGCGTGCCAACACTACTTTTAAGAGTTTGTTGTTTTTAAAAGAAACTAGCCCACAATACGTTTTGTGTAAGAAAAAAATGAAAATAACCGGGTTTTGGATGGTGAACAAGTTGCCAACAGAAACCTTGATACAATATTTTAAGTGTAAGGGGTTAACCGATTACGAAAACAAAATAGGTAAATTTCTTCTTTTGGAGCAAAAAAAAAAATTAAACACTTCTCTAATCTAGGACTTAATTCATTTTCATATTAATTTCATTAACCATAATATTAATTTTACTAACACTAATATTAATTTCATAGCATCATTTATTCACTTTAATTCATTTAATTAGTGTTAAATGTAATTGAAACTATTTTATTACATACCAAAAAATACTATAAACAATTTGATTCTTACTATATTAAACTAGTTATTTTACATGGAGTTTTCTTTCTTCTTTACAAGTATGTATTTTCTAATTTCTATTCAATTTTCAGAAATACCTTTATTTATTTTACAAGGGTTTTTTAAAGTTTAAATAGCAACGCATGTATTGAATTAGTCACTGCAGTCGAATGAAACATATTGAAAAACATATAACATAATGAACATATTGAAAAACATGTACGCTACCTCTTTATCACTTTTTCAATGTGCCACTTGGCAGTCCTCCTACATTATAGTTTATCTTCATCAATTTAGTATCCTGAAAAAATGAGTTCGTGTTAAATCTTGTTTGCCTTGAAACTAATTTAGAAGCAATTAGGAATGAACTACAGCAATAAAATTACAGCAAATGGTTAAATGATTGTTTGACGTAAACTCCTATCTATTGTTATTGTTTTCATCGTTTTCATCATTGGGGGCAGTGTTACCTTAAAATTCTATCTGGTTATTAACTAGATCTACAATTGAATATTTTTGCTTGAAGCTTTTATCAGTTCTATCAACAGACAAAAGACAACTAGCTAGAACTCAAACGTAGTTATATCAAGTTTGGAAACAGAATGCCCTTTCCCTGAGTCAAGTCTGCATTGACTAATTACTTCAGAAGATTACATTACGTACGTAAATTATCAACCTAATCAGTTTTAAACGGGCCTTATTTAGTTAATGATATGCATGCAATTCTGGTTGGATATTTATTTTTAACTATTATAGAATACCAGACATTTGTATTACAATTTATCTACTATAGAAGAGCTACTTAACATTTCTTAGTCTCCTATATAATTAGCTTATCTGTGTTGAATATAGAGAAAGCCTGTAATTTCCATTTATTTTATGTGACTTAAAGGCCTCTTTAATATTCTTGTATTCATGGATTCTTGTAACCAATACTCTTGTATTCATGAAAAACACAGCACAGAAGAAAAATGAACACAGTACAAGGATAGTTAAGTCAAGCTGTGACAAGCTACTTGACGGCAAGAAAGAAATACAAGTTGGCCAATACTAATACAAACAATGCTATTTAAATACTGTGGCGTACTTCAGTGAAAACTCTTTAAAAACCGTTGCGTATTATACACATATTTATGAGTTCTATGCTATAGTGAAATAGATACTGGTAGTTGCAATGAGAAAAAAGTTTCGCACCACACGAAAAAATCCGAAACCGAGCTCTTCAATCAGTGCTGATTATCCATTGAATGCTGGAATAAAAACTATACTACTCTTTAAAAACCGTTGCGTATTATACACATATTTATGAGTTCTATGCTATAGTGAAATAGATACTGGTAGTTGCAATGAGAAAAAAGTTTCGCACCACACGAAAAAATCCGAAAGCGAGCTCTTCAATCAGTGCTGATTATCCATTGAATGCTGGAATAAAAACTATACTACTCTTTAAAAACCGTTGCGTATTATACACATATTTATGAGTTCTATGCTATAGTGAAATAGATACTGGTAGTTGCAATGAGAAAAAAGTTTCGCACCACACGAAAAATCCGAAAGCGAGCTCTTCAATCAGTGCTGATTATCCATTGAATGCTGGAATAAAAAAACTATACTACTCTTTAAAAACCGTTGCGTATTATACACATATTTATGAGTTCTATGCTATAGTGAAATAGATACTGGTAGTTGCAATGAGAAAAAAGTTTCGCACCACACGAAAAAATCCGAAAGCGAGCTCTTCAATCAGTGCTGATTAGAAAAAGTGCCATTCAATGCTGGAATAAAAACTATACTGTGCCCAAAAGATAAAACCAATTTTCAACCTTCCAATTTTGTTTGCTTTTTTAGACCTTGTTTTCCTTGACATCTGTGTGGAATTTTAAATCAAAATATTCATTAATGCTTGAGTTACGCTTGGCTTTGGGAGATACTAAAATTGATTCCGGCGATTTTTGAAATGTCGGAATTAATTGGGCAAAGAACTTGCATTGAATTTTGTTTGCGGAAACGTATTCGGTGAGAATTCCTATATCGGAACGAAATGTTTAGAAAAACAGTTCAAAGAAAGCAGAGAACGCGTTGAAGACGAAGAGCCCTCTGGTCGACCATCCACCTCAACCGACGAAGCTCACGTCCGAAAAATTAAAGATTTGGTGCTTGCAAACCATTGATTTATAATTAGAGACCTTGCTGATGATGTTGGAATTTCAAAAGGATCTGTCAATTCCATTTTGGGCCTCAAATGCTTCAAATCTCGATTGGCACAAAAACACAGAATTTTTTTGGAAAAATATCGTCGCGTTGAAGTGAAACAATGCTTTCTGACTATCAAGACAAGTTGAAATGCCCCATAACTGGAGATGAGACTGGGATTTATGCTTACGACCCGGAAACAGCCGATCAATCGAGCGAATATCGTGACAAAGGTGAAACAAGGCCGAAAAGAGCACGCCAAAGTCGCTCACAAATCAAGGTCATGTTGACTCTTTTCTTTGATTACCCTGGTGTGGTGCAGTATAAATTCCTTCCGCCGGGCCAAACTGTCAACAAGGAATATTATTTGAGTGTTATGCGTCGTTTACATGAAGCTCTTCGCAAAAAGAGGCCACATTTATGGAAGGACAACTCTTGGTTTTTGCATCATGATAATGCGCCAGCTCACACTGCATTGATTCTTCGTAACTTTTTCTCCAAAAATGAAACTTATATCGTTCCACAACCACCGTATTCACCTGATTTAGCACCGTGCGACTCCTGGCTATTCCCTAAACTCAAAAGACCACTTCGGGGACACCGTTTTGAGTCTATTGAAGAGATTCAACGCGCTTCGAAGGCCATTCCGGCCAATGACTTTTTAGCATGCATTGAGGATTGGAAAAAAAGTTGGCTTAAGTGCATTGTGTCCGGAGGGGATTACTTTGAAGGCGATGAAATAAATTTGGAAGAATAAATAAAGAGTTTTTGAAAAAAAAAAGTGGTCTTACTTTTTGGGCAGAGCAGTATATTGGTAGAACTTGTCTAAAGTTTCACATATTCTAGTATTCAACTAATCCAGAAGAAACGTTACTGTGTAAAAACTGAAACTTGTTCGATAAAAGAATTCATCAAATAGACACACAGCTTTTCGCATATCCAAGAAGGAGGATGCACCCAAATGCCTGACTTAAACACTGCCTTGGCTTGACAAATCGGAAGACAGATGGATCAAAGGAACAGCCGAACATCCGTGGAATGACTGTGAAACCAAATGGATTGATCTGTCGACGAGCTCGGAACAAGATCCGAAGAATATAGAGCCACGGAAATTTGTCTCTGTTTTGCATAATTTCTAGGCTCAGTAAGGAACGTTTTCGTGGCATTTTACAAAACAGGACTTTCCATAGGAAAACCCAAAAGATAAGTCCTAAATTTCTTTTTCAATTAAGCGTAACATTAACGTTGAAATGTTTCTTTAAAAAATGCTTTTTATCCAAAATATATTCAATGCGTTTGTAGCTTTTATTATTTTAAAGTTCTGTAATGCAAACTCTATAGTGTTATTCTTTACATTTAATTTTATTCATATTTTAAAATAATGACAACAATTGTTATAATAATAGGAATCGTTTTTATCTTTTTATACCGATTTCTTTTTTGAATTTGCATCCCAATTATAAAACTAATCCAAGTAAATAATTCAGTTACATATGTGGAATAATTTTTAAAATAAGATCATTCTAAACATTATAAAACTGAATATAAGCCTAATTATCATTATAAAACTGAAAAACTCTAGTTGGTTTATAAAGTTTATATTTTTGATGAAAATATTTGATCTGCAGAAACATTTAATTGGTAGGAGTAATTGAAGTATTTTTCTTGCAAAATGGCGATTTTATTTTATGGAATTAGTAGAATATTTCCGAAGGAATTGTAAGTTAGAAGCAGATGATACGCTTTTTTCCGTTACTAACTAGTACTACCTCACAACGTTAGCAAGCGCAATATGTAGTGGAATAAAACTGCGTAACTTGGCATGATTACTCAGTAAAAAATAGAGAAAACGCCAACGAAAGGAACTTAAAGAGGAGAGACTAATTGCAAGTTATTTTTTTGTCTGTAAAAGCAAGTACCTATTTTCTACTTTTTGATTCCCTTTATTTCTTGCTCTGTTTATGTTTCCAGGTTTTTTTACCACTTTTTTTTCTTTCTTTTTTTTTTTTAACACCGAGGTAATCGCATTCTCTTCTTTTACAAGTGCGAAAACGGAATCCAGCTCCTACTTGAATAGTCCAAACAAAATTCCATCCCTAAAAATGCATTTCCATCAGAAGCGCCGACAGAAAATGTGTTGTCCAAGTGAGTTCTTTCCTCTTTTTTGACTTTCTCCTCGATTTTTTGCATCAAAAAGAAACAAGAACATGTCTTCCTAGTTTTAAGGGGAAAAAAGTGCTATTCTGTAAACATGATAGTCGTCGGACTACTTTCTTTCATATAATAGAAAGTAATAAAAAAAGCTTATTTTTTTCTATCTCGAAGAAAATGCTGGCATATGAACATTTTTACATGGAGAACAGATTACAAAATATTTTTATGAACCCAATATATCTCAAGGAAAGTGTTTCTAAGAATCGTTGATAAGCAGAATAAATAATTAAATTGCTTAGTTATTAATGGTCAATATTTCGTAATAGGAGGGCACTTGTATTTTGTAATAATCGATCTACGAAAATTCACTAATTTTTTTAAGAACCTTTTTAGAAAAAGGGAACCTGCCAACTTTTCCTATTATGAGAAAGAGAAGGCTATATTTGAGATCTTCTCAAATTAAACTGGATTAAATTCTCGGTATACGTGAAAAAAAATACAGAAGTGAATTAAGCAGACAATTGGATGAGGTATGACATTAATCAAAGTGTACATTGGTCTATTATGTTAAGCTGTGTTAGTTAAAATCGGGGGTAAAAAATTAATTATTTGTAAAACACAATTGCATAATAATAATTATGTTATTATACAAAGGGTAAGAAATTGGAAAATGAAAAGAAATTGAAATAACAAACGCTGTGACAGGTCAAAACGTTTAAATACGCTTTTCAATATTTTTGTTAACAAAACCCTAAAAACATTTAGTTTGAAGAAGAAACATTGTTCATTACAATAATAACATGTTATTATTGTAATTACTAATTGTGAAAGGAATGTTTCACATTCTCGGAATAAAATTTCGATATATAATTACGGAACTTTCAAAATCATCAAAGTTGAAAGAATTCATGTAACGTTCAAAGTTCGTCATCGGTAATCTATTTCTGTCATTTTCACGACTAACACATATCCAGTTTTTGAAATTACATTACACTGAAAAGTAATAATTTCTAATACATTTTTTCCGTCAAAAATATCAGAAATTTCTGCTGTAATGCATTTCATGTTTCCAGGGGCCGCGTATAGTTTGAAGATAAGCTACGGACGTGGAGTAACAGTATCCCCACAACGCTCTACGATCATATGAAAATGAGATCTACAATTTAAGGTGGTTTCCGAACCACTACAAACATCCATGAAACCACCGGGACCCTATCCCGTAACCTGTGGGTGCCAGAGCGAAAGCCACTCGACCATCAGGCAACCAAAATTAAAAAATAAATGTGTAATAGTATTTTTAATGTTTTTTATATGGATTGGCGGATAATTGAGATCAAATTATAAACTTTAAAGAACAGAATTCATGTCAAAGGAATTCTCGCAGCTCTACTCATTCCCCTCTTTTACCACCAACTCAAAAGTTCAGTACATACAGTAGTTAAAAATGAATTACAATACAGCAGTAATCTTATCTATGGGTGAATACTGCAAAACTCTTCATTACATTTGTTTTAAGTTACCGATGTAACTTGAATTCAATTTCGAGTAATAAATCAAACAAAGTTTCTTACAGGTATTTCCAGCATTCCTAAGGTGTTAGATAATCAAATTTTTCATTTAAAGATTCGGAATCGGTTTCGCTATGATAATTGTTATGGTCTTAGAATAAAAACACATAGCACTAATAGACTGTAAAAACACGTCTCTTATTCGAAACCCAAACGCACATTGCTGGTGTTACATTTCTTTCTCCCTCCAGTCAGCTCACGCCCATACCGATAGGATGCTTACATTATCGGGCGCTAGCTTCCACTTAGAATTTTTTTTCTATTTTTTTGACTATGCATGTGGAGCTATTTATCCATGAGGTAACAATAATTATTTTGGTATTAATGCATAATTTCTTCATAAGAACATCTATGCCTTTGCAACTTTTTAATTCAGATTTTTTATTTATCAGATTACTATTATACACTACTATTACTACTGAAGTAATTTATTTTCCAAATAAATGCATATTTACTGTACAGACGAATTAGAGTGCAGAATCATTTTACTAGTTTAGAATTTAACTATAGCAGTTAACAAATATCTAAAGAATTGGACTATTTATTTTATATTAAATTAAATTTTGAACATTATTTCATTAAATAAATGTGACATCGATTTAATACTTTTATCTAAATAATTAAATTCATTTAAATTCTAATTTTGAATTTATTTTAAAGAATCATTTTTTCCCCTTAAAATAATATTCAATGCCGAAAATTCAATCAAATTCAAAATTAAAAGAATAATGAAGAGAACTTAGCATATTTATTTGCTAGCTTAAAAATATGCACGTCTTATAACTAAAATGAAAAAAAAAATAATACTTGAAGTATATTCAACTTATTTCAAAAAATATATCTTATCAATAACATATTTACAATGTAGTCTTTTATATGCAAATTATATTATGAATATACAATTTGATATTATTTCTTACATAATTTATTCGGATTGGAATTTTTAGAACCACGGTCAATTGTTAAGATATCCCTGGGATTTTTAAATGGCGGCACAAACTTGGATTTTTTAAGTTGTTTTAATCAAAAAAAGACAATTCAGTAGGTATATTTTATAAAGGGTGATTGATAAGTATTTATTTCTAAAGAACAGCGTTCTCAAACTCTTTATTATGTGCATAATTTTTTAAATGCCTTTCTTTTCTTGATTATTTTAAGAGTGTATCTTTAAAAGTTTAGTATTCTTTGGCATACTGAATGAAGTTTATGTATTGAATATTTTGAATAGGACTTTATACCTTTTAGTTTAAAATGTGCTATTAAATGTTGTACAAGGAGCTATGTAGCTATCGTACTAAACGAACATCATATTATTTTATAAATAAATAATCACAAATGAGATAGATATTGAAATATGTTACAATGGGCTGAGAACAGTATAATGTTAACTTAAATATCAAACTAATAATCATATAAATGGATAAAAGGTTTATTATAAGTATTGTAAAACATACATTTTTGCATTAGTATATAAATTAACACTTTTTATATTGTAAATGAGTTTTAATATCTTCGTCAGGAAACGAAGGCTTTTAAATTATTTCCTTACAAAATATATTCATATTTATTTATTTAATCCCATTATTGATTTAAAAATACTGTATTGAAAAATTGTAATGTAAACATTTTATTTAATTTTCTTCCATGCTAATTAGACTTTGTTTTTTAATTAAAAAAAAAAGTTCTGTTTACAGATAGTTTGAATAAATCGTCTTAAAAATACATTCATTATAATTAGTTTTCTTCTTCCTTAACTTAAAATGTTACAATAAAAAGTTTCGGTTTATAACAGCATCAAATGGAATAAGATTATTGATTCCAAGTGTGGAATTAATATCTATGTAAATTCTTCTATGTCAGACAAGAAATCTTGCCATTGAGTAACTATTCAATAAACGCAAACAGATGTTTTCCCTGTGAACTTGGAATTGCTCATAATTTCTAAAATTAGATTGGTGCAACCGTAATTAGTGTGAGATATCCAATCATCTTGCTCCTTGCAGCTTTCGTAACGAAGGTTTTAATTAAGATATTGCAGTTGCAAAGATGGAGTAGCATGTAAGATTTAATGGGATCAGAAAAGGTTTCTGCCAAATTCAAAAGACCTCCAAATAGAAGCCTTTTACTATCAAAGGGAAGGAACTCATTCTTACATCAGTGTCGGAATTAGTAGAAGTGGACCTTTGCTGCATGCTTCTGAAATTACAGGAATTCCTTTAGAGGAAGTCGAAAATGAATTAATCAGCATTTTCCAACTTTAACTCTCATCATTGTTTGACAGGAAGGAAGAAACGCTGGGTTTAACACAAATTAAATTTTAAAAATAATTTTTTTATTATTAAATAAATTATTAATTATGTATAAAATTATAAACTGATTAAATATATATGGAATACTTTTATGACATCGGTATTGTCATATATTTTTTTTAAAAAAGGTGCGTCATTCTCATAATCTTGTGGAAGGAAGTGTTTAGCTGTTTTAAGGATTTGCCTGATATTCAAATTAAAATCATAAAATTGTTTTATCTTTTTTGATAATTTTTGATAAACATAAAATTAGAATATTGGAATAAATAATTTATTAATTACATCTAGACTAATTTTTACGCAAGTAAATGTTTTATCTACGGATATTGAAAAATTCGTATAACCCATTCGCAATAAACTTCTTGCATACACTATTTCTTAACATGGATTAATTTTGGAAAAAAAATATATGATAGTTTCTTTTCCAAATATCTAAAATATTAATTTGAAAAAGCATGAAAAATATCAATGCAACACATAATATAAGATTTTTGGTTTCTATAGAAAAAACAGTGCTTGAACAAATATTGCAAGTACATCAAATATTTCAGATAACTTTTATTACCGACAATAGTAAACACCTAAACCAAAATTTGTGTACAAAATTTTAGACTAAAGGTACAGATAGCACAAAAAAGAAATATCTGAAAAATCTAAGTTTTCATTCTCTTTATTAATTTAACATTTGCTAATTTCTATTACATATAAAATAGTTTCATTTTAACAGAGATGCTTGAATGCAAAGAATATTTAGAAATTTTAAAATGTAATTTAATGAAAACAAAAATATAAAATGTACATTTTGTAAATCAAAATATTGATGTGATTGTAAGCATATTCCGATTTAAAAATACAATTTAAATAAAGATAATAATTTTCATTTTATAAATTGATAAAATCACAAGTTGCTATTATTAATTTCTGTATATTGCAGTGTTGATTAATTATTAACCGTGATTATTATTCAACAAATACCCAAAATATTTTGCATTAAAATAATTAAACAGTAATAACCCTGCTAATCAAAATAGCACTGCTAAAAGGAAATCACAGTATTCTGTACCGCAATAACCAATAAAATCAAAATTAACATATTAGTTTAGTTTTAAATAATAAAAAGTTAAAATTTAATTAGATAACTGATAAAGATTGATTTACAGCAACTGGAGCAAACCATATCACGTAAATCAGATCAGAAAATAAATTAATTATTACACAGCTACTAGTAATAATATCAATTTTAATAAATGCAGAAGTTAAACATAATATCATCCGACAACAATCTATATAATCGAAGAAGATATCGTGCAAATGTTAGAGGTGTTAACATATGACTACTAATGAAGATATACGACTTTGAAATAACATCGTAATAAACGGGTAAAGATGTATGACGGAGAAAGATACAAATGGTGGAGTAAAGACATGACATAAAGGTGGATTTTTCAACATAAAATTATATATTATAAAACTATGCAAAGATAATATATAAAAATAACGTAATAGTTAATATACAACTAAAAATAATCTCCTTAACACAAAATATATTTATATATAAACCATACTATAACATCTCTTTAGTGAATGCCACAGCTGTTGGGGTCAAAATGCATTAGGTAGAGTGAAACAAAGTTCTTGACTTACGTATTCAAGGCAACACTGGGAAGAAAGCTCTTAAAGATGTTCGGCGAACATCGATCTAATACCATTGCGTTTTTTCGTAATTATCATATACGCGTCCTTTCAGGAACTCGACAATTTCAGGCTGTTTCAGGCATACAGGTGATCGAAGATACGCTCATTCAAAGATGGGTTAGGCCATCAGTGGACAACAGCAACCATGTGGCTTCTTAATATTCCGTATCATCATTTCAGGATGATCTCTTTTTCTGGAAATCACGTACATAATTTGCTTGCAGTTATTCATGGAGAAGTATCTCTTCACTTTAGCTGACCAGGTGCCAATTGATGTCGCCTTAATTTCTTCACCATCTATTGTTTGGACAGCATGCTACTTCCTCGGGTTTCTCTCCACATCAACGAAATGGTCCTCCTCCTTGATACAGAGCGATTCTTCTCCTCACAGCAGATTAACGGTTCTCATTCCACTTAATTTGGCCTCAGTCTTACACCTATTTCTGTTTTCCTCCATTCTGCCCTTTTTTTGTCTCATGTCCATTTCTGTTTATTCTTCCTTTTTGATTTGCTTGGATTCCATACTTAAAATCCGCCCAAAAGGCTTTTGGCTCCACCATTGGCTGAGAACATTTTGACGACTAATGCAGTCAACTCAATGCGGTGTGCTTTTTCGGACGTCAAAGGTTGTTTCCTCACGCACAAGAGGTCATCTAGAAAATCTTTAAATGGTACTCCTACGTCGTATAAATAATTCTCTTTTCACTCCCATTGCTTTTCCAGTAAGTCTCCATCACCATAAATGTTATCTACTGTCCAGTCCTAGGCATACAACATCGTAAGACAAGGTCTTTTTGGCGACAAACACCCATTCTTAAGTGTAACATAATATCGGTCCAGTTACACTCACTGTTAAATAAATTTTATTTAGCAACAGTAAAACGTCCCCAACTTGATGTTACCAATTAGCAGTCGCTTCTTAAAAGGAAATCACTGTATCCATCATTTTAGCGAAAAACAAATTCCAGTTAGCTGTACCTACCTGTAGCGGACTATATTTGATATTTTCGACAGACCCGAACTCACTAGGGGGGATGATGAAGAATTATCTAATAAACATATCAAGCACTATATGCATCCAAACATTTAATAACAATTGCCCATTAAACATAAAACGGTTATAGCATAAAATTGCACATAATATATAAAATTATTTCAAGTACAAGTCGACACGACAACATTAATTTTGCAATTAGCTTCTCAACGCTTTCACGAAATGATAAAATATGATATGCTGTGATATGAATAATAAAGAATCAGAGATTTATCTTTGGTGTAAAAAATATAAATTATTAGCATACACTGAAGTGACAAAAGTCATGGGATACCTCTTAATATCGTGTCGGCCCTCCTTTCGCCCGGCGAAGTGCAGCAACTCGACGTGGCATGGACTCAACATGTCGTTGGAAGTCTTCTGCAGGAATATTGAGCCATGCTGTCTCGATAGACGTCCATAATTGTGAAAGCGTTGATGCTGCAGAATTTTGGGCACGAACAGACCTCTCGATGATGTCCCATAAATGCTCGATGGGATTCATGTCGGGCGTTCTAGGTGGCCAGATCATTCGTTGGAATTGTCCAGAATGTTCTTCAAACCAATCGCGAACAGTTGTGGCCCGGTGACATGGCGCATTGTCATCCATAAAAATCCCATCGTTGTTTGGGTACATGAAGTCCATGAATGGCTGCAAGTGATCTCCAAGTAGCTGAACATAAGCATTTCCAGTCAATGTTCGGTCCAGTCGCACCAGAGGACCAAGTCCATGCCATGAAAAAACAGCCCACACCATTACGGAGCCACCACCAACTTGAACAGTGCCTTGCTGACAGTTTGGGTCCATGGCTTCGTGGGGTCTGCGCCACACTCGAACCCTACCATCAGCTCTTACCAACTGAAATCGTGACTCATCGGACCAGACCACGGTTTTCCATTCATCTAGAGACCAACCGATATGCTCACGTGCCCACGAAAGTCGCTGCAAGCGATGTCGTTCTGTCAGTAAAGGCACTCGAGTCGGTCTTCTGCTGGAATAGCCCAAGAAAGGCAAATTTCTCCGCACAGTTCTAACAGACAAGCCCCTTGTACGTCCCACATTGATTTCTGCGGTTATTTGACGCAGTGTTGCTTGTCTGTTAGAATTTACGACTCTTTGCAGACGTCGCCGGTCTCGGTCGTTAAGTGCAGGCGGTCGACCACTGCGCTGTCCATGGTGGGATGTTATGCCTGAAATTTCATACTCTCGGCACACTCTTGACACAGTGGATCTGGGAATGTTGAATTCCCTAACGATTTCCGAAATGGCATGATCCATGCGTCTAGCTCCAACTAACATTCCGCGTTCAAAGTCTGTTAATTCCCGTCGTGCGGTCATTATCACGTCAAAACCTCTTCACATGAATAACTTGAACAGAAATGAAAGCTCTGCGAAAGCACTGCGCATTTATACCTGTTCTACGCGATGCTACTGCCATCTGAAAATTTGCATATTGCTATCCCATGACTTTTGTCACTTCAGTGTATATTAGCATATATAAATTATTAGCATTAAATTATTTTATCTCTTTATTACTACAATAAAACAAATATTAGTAATTCTTAATGTCAGTGTCAGTATTACTGACTTGAATGTCATTGCAGACGCAGTTTTTTTAAATTCTTTTTTGTGTTTTACAATTTATTATCCATAATCTGTTCGAAATCTGTTGATAGAGGTAATTTTCAAGAAATACAACTCGTCTATTTGCAACAAACGTTAATTTAACATTCAGAAAAAGAAATGGCCAAGACTGGTTATTCTGGAACTTATTAAAGTGAAACATGAATATAATAAATATTTAAGAACAAATACAACATTTAACTAATGCAAATTAATGCTTAGCCAAAGTATATTTCAGGAACGTAATGCTCTTTCATTGTGAGAAGTATCACATGTTCATCTTTTATCTACACATTCTGTTAATAAAATTGTTAGCAAATTAGAAGTCCATTTAGTTAACGTACAAACCAGTAAAAACCTCATCTACCTTAGGAGTCAATATCATCAAATCACCCAAGCATTACCATGAAACAAACTAATGTAGTAATTCTCATTTTTTCCCCTAATGTTCAGTAATGAATTTTTATGGATAACATATTGGGAAGTAAAAAAGAGAGTGGGAATTGTTCTTCCTGTCACTTTTAATCGGTTAGTTTATGATGGAATTCATTAATACTTAAGTTGGAAGCAATCTTCGTTTCATCAATGAAATGGTCCCGGGAAACGAAAAGACGTTTCTAAGACGAGCTTAACGGTATGTAGCCATACATTTGAAGCTTCGAATTGAAGAAAGAGAAGCGGCAAACTACCCCTAGAGGGTCCTCAGCAATGTGGAGCACTCTAAATAAAATGAAACGATAATGAGAGAACCATCGAAATTACCTTGATGGTAGCATTAATTCTCGAACGTTCTTTTCGGGATTTCTATATTGTTTTGTACTCGTTTCCGGAAGGTTTTTATAAAGGGAAAAAGACTTCGCTATTCTAGGTAAAAGTCTTTTTATTTATTTCACTGCCATCTTTTGTTCTTTAGAGATAGTGCTGTCTTTTTTTTTTTAAATGCTGATTCCAAAACTGAGTTTTTTATATTTAAAAATTGAAAGATTTATGATGGCTATATAGTGTGGAAATAAACAGAAATGAATTAATTTTAAAAAGTAATCACAGTAAAACAGATAACCCATTAACATGTCAATTAAGCTTAACGCATTGGGATAAACACGTTTGATAGTTTTCGGACATGGAATTAATCACTAACAATGTCTATTCAATATTACCAATAAAGTGCATCATTTGAAATTGTGGACGCCTGACACATCCGGAACTAAAATACATAATAATTTCTATATTATGTGTTTTAGTTCAGGTTTAAAGAAAAATTTAATCTTTTATAAATATGTATTAGGATTTGTAATGTTTTTTTAAGTGGTGTCATTTAAGAATGTAGATTTTGAAAATGTAGATTTTGAATGTAGATTTTGTACGAATGAAATGACCTTTGCCTACTTTTATATTAAACAGAATTCTCAGCTATTGTTTAGTATATACTCACCGTACAATTGCTAAGCTTTTTTATAGTACTGTAAAATTCTTTAAAAATGCTTCAAACTCATTCTGTTATCTTAATACTAAAAGACTTCTATATATATATAAATTAATCGTGATTAATTAGCACTAAATGTATATAAGAATTATTTCTGAGACATTAAATACTAACTATAACCGTAAAAAATGTATGTACATCAAAATTTTTTATAATACACATATATATTTCATATATAGTAAATATTCGATTTCTTGCTACACTTCATTTGTTTTATACATTAACTAAATTGATATGTTACTAAAAAAAAGATGAAGATCTTCCAAAAATATTGTATTAATGTCAGAAGAGTGTTAGAAAACAAATATTTTTAAACAGATTGAAATAATTAATTTAAAGATTTTAATGTGAGAAGAAGTAATTCAATTGTAATTTATGTTACACAATTAACAAATTAAAATTAAAATTTTTATGATTTTTACAACTTCAAAAATAGTTTTTAGGAAATTTCATCGTTTTAAATTATTAATAAGATAATACTTTTGCAGATAACATAAGATAAAAATATAATTGCACTTCATATATTATCTTAGTAATAAAGGTATTAAAGAAAAGATGGACAACTTTTTACATTTCTTCTTTGAGTTTTGTATTTAAATAAACCCAGCAGTATATTTTCTTTTAAATAAAACTAATATAATAATAATTTTGCAAAATTATCTTTTTAAATACTCTTGGAAACCAAAATTTTAAAAATTCTGAATTTAACAGATCATAATTGTTTCTTTCATTATCCATATTTAACCCCATTTTAATTGCTTATTCATTGTTCTCAAAAAAGTGCAAAAAATCTTAATTAATAAAAATAATTAAAGCAAAGAAAGCGGAAAGATTAATTCTACAAAAATATGTTAAGCATTAGAAAACAGCTGCGATATATCCATAAAACTTTCATTTCTAAAAGATTTCTTGCTTTTCCAGAAAGGCTTTGCTTTTAAAAGGGATTATCTTTCACTAAATAAATTTCTCACAAAAAACAACCGTCGTAATGAAATTGTATTCTCCAAACTCTCTTCCCTTTTCCTGAAAATGGAGGAAGCAAAATCCTCCTCTTCCAGGACTTATCACCAGAAATCAAGGCAGGCACTTAAAGTTGCTTATTTTGCTTTAGGGCCACTTTCGTACAGAGGCAGTCACACGAGAAGATATCAAATAATATGTTAATCCTCTTATCATGCTTGATGCTTTATCGCATAGCTTTCAAAGGCGGAAAACCCGCAAGGAATGAATTTGATCCAATTCTTTCACTATATTTGGAACGAAAATTGGCTTCCTTTGTCAAAAATTTACAAGTTATTTATTTAAGAAATGGAAGTAAAAAATTGTAAAGGTTCAAGATAAAACTAAAAATAACTAAACTAAAAATATTTTAATAACCTAGCAGTACGGAAAATTATTTTGATATACGTTTTAATATTTTATTCTTTAATATATATATATATATATTTAAAAAACAAAGTGACATATTTATTTTAGAGTCCAAACATATTGCTGTAATAAATGAAATTGAATAGCTCAAAAATGGTATACATCAAATTTTAGTCAAAATAAAAAACATTTAACATTGACTGCATTTCGTTAATGTTTACATTTTATTTTTAAAGTTTATGTTTTTTACATTAATAAACACCCTAATTTCCGATATGCAATGATTTCCAAAAATTAAAGGAAAGTTACAAAAACTCATTATTCAACTAAAAATAAGAACGTCTTCATAAAAATTAGCATACGCCAAAGCAATACTATGCCAGAATATAATATCCAAATTAGTTGACCTGATGTAGTTTACGTTATTGGACACATAGACGAAAAAGGGTCTTTAAAAGAGTCTGGAATTTCTGCAATCCGAAACTGTATAATAAAATTTCAAAAAGGCCACTTAAATCATATGTAAGATGATTGAATGTAAGCGCTTCTGTCATTCATAGATAGTGGAATATATTTCCAAGAACAAAATCTTATTATAGAAAGTTCAGCCAAAGAAAGATTAAGCTACAAATTTCGTAGATGACCACTTTTTATAACTAACGGCAAGGTGACACAGAACCCCTACACCAAACCATCTAAAATCTTCTCATGCAGTAATCACTGGAAGGCTGATATCAACTGTACGCAGAAGGTTTCGCGAAGGAGTGTTGTTAAGCAAAACCTCCAGTATTGTGTGTATTACTGACACCACACTGTTAAAATGAAAGGTTTAATTTGGCACCCACATATGTTAATTGGTGTATAAGTCTATGAACGTTTGTTTATTGATAAATCCAGCTTTTATTTGCAATGTCACCTAAGGAAATTGCTGACCAGGTGGGATCCGTTATTATCCCTATGTTATCATTGAAAGTAACAGATTTTATAGGTCCAATGTTTGTCTCCTTGGGTGGGCACACTCATTTGTATATCGTCCCAAGAGACGCTATTATTGCTCAGCCATGTAGAGACAAGATTCTTGATCCAATTGTCTTTACGCAGGTGCAGCTATAATCTCATTCATTTTACAAAACTATAATGCTAGACTAGACTTTGACGAAGAAATTACCTTTGTGAGGAGACTATTGTTTGTAAGAGTGTTCTCCGGACTTGAATATGGTGGAGCATGTTTGGGAGACTAAGGGGATGTATTACTGAGCTTGGCACGAAGAATTATTGAGGATCATCGACCTGGCTTGACTCAGTAATGAACTTAGGTGCCAACTGAGTTAATAAACACTATGATTTTGCGTGTGACTGCCTGTAGAAGATTATCATACCCAGTACTGAAATTGATCACACATTGAACTCATATGCTATGTATCCATTTTAAGTACATTCATGATAGAAAAGAAGCCCATTGTATTTCTTTTCTGAGTAATTTGTGAAACACTGTTTGATAAAGTATTTTTGCAAATTTTGTTTCTATTCCAATTAGTAGAAATTTCACAATCACGATCTTTCTTTATATTTCCTTAACTTTTGGGAACCAATGCAATTCGGATAATGAAAATATATACTTGAAATATTATACTTTTTAAATATAACTGATTAAATTAAAATTAACGTTTATGTCTTTTTAGTATATATAATTTCTTAGTTGTTTTTATATAATGACACGTTAACGAATTAACTGATTTAGTTTTGTAATTAAACAAACCTTTGGCAGAAATACAATATAAAAGTACTGTTCTCAAATACAGTTTCTTGACAAATATAATAATTTGAAAAATCCATTTTGTTTACCATAGTTTAATCAAATAATAAAAACTCTTAAGCTACAAAATTAGCAAACACAAATTTCTACCTGAAGCAGTAATATTTCAAAAAGTTTAGACTTATAGGGAAGCATGACTACTTATAAAAACATCTTTCGACAATTGGAATGAGAACTATAGTAAATTCTTTCTTTTGTTTTCATTTTGAATCAGTGCAACAAAGCCATCTATTAAAAATTATTTGATCACTCTCTTACAAAAAGGGTAATCAGTTTATTAAGAATTCCTTCTCATACTCTTTATTTATTATAGGAAAAGAAATTGCAAATAAGATTCGTATGAAAACAGTTTGTCTAAAACCTGGATGAACTATAGAGAAAACTAACTTAAACACTTTTTTGAAAAACTTGATTATAATTTAATAAAATTAATTAATAATAACTATAAATAAAATATAACTATAAATTAATCTATGGAAATAAAAAAAATACGAAGCCAATGCCTCCCATGTAATATCTCCAATCTCCAATCAAAGATTTTAAAAAAAAATTCCTCAATTTTAATTTATTATTAATAATTTATTCTTGAGAGGGCCAAAGCTACTGTTTTTCTTAATGTAAAGCAGGAAATTGGGCTTCGTTACATGATAAAAACAATCAGGATCAAATCACTCATATTTCTTTATTATAATTACAACTGTGTAAATATCTGCGCATATCTACAAAGTACCCCTAACAAATAGACATGTGTAGATGTTTACCTTTCCACACTATTGGTGGTCGAACTTAGTTATTATTGAACTTATTAGTAGAAAATTATCTTAATTCATCTTAGATTAACGAAAAATTTTAGATTTGATTAACGAAAACGAAAAATTAACGATTTTGATTAACGAAACGATTAGTAAAAAATGTAAACAATAACGCAGTAGTTACACTGCGCTTTATTATATTGCGTCTTCGGATATTTTGTATATCTATAAAAAACAATTATATCAAGCTTTTTCTTTCTCGACATGCGCAATAAATGAAAGGGCTACTCTATTACAAATCATTTAACATAAAGGTAATAGGATGTCAGTCACTGTTTCTGTTATGAGTGAAAGTAGTCTCAGTATAACGCGAATTTCTACAAGCTGTTTCGATCTCACTGAATTCAAGAAATGGGGAAATTCCTCATAAAAAAACTTTCTTCCATCTGCTTTTCAGAATGAAAGCATGAGAGTTTTTAATAGCTTTTATAAAGTGCATGTCGTGCTAGATCTACATACCGAGCTTCAGAATTTATTGGAATATTAAACTGCTTATTCAGTAAAAAAATAAATGCATTGGCAAGACTTCTACGCAACGACTTTCTCCGTTTTTCTCGTTTATTACATAAACACACGGACTAAAAATATTGAGAGTGTATTCAATATTAAAGTGTTTTCAAATTATTGTTAAACATTTCTTTTTTGGAAACAAATATGAATTTCTGAACAATGTCCGATGGAAATTCTGCAGTTTTCATATATCATATCATCTCACTAGAACTAAAAATTCAAATTTTGAATTGTCTTAAATTATCAAATGACGTTTAGTAGTGTAGATAAAGAAAATATTATGTTATATTAATTTGTAACACTTTTGTTTAATTTTTGTTTCAAAATAATATTTATTATTTAAAAAACATGTTATCGTCATTTACAATGTTTGGAACAATTATATATGCCTGTTTTCTGTATCATTTCATTGACTAATATTGAATTTTTGAATAATTGAATTTTTAACATTGAATTTTTTCAGACTTATACTGAAAGAGTTATAGAGGATTACTAAGCAAGACTAATATGAATCAAAGTGACCCTATGTAGAATTTTAGCAAAGTGAGAAATGTAAAGCTACAGTATCATAAATCATTTATCCAAAAGGTAATTCTAGCACTTTATTATGTTGGTATTTGTAACTTTAAAGGATTTATTAATAAAACAATTGTGAACAAAAATTATCTTAAGGGGAATAGAAAATAAAAGGCACATAAAACCATGACATTACTACCCAAAACCCAAGATATATAATTTACTCATCCAAAAGTTGAAAGTCAATTAATTTAGTATTTTTGTCCGTAACATTAAATATTTCATTTGTAAAGATTGCCAGAACGAAAGAGGAATTACAAGATATTATAAATAGCTTATCCGGTACGTAATAATACGGTTTTTTTAATGTTAGGGTGGACAAAAATTATTTTGTGTTTGATTTTAATGAATGATGTTATTAAAAGGCGGGGATAGTACTGCAAATATGAATCAAAGCAATCAAAGTAATTCTAGTTAGATAAAATTTAAAAGTTCGAGGAACATAAAATCATTTTATTGAAATGCAAAAACGTTATATTTTCAAATCACTTATTCTAAAGGTTACATCTTGCAATTGCTTGTTTTGATGTTTGTACCTTTAAACCTGTCACTAGATAAGCATATGAGAACGAAAATGGTCATAGGGGAAATTTGATTAATGTCTGCCATGGTAAAATGCGAAGTCCTTATACTACTATTGGTCTTTGGAAAGGTAATTCAATACTTGACACAGAGACTACACATTGTTGCAATTTCTTACTCAGCAATATTTTAAAACAGGATGTAGGTGCAAAACATCGCACGTTATTACTATTTACATCAAGTGGCAGATGTTACTGTGTTCCTCAGAATTTTCACCTCATTAGCACACGAGAACGGGTCGCGGCCCTTTGGGAAGTCAGGAGGCCCCCAACGATTCTTCTTCCCCCTATGTGCTGATAGCCAACTCAGCGCACGAAATCCAAAAAATCATCGCTCTCCAGATCGGCAAGTGTTAGGGGAATAGCAATGCTACATCCCCCGTGTTAAATCCATCACTCAACTTCAAAACGAGAATTCACTGACCGGCCAAGAATACTAAAAGTCTTAAAAATTCCTCTGGGAGTGATTTCATCCCCTTTTGAGGCCAGCCACAAATTGGGGGGAAAAAAACTAAATAAATACATCTCTATATGATTTTACACGCTTTGAATACGCAATGAATATTTAATGACAAATGAGCTGTTGGTGTCCCGTGTGTCACATACTCTTCAAACGGGGCCCCGCATGGCTTGACAGAAAGGCTCCCCGCATTTTGTCACACCTATAATTATAGGAGTAAAGGACCAAGCGTCATGGGAAATGAAAATTATAGGAAGCTCGTCCAGCGTAGCATGATATTTAAATGCCAAATGGTAGGTAAATATTTTTCTTTTTTGCCTTCTTTTTCTTTGATACGCCTGATTTTGCGGTTTAACATTGATTTATTCCGATGTATCATTCTTGTTGGTGTTATTGATGATAGCTTACGAGGTGAATATTAATTTCGGATGACTTGACGTGATGTCTCGTCTTCAAAAGTCGCCGCAGAGGAAGTGGATGGGGTTTCTTGGAAATTAAATTTTAATCAGGTACTTGCTTTTGATGCTCATTTGATGGCTGAACGATTTTTCTCATAATTTTGAATTATGAGAGAGAAATTTGTTTAATCTAACGGAATATTCTATATATCTTATTGTTTCTTTTTTGCAAGATGTATCTCCTTTTTCTTATTAATTGTTCCTTTTATACTATTATTATTGGTTAACAAATTATTTTATACATTGATTTGTAACAAACATTATTGATTAAGTTTATCATTTTATTTTACTTTTCACATTTATTATTGGGGTAGGTTTCTTTCCCAAAATTTACGCATCACAACTTGCAAACCGTAAAATTATTATTATTATCCAATTTAAATGTCTGAATAATCTTATTAAGAATCCTTACAGTTAGAAAAAAGTGTATAAAACGGTGACTATATAACCATCTATCCTTTAATTTGAAGGACAGTGTGGTTTATAATGCTTCTTTTACCTTTAAATAACGTAATTTTACATAATTTTGTGTCCTTTAAATTCGTCTTAAATTTTTAATCTATCTTTTATTATCCAAAGAAAAAACAAAAAATTTTTTTTCAACATTGTAAATTAATAGTACTATTGAGTCGATGGATATTGGAGCTGTTTAAAAATAAAACAAATACAGCTTTATCGTATCATTATTGTTATTATTATTATTATAGATTTAGTGTAGCATCAATATTTCATAAAAATAACACTCACAGTATTGCATATCGATTAAGCATTTATCTATAAATAATGAATCTTTTATGTTGATTAACTGTAATTAAGCTTAATGAATAATCAGAAGTATAATGAAATTTCTGTATTAGGATCACATAATGGGGAAAAAAGATACTGGCTTTCAAAAATTAAGGAGAAAATTTAAAAAAATTGGGAATGCCCAATTTTTATTCATTGGAATGTGAAGAAATCATTAAAAGCTTTAATCAATTAATGTTTCACAAATAAGATACAAAAGAAATCAATAAACTTATTTTCTGTCTTAAAAAAATGGGAAATAAAAGTATTTGAGTTAAATGTGTGATCTGCTCGATATGGAGTGTAGTTATTTCTAACAGCTGTATAGGCACAACAGTGATGTTTCATGTTCAAAATGCTGGTGTTTATTAACTCATTTGGCAGTAAAGCCCATCTGTGCCTAGGCAGTTCGAAGAACCTGGAGAGTTGCAGAGAGGGTGTTAATGCTCTAGGGTGTGTCCCTAGAGCATCTCAAAATTGTTACATCGGGTTCAAGTCTTGCGATCACGATGGCCAACCCATTTTACACGAAATTCTTCTAACAAAAATAATTCTCTACCAACTGAGATCTGCCAGGTGTAGCATTATCGTCTTGTAGGATGAAGAAGTTCTTAATTGCACCTGTTTAAGGATGAATAACTGGATTAGGATGCTGTCGCTCTATAACTGAGCAGTAGCGGTGATTCTTCGGACGATATAAATGCCAGTGCGACCATCAAAGAGGTATCAACCTCCATACTTTCTGTCACACCATATTAATCGCTTTCATGGATGTGATTGGGATTATAGTAAGATTCTAGATTCTGCCAGACCTGCAATCTCCATGTGTGACTTTGCAAACAAAATCTGGGCTCATCAGTAATCAAATTTCCATTAATATACATTCGAATTGTCATGTTTCTGGGCCAAATTAAATCTTTCCTTTCAACGAGATGAATTTCCTTTCAACGTATGAGAGGTGCCCAATGTTGGACTGCTGGCATATAACCCTCCTTTGAAAGTTTTCTGCGTACAATTGATATGGATATCAGCTTTCCTGTGTTTTCTACAAGATAAGATCGGAGGTGGGTTGATGTATCCATCCTTTACAGTTAGTTGCAAATAGGGGTCATCTACGGTACTTGTAATTCATAATTCTTACTCCAGAATTATGAATTACTGCAGAGTCCGCATTCAATCATGGTTGTTGTATAGGATCGACTCAGACCTGCATTTATTTGCTCAATGGTTCACAATTGTAATTCTTCAGAAAAATACTGTTGAGTAGTTATATATAAAATATGTCTATAAAATTTCGATTCTACTTCCTACTTGAGAAAACTGCAAGCGTTTTTAATGTGTGTTTACGGTCACGTATTCAATAATATTAAACAACTGCATCTCCACTAATCAACATATCATACAGATTACATTTTACATATGCTGCGTACATTTTACATCTGCTGAGTAATTTATATAAATATCATTGTTTCTTTTATTATTTAAATTCTACATTTTTAATCATACGTTTCCTAAATTTAGAGAAAAATCAAGAAAATTGTGATTACATGGCCAAAAATAAATAAAATTTCATGCAAATTATGCAATTTCCGTAAAAGGTAATGCTACATCATGAAATTAGTAGGATTGTTGTAAGTTAACGTCATTACTCAAGTGGCAAATTTTTAATGACTTTTCTATCCATTATTTAATTCTTTATATAAAAATTTGAAAGGCTTATTCTGTTTCAAAAGCAGCTTTTTTAATTACTCTATGATACTATTGTAATGCTTATTGACAATAAATCAATATATTATTAACATTATGTTTCACCATTTTATCGAAGCAATTTCTCATTAAATTGGTGCACATCTCCATCTCCATTTAAAATTAAATGTACTTTGACAACACTTCTGCAATCATCTCGATGTATTGAAGAAACTGAGGAGCCAATATTAGCTCAGTGATAAAAATACGATGATCCATCAGAATTGTTGACATGATTGCTCGTAATGAAAAAAGGATCCTGAGAGGAACATCAATTTATCTATCTTTTCGATTGTGAGACTATAAAACATTAAAAATAGATATTTTGTTTTTCTTTAATTATTTTGAAACAGCTGATTTTGTCAGTTTATTTTTTTTTACTTGAGCTATTTGTTTATTTATCTCAGGAAAGCTGTAATTATTTTATGGGCGATGCATTTTATGCCATTCATTCAATATACAAATTGTATGTTTTTGACACTGAAAATTAAACAAAATACCCTTGAACGCTTTTTTGATGATTTGTAAATAATAATAATAATAATAATCAGTTCTCTAGACAATTGGTTTCCGATACTTCGTTGATCGTCCCTGGTGCTACTGAAATTGAGAGGCTGTACTATTTGGTGTCCACGTCTTCTTTCTTTTACATGACTGAAGAACATCCGGATTTACTGGTTTAACATGCTCATATCTGGTCTAAATATGGTTATTTTCTTTGCCATCGTTTGCCAGATATCGAAATGAGTCTTCTAAGTTCAGAAGTTCAATGTCCTAACCATGAGGCATTTCTCATTAAAATTCATCTGAATAATAACTCCTCATGTCACCATATTAACAGAAAATAAAGAATATAACCTATCCAGATAAACATTCGGAGAAAGTAGCAAAAACCAAAAGCAGAGCTAATGTGATTCATGATATTATTAGTGTGATACCGACTTCTAATATTAGCCACAAACCTGATTAATTTTGCTGGAACTTGGATTGTGGACCCAGAATTAGCTGCGAGTAATCCATTTAGCATTCTGTTTTCTGACTGCTGGATAGCAGTCAGACGCAACACGGCTCGAAAAAAAAAATGAGGTTGCCCTCCCCAGAACGTAACACTCTTAGCAAAAATCTA
Source organism: Caerostris darwini (assembly GCA_021605075.1). NCBI lineage: Eukaryota > Metazoa > Arthropoda > Arachnida > Araneae > Araneidae > Caerostris > Caerostris darwini. The sequence continues at coordinate 1,032,839 of BPLQ01006518.1, forward strand.
ATACATACTATATTACATTAGATACGCCTTTCAATTTCCAACCTCAAGGGTGGAACGTGCAGGCTGGCACCCCCTCGAATAATTCTTTGGCCAAACAAGTCACATCGGCTTTTTTTTTGTGTGTGTAAATTTTTTTCTAAATCTACTGGGGAAGTGGGCGCTTTCGATGTCTTATTTGTTATAGCAACTACGTTGAACTAACAATATAAACACTTAAGGAGAAGGAAAATTGTCTCTTTTCATTTTCGCACTTCAGGCGCCGTGTGAGGGTGGAATACTAAGAGGGAGGGCTTTTTTTTTTCATCAAAAGAATTTCTTAATGCATAAGAAAAGCGGCCCTTTCCCCTTTACTCGCCGTTGCAAACACAAGGCTGGAAATGGGTTACGAGGGGGAAAAAATACAGCTATGTTGTTTATGCGAGAGTGGGAGAAATGAGACGAAAAGCTGTTTGCCTTTTTTTTTTTCTTCACTTTTTTCCTGTTTTATTTTTTTATTTTTATTGTCTCTCTCTTAAAGTGGTCCACTATACCATAAAGAAAGTAATTTTTAAATTGCCAGGGAGCATTTATTGTTAGCACTCAGCAATCAAACGGTCGCTGAAAAGTTTTGTAAACGTGAGTAATATAAGAGAATTATACTACTGTGCCCAAAAAGTAAGACCCATTATTTTTTTTTCAAAGACTCTTTATTTATTCTTCCAAATTTATTTCACACAATGACACTTATGCCAACTTTTTTTCCAATCCTCAATGCATGCTAAAAAGTCATCGGCAGGGATGGCCTTCAAAGTGCGCGGCGATTCACGTTGAATCTCTTCAATCGTCTCAAAACGGTGTCCCGGACAGGTATTTTGAATTTAGGGAACATTAAGAAGTCGCACGGTGTGAATACGGTGGTTGTGGAACGATATGGGTTTCATTTTTGGCGGAAAAGTCACGAAGAATCAATGCTGTGTGAGCTGGCGCGTTCAGTGTTTTCGGTACCGATTTGACGCGTTTGAGGCCCAAAATGGAATAGACCGATCCTTTTGAAATTCTAACATCATCAGCAAGGTCTCTAATTGTAAATCGACGGTTTACAAGCAACAAATCTTACAAAGCCAAGCGTAACTTAAACACTAATGAATATTTTGACGTTGAATTTCACACAGATGTCAAAGACAGTGCCAGTAACCTAAAAAATAAATAAATAAATAAAATATAAAAAAAAACAACTTTGAAATTCCATAAGCATCGGGAATTTTAAATTGAATATTGGTCTTACTTTTTGCACACAGTTGTAAGAGATCTCTCGTTGGCTATCTCAAAAATTTACTTTTTCGCAACTATTTCTCCTCATTTGAAGCACTGATTCGATTTTTATTTGATTTATTTTGCTAAACACTTCATTGCTAAAAATTAATAATAAGTAGTAGTTTCAGTTCTGTTATGAAATATAATACATTTATTTTGTATTTTTTTATTTTACTAAATCTTTATAAAGTAAAATTAATAAAAAATAGTCTTTATTGTACTGAGTAATAGAAAATGTTGCGAATTATAAATAGTGAATTATAAAATTTCTGGCAGCGCCTTTTAATTGTTTAACTTTTTGAAAACTTTATTGCATAAGATAAACAAAGAATGTTTTATTTCTGTTGTGTTATGAGACATGTAAAAATTTTAGAATTGGTTTTAAATTACTTTCGCTTACTAAATCTTAGTTTCGTAAAATTGATAACGTATAACTTCGTGCATATTGTCGAAGCTGTATTTTAAAGCACAATAGCAATTTTATTGCTATATTTTAAATGTTTATTTTCTTTATTACATAAATGTAAAAAGACAAATTTCTTCTACATTGTAAAGTACAACATGCTAGCTAGATATAAACTATATTTTTAATATTCGCATTATATAACAATATTTACTCAGAAAATAAATTATAAAAAGAATAAATAATAATATAATATTATAAAAAATAATAAATAATATAATATTATAAAAAGAATCTCTTAAAGAATCAAAAATGTTTTTTAAAGAATTTGTAACAATATTCTAATATATGATTAGAATAGCAATACTTTCTAAAATTAATTATTTCTACGAATATCAGTAATTACTATTACAAAAATTACTAGCGAAGCTGAAATAAACATATGAAATTTCTTTCAACTAATATAAAAAACATAACAGCATAAAAAAAATTATAACGGATAAACGTAAGATTCTTTTATCTGAATATGGACCAAAATAGTCCTTTAATTAAACAGTGAGGGAATCTCAGAAATTATTATTAATTTCAAAGAATTCAACCTTTTTTTAGCATACTTTGAGTGAAAAAAATTCCATTGTCTTTCATTTATTTCTGATCTTTTTCTGCCTGGTTAATGCTACTGGAAATGTATTTTGAGAACTCATTTGTGTGGTTTTTTTCTCGCATAAACAAGGATGAAATAAAGATTTGATTTGATTTTCATAGAATAAGAAGGCGTAGTTATATAGGCGAGAGAGAAAATGATAGAACAAAAGAGTGTTGTGATAAAATAAAATATCCTTGCTAAAAATTTCTACTCTGTGTACAATAGTACATTTTTTTAATTACATCATATTGTTTTTTGAAACTATTTTTTGAACTATCATAATCAATTATTTTTCTATTTGCTAAAAGTAAATATAGTTTTGCATTCAATTGGTTTAAATAAATATATGAAATACTTAAATAAATTGATCATGAGTTAAAATACCAGACATTTATTTTTCTAATGCAACTGGCAAATACTTAGACAATTGTCTTTTATGCCTTAAGACAAACTCTGCACCTACGTTTCTCACTTAGCACTACCCAGGAGGTGCGTGTAGCTTGAAGATAAGCTACGGACGCGAAGTAACACTACCGCCGCAACGCTCTACGATCCTGTTAGACCGGGACTTACAGTTTAAAGTGAATTCCGAACCACTACAAACATCCATGGCACCTCTGGGACACGAACCCGAAACCTGTAGTACCGAGCGCCAGAACGCTAGCCACTCGGCCATCATACCAGATGATCCCCCATACCAGACATAATAAAAGGTAAAATAGCTTAAATTAGAATTATTGATTTTTTTTTTTTTTAAATTCTAAATTATATGTTTCTTCTTAAATTATACTCTATGTATAAAATATACTTTAAACTTACACTATGTGGGAATTAAAATCGATGAATATGTAATATACGAATTATATCCAAGGAATCTGTCAATGGATTATTTTGCAGTTTGCACTCTTTTAAAAACGAAACCCCCTTTTTGTATTATTTTCATAAATAAATGTATCGATGGTGATGTAATGTATGATTATTTGACACTCCTGAATTCAATGACCCCTCCTTGATGCACGCAAACAAGTCCTCCGGATAAGTAGAGCAAGATTTGAATCATCTTATTTGTCTCTTCCCAGATATTAATGATGGCTGTGAGGAGATCCATCCGTCACACCAAGTCGCGGAAATTCCCCTCGAAATCTATCTCCCGCACGCGGACAACACCCATGTCTTTTCGGAATCCATCACTGAATGCTGTTTTGTTTTCCGGAGACAAGATCTAATTTATGACCATCCTTCCTCACTTCGGTTGCTTTCATGACGGTTACGGTCGCCGTAAATCACTGACCACCCTCCTCTTATTTCATAGAGGGGATCAAGGCTGATTTCTTCTTTGAGAGCTTGGAATTCTTTTTCATCCTTGGGCTATCTCGGGATCCTAGTTGATATTAGGGTGCCTTTTATATGCATTTAGTCTTCGTTTAACACTGTATGCCAGAAGACACTTCGAAGCTGATTTATTGTTTTTTGGAGTGGGTGAAAGGATGTTATGGGAAGCACTTATTCATCTTGTTAACTCTTCCCTCAGTATAGGACGATATTAAATAATGATTAATTGTACTGTACGTAATGTCCAACAAATAAATTTAAAAACTGATCGTTGTATCACTAAAAGCAATCCTAATGTTGCATAGTATTGTAAATAAAATCTCTTGCATAACGTATTCACAAAGAAGTATTAATGTAAAAAATAAGTTTCAGTAAATATTTAATTAAAAAAGACGGAAACTCATGTATCTGTTTAACATACTACGAGCTGAATATGCATCAGGAGACACTAATTCGTATATTAAAAAAAAAAACTGCTAATCTGACTTTTATTTTCTGATATGACAACGGCTCATTATTAGTTCACTATCATTATTAGTTTTTAGAAAATTTTTAAAAACAGATTAAAAGCATAGATAAATTTATAATATTATTTAAAAAATGTTGTTGTAGAAAGTCCATGATTTACATTTATAACTGGCTGAGAATAGTACAGGAATTACAAATGAATGAAATGTAGTTCTCTATAGGAAGAGATAATGTACATACACAATGTTTCTCAGCCTGTATACACTATTAGTAATAAAAAATTATCACTCATAAAGATAGTTATTAATGCTAATTGATTACAATTCAGATAACTGGTAAAAATGAAGAAAATGAGGATGTTATTAAAATGAAGTATTTATAAGTAAAATACAAGCACTGTTTTATACATGAGAATCTATATTGGTACAGTTTTAACGCTCCAAATTTGATAGGCTATTTAATCATTGGGAAGCGCAGATATGAAACAAAATGCACTGTACAAAAGAATTTTAAAGAGATAGGGAATTACCGCCATTTTTATGTTTAGAAATATGTAATGGCCATTTCTTTCGATTTGTTGTTCAAAATGACGAAAAAGAAATAATGAAGCTCAAAACAACGTTAGTTTTCGGAAACTATTAATAATTACAATAATCCTTTAAATGTTTTATACTATAAGTAACGATATTTAGTAAATAAGCTTTATTAATTGTAAAGGGTAAATTAATGGCGCATAAATTAAAAAAGACACAAATTTACTTCAGTGAATTATACTTCGAAGTAAAATAATCATAAAAGTGACGTTTCATACATTTAGGTAAAGAATAGACAAAAGCAACAAAAATAAAGCTAATATGGTAACGCCTTTAAAACTTTTGTTTTATCTTTTTCAATATGATAATAAGTTTAAAGATTAGTGGCTGCAAGGGAATCAGTTTTCTTTTTGGGATAATAGGAAAGTCATGAAAAATTGCAAAATATGAAAAATTAAAAATAATCCACTGCAATGAAACACTGTAAAAGAAAGGGAAGCAATTATCTATTGAAAGAATATTCATGAGAAATCATTTTTATTTGTTTTTAAAGTACAAAGTTGCAACAAACTGGTTGGTAAATTCCATTACTTAAATTACATGAATAATTATAAAATGGATAACAAAAAAGTTTGGATTTATAGTTTTACAGATAAATAATGAAGCTTTATTTTTTAACTTGTGTAAGTATTTTAGTTTAGATTTTGGAAGTTAACACAAATTCTTTCGAAACACTTTATAGCAAAAAGAATTAAAATAGAAAGAATATTCACAAATTTATTATAATATTGCCCAGAATAATTTTTCTAAATATATTTTGACGTATATATCAGGAATCTAACTACAAATTGTACAGCAATTCAAGAATTATTTTTGAGAGAATACTTCACTATAATAATATACATCAATTAAATATTTCTTTTTTTTTTTTTTTTTTTGTAAAGATCTTTATTTATATCATTTAAAAAATATATTGTAAATAACTAATGCATCCTCAATTTAAATGAAATAAACATTTTTCAATTGTTTAATACAGATTATGTACAGTTAGTTTTCTCATGAATAATTTATTTAATCAGTCACACAACATATTTGTCATCTTAACATTTCCAATTTATTGGAATTATTCAACAGAAACATATCTCTTATAAATATGCTACAAGAAAAATATTAATTAAAAATGCACTTTTGTTTTCATTTTAAAAGTAGTTTTTCCTTCTTGCTTATCACTGAATTAGAAGCAAGTCTCATTATTTCATAAGAAGGAAAGATTTTCTTTGTTAGAATAGCATTCCTAAACACAAAATAACTTCTGGTTGGAACTACTTGTTGGAAAATATTTACATTACAATTTTGAGAACATGCAACAAGAGAAAAAATATTCATTCCATATTTTACTACAGAAAATATTAATTCGCAGTATTTCCTAAGCCCATATCAGTTCAATTCGCATTAAATAATTCTGTATTATTATTATTATTCTTTAAATAGTATATAGAGATTCCACAGATTTTATGAAAATGTCCAAGTAAATGAAACTCATAAACGCATCAATGTTAATGGATGTTAATTATAACCATGCTATGAGTTAGATTATTTAATATTGTAATCTACATTGCAGTATTTGTAATAAAGTGAATTAATTTTTTAACTAATTAGGTAAAACCTCTTTAAAAAGTTATAAAAACCTCTTTATAAGTAAATCTCAAAAAAATCTTTGAAAACAAATTATTTTGCTTTCTTTTATGCTGATTTCCGTGATTGTAGAGGGAAGACCGGATTATAACGAATAGAAAATAGGAGTCATTATTTCCTGCGGTATAATTTAATGTTTTTTCTTACCCAACTATTCCCCACACAAACTAACTTCAAAAGAGAAGACTCCTTCCACACCTCATCACTTTGAAAAAAAAATTTTTGAAAAAAGAGAAAAAAGAAATAAACTCGCCATCCCACTAGAAACAACCTGAACCACCTTTTAATTTCTATTTATAATCACCCTATTGTAAATCCCCATCTCAGTCAGTTTCTATGGGCGAATCGAATCCCAAAGCGAATCTCTTTCTCGCTGGGGCTTCGACGGGAGTAAAATCTCTTCCCATCCGTGAATTTCAAAGCTGTTTCTAATCTCCCTGGAGTATGATCCCAAGTACACAATCGTCTCCATCGGAAAGGGATGTAAGTCCCAAAGATATGGGGAAACGCTTCACTTGGCAAAGAGAGTCAAGTTTCCCAAGCGGTGTTGCCGTCTCTCTCTGTCCGCCTACGCCACCCTTGCTGGTAGAAGGGGTGGGAGCAGAAATGAATCCATGGAATTTAAAGGTGCCTGGGATTTCGATGAAGAATGTTTTGGGAAGGAAATCAGCAGTCGCTTTTATATCGGCTGTCCTTTGATTTCAGCTGGAGAGTTGTTCATAATACCCCAGTGAACAAAATCAGGGACGATGCCGACAAAGGCCCAAAGGATACCCTTGATGGATGTTTTCGGCGTTGTCTTCAGGCTGGAAATAATTACAGATCGCCTAGCAGCTCAGGAATGCCATTCTGTATGAATATCAGAGAAACCAATAAATTTAAATTTTCATAACAGAACTTTATAAAAAAGTTTTCAAAGTTTTGGAAAAGAAACTGTTATTGAAGAATCTATGACGATATAATAGATTATTTCTTAAAATATACTAAAAATAGATTTCTTAAAATGCAGTTACTCATCTTAATCTGTAAGAGAGAAATAACAATTGTAGTTCAAAATTAAAGTCAGGAGATAATCAAATAAAGGAAACATCTAATTTTTTTTACTGTAAAGGTTATTCGCCAAAGTTTAATCTTTCATTGATTTCGGTGGGAAGAAATATGAGAATCAATTTATTATTCATAACGATTTAACCAGCAAAAGAATTTTAGGTCTCTCACGGGAAATATCTGATTGACATGCACAAACATTTTGCTTTTGTGAGGCTGCATACAAGAAAATTTCACTTCCGTAACAAAAATTAATGATTTGTAGAGTTAAGACGTTGCCAAAGCTATATATCTGATGTACTTGGAAAGGAAAATTAATCTCAACAAGAAATTTCGAAATTAATCATTAGAAGAACCTTCATTCATTTACAGCATGAACACCTGAAAGGATTAATCTTCTAACGATTTAAGTATCTGGTATGTGGTCGACTTCTCATGAAGTAAATTGACGAGGGCTTCAAAAATTACTTTGTCCAGTCTAACTGATTGCTTAAGAACGTTTATCCTGTTATAAAAATTAGCAGCCAGGGTTATTAAAATGCCGTCAATTCTGTATATAACTCATACAACTGAGCTGATTCCATTTACAACAATGCACAAAAATTCCCCATTTCAAATAATTCAACTGTTATATTTGTTTACATTTTTTGCATGATTTAATACATTAATGCTTACATCACCATTTTTTCGTTCCTATCAAGCTGATAGAGTAAAAATATTACATCCTGCAGCAAACAATGTCCAAAAAAATAAAAAATAAATAAAAAATAGTAGTATATGTAGATATATAGGGGACTGAAGTGACGTCACAGAAAAAGAGCCCTCTTTTTACTTTTTTATTTTATTATTTTTCCCGAATGGGCTGCAACATTTATTTTTAAAAGAGGAATTACTTTTTACCAATTACTAATTTATTTTTATTATATGATGAAGAATAATATTTTAATAAATTTATTTTCATTTAATTTCATTACTGAATTATATATATAAAGCAAATTACTTAATTTCATATGAAAAAGACTTCTCCTAAATATATATATATATATATATATATATATTAAAGAAAAAATATTTTTATTAAATACAAGAATAAAGAATACTAGACACAATCTGACGAAATGGTACGAATCTTTTATTCAATTACATTACAGATTTAATATGTATTTAACCAATTAGTTACCTACATTTAATGTTTTAATTTTTTAAATGCAATATATTGCAGAGATAAGTCTTTTTTTCAATTCCTATTATTAGTTCACACTCTCCCTATATATATCTTGTTCAGATTTTCAATCTTTAATAAAATACTTTATTCATCATTGAAGTTCAAATACATTTTTAAAACTTGTAGTGGATGACACTTGATGTTAATACACGTTTTTCAAATATTAATTTATTAATTAAATTTAATTAATTAATTTTAGTTTTTTTTTAGATTTAAGTTGTATGTATCTACGAATAGATGGCGCCACATGTAAGAGGAAAATTTCAACTTTATTTATAAAGGACTTTCTGCAATATACTGAAAAAAAAGTAGGAATTGAATTAAAAAAAATTTTTATATTAGTTTTAAACACAAATGTACTTTAATTCAAGTAAGTATAATACAATGAAAATGGAAAAAGGTGAGCAGTTGAAATTTCTTTTTACTCATATTTTATTCATCTTGAATTTTGGATTCCAAAATTTTTTTTTAATTTAAGACACTTTAATTAAAAAAAATTTCAATTATATTTCTTTCTAATAATTTATTTATTCTTTTTGTCTTCATATTGGATTCTATTTGCTAAATTGACTTTCAAATCTATTGCTAACTACTAGCTGATATAAATCGTGATTTTTTACATATACTTTCAAACATTATAAATCATCATTGGGATTTAATAAAATATAATATTTAAGAATGATGTTACTTTCATAACGAATGTACACTAATCCAATTTATTTACCCTCAAATAACTCTAATAATTATTGCTTTGAAATATTGCATACTTCTATTTATCCTTCATTATTTCGTCAACCATTTCCACTTGTATTTAATTTTCTTGTGTAGTATTTTGTAATGCACAAGTCTTGTACTTGGATTTCATTAAGATTGTGCCTTAATTTTAATAATCATTGAGTAAAATTTAAAAAGTCTTGTGAATTTATTTAATCTCAAACGCTTGATTCTATCTTTATGTCAAAAGACAAAAACCACCATATAATCGGCGATTTTATCTAAATTACGAGACTGCCCTCAAAATTAAAAAAAAAAAGTGTAAAATATCCGAATGCACTGTATAACAGAGATACAGTGAATTGAAAAACAACTGAAATTTGCACTTCTAATATTATGTTATTTACTTACTGCAATATTGAATGATTATTCAAGGATACATAAAAAATTTCGGGCCAGTGCTTATAATAGTAAATAGCAATTACTTAAATATTTGAACTTTAAATAAGATATTATTTCAAACATACAATTTAAACTGAATTTATTCTTTAATAAATAATAAATTTTATTTTACAATAAAACTTATTAATTTTCGTTTATACATCTCTAATTCAATGGCATTCTCTGCTATAAATATATTGCTCTCTGAAACTATCTTTCCAACATACCTTTTCTGTAATTCCGTCTTATTGAATTCGTCTTTCGAATGCAGCCTATAAAATTCTTTACATTGCGTAAAAGGGATCCACGCAATTGTAATTTCTTCGCAACTGTGTCGAACATAACGATTTATCTCAATGAATGCACCTGAATTACAATAAACATTAAAAGACTTTTCAAAATGATAGAAAAAAGCCCAATCTTCAATTTTACATTATCTATAAAGGACGTAACATCCAAGAGGATAGTTTATCAAGTTTCTGAACCAAGAGATAGATAAGTGATGCCTAAGCCAAAGCTTCGGTGTCTATGGAGTAGAGGAACACGACAAATCTCTAGATCAGAATGTCCTTCAATTAAACATCTAAATGTCAAATTCATTCAGAATTTTGATGGAACGATGTAATTGCAATATTATTTCCAAGACGATATTCTGTTTTCAGTTATATGTCGGTCCATACACCTAAGTTCAGTTACAGACGACTACTTACATTGTTCTAATTTACCTACGTAACATTTGATCGAATTCAAAACTATGAAAAGGAATGTTAAATTTAAAATAAACGAAGATGATAATGATAAACATGTGTTAAAAATTTAGAATAATTCATATTTTTAAGGGTTTGCATACTGTGATAACTCATTACTTTATAATTACTTTCTAGTATTTTCTTTCTTACGGTGAATTAAAAAAATTTAGAAATTAGAAATTACCTAAATTTAGAAATTATCTAAATCTTTTTCACCTCTTCCCTAAGGGAAAACACATTTTCAACGTCAGGCCGAACGAAATCCCCTGGTACATAGACGACTTGATATTTACAAACCTTAATCTATGTGAAAAGGGAAAAAATTCTTTCCAAGAGGACTTTCAAGGGTAATTGAGTATTGAAAGTACTCAAATCATATGACAAAAAACAAAAAAACCGTAAAATTTTCATCAGGCAGTTCAAGCTCATACTAGACACTGCGTTACAATTATGCTTCTATTTCTCAAAATAGTGAATGTTATACAACAGGGGATGTGAACGACACGGTGTGCAAAATCAACTCAGATCAACTTGCATTTTACTTAAAATATGTCTTTAGCATCGGGCACTTTTTTTTAAATGGTAGAGTGCTGCTTCAACTGGGGGGATTCCACTCCTCATACTAGCTGGCCTTGTTAAGAAAAAAAAAATTGAAAAATGTTCACATTTTTTTATTTATTGTAAAGAAATAAAAATCTGCCTTTCTTGGAATGGTTTTTACGAAGCGATTATCTTTTTGAAAGTTTATTAATTATTTATAAAGTACTTTAAAAATGAAAATGTGTAAATAACTAGAGTAAATACGTTACGACCGTCATATGATAGTTACTAGTGTACTGCCCATTAATTTTTAATTCTACGGAAAAATTCTTTTATTGCAATGAATAATTTTATTTAAGCTCAAATACAATGTCTTGCATAAGTAACACTATGAACTCTTCCTTAGGACGATAATCAAGGAAGATTTGTCATTGCCCCAACCATCGTCGGACTGCATAATGATATCGTAATTAGAAAAAACACTTTCAAGGACGACGTCTGGGAAGTTCAGGTCTTACGGAAGGACTGGACGGTTAACGAATTAATCATGAGTATTCCGCGCACAGACACAAGAACTTATGTTTCGACATGTCTTACTCAGTTCTTAAATCCGATGCACTGTTCGACAGCCCTCTCTTCAAGCCTTATATAAATATATTTAGACATCTTATCATAAAATAGAATTAGATTTTAATGATTTACAGAATTTTTCTTTTTCCGAAAATTGAAGTATACGATTTTTTTCGAAATCTGCAAGAAATTCTTTATCGGATAAAGGTTAAATAATAGAGAGTTTTTACATACCGTATTTTTATAATACGGTATTTTTTTCTCCCTAGCGCGCATGCTCATAGGAAATTGTGCATGCGTATCTGTAATAATGTTTCCTATGAGCATGCGCGCTGGGGAGAAAAAAATACCGTATTATAAAAATACGGTATGCAAAAACTCTAATATCAAATTTTCTTACGAAGCGTTTGTGGAGAATGCGCAATTTAATTTAAAATAAAATATGTGAAGTTATATGTTAAAATAGCGATTAAAAGGAATTCAAGGATATAGATGACGCTATTAACTAAGTTGCTTGTCACTTTTACAAATTGATTTTAAAAGCCATGACTTGCATTGGATACAAGAAACTTTTTTTAGAAACAGTTCGGTTTTATTATCTAAAATCTTCATTTCTCTTTGCGTATTCGACATATTCCAATGAAGACGGTCCAATTTATAATGTTGAAGGAATTATGAGAATTAAAATGAAATATATATACTTTTATTTTGAGCATATTATACAAGCATTATTATCAATTGAATTATATTGCTTCTAACGCTTTGGGCGTAATGGTGATTTGAACTTTGAGCTTTCGAATTATGGATTTTGATTAAAATCCTAATAAGCAAGTTGAACCGAAATTTTCAATATCTACTCCTAGGGTTTGGGGTTTGAGAAAGAGATTGCTGAACCCAATAGCTACTTTTGGGTGTGCTCATTCTAAATTGCAAAGAAAAAAAATTTAAACGTTATGTCTTGCAATATACTTTATAAAGACTATTTGTAAGAAAATTGTTTCATTAAAAAAAAACCTCATTAATGCTAGAAAACAAGCAAATAAGTCAATAAATTATAAAACAAGTAAAGTCTTGCTAAAATTCATTTTCTGTGTGTGTGGAGGGGGGTGGAGGAAGGATAAGGGAAACTTATGCTATTTATGCTTAAATTTCTTTCGAATTTGAAAAATAAATGCCATATTGACGTTTTTGAAATTATTAAAAACATTTTGTATCGATGACACTAAAACTTATTGAAATTCAATTTTTCTTTAGGGAAACAAATATTTGCAATTAAAATGATTCAGTAATAATTTGTTAATATTTGTTTAAACGTTAATTCTAAACAAAAAATTATAATTATAATTAATTTTAAAATAGCGAATTATAATATAAATAATATTGAAGCGATTCTTTCTCTTTTAAGAATAAAGTGTCACACTTTCGATACTGATATGAAAGTTAACTCCAAAAATATGAATAATCGAACAAATAATCCTTCATATTAAGGTGATTGAGAAATTCTGTATAATCTTTCCTTGGTTTGTAAAGCAGTCTGATGGCAATATTTTGATATGCCAAACACTTCCTCCAACATTTTTGACTGTTCAAACGATATGAACTAACTCTAATTATCGGACAAAACTTGTACTTGTAATCTGTGGTTTTCTGCTCACTTGAAGAATGAATAGCCATAGTTCTGAAATCGCCTCTATACATCAAAGTTCCCCACCCTCACATCAGATAATCTCATGATGGTACATCTCCCTCTCCAAAAGATTGGGGCTTATCGATAAGCTAAGAGAAGAGGGAGAATAAGATGGAATGCCCTTGAAGTGGGGTGTTATTAGTTTGGAGGATAATAATTGGTTCTATAACGTCATGTCTTTAAATCATCTAGCCCAGAAATAATCGGAATGCTCCAACAACCAGAGCAACATTTCTTTTGATTTGACCTGGAGGCAATATGAACTTTCGTCAATGATATTACTTCTTTTATTTTTATTATACAAAAATCACATATATTTCTGCAATAATTGAGACGGATGCTAATTGTTTAAGTTTTTTGAGGAAATATTACTGGTGTCCAATAAGGTTCGATGCTCCAACAACTAGGCAGCATTTATTTTGGCTTGACCTGGAGGAAATACGAATTTTCATCAATGATAATATTTCCTTTTATTTAAAATATACTAGAGCATATATATTTCTGGGGCAGTACAAAAGGATACTAATTGCTTAAATTTCTAGAAGCAAATTTGTTGGTGTTCAATGACATGCATATAGTATAATAAAAGAAAATCAAAGGCACAAAAAAAAGGTAATCAAAATAATTTAATACAATTTCACATATTGATTTTTTAAAATAATATAAAAATTTTACGACTGAAGTTAAAAAACAATCAAAAGAAAATCAACTAAAAAATGAAACTTAAATAATTCATAAATATAGTATTAATTTCGGAAGCTTTATATATTTAGATAATTTGCATTTCAGATCTTTTCTTATATGAATTTACTTATAACCTTCAAATATTACAAAACGTTTTAAAATCAATTATTTTTTCAATTATAGATCGTATTAAACACTAAATTTACATCAATACAGATTAAAATTAACTCTTCAAAGATTTCAGCTTTGAATAAGAATTTACTCGCATTCAGAGCAGATTTTTAAAAAATCAATCTATATACGAGGAATTTTTTTATATCCCTAATTACTAACTAATGACCATTAGAGTCTAAAATTGAATCCTAAATGTAAATAAAAAATAATTTTATTATTTTAATATTCTTTAATATGCTGAACCCAGTATTTTTTATATATCAGTTTGATTCTGTGAAATGTCTTTCTACGAATTTAATTCTTGCTTATAACAACTATTAATAATGATAAATAAATAAACAAATTCAAAAAGTAAGTAATGGTAATTTTCGAAGTGCAATGAAAGTAAAAAAAGGAAGAAATATGCAGGCATAATGGCAGGCATTGTCCATCTATCATTTTAAGAGACTTTATTTCCAAAAAAGCTGCGATCGAGCATCAATATTTTGCTTTGAAGCATACGCAATCTAGTATTTTTCTAGCTTCTTCATTAACAACAAACAGTACATCAAATATATCTCATATAAGACTGGTCTTATGTCTGATGTTTATGTAAACTAATACACTTCAAAACGCTTAACCAATGTCTGAAAACTGCATAAATTAAAGTATAACATATACCTGCCAACTTCTATCTTAATAACACATTAGTTTATATGCATTATAATAATTACTAGAATTTAAATTTATCATTATATAACCATTAATTATTAAAATTTGATAATGTCAGGATTAAAAATGTAAGAAAAAATGTGCTTCAGGAAAAATGGATGCGATAGCAGTTATCCTTCTTCACTTCTAAGCAATTTTTTAAGAAGGTATCGTCTTTATTTTTCTTTTAGCTGTTAAACAAATAAGCTCTGTCTAGACACATTAGTTGAGCAATTTTCCTGCCAATCGGGGTTTCTTCTACTTTTTCAAAAATTGGCATATCCTTTGCTTAACTTCTTTCCAAGATTAGCAATATTACAAACATCCATAAACACTGATGAATAGAAATTTTACTTTGGAACATGTAATTTTTTATACATTCTTCATTATTTGTTCTCACTATAGCTAAGTTAAAAACAAATATTTCTCGTGCACTTTGTGAAAGAAATACTTTCTGATTAATGCCAGATTAGGAACATTTTATATTGATTTTAGCAGAGTTAATTCGTGAAAAAAAGACATTGATTACGAAAAATGTTGGCAAACCGGTATACGAGTCTATTTTCGTATTAATCAAAAATACCTTTGATGAAAAAAACCTATTTTATAACAATTTTAATTTATGTTTGAAGAAAAGACATAATGTATATATATTTTTAGCTGCGAGAATAATAAAAGTTTGGAGCCCTATTTTTAAATAATATTAGAAGCTAATTTTTTACAAAAGATTTTGCTAATTTTTTTACTGGAATGTATTAACTAATAAAAAAAATAATCTTTTCCAATGTGTTGATTAACTATAGATTTGAATGTAATATCTTATTATGGTCGTATTTACATAGACTGTAGAATTGTGCCCTAAAAATTCCTTCCAGTCATAAAATAATTAATCGAATGACAAAAAATGCATCGTTTTCTAATATGTTTATTAGCTTCAATCATAAAGTGCAGCTTTCCATCATCATCAAATCTATAGCAAGAATAACTTTGAAATTGAAAGATCATTATTTTTTTCTAAACACTGTATATACATAAGTATTTCGCATGCTACACTGGTTCCCAAAAATTAAAAATAAATAAATTAATGTTGGGATTATAAAATATATTTTCAGTGGAATTTAACCAAATTTTGCAAAAATATTGCTTAAAAAACAAGATGCAAAATAAAAACAATAGAATTATTTTCTTACTTAGCAAATACACGAAATGGAAACATAAAAACTTAGTATTTACGTTTAATGTGTGATCAGTGTTGATATGGAGCATGATCATATCTAACAGCTATACAGTTACGACAGTAATTTATTCAGAAAGAGGGATTCAGAAGGAGGGTGTCTATTAACTGGGTCGGAAACGATATCCATTGTTGTGTCAAGGCAACTCGAAGATTCTGAAGAGTTGCAAAAAGCGGGTTAAATCCAACAATACATTTTTCTAGAGAGTCTCAAATTTACACAATCGCGTTTAAGTGCGGATAATCGAGTTTTTCTGCCCAACCCTTTGCACAATACTCTTCTCACATAGGTATACACCAACCAAGCTCTGTGTATCTAGCATCATAATCTTGTATGATGAAAGCATCACTAACTGCACCTAAATAAGGGCAAGCAATTGGATCAAGAATGACATCGCTATATAGCTGAGCAGTAAAAGGGCCATTGGAATAATGTGCTGGATAGCGCAGCCATTCATTGAGATACTCTCTCGTACATATATATATATATATAGACCCGCCAAATCCTGCCAGATCAACAATCTTCTTGGGTCTCTTAGTAACAAAATTCAGGCTCATCAGTTAAGAGTACATACCACCATTGATTAATAATTCAATTTACAGGTGTCCATGTCCAATTAAACCTTTAATTTCAGTGATATGGTGTGAGTGGTGCATACAATGTTGTATATTTTACATACAACATTCTCTTGTGAAGTTTTCTGTACATAGTTTACCTGAATAACTGGCTTCCAATGGCTTTTACAAATGATGATCTGAGGTGATTATTGCGGCGACACCGTACTTCCTGGCAGTTAGCTCCATCTAGTGATCATCTGAACCACTTATACCTGAAGGTCTTCTTCGGCCGTATCTTATTCATTAATATCCCAAGCAGATTCATTTTTTATAAATGCCAAATTTTGCAGCTATGAATTACAGAAAGACTCTTATTCAACTATCTTTCAACATCAGAATGATTCCAGCCCACTTGTATTTCTGCAATTGGTTACGATCGTAATTTTTCAGATAAATTATACCGAGCGCTTATTTCGAAAATATGGGTATTTTTTTATATTTCATTACATAGTCACATAATTTCACACCGTTTTAAGCCCTGTTTTCGGAGAGTTTCCAATGGCATTAAAAAAAACAGCTTCACTAATTTGCATATTATATTTTTATGTATACTGTGTAATTTTTATGAAAATTTATTCGTTTCCGACCATTTAATCGGAACTTTTCTGATTTTTCCTCATCTTTTGGAAATCAGTGCACACTCGACAAACCAAACAATTACTATACTCAGATCTTTGTTTACCAGTATTCCCACAAATCCACACTAATCCATTCTTACCTCAGAGAACAGCACAAAACTCAAGACATCAGAACACTAAAAAATACATGATCCTAAATTGATTTCTCTTTGACCGAATATAAATTAGAAGAAAGTTAAGCTCTTAAGGATTTCAGTTATCTCGCATTTCGTGATAACTTTCACTCGAGAAAATTCCCTTTAAAGGTACAATGATATCCCAATCCAGTTTCCTGTCGTGTCTTTTGGAAAGCCCGTTAAACATTCAGAACCCAATCTTGACCGGATATAAGTCTGCCATTCCCCACGTAGGCTAGATCTGACCATCAGATTCAGTGACAAGTACCGGATTAGAGTGATGATGCATCAAGATCCGGCAGATGCTCTTCTGGTGATGCTTTGGAAAGGTTAATCATCTCATGAAACCAAGATTAGAGGCTGGTTGTATCGGGTATTTATATGGATGGAAATGTTTTTAGGGACGAAAAAGGAATAAAATCCGGCATTTAGGAAGAGAAATTGGAAGAGAAAGGATTAGGTTGTCGATCTTTTAGCTTGGTTCGGAAAAAAAAAAGAGGGAGCTAATATTACGTAAAGGAGATATTTATTATTTCCAAAGAGTTGCTTAATGATTACTGCTACATTTTGTCAACGTATCAATATAATTTCTTATGGATGCTAGGTATTTAAATATATATAATATATATATATATATCTTTTCTTTGATTTCAATCAAATAATAAATATAAAAATTAAGTGTGGTAAAGGGTAAAGAGACCAGAAAATTAAAGTAAAAGGACCTACTAAATTCGCTGTATATCTGTCTTTCTATTAGCTAATGACTTAGGTCAATGTGTCTGACATTCGAAAACAAGCAACATTTTATTTTTTACTGTAGAAATAAAACAGGAAATAACCAAGAACAAACTTTTTATGATACAATTTTTTTTATACATCCTGACAAAACTGTATAAAAAACAACGCCTATGGATAAAATGTTTTTAAGTGAAACGTATAAAAAAGAATATGCATATTGAGTAGATTAATATATACACAATTCTATTTTTGTTTGTAGTTAATAAAAATACACAAGCATATACAATTGTTTTCACTTTTCTATTAATTTTCTAATTTTTTTTCTACCATAATGAGATGCCCTTGATATGCAGTGAAAACAACGTATAATAAAAATAAAAAATAAAAAACCCTTTTTATTCTCAAATTCTTCAAGAGGAAGAGATTAAAATCAAGCAAATTGATTTTTTTCACACTTTAAAAAAAAAGTCTTTTAAGAGATTAAACATATTTATTCTGATCATCTTCTAACTGTGGATATAAAAATCCAGTAACTGTTTATATTACGGTCTTTTTTTTTTTTTTTTTATCAACTTCCTTTTAAATCTGTTTCCGGTCGCGTGATCTATCTCGATTTTTTACTACCGTGACATTAAGTATATGCTAAGGATACAAAATTCCATAAAGGGTGACTATTAAAACAACAATCTATGAATAGCATTATTTGAACCCCTCTTCCTTTCTCCCTTTCAAATAAAAACACTATTTCGCCGGATACAATTGAGGCAAGAAATCATACAATTCAAATAGCGCATTTTAAAATCGAGGGGGAAAAATAATAATAAAATGTTTATTTCCTCGATATTAAACGAGAAAAACTCGGAAGTCATTTATTCCGTTCGAAACCTGGGAATATTTTTACATGAAAAAACAATTTATGCCGCGTATCAGAGCTCAAATTTCAAAGTAGATTTATTATTTATTAGAAGTGAATATTTTATTTTGCGTTTGTGCCTAATGATTTTTCTTCTGGTCGCTTATGAAAACGGAAGACAATAATGCGTTCTTGGGGAACAACAAATATTCGATTCTCCGGTTTCTCATAGCGATGAAAAAAGGCACATAAATACAATTTGCTTTCAGATAACAATTCCTTAAACATTTCATTCGCAGAAAAAATAGCGGGAAAAAAAAATTTTGTGTCACAAAAATAACGCTTACAATACTGTTTTTCTTTTCTCTTCTTTTATTTATTTATTTTTTTTTTGTAGTCTTTTAGTTTTTTTTAGTATCAATAACGATCTAATGAATCATTATAGATATATCTATTTTAATTTGGATTTTTGATGTTAGACTTTATCAAACCTTTTCTTAAAAAAAAAAAATTTGCATTTTTAAATGTTACACTAATTGAGTTTACGATTATTACGTCTATTCGGTTTTTCATTGAGGAAAGAAATCTAATAAAGAAAGAAAATTTCCTTTCATATTCCTTAAAAATACAGTGAAAAAAGAAAGGACAAAAATCGCAACGTTGTAAAAATCTTGATCTAACGATCATCATATATATATATATCATTTTTGGTTAAATCAAACATTTGCTTTAAGATAATTTCTTTATAAATATTTCTCAATAGTTGAGGTTTTGAAGGGTAGTGTTCTACGATTCTTCATTCTTGAAAGGTGAAAGCAGAAATCTGCAATCGCGATAATACAATTTAATTATTTTTATTAATGAAATATATTTGAACTATAAATTAAACATTATGTTCCAGCATAATGTACAACACATGTAACAATAGCGGAAACGAAAGAGATTTCTAAAGATATATAAAATCTAGCCATAAGTAATTGGAAGAGGATATCAGTTCGTGGTATAGAACAAATCTTGAAGTAAGTAAGTCTACCATGTTTTTTTTTTTCTCTATGTTCTAGAAATCAAATAATGTTGGATTAATCTTTGTAGCTTACAGAGCGTCCAAAGACTTTTGGTGAGTGAGAAGAGAAGTGGATTTTGTGACAAATCCATACTAATATCAGAACAAGCGCAATTAAATTGATCTGGAAAGTGAAAGATACAGAAAATCAGCAATTTGAGACTGTTCGAAATATTTTAAGGAAACATAATTTTCATTCCAGAGCGCCTAGACAAAATTTTTACATCAGCAAAGCAAACAAATATGCTAGATTGACATTTGCTAAAGCCTGTTTAAAACAGCCTATAGAGTTTTGTGAAAGGACAATTTGTGTAAAATAAATGTTTTTGGATCAGATTTGGATCATTTGCTTACTAAAGCAAAGAGTTTGGTGGACATCAAGTGCAACTTTGAAAATCAAAAATTGAGACCAAATTGCTTGGAGTTGCATGATAAGCATTGCTTGGAGTTGCATGATATATATGGAGAGTTAAGAACTAATTAATTGTACAATGGATAAATAAGTTTATTTTGACATCCTCAAGCAAAATTTAAAGCAACTGAGAGCAATTTCAAGACATTATAAACTGTATCAGGATAACTATCCGAAGAAAACTGGTGACCTTTGCAAACTTTTGAGTACTTTATCACTGTTCTGGTGTGATTAAGACCCCTGCACAGAGATAAATCCTTAATCCAATTAAATATTTTTTTTACTATTTGTAGCAAAGAATCGATACGAACGAGAACAACAGGACGTAAGAAAGCCTCTTGTCTAAGAATGGGCCAGAATTGACGCATCATTTTGTAAAAATCTGATAAAATTTATGCCAAATCGACTGCAAAGAGTGTCATAAAGTGTAATAGTTATTATAACTTACAATATCAACTTAACTGTTTTAGGATTATTTACAATTTGCAGGAAAGTGTCTCAATATTATTTTGACCACAATTTTTGATATTTATTTTACTTTAAAGTTTAATCACAATTATACAGTAAAAAGTATTATATTTGAGTTATCATGATTTTAATTGATCAAATTGTGATGTATTATATTCAATTTACTTCATTTGTATACATCAGTCACATTTCAAAAATGAAATCTTGCAAAATTATATTGTGTTCCAATATTATTTTGAGACACTGTATATATCATATCCAACATTACCCATAGTGCAACCCGGAAGGACTGCTGACACTACAATTAGGAATAAATACGCCAATAGTAGTATCTGGAGGTCAGTAGTAGTATACGCCAATAGTAGTATCTTTATTTCCAACCTTCCTTAATACAAATTATCATAGTTTCAAATTATCGAGCTCATCTTCGGCTATTAAAGTTGGCATCAATTATCTAATTTTGAGTTTTTCAATATGGGGAAACATACCAACATAGAGGGTGTTATCCAATATAGTGAGAGGACCTTGTTTGTTTTTTTGAGCCAGCGTTCAGGAAACCAAGAGCCGCCATTAGAAAAAAATATTAGAAACAGAACCCGTCATGCTATCTACCAGACCACTTTGCACTTTTTATTTCAATGCAGAATTAATAATAAATTCTCCATAAAACATTTTTATGGAGGGGGTGTTCAAATAAAAATACGAGCCACAATTTACACAAGAAAACTAATACCGAACTCAAAGTTGAAGTAAGTACTTAAATGAGTAATTTTCCTTCAAATCCCTACGTTTTCAACCCTCTCCAAAAAATTACTAATGTTTTCTATTACTTCCAAATAGTTTTGGCACAACAACATGAATTGCTTCACACTTTCAAAAAAGATAAAACGAAAAAATATGTTAAAGTGAGAAAAGGAATTAAAACCCCGTGCTTAAAAAAAAAAATGGGAAAATGTTTTATAAGAAAAACGAAGAGAATGCAGGTTGCCAAACAGTATCGAAAACCTATATTACTCGAAATCCCTTGGAAAAAAATACTCGCAGTTTTAAATTTAAGTTAGATAAAAAAAAACTGAACTAGGAATTCTTTTCTTAAGTATTTATAAATCACAGAGACTGTAGTGTAAGAAAAGAAATTACAAAGCGCATAAAACAATAGCATAGAGAAATGCTTTTAACAAAAACTATCGAAATATTTTCAGTATTTTAAAAATTCTCTTTAATAAATTTTTTTTTTTTTTTTTTTTTTTTTTTTTTGCATTAGCTCTGAATTGCATATTTATGAAACCTAATTGTGCTTTTATTCTCAAGAAAGATCTCCTGTTCCATTAAAAGCTTCTAGCAATACTGTGCAATGGATACATATCTTATGTTAAGATTATGTTTTAATGTCAAAAAGTTATTTTACTTCGTTTTTTACATTTTATTCTTAATTTTAAAAGAAACAATACATTCCGCTTTAAAAACTGTATTTTGAATCAGTTTTTTTTTAGGATTTCATCCCTGTGATTTCTCATTTTTTTCTAACAGAACACTTATTAAACTCACTCTTTAGATAAAGCAATATATTGTGAACAAGATTCAAAGTAATTATCCAAATAATAGCTATTCATTATAATACAAAGAAAGAGTAATGTTCTTAGAATGAGTATTCAATCAAATGACGTCAAACGAAATAATAATTAAATTGATAACTTTTCTACGTTTTTTTTTTTTTTTTTTTTTTTTTTTTTTGGCATTGGTTGCATACAAAAACTATTGAAGCAGTAATTAGCAATTAGTATTTTTATATAATATTTGCGGTGCAAGTTCAAGCAAGGTAACGCTGACTTTTAATTTATACTTGAGGTTTATTACTTAAATTGTTGAACCTCTTTTAGGCTGACAGTAACTGTACATGATCTAGCATGCGAGAAGATCATGTTTCGATTTATTCTAGTACTACATTCACTGCTTTGAAAAACGAGTATATTAGATTGTTCCAGAATGTTTCCCATTGACAGATTGCTTGGTAGGAATTTTCTGAATTTTCTTCTTGATGTCACGCAGTTGCGTGCAACTCTGAAAATCTTCCCCTCACAAGAAATTTTATGAAGAGTATTCTATCCAAAGGGTACTGACATAACAATATAACTAACATAACAATATAGAGAATGATGCCAATATAGAACAGATATAGAGGGTGTTATCCAATATAGAGACCTACTAATATAGAGGGTGTTATCCAATATAGAGACCGACTGATATAGAGGGTGTTATCCAATATAGAGACCTACTGATATAGAGGGTGTTATCCTGATATAGAGGGTGTTATCCAATATAGAGACCTACTGATATAGAGGGTGTTATCCAATATAGAGACCTACTGATATAGAGGGTGTTATCCAATATAGAGACCTACTGATATAGAGAGTGTTATCGAACACAGAGAGATGAAAATTTTTGTAGCCAACGTTCAGAAAAACAAGAGCCGTCATTAGAAAAAATATTACATAAGCTGGTACGATAAATTACCAGCAATTAATTTTATGATTAGCGTTATAGAAACTAACAAAAGCAATGACTAAACACTTTAATCTAATAGCATTTTAATGTCATTAATTAAGGCTTAAAGATTTACTTTGGACTTTGCGTTTTAAGTCGAATCAAGGTAATGGAAATGAGTCTAACTTCACTAGCGGTCACTCCATAAAACTCCCTAATTACATAATCGAAAAGTACCTCATTCTTCCCTAATCTAATTTCGCTCACTTTATACCAGTCATTCCCTACTTAGCGCCGAAAGTCTTTTTGTGAGGGCATTTAGTGTTCCATTCTTTAATCCAGGATACACATTAGCCAAGGCGAAATTAAATCTTCTCATTCTGAAACAATTCGCAAGCCTTACCGAAGCGGCAATCAATGCCATCTTCCCAGTCGAAACAGAAATGGAAGAAACAATTCCAATGTTTCATTCATCTTCATCTGCGACTCGAAGCACAGTCAAGTGTCAGTCATTGAAAACATCAAAGTAGAGCTAGGTATTTCAGAATTATTTACCATCTTCGATACATTTGCGGCACTTAGCACTCCGGTGTATTTGCTACCCTGGAGACTGGGTCCATCTTGAGAACCCTTGCAAGTCTGAATGGCATAGAAAATCACTCTGGAGTGAAAGCATTCTTACTCGTAAGGCCGACAAGAGAGATGCATTAAGAAATCAGCTTTAAGGTACGGTCGGAGAATAATCCGATCAAAATATTATGTACTAATCTCTTTTGAAAGAGGAGGGGAGGAAAAAAGGATTTCTTTTCTCAGTTTAATTTTTGTGCAGGTTTCTTCTGGGAATCAATAGATGGGAGAAAAATTCAACTCTTTGAAAAAATAGAATCCCTGAAATAAAGCATGCGACCTTATAAAAGGGAGCTTAATTGCGATTTTGCTGTGCAACTCTTTTACTGAGCTGTTGTGTTTTTATGCAGGACTTTTACTCATAAAACTTTTAGAAGAAATGAAATGTTTTACCGAATATTTGAAGCACTTTTTTGTGATACATACTCCCACAAGTCTGTTCCTAAAAAGGACAAATATATCACAAATATACGTTTATAAACTACAATTTCAGTGTTGAAATTTTTTTAATATCAGAAAAACTGTATTATATTACATATATTATACCGCGAATAGTCCTGATAGATAGACGGAGGCAAAGTCTTCAATTTAGCCCACCTCCTGACAACGTAAAAACATGGCGGAATAGCTCCAGCTTGTTCGACGAATTCCGATCAAAACGAAAACTAGGCACATTTACAAATCAAAATGGCAAGAAACAAACTGGTCGAATAAAAGGCGGAAGAAATTTGTCATTTCCGACTCGAATTTAACTGGTTTGATAACATGATTAAATTTAACCCTGTAGTTAAAAATGCGACGATTCTTTCCCAATACTTTAACAATTATTGCTTCTCTAAAATATACGATTAATACATAATCAATGCCACTTTTATTTGGTCGACTTGGCCTCTTTATTGTTCGATCTACCCTAGAACTAACCAGTCGAAACAAATTTAAGTTTATTGAATTATGGCACATTTATAAGCCATTCAATCACAAATTAATTTTTAATCTTATTAAATGCAATAAGGAGCAATTAAAAATTTATTTTTTCATGCAGAGAATAATATACTATACCACATGTAATTATCAACCAGATTACCGTATTCTTTTGAAATGTTTGTAAACATCATATAGCATTTTGTAAACCATCTTCAGTAGGGCAACTCAACAAAACATGGTAGATTAAAATACGATCCTTCTTAGAGATTATTTTCAAAAAGAATATCCAAGAGCAACTGCTCTGCATTTGCGTCTTGTTTAAGAAAGATAGGCATTTTGTCGATGCAAGATGCTCATAGATACAAGATATAACAATCCTCATCAAATCCCATCGTGTCTAAAAACAATGACTTTAAGATACGTCAAAATTAAGAATCGAACCCTTCTCTTTTCGCAAGCCTACTTTTAGTATTGACACCTTACAAGTAACAAGTAATATAAAAAAAATAATAAAAAAAAATAAAAAATTAAAGTCAATTCCTACTTTTTTTTCACTATATTTCAGAAAGTCCTTTACAAATAATTTTCATTCATTATTTTAAGTTTATCTGGCGCCATCTATTGGTATATATATGCAACTTAAATGTAAAAAAAACTAAAATTAATTAATGAACTAATGTTTGAAAAAACTGTATTAACATCCAGTGTCATCCACTACAAGTTAAAAAAAAATGTATTTGAACTTGAGTGGAGGAATAAAAAGTATTTTATGAACGATTGAAAATTTGAACGAGATATATATAGAGAGTGTGAACTAATAGAAGGAATTGAAAAAAGAAAACAAAATTATAAATTTTAATCCATTAACGAACCATGGTTTTTCTAACAATGCTAAATTACCAAAAAGACAACCGATATGAACGTTAAATTCACGTCATTTTAAAAAAATTAAATGAAAGATTAAATCTCATTCTCTCGAACAAAAAAGTTGGAAGTTTAAAAATTGCTAATAAATATTTAAATGGAATTAGAAAAAAAAATCTCTTAAATTAAAATTAAAAAAAGAATTATAAGTCTGCAAAAGATTTAATAAATCCTTTAAAATGAGGTCGAAAGAGACAATTTTTCAGCATAAAATTTATGTATATCCAATTAATTTTCAAATCGTTTCTCTTTTAGTGAAAAAAGATTTATAGAATGAGGATTAGGCATTCGTAGAAACCTTAATCCTACTGTTTAACGAACTATTAAAAAATGGCTGCCAACAGTACAAATATAACGACGCAAACAATTCGTTTTTCTTAAATTCATTTTTTCAGCATTTTGAAAAATAAAAATATAAAATTCAATTTGAAAAGTAAGAGGGAAAAATATTAGGAAAAATTATATTGCTATTAAAATAAAAATTCAGCATTTTCTCAATGCGTTTTTCTTTATTGGTACCTTTTTGATTGCTATGCTACTAAGCGATAACTAATATACAACTCACATAAAACTATTTCCTTATAGGTTTATAACAATTTCATATTTCCCAGTTTTATAAATATTTTATGGTCCTTCCTTTTTGAATTACTTCTAAAATTTCTTTTTTTAATTTTACCCTAAGTGCATGATTAAAATATTATATGGTAAATTACATTAACTTTACCAAGTGTGTAAGACAATTCATTTTTCAATTGTAAATAGAATTATAAATTCTCAAACCGGAAAATGCAACATTAATACATACCAATTTGTTATAAAATTGGATTAGAAATTTCATCAATTTGATTTCCCGTATAATTTCTTATAAATATCTGGATATTCGATGCAACAATTTAGAAATTTTTTTGTAAAAAAGAAACGACATGCAAAATAATTTTATTTGATTAATGTAACAGGTGTCATTTAAAGGAGGTTATTATTACTCGATAAAAGAAAAAGATATTATTTTTACCCAGTAGAAATCTCATAAGTTTATGAATACAATCATTTAAATCCTAATAAACACAGAGATCGTTTGAAACAAAACTATCCCGCCTTTATACTAACATTTTAATGAAAATGCTTCAGCGCAAGGTAAGAAAAGAATAAATACAATGAAAACTCACTTAAATACTTGCGCATTCTCACCTGTTAACTTCCAGTCCTCCTCCATTAATTCGTGTAGCTGCAGTAGTGTCAAGTATATTACACTTCCTGTGTTGTATATCAAACCTTCTGGATGCCACAGAGTGACAGCAGGAAGATGGGAGCCGTCAGTCTGCGGCACGCTAACCAGACACGCAGCCTTCAAGACGTCCATTTGGCCGGCTTTGACGGCTAATCAATGCAGGACTTTTTCAAAAGTCCTTTTTTTTTCATCATAATACAATATATTGTGCTGCAGAATAGGAAAACTTCGCATGCTTATTGCGAATATTTGTTCATCAACACTTCAGACAATGTTAGAATGGTATGTAATGTTCTCAAAAGAGATCAATCTATAATTATTAAGTTGCCATTTTTATAACAATAAAAAAAAAATTAAAAAGCTAAATGTTCTAGTTTCTAAATTACATTAGAACACCATACACAACTACAAATATTCATTTTTATAAATATAGATACAGAAATGTATTTAATTAAGTATACATACTATCACATTATATTCACTATCATTATTCAGTAAATAGAGATCGCCCCGATAGCTAATTCTAACTATTAAAATGTCTTTTGTATTTTGGTTAGTTAAATCTACGTATATTATATTACTTTCTGTACATTTGGCCTAAAGGCCAATTGGCTAGCGCTTTGGCCGTTGGTACCACAGACTTCGGGTTCAAATCGTGGCGGTGGCATGGAAGAAGTGCTGGTGGATCGGAATCCACGTTTAACTGTAGGTCCCGGTCTAATTAGCCTAAAATGTGCACAAAATGACCGCAGAGCGACAAACCAAAACAATCTGTACATTTACTCTGCCGTGCTTAAGTAATTTATATCATATCGCAAAAACTAAAATAGGATTTAATATATTAACTTATTACTGGTTGGCAATAAAGTAATTTCGATTTTCACCATTTAAATAGATCCTGAAGACCAAAATTACTTTCTAGTCAACTCAGTGCAATAAATTCCAAATGTCACGCACAAAATAAGAAAACAAATAAAAAAAAATCATTGAGATAAAAAAAAGGGCATACAAAATACATTAAGAACAAAAATTAAAACACTAAAAAGTGCAGCTTTACTTACAGCATTGTGATATATCAAATGCTTTCGTATCAGATGGTATTTTCCTATGTAATTAGAACCATTTCGTTATTATTTTCGCAAATCGGGCAATTTGAGCTGAAGGCCATTTTCCATCAGAGCGACAGATGCGTAGCAGATTCAGCTTTATCCAGGTTGCCCCACAAGAGCACACTGCACTTACATTTTACTACGGCAATATTGAATGAACAATTCCAAGGATTTCATCTGGAGGCTCTCATACTTATCCATGAAACGAACGGAAAGAAATTCCGATCTACAAAATTATGTTATACATCCCTTACAGAACGTTCGTTTCAGTTTTACTTGTCAGGTTTCGAATCCAGCTTCCTTAGTTTAAAAACCCCCTTGACCACTATTACTCGATTGTATCTAACAATTTAGAAAAATATGTATCAGCTAAGACTAAGTGATATTTAAGAAATTACAAATTTAATACACGTACACAAATTTCGTAATACCTAATTAATATCTCATTGAAATCATTAAATCATACTTTTTAGAATAGAATTACTATTATTACGGATCAATAAATAATAAAGAAAATTTCTAATTTTCCTGAGTTTTTAATATATTTAAATATATTAAGAATTCTGTATAGATAATTTTAAAGTAAAAATACTACAAGAAATAAAATAGATTTTTAGTTTGCATAAGATATGAAACTGAAAACTACATTTAATTCAAGTCATTAGATAAAATATCTCTTACCAAATTTTACCAAAAAAATATTTTTTAAGTTTTCTTAATAAGGAAATCCAGTTTACCAAAAAGTTTAATTTAGATAAGTAAAGTATCCATCCAAATATTTATTCCAGTAAAAATGTCAAAAAATATGTTTTATTTATTTAGTTGGAAATAGGATACCCCCTTTTTAATAAAAAAATTTCTTTTCCCATATCTTTGAAGATATTTTAATTAAAACTCAAAATACTTCATTTCAGCAGTACAAATACTGTTGGTGTATTATTTCTTTTAATCAAAATAAAAGAGTACAAATACTATTCAAAGTAAAAGAAAACTCCCAAAAGTAATAATTTATTTCTTAAGAAATATTTTAGGACAAGGATCTTTGTAATTTGTTCTTGTAATATCAGATCAGTTCTATTGTTAATAAGCAATTTCATATAACAACAATTGCTATTTTAAATATGTAGATATATTATTTTTCAAAATTATTAGCTATGGTTATATTATTTTTAAAAAATGCAATGAGTTATTTGGAATCACAAAAATAATCTACTTTCATATAGTGAAATTTAACTCTACACAAGATACTCATTACCATTAACTTGCAAACGAAATGCGTGTAAGGAATATTTATATTTAAAAAATCATTTAAAATTTAGTTCGAGGAATAAGTTGTTTTTCCCAAGGGCCTTTTTTTTTTGTTCCAATACACAATAATTTTGAGTTTTTCCTACATACATTCTAAGCTAGGGGATCACTAATTTGGATGGTGATCGTTTTTCATTGATGCTACCATATTTGGTAAAGGGGTAACAGCATACAGTTATTAAAAAAAATATTGGGGCATAATACAAGCTAATAAGATTTTATCATAATATATCCCTTAAGTAAATTCAAATCAAAGTAACTCAAACCAAGCAAATTATAGTAACTCAAACCAAATTCATATATTAATACAATTATGATAACAATTTAAAGTAAATCTGCTCAAAAAATATTGGGACATTGTCCAATAAATTATGAAAAAATTATGCACTTGATAATTAAAATTTTGCTGGGCCACCCTTGCACTTTATGACCTCTTCCAGTCAATTTGACATGGATTTGATCAATTTTGAGCAAAAGGATCCGCTGATTCTGGCCCACTTTTCAATCAGATGTTTTCGTAATTCCTTCTTATTAGAAATAGTGTCTATTGTTTTTTGCTACAAATAATCGCACAATGTTCGGTGGAATTAACGTCTGTACTCTGTACTCCAGGACAATGGTAGAGCACCCATAATTTGCAAATATCAGCAGCATGTTTGAGTCGTTATTGTCGTACAATTTAAATTGTCTTGAGAGTCTTAAGTTGCTCTCACTTTACTTTAAATTTTACTTGAGAATATCAAGGTAGACATAATTATTCATTGTACCATCTATAACATCTAAGTTTCCCATACCAGAGCTTGCCATGCAACCCAGATTAATCAGTTGTCACCTGCATAAGTTACTCCATATTTTATTCATACA
This sequence comes from Caerostris darwini, assembly GCA_021605075.1. NCBI lineage: Eukaryota > Metazoa > Arthropoda > Arachnida > Araneae > Araneidae > Caerostris > Caerostris darwini. The sequence continues at coordinate 1,063,338 of BPLQ01006518.1, forward strand.
TATGAAACATTGATATACATATATACATACAGTTACTACATATTTTATACTCCATATTTTTCGCTTGACATCCGATCCTAAAATGTTATATTTGCTTTTATCCCCAAAAATGACATTTCCTAAAATTCTGTTGGTTGGTTTATGTACATTTTAGCAAATGCCATTATAGCTTTTCGATTTGCTTTACTGATGTTGAACTTTCTCCGAGGTAATCTACCATGATACTTTCTGATAGGTTCAGAATTTACAGATTTTCTGAACCTACTTTTACATTTCTGAGTCTATTTTACTGCGCTAGTTCTTGGATTAATGTGAACTTCTCTCCCAATCGACCTCTCTTCAAGTTCACTAAATGTCCTTTGCTTGTTTTCATCCCTTTTTTTTTCTTGAATCTGCGAATAATATTCAAAACTGAGCTTCTTGATTTCTCCTATACAATGAACTGATTTTCTATTTTTCCAATGACTTATTAGCAGATTTCGCACATCCACTGAAATATCTTAGTTTCTCGCCATTGCTCTGTACAAAACATTTTCTGCTGATACTTTGTCTCAAATTATAATCGAAAAAAAGTGTTAATAAATTAAATTTTATTGATGAGTTATATATTTCTTAAGTTCAAAATCTATCAATCAATTCAAAATCTTCCCAATATTTTTTGAAAACTATTTGCTTTCAAATTATATTTAAAATATTTGATCAAACTGTAATTCTAAAACAGCAAAAAAATGTCCTTATATATTTTTACCAGATATGAAACCATTTCTTGATTAATTTTGTTTTTGTTTTAATGTGATTAATATTTCTATAAATAATTTTACATGTTATTCATGCCAAGTGCCCCAATACTTTTTTGAGTGACTGTAAGTGCGCTTGCAATCTTCATTTAGACCTGTCTTCGAACCCTATACAGAGAGATTTTCAATACATTGTGTGTAAAAATGAGAATTGTAAAAAGATTCTTATGGAGGGTCAAACAAAACTCTCTCAGTTCTGAAGCGACAGGGCCAGGCTGCTTAAGGTCGTTTTTCAGTTGAAATTCAATTCAAAATATGAGAAAATATCCATGAAGAAGACATGAAATAATTCACCACAATACATTTTCCTGGGAAAATTTTTTTAACCTTCAATGAATAATACCTCAGCTAGTAAATTTTTATTTCACCTAATTATTTTCAAAAAATTTCTTATTATATATACCCTTTTTAAAAACGTGTGCATAACTATTATAAATCGTCATAATACAGAAATGTATTAGTAAGACATTTTTATAATATAAGATTTGGAAAAAAGGGATTTAAATCCATTAGATAATTAATTTAGGCGCCATTAAAATGATTCTGATATTTAATTTTAAATTAAAAGAATGGTAAGGTATTTTAAATTAATCATTTAAGATTTTATTAATTGTTCATTGTGTTAAGACGTTATCAATTCCTTTCTAGGAAATTATCCAGAAGTTTCTAAATCTCTTCATTAAATTTTTATAATTTGTTTTTCCGGGAATCGTCATTCCGTTTAATTATTCCATTAATTTACCATTCTGAGAAGTATTTTCCAAAAACCAGAATATTTCGTTTTTTAAAGCAGAATCATTTGTTTGCATTGCAGATTCCATTTTTAAAATTCTCATTTCATTTCACTTAAAAGTTTTAGTAGTTTATTTCTACTAAATAAAATTGTGAGAAACAGGTTTTTTTTAAATCTTTTATTAATGTATAAAAAGATATTTTTCAATTTTTAGAATTAAAAAACATAAAAACTAATTTGATAGGAACATAAATACTAAAAACTATGTTGTTCATAAAGAAAAGACACCATGATGCCATGGTGGTAATCAACCAGATTCGAGATCTCTCTGTTGATAGACAATTATTTGTTTGTCATGATTGAAAAAGGGGAAATTTATTAGATTTTAAAATGCATAAGTTAGCTTTGATGATACCTGAATTTTTATATTTGTAAATCAATCTGTATTAATTTAAAACTATTCGATACCATTTAACTTTGCAAATTAGTCACTAAATTTTTGATTGGTTAATTCTAAATTTAAAAAGTTCGTAAATAAAAGATTTAAATGAAGGACAATCAAAATTATTTTTACCCTAGAATAATCACAATTTTTAATACATTTCTCAGAAAGATTTAGTCAAAAATTTAAATAATTTATTAAAGAATTATCTACAATTAAAATAATTGACCACTGATTTATATTTATATTATCTTGAATGCTGATTAAAATCACATTTTTTAGTAACAAGTTGAACCTTCGAGAAAGCATAAAAAAAGGAAAGAATAAGCTATTTTGTATCAGGGCGCCTTTCTTAAAAATTCAGTTTAAATTGATTACCATTCCTTCTATTGATAAATGCTTCTATTTTTATAAAGTGCTGAGTCTCTCTATTTAATTATCAAAATAATCACCTAATATATTTGGGATTGAACGTTGCAGTCCCTGCTGTCAAAAAAGAGGAAATTCGATGACGATTGTGGCAACGTGTGTAAAGCGTCTCACATCGGTAGTCTCACATCGGTAGCATCTCCCATCGGAATGTTTCGAAAATAAGGAGGGCTTTGTTGTTTGATGTGAAATTTATAAAAACAGTTAAACTAACAACATCTATTACAGAATTCTTGATGCACTTGAATCAATGTGTGCAGATTACATTTTTTATCTTTTGCAAAAAATTTTCAAATTAACTTTATCCTTTACTCTTTTACTAATAGAACTATACAGAGAAGCAAAAGACGAAGTTGAAGAGAAAAAGTCACCTTTAATAATCATAGTGATTCTTATTGTAATAATTGTTAAAAGCATCAAAACTGTTACAAAATATTCGTTAAAAAAACTCAAATTTATTGATATGGGATTTATATTTCAGCATAAATCTTATTCACATTCTTATTCATATCTTATCTTTATTATTGATATCTTATTCATATTTAGTTAATCAACGAGACGGGGTAGGAAATGATTATTTTGAACTTTCTTCGTTAAACTAAAAAGTTACTTTAAGACATACATTTCAAAATTCCTGAAACCGGAAGTGGATAGATAATAATAATAAATGTTTCATAGAATGTCGACAAACTTCTTTTATTCTTATCGTGGCTGAACCATTGATAAAAGTAACAAATAGGTTTAGAATATCTAATTGTTTTTTACGAAGATTACTTTTTTTAAATATTCGTTAAAGTAAAAAAAGTTCATGATATGCTGCACAAAATTTCTCAAACGAATGGTTGATGCCGACATAAATTTTACAGAATGTCTCGTAAATTTCGGCTTTTTTTTATGCTGATTGAACCACGGAGGCAAGAAAAGGATTTGAGTAAGAAGAACAGTTTTCATTTTGGCCAGCATCCCCTCCTGCCTTCAAAAGTGATGATCTCAAATCTTCTTGAGTAATAAGCTTCACAGGAGAATGAAAACGAGGTTCAAGTGTGCATTTCGAGAGAGCCGGTCCATTTTGATCAAGCCGATTTATTTGCTGCGAAAGCCTGGAAATTAGAAATTTCCATAAAAAAGCGTGCCAAAAAAACCCTTCTCTCTTTCCTCCTTCAGAGTTACTTGAACTACAGATCTGTTCTTGAGGATACAGCTCTTTGGGAAACTAACCAGAGGAAGGAAGGGACTATCTAAAAATTCATAAATAATTGCCTTTTCTTGCCAAATGGGAAACAAACTCAATTTTTAAAAGAGAACAGCACGAGGAGATTTGGAAAGGCTATGAATCTGTTGATGCGTGGAAATGCCTTAATAGGTAACATTCTTATGAAAAAACAAGTAATATAAAAAAGAAATTTTTAAGTCAATTCCTACTTTTTTTTTTTCACTATATTGCAGAAAGTCCTTTATAAATAATTTTCATTCATTTTTTAAGTTTATCTGGCGCCATCTATTGGTAAATGTATGCAACTTAAATCTAAAAAAACTGAAATTAATTACTGAATTAATATTTAAAAAAATATCTGTATTAATATCAAGTGTCATCCACTGCAAGTTAAAAAAAATGTATTTGAACTTGAGTGGATGAATAAAAAGTATTTTATGAACGATTGAAAATTTTAACAAAATATATATATAAGGAGAGTGTGAGCTAATAGAAGGAATTGAATAAAAGAATTTCCAATGTAAAGGTTAAATTTCCCATTTAAGTATCCTTCATCTTTTTCACTTCCTTGAACATTCTGGCTTTTACATCGAGTTACATCAATAATTTCGTTTCACTGCAGGAATTGAACGCAAAAATTTAATTTTATAGATTACGTTAAAAGTATTGAGATAAAATGTCTACTCGGCAAATGTTATATGCATAAACAAACTAATAAATTCCAAAAATTTTACAAGGATCACTTCTTTGCAAAATTATGGTATAGTTCTAATTATATTATTAAACACACAAAAAGGCCCTTTTTCGTTAATGGTTTTAATTCATGTAGATACATATTATTGTATTTGATCTGTTAGAATAACTATATCTATAGTGATTTTTATGCCAGATAGTATTTTTATATATCTTTATATCTATATTTTTATATTTTTGCCTATAGTGATTTTTATACATCTGCAGTAATTTTTTTTTTTCGAATATTGAAAAAAGTTGTGTTTTTTTTAAATCCAGCTCACAACTTAAATTAGAATCTGAATTTATCTACAGAGAAAAATTATCTACATAGTCACATTGGCGAAATTATATCTACCATAAAGAACCCTGCTACAGTTTAGTTACACAAAATATTAAACTTTCAAATATTATACCGTTACATCCTTATTCAATTCCTTCTATTAGCTCACACTATCCCTATATATATCTTGTTTAAATTTTCAATCGTTCATAAAATACTTTTTAGTCCTCCACTCAAGTTCAAATACATTTTTTAAAACTTGTAGTGGATGACACTGGATGTTAATACGGTATTTTCAAATATTAATTCATTAATTAAATTTAATTAATTAATTTTAGCTTTTTTTGGATTTAAGTTGCATGTATCTAATAATAGATGGCGCCAGATGTAAAAGCAACATTTCAACTTTATTTGTAAAGAATTTTTCTGCAATATAGTAAAAAAAAGTAGGAAATTTTTTTTGTGTGTTACTTGTTTTTTATTTATAAATATTGCACTATATTTTACAAATAACTAAATAAATATCTTTTTTTACAGCATCATTACCTTATTTATTACTTATGCACATTTCGTAATATGTTACATGTGAGAAAATTAATTTTGTATAACTTTTTATATACTTTTCATTTCCACTACTACAGTTATACTAATTATACATATACATAGAAAACTGTAATATATATATTAATCAAATTTCTCGAAATCTAATGAAATCTCTATATGTAATTCACATCTGTTTCAGCTTAGTTTCAAGAACTCTTAATAACTTACTGACACCTATTTCATTTGAAATGTGAAGAAATTTCGGGTAGGATTATATTATAGCTGTAAATGAAAAAAAAATTCCCTTCAGAAATGAAGTTTACATAAAATTTATTACTTTTTAGAATTCCTTTCGAATCCTTTTAGGTTAAAAGTTGAGAGGCTTGAAGATAATGCTTTTTCAAATCAGAGAAAGGTAAAATAAGGAACAGCATTCCTAATTCAGATCGTAAAAAGTTGGACGTTAATTTCAAGACAATTTTCAAGCTCATATACTTTAAATGTAACAAGAAAATTGTAATCAAAAGTCAAACTTAATTTTGAAAATGTTCCCACGTATAGTGAGTGAAATTTCCTTCCTCTTCATAAATTTAAAAATAGTCTCTCTAAATTAAAGTTAAAAGAAGAAATAAATGCTATTTCTAAAAGTAAGCCTTTTGAGCAGAAATTCGAATTAGATATGTGTTACTTCTATTCAAATATTTATTACGAAAACCTCCTTTGAGATGAAAAACAATCTTGATTCAAACATTTTCCACTGTAGTCTACAATAAAGGGAGGCATGGAATATTTGAATATATGCGACGATGCAATTATTTTAGTAAATGCAATTCCCATCATCAAATCAAATTATATACGAAACAACATTCACGCATATGTTTCGTTAAATAAATCCAGTTAAACTAATACTAGATTTATTTTACATCAGACATTGAAAAAAAATACTATTACGAGAAATATTTTAGTTTTTAGTAAAATATTATTTGAATTTTTCACTGTGAAAAACATCTTTATGTCTAAAATCTATCACAATTCGTAAAATTTGATTAAAAAGAAAATTATATATCTTAGAATCAAGGATTTGCCTAAATGGACACAATAATTATTATTTCAAACTATAAGATTAAACTTTTAAAAGTAATATATTAACATTAATAATTTACCTTATATTAACATTTTAAGGTAATTATTTACTAGATTTACGTATGAAATACTTAATTACTTAATTAAGTATTAAAATACTACTACAAACACTTTGAAAACTTCATATCACTTTATCCTATATACATCCATAGTTTTCTTAACATCCGGCCTGTTTATGAATATAAACATTTCAAATGCATACTAAATGAAGGACTAATTCACGAAGTTGGTTTATGTCGATGTGGATTCCGTCCTGCATATATCAAATGGATAATCCAATTAATACTATACAAGACACAGCAAATCACGTGTGTCCGATTCAATAGCTTCTCAATTGAAAGACACATTCATATAGTTTGTTTATATGAGCCTTGGAATTTGAATAATGGCAATAATGCAAGTAAAGATGTTATGCAAATGAATGGAATACTATCATTTATAGGAGGAGTTCGTATCCACCTTTTCGAAGAGAATCTTGGTTTTTATATTATGCACAAGTGTATGAGAAATGAAGAGGCTCTTGTTAGTCGATGGTCGAATATAAATTGCCATGCTGTTTTTGAAACAAGTTCAATGGGATTTCTCAAAGTTTGAATGCCAAAATAATATCCTCAGGATCTTTAAGAGACATGCAATTAACTCAAAGACTAAAGAAATCTAAACACTTCCAAAGAATCAGCAGGAGATGGTCTTTTTACTTACTACTTTGTAATTGCAAATACAATAACTATACATGAACTTCCAGATGGGTAATTCCCAAAAATAACGACTACATCATACACCAGTATAGTATCGATATTATTCGATGTACTAGATTCCATTTGTTGTGCTATCTGTTTATATAATCGGTGATTCTGTTCTTTACAATTATTTACTTCCATAGCAAAAGATATTAAAATTTTCAAAAAATATCAGAATCTCAGAGCTTCGACCTGATTTCAATATAAATATATATATAATATGCGGGCTTTTCAAACAAATTATCAAATTTCCAAAAAATATTAAGCTATATATAAAAAATATTACACTGATTTTTTTCTCGTTTTAATATTGTTGTTCCTTCCATGTATCAATGTTTCCATGTATCAATTTTGTAACAGAATAAATCTTTTTGATTTATCTAGTTTGATTTGCTCAAACTTATCCTGAAATGTAAGGATTTTGCATTTCTAGATCCGTTAGGCCAGACCTGTCTGAATTTATTTTATCAGAAAGTAACTGATGAATTCTGCAGTACAATAGAAGTTGAAGATGCTTGTCGCGTATTAGAAAAATATGAAACTCGCACATGACTAAATTCAGGACTAAGTACATTCATTACAGATCTTTTTATTGAATGCTCTAGGATTATTTTAATGTTGTCTTGTTAAAAGAAATAAAAGTTATTAAATTTACACCATTTATGAGACTGGACCGCTCAAGGTTTAAACATAAAATATTTTTTAAACCTCTAATCACGTATTTGTTTAGATATATTTAAAATTCATTAGACAATTGATTACTTTTATTTGTTGAATAGTAACATTTTTAACACCTTTTTCAACATGTGACTATTTATAATACAATACAATTTGTAAACAATTTATCTGTATTCCTATTTTTGATACAAATCTTGTAGCTAATCATTTAAGCAATTCTTAAAAGTCTGTTTCGAAGTTGAAAAGACAGTGAAAAATGTTTGAAATCAAAATAATCTTAAAATAAGAAATTTTATTATTTTTACAGTGACATGGATAATTTATTTAACTACTTTATTCCTGATCTCATATTGATTTATTTATCCTTTATTTTCCTGCTTATTCGTTTTTTCCAAAATGAATAATTTTTTCATTGATATTTAAAACCATTTAATCGAATAAGGAGGTGAAAAATATTCTTCACAAAAACATAATATAATCTTTTATTGGCATTCACCGAATCAGGTTTAAAAAACCCAAAATATTAATGACAGCATTTTAAAATTAAAACTATATTATATTTTATCAAAGTTTCATCAATTCTCTAATTACCTAAGGCAGCCCTTTCTCGAAAATGGACGTATTTGTATAGCTCTTCCCAACGAGAAATCTCTCTCTGCAATCGAAGATCAAGGGAATAGTTTATTTGTTTCAAATCCACGAAACTTAAATAAACATGATGACAAACCACTTGACAAAGTTTCATGTATTAAACATTGTTCCTATGAAAAGATCAACGAACTACGTCAAGATAACGAGTAGCGCCAAAATAGATACGTTAAAAATCTTTAAATATTTCACAGAGTAAATTATATGCCATCCGAACATTTTAAACATCGTCGAATTCAGAATTTGTCATCCCAGATATAATGCCCTAAAGGAAAGATTGTTTTTTAGTAAATAAAATGAAAACTAACCTAAAATAAAGAACTTAAAGTATAAATAAATTCTGTATTATTGATAAAACCAGGTTAAGTTTATAAATATCTAAACATATGAAATGCAATATTGGCATTACCAGCATAAAATTTCATAGATTTTCAACATATTTACCAAGTATTAAAAAATAGTATTCAATTATGTGAAAGTTTATTAAATTAAAATTTTTTAAAGCAATATTTTTAAGCTCTGTTTCAAGCATTATATTCTTCTTATTTTTATTTTATTAAACATGATGTATAATATATTTATAAATAATAAGTCCTTTTTAAGCAAGACCAGAATAAAATAAAAAACAAGTAATATAAAAAAAAATTTTTAAAGTCAATTCCTACTTTTTTTCACTATATTACATAAAGTCCTTTATAAATAATTTTCATTCGTTTTTTTAAGTGTATCTGGTGCCATCTATGATAGATATATTTAGAAATAATTATTATTTATAAATAATAATTATTAGAAATATTATATATTTATGATAGACCTAAAATTAATTAATTAAATTAAATTAATGAATTAATATTTGAAAAAACTGTATTAGCATCCAGTGTCATCCACTGCAAGTACAAAAAAAATTTATTTTAACTTGAGTGGATGAATAAAAAGTATTTTATTAACGATTGAAAATTTGAACAAGATATATAGAGAGAGAGTGTGAGCTAATAGAAGAAATTGCATAATCCACCATTCCGTTATTAATGTCTAACATTCAAGACTATTCAATACATTTTTGACGTTTAGTGGCAAAATATATTAAAATTATTTACTTGAAATAAAATAGAGATTAAAAGAGTTAAAATAAATTATAAGAATATTTTATCTTATAAAGATAAATATTAATATCAATAAAAATTGTATTAAATAATATTAATATTAGAATACTATTAAAAATAAATATAATATTTTATAAAAATATAGAGAGCAAACATAGGATTCTTTTTCAAAAAATCAGAAATTTTTCCATTTTAAAAATATGTCGTAAAATACTTCTTGGCACAAAAGAAATTACAAATACTATAAGAAATAACGAAGCAAATTATATTAATAAGAGGAATTTTAAAAGCAATTTTTCCATGATTTATAAAGATTCTAATTAGGAATGATGTAAAAAATATTTTCAAAAAAATTTATAAAAAATATTTATACAAAAATGATGTTTCGGAAAATATTACTTATGAGAGGGAACCATAGAAACAGGGAATAAGAACACAAACTAAATTAACAATGTTACAAGGCTTTTAATGTCAAGAAGTAAATTCAATTAACTTGCTTTTGTAAAGTTTTGAGACCATTTCTTATTTGTTGATAATTTCCGCAAAATCACGTTATATACCCTATAGCATAAATGAAAAGTTTATTAATAAATATATTGAATAAAAACAAATTGTGAACATTATTTTTCACAGAAACTTCAAATTAAATTCGGAAACCCCACCTGTAAATTATTATTCAAACCACATTCTGGATTCTAATAAGAGAAAGTGTTATTTTTTTTTTTCTGACCTTGAACTTTAAAATGTTTGCCACTGTAAAAGCCATCTTCTTTTGGTAAAGAACAAATATTTCTTCAATTTTATCCTCAGCAGGTATTCGAAATTTGTCTTGTTCAGTCAATATATCTAACAATAGTTATCATAAGAAATTTTTCCAAGACGAAAAGGTTTAGGTCAAAAGACAATAGGTCGTCTCGAAGTTTAAATACAGAATTAAGACTTGGTTAGGTAAAGAGATATTTGATAAAAACTTAACGAACGGATGAAAGATAAAAATATTTTGATTTTATAACCAAAAATGTTATAAATATTTATGGATTCTTAAGCATTTTTGTCTTTGTACACGTCAGATGCTTTAATGGAAACTTACGTCAAAAGTCAAATGAAGTGTCAGCTTGTGTTGAAAGAAATAATTTGAGATTGTATTGGTAAGACATGCTTGTACTTTAATAAAATTATGCATAGGGGAACACTAGAAAAAAGAAATCCAATTTTAGATATGTTACATAAATATTTTTTTTTTTAGTTTACAAGACTAAATTTTGAGTAAAAAAAGGTTATTGAAGATAGGTTTGTTTTAGTAGACCATTCACTTTTTAAAAACAGTACTCACAACAGTTATTTTTTTTTTGTAATTTGTAAGCTACAAATTATGCTGCGTTTCAATTTTAAAGCTGTAAAATCTATTTGCTATTGCTATAAATAATAAAGCCAACTGTAAAATCATGTTATTACTACTTTAATTAAAAAACACAAAGTAAAATAGCCCTAGTTAAATCACGTTTCATTATATTACGCAATCAAATAATTGACGCCTTTAAAATAAAACAGTACTTAATGGCGGGGGTTAATGTCAGCATATTAAGGAAACTTTACTTTATATTGAAATGTTGGAAATATTGCTTTGAAAATCGTTATATTGGAAATATTGCTTTGAAAACGTTTTACATTTTGGAGACTCATATATACGCATAAATTTTAAAATACATAAATTACGAATATATAAGAGATCACTTCATAATGCAGTTTTGCCACTCTAGTGCATGATTTATACAGTTTTTGGCATTGGTATATTAAACTATATACTAGAATATACAATACATACTATTAGAAAGAGAATAAGCTTCATGAATAAGCAATATATACGTACTAAAATTGAAATACGGTACAAGAATGGGCAATATATATATACTAGAATGGGGAAAAAACTATAAAATGGGGGACTTAAAAAAAATCGTTAATGCTTTTTCCATGTAATTCTAGTAAGAAAGAGTTTTTGATTGTTTTTATCCAATTCCTGACTTTTTTGTAACTTTTTTTAACAGATAAAACATGGTTGTAATATAACTACTTACAATTCTATAAATAAAGCCAGCGGCAAAACTAACAATGGAATCCGCTGACATATTTGAAAAATAATATAGATTTTTATCTAAAATAAGAACTTTTACAATAACGTTAGGCAGTTCCTCTTAAATTAAACAGGAGAATCCTACGAAATTTGGTACAAAATTTAATCAAAGGATTTAGATTGAAAGAATCACATGTGAAAATTGATTATATAATTAATTTTTACTAGTCAAAAAATTTCTCCGTTAAGAAAAGTATTGAATGAATAAGTTGCTTGAATCTAGTTCTCCAATATGTTATTGAATCTGGTACACATAGTATTGTAGATCTTTTCTGTTTTTCGAAGCCACACTGGATGACTGTAAATGTCCAGAACCACATAACAAAATTCAGAACTGTTTTTAGATTATTTTAGAAATAATTATCGAGGAGTTAGCCGAGAACTTCCTTGCCAATAGAGATAGACACATTAAATCCGTAAGTTGAAAAGTTTTCTGTTAGATGATGAGGAGAATGAAAATTACTAGATGTCATCCTCTTGAATGCTCTTTACGATATGTTCTGGTAAAATGATGTTGTAGTGCAGCATATCCCAATGGTGAACCTTCAATCTTTTATATGTCTGCCGTCGATCAAATTTCCCGATATTTGTAAACAACAATATGGTGAACAATTTTAGCTTTGACTTTGACGGAAAATGTTCTGAATGTACTTTAAAAATATGTAATGATCATTTTAGTTAACATCAAAAAATTATGAATGAATTTGCATAGTTATGTAATTTATAAATGCCTTAATATTACATTACATATTATTAATTAACCAATTTGCTATAGGAAGTGATTTGTATTGTTTAAAAATGCTCCATTTACAAATTGTACTATGAAACAATTTTTAATCATCGCTTGTTTGGAGATTTTGTTATTATAATTTTATTGCATTTTCTAAGGATAGTGAATTATATCGAATTTTTGTTAGGTTCCCTTCTTTCAGGAAAGAGAATTATCTCAGTCAGATTGTTCCGAGCAATAACATAGTATTCTGGCTCTCTCATGCATTATAAAACACAGTAAAAACACTTTTTGAACAAAATTTAATTTTCACGAATTTTTAAATTCTAATAAAATAAATTTATATATATTTGCTCCACTGAAATTTTTATCACAATTTTGTAATGAATTTTTAATGATGATCTCTTCAGAATATCCATATTAAGTTCTCATTAAACTTTGATCACAAAAAAATTTGAAACTTTATAAAAAAAATGATTAAAATTACATGCAAAAGAATTTAAAAAATGTAATAATTTTAGTAAATTTAGCAAAATTATTTCATAGGGTTCTATTAATCATTGTTCCCAAACATTAATTATAACTAATATTTTATTTCCCCATGTAATAATTTTCATATCTCTCCAATTAATGGGTATTTAATGTTAATAATTTTACGGTATTTACGTTAATGTTGCTACATTTTAATACAGTTTAGTTTTAAAAAACAAAATTCATATAATAACTTGGACAAAAAATATTCAATCTAAAAGTTTCAATCCTGAAATTGATATCATTTAACTTTACACTACTCATGTCTTAAACGCTAATTAGAAAAAGTTCTCGTAAGATTCCATTTTTTTAAACTTTGTAATAAGTAATTCCGTGTCATCTTTGATCAGTTATCGCTTGCCAAATTGTGCAAAAAGCAACTCCCGCAAATCTGATTATGAAAAGAAATGGGGAGAAAATTTTTGAAAGAAATGTTTCAGTCTCTCCCTATATTATCCATAACAAAAAAAATCCTTCATATCACTGAGCTACAGTTTTAAACATTACTAGTTGAGAGATCATTAATATAAATAATTTCCTTTCGATAGAGTAGAGTCAAAAAAAAAATTAAATTTTGACTAATGGATCTTGCAGAAATTAATGAACTAAGTGCGTCTTCCACCGACAAGAATGCAGTTGGATTATATTAATGATTTACTACACACTAATGAATATGTATATGAAGGGAGAGGAGTTGAATAATCTGAAAGGATACATCGAATTATTGTCCAAAGACACTTTTTAAACCATAAAAAGTGATGTTTCCAGCTTTATGTTTTTTTGTGGCAAACATTCAATGCGCAAGTAACTTATTCCAAAAAGCTACGACCGGATTCTTTGAAGTACGGTAGCTTTAAAAGAGGGGGGAAAGATGGAATTAATCAATATTAGCCGTTTTTTCTTTTTACGGTATTTTGAAGCTTTTAAAGGAAGAGGGGCATTTGAACAATTGCTAATGAACCCAACCACAGACGTTTCGCAAATCATTAGGTACTTTTTCCATTTCTTTTTGTCACCTTGTTCTTGCTGTAGTTAAAAGGGTGTTAGGGATGGGGTGGTTGTTTTGATGAGTATTGGTTCACGTTTGATATTTTTATTTATTTGAGATGGCTATCGAGCTTATTAAGGATGATTTACATCATTAGCGATGGAGATGGAAGCTATTGCACTCCCTTTTTTTGTTTATGCCCCTTGTCAATTTCTTAATGTCTCATTAAATCAGAATATTCCATGATGCATTTCCATGGTTCTCCATAGAATGAAACATTTCTGCTTCAGAAAAAGTTTATTTAAAATTTTTTAAGTAATTAATTTATGATTTTTAACAAAAAGGCTCATTGTCACTTTTTAATCACGAAATTTTAAAATCATGAAATTTTAACATACTAATTTTTTTGCAAGGTCTGAAAATTGCTCAGCACAAAAGTAATTTAGTATATTTTCCATCTCAAGTTTTAATATTAGCATATTATCTATTTAACATGGTCTCGCATTTAGAAAAACATTTTTATATTATTTTAGTATTATTTTCGAGAGCGGAGTTTTTCGTTTCTTCGATCAATTTTCTTGTCCTCGACCATTTTCAACATTTCTTATTGATTATTTTTTTTAATTTCTTTCATGAGCTGTTTTTACTGGTTTATTTAAATTTCTTTCACGAGCTAATAATTATGCAATTAAATAATTAAATTATGTAAAATGGTCCAAAAAATCGTCTGGTGAAAGCAAAGACAATAATATTTCTACTGAAAATGAGATTTTTTTAAGAAGAGAAAATCATTTGAAAAGCTGTATTTTTTTTTTTTAATATTGCTGTTATGCGTTTTGTTCTTACGTTAAATTTTAAACTTTATGGGTGACTTGAACATCGGCACAGCCGATTATTATTAAAATTTAATTAAGCCGGTTAAAATTTTTTTTAATTTACAGATTGCGAAATCTTGTAGTGTGACTTTGAATAAACGTGCTTAACAAATAAATTTATAACTTAACATAATAACGTAACTGCATAAGAAGTTTGAAGTGTCATTCCATTTCTTTTACGAAATTCTAAATTTTTTTTCTTTGCGCTTAAAACGAAATTATTCTGCTTTTAGAAATCTATCGTCAGTCTTTTCAAACAGAAAAACTCGATATCCAAAAGATATTAACTTCTTTCATTAAATTCGCCATTAATGCCAGATTAGAAGCTGTGACATTTCACCAAGAATCAAACCTGTCATTTCGATCAAGGTTTCCTTTTTTTATGTACCGAAAACATTTTTTACGAGACTTCATCGGGTGGGATAATCTTTTTCTAACTTTTTTTGTCGAAGTGCAAATAGCTGATACATAAACGCTTTACATTAAAAGAGTTTAGTTATTATCCAGTAATAAATGTATTAAGGGGGAAATTTCATTTCAAATCAAGAGAAAAATAGCATTAATATAACGATAGCATTTCAATTTCAATTACCTTTTAACGGCCAATAATTATTTCTAAATACATCAAATCATTAGTAAATTCGCATTTTATAATTTTGCACTTTTAATTGTTCATTTAATTTAAGAAATTTCATTTTAATAATTGATTTTTAAAGCATATTTTATCATAATGAGCATATTAGTATTAAGCATATTTGCATATCAGCCTGTTTAGTATCTTTAAGCATATTAGCATATTTAAACTTATTAACCTATTTAGCATTTTAAAACTTATTAACTTATTTAGCATATTAAAACTTATTAGAATATACTTATCACTATACATAAATTTTTAACACATATTCTGAAATATTTACTATAATTTTGTGGTACTGTATATTATAGTTTCATAACTTTCAAGTGCAACGCATTTACATTTCTTTATTACTTTTTATTTATATTTCTTAATTCTACTTATTTAAACTTTTATTTTTTTCTTTAACTACATTTGTTTTCATTAATGAGTCTTTTTTTATTATTTATTATATTGTTCATTATTGTTGTTATAATTTTTTCTTAACTATTAAAATATAAAATTTCTATGAGCATTTCATAAGCATAAGAACATCATTTATTAATTCTACTATTTTACACAAGAATACAATCTTAAATGTCATCAATGGTTAAAATTGTAATGTCAGGTTATTTTTAAAGGGTTAAAATTATTTTAGGTATTTTATTAAATGGTGAAAATATTTAAAAATTACTTTAATTAATTAATTTTACCTCAAAATACCTTAAAGCAAAATTTTGTTCAGTTTCTGTCAACTGTATGATAGCTAACGGCTCATATATCAAGAAACATATTTCAAAATTATGCTGTATATATGTAATATTTAACATGGCTTTTATATGCACCATGTGTTCCTTGACACAGTTAAAAATCACGAATACGCAGTAATTAGTTTTGGAGAAAAAAATTGATGAAAGAGTAATCTGTTAAAATAACCACAAGTTTGTCCTTAAAAAGTAGCAAATAAGCTACTTAATTAAATAACACTTTATATTTATTATTTATTTTAGAAATATAACGCTGCTAATTATTTTTAATATGCCTGCTAGAAGAAATTGATTTCTGTATAAGATCTTTATAAATGAAAATACAGGAATTTTTTTCCAAATGATGTTAACATATCTTTCTGATTTGCAACTGATGTTAGGTGATCTAGTAACATTCATTACATTGAATTTTGTCAAGGAAGGCATTCATTATTTATATACCTAATGTCTTTAATATTTAAAAATTAAGAATCTTTTGAGATCATTATAAACTCGACTTTTAATAAAATCCCAAATTGCATCCCGAGATTAACTTTACTTTTATCAATTTTTTGTGCATTTGAAAAAAAACAAAAAACAATTGAAACTCAAAAAAGCACTTTTACGTGCCTTTATTGCGTAAGACGTAATTATAAACACATTAGGAAAGTAGTTGAGCTTTGAACGTAAAAAAGGCACTCATATAGAAAGGGGAAAAAAAACGACTTTTCGATATGCACGCAATAGTTTGGTAATGTCTTTAAACGAAACTAACAACAGCGCTTAACGACACTAAAAGGGGAAAAAAGGGAAAAATCGCTTAGTAGTAATCGCATTGTTTTTTGGTGGAAATAAATGTGCATTAGCTATTATGTACCCCGTCATTTATTCATTAGTCGTTGAAATCGTATCCGACATTAAATTAAAAATCACTTTTAATGCGTTAAGTATTTTGGCGTTCATTTAGGAAGCTCTTTACTTTTACATTTAATGATTTATCCCTTTTTTTTTCCCCTTCTTTTCATAAATTATGAAATCACTTACATGTTGTTAAATATTTCATGAAAGATTTGTTTTTTGAATAAATAAAATGATGAATTAGAGATAAATGTTCGTTTTTGGAAAGGTATGAATAAAAATGATCATTATCAGTGATTTCGCTTTTTCTTGTTTTCGCTTTTGCGTTGGATTAAATAATCCCTAATTCTGTTTGCATTTTTCGTATGTTTTAACTGCAAATCGTTAGATTTTTTTTTTTTTTTTTTTATGTCTGTTCTACCGTTTTATATTTAAATTGTTATCTTAACTTTCTATGGATTAAGAAATTAGTGTTATGCTATCATTTTTATAATGGATTCATATATTTCTTCCTTTAAGCGCTATAGTCGACTATAGCGCTATAGCCATTCGTTGCCTTAAATGTTGGTGATTTAATAAGGTAGATTGTTTTTTCATATATAACAGTTGCATTAAATTGTGATTACAGATAGCAATTTATTAAGAAACAATTGTATCTTCTGAAACTTAAAAAAATAATAAAAAATATGTACGTATATGTATGTACTTCAAACCGTGCGGTGATTCACGATGAATCTCTTCAATCGACTCAAAACGTTGTCCAAGGAGTGGTTTTTTGAGTTTAGGGAATAGCCAGAAGTCGCACGGTATGAATACGGTGGTTGTGGAACGATATAGGTTTCATTTTTGGAGAAAAAGTCACGAAGAATCAATGCAGTGTGAGCGGGCGCATTCAATGTTTTCTGTACCAATCGAGATTTGACGCGTTTGAGGCCCAAAATGGAATTGACCGATCCTTTTGAATTTCCAACATCATCAGAAAGGTCTCTAATTGTAAATCGTCGGTTTGCAAGCACCAAATCTTTAATTTTTTTAACGTGAGCCTCGTCGGTTGAGGTTGATGGTTGACCAGAGGGCTCTTCGTCTTCAACGCGTTCTCTGCCTCCTTTGAACTGTTTATACCATTTGTAAACATTACTTTCCGATATAGGAATGTTCACTGAATGCCTTCTGCAATATTCTATACGTTTATGCAAACAAAATTTAATTCAAATCTTTTGTTCAATTAATTCAGACCTTTCAAAAATCGATGGAATCAATTTTAGCGTCTCAAAAAGCCAAGCATAACTCAAACACTAATGAATATTTTGACGACAAATTTCACACAGATGTCAAGGACAGTACCAGAAACCTAAAAAGAACAAAAAAATTGAAATTCCATAAGCCCCAGGAATTATAAATTGAAAATTGGTCTTACTTTTTGGACACAGTACTATATTTTGTAAAAAAATTTTAAGTAAAGCTTTAACTCAATTTTTTTTTTATTTCTCGTATTATTATTTCAGATTCACAATATTGCAAAAGATCTGAATTCTTTTGTTTTCTTAAAAATGATTATTCAATAATTATTAATAAAAGTCCTAATTAGAACTACAATTGTAAGCCAAATGCACTTTTGTAAAATTGGGACATCATGCGAACTCGATAAATTGAATCTCTTTGTAAAAATAAACTTCCTACATTTTTTTTTGCTAAGCATCGGAGGGCCTTGTGTTTCACGTATCTGTGACACAAACAGCCCCCTTTCCCCTCGACTGGGAATAATGGGAAGATATTGCCTTCCAGGGGGATATTTACGGGTAACTGCTCCGCATTTGCAGGTCTTGTGAGAGATAAACCTCCGTATAATTTGATTATAGATGCTAGACGGTTTTGCACACGCTGTCACAATCACGATCGAGTCGTTTCTGAAAGCATTGACTGTAATGAACGCTAAGGATTATGAGGCCACTTGCAAATTAGCTGGGCAGACAAAATTTTGATTTTCTCTATCGCAAATTCCCAAACTTTTCTTAAGACTAATTGCCATTCTCCGCAAAGATTTCCTATCAGCACGACATTTCAGACGCGACTACAAAAATGTTTGATTCTACAAGGTTGATTGGTGTGCTGCTTCATAACAAAATGGATTTAATATCGCATAGCAATCAAATGACATGATGACGATGATATTTACTATATAATTTTGAACAATGCAGATTATTTTATAACGGTATGCATGCGATTTTTTCAAATTTATTAAAGATTTTAATGGTTATACTTTTACAATATCACAAGTTATTTTCGACCTTTAAGTTATAAACTCTCTGTACAATTACAATTAAAAAATACTGCTGAGGCTTGACTCGTGGTCTAGTGGTAATATACAGCTTACGTGCAAGTAGGCTCAGGTTTTAAACCGCTTGGAGCTCCTTTTGTAGCAGTTCCTTTATGAAACGAGGAGACTCAATGGCGATTGTAACCAAGCGTTTAAAGTATCTCGTATCAATAGTCAATCTGTCTGGTGTAAGTGTTTCGGGTTTCCTCCCATGTGACACTCAAGTGCGAAGTAATTACTCCAAAAAGTAATCCCACAACTGTCAGTCGGGGGGCTTTTCATGGCATGCCTAAATTGAACACGAGGCCCACTGATGTTCAATAAAATAATAATGCCGTATATGTAGTGATAGTTACGTGAATAGTTTTGCTAAATGAAAATATATCTTTTGTCGTTTAATTACTATTCGTTTGTTATTTCTTAACGAGTATTTTTTCAGATTAATAATACATATGTCAGATTAATTAAAATAAATATAAATATTTGTAAGTTACTATAAAAATAATTGCCAAAATTATTAACCATTACAACAAAAAAGGCGTAACTTAAATGGTTTAAAAAGTAGGATAACTTTAAATTCCTTATCATTAATTAAAAAAACTAATATGTACGAGGACATATATATAGATTCTCTGAATAATCGAACTTCAATCCTTTTAACAAAGCGTGATAAATGCAGATGATTCCCATAAATAAGTTTCTTAAGCAAGTCGCCCTGTTTTTCGATTATACGAAACAGAGACAAAATTTAAAGAACAGAGTCAGATAGGAAAACCTATAAAATGAACAAAGAAACTTCGATAGTAATCGAAATATGCTTATCAACTTATTGACCTAAAGTTGCTATTATTACTAGCTGTTTTCTTCAACCATGTCAATCATCGTTTAACTTTTAAGGCGATAAAAAATATTTTTAATTTTATCTGGGTGAAATGATTTTAAGAGATACTTTTTTTATGAATTAATTTACAAAGAAAGAAATATTTAACATGTTTAAATTTATACACATATAGGCGAAAATTTTGTCTCCGTGTAAGTACACAGTAAATGGTTCTGGAGCGACCTAGTACAGCGATAACCAAACATTTATTTCTTTGTGGCGTACCCCTAATACAAAAATAATGTACATTATTTACATAATAATGTACATTAATACATTATTTTTGTATTAGAGGTATGCCACAGAAAAAAGATGTTTGGTTATCGCTGCACTAGGTCGCTTCAGAACCATTTATTGTGTACTATATATATATGTGTACACATATATGTACACATGTATCTACATACACACACACACACACACATATATATATATATATATATATATATATATGTGTGTGTTTGTTTATGTTTATGTGTGTGTTTGTTTGTTTATGTGTGTTTGTATGTGTGTGTTTGTTTGTGTGTGTGTAGTCAAAAATCAAATTATTTATTCATTTTAAGCGCTATACATACATTTTAATTAAAATAAAAAAATACAATTTAATTAGCATTGAGTGTGAGCTTTGTGATTGCAATTGTGGAGTAATAACAGAAAAATCTGTTTGGGTGCCCTCTGGAAGTGAAATTCACACTCATTTATTTCTGTACTTTAATTGTTCTCATTGCAGAAAACGCTACTCCACACAGGTATGTAGAACCAAATGATAATAATGAGCTGATGTGCTTACCCAAGCTGTATATTCAGTTTTATTAGCGGTTTTTATTCCCATCCACCCATTGTGAAGAGATTTTTCCGATTTGGATTGTTTGGATTGAGAAAGAACCTCGCCCTTACTTGATACATGTTCACACACTTGCAAGTGATCGTGAGTCTATATCATTTTGCGTACCCCACTTCAAAAACCACTGACCTAGTGGATTGGATATACATCCAGTAGCTAGCACTCTGGATTTCTAAAGTAATCCGAACGATTTTTGAAGACAATTTTATAGTTGTGAAACTGAAACGTATTGTTTTCAATGAAGACCTGTGCACTGGTAGTCATTTAGTTGTGGTAACTAAATAGATACAAGCCTTCTATTTCGAGGGTGCCGAAATTGTTGCATAGAAATAGAATGTTCATCGTGGAAAAGTTGTTGATCTGTTTCAGAAAGATACGTATAAAATTGCAGACTAATCAATAGATATCATCCGTTTCAACTTTGGGTTCTAATTCTGCAAAATTATTAAAAGTTTCGATTTACAGTAACTTCTTTAATTTTTAGAGTTTTTCTTCCGTCTAGACAGAAAAGGTTGAAAGGAAACATAATGATTAAATTTTGGAGTAATCTATAAATATCTTCCGATTCAACTTTGTTGTATAAATATACAACATTTGCCAAAAATGTAAATTTTTACTTTTCAGTGTTTTTGTTTTTTTTTAAGTTTCGTTTTTTATTTCTCGCTAGAGCGGAAAATTTGTTAAAAAAAACATAATTGCGAAATTTTACGGTAATCAATAACTATCCTCTGATTCGGCTTTTCAGTCTTAAAATGGATAATATCTGTCTCTAAATGCTCTTTTTTCACACGTGCTCATTTTTCAATTCCTTCTATTAGCTCACACTCTCCCTATATATATCTTGTTCAAATTTGCAATCGTTAATAAAATACTTTTTATTCAGCCACTCAAGTTCAAATACATTTTTTTAACTTGTAGTGGATGACACTTGATGTTAATACAGTTTTTTTAAATATTAATTCATTAATTTAATTTAATTAATTAATTATAGTTTTTTTTAGATTTAAGTTGCATATATCTACCAATAGATGGCGCCAGATAAACTTTAAAAAAAATTAAAATTATTTATAAAGGACTTTCTGCAATATAGTGAAAAAAAAGTAGGAATTGACTTTTAAATTTTTTTTATTTAATTAATTAATTTTTTTTATATTACTTGTTTATTAAGTGGATATTAAAGATGTGAATTGTTCCAGTAATAAAAAAAGTGCATTTGATTAATCTTATAATAGACAGATTCTGTTCATTTGATAATCGATCGATTGTACCAAGATAATATGCGATTTAAAGAAATGGTTCGAGTTTTGAATGAAATTAAGTTTATTAAAATATATAAAGGATTCCCAAAATCATATTCTTATTTTTAATTACTACATTTCATTTTAGTCAAAATAATTAAAACATTTCATTACATTTCATTTTAGTCAAAATAATTAAAACTCTTATACCACAAATGTTACAGAAGCGAACTTACACAGTACTTGAAAACGTCTCATACTATATTTTAGTCATTTTTTTTTATCACCACGCATTATTTTTCTAATTTCTTTAAACATTCATTTAGTAATATGTATACTATCTACTAAAGATTACACATGCTTTACCAAAACTGAACAAATATTTGTGTTTCTAAAAATTTCTGTTAACAATTTACATTCTAAACAAAATATTTTAAACATTTTAATATTTTAAGCAAATATATTTAAGCATTTCTCCCGTACCTCGAGTATCATAAAATTATTTGTATGCGTAAATAATAAATTTCTTACATACAATAAATACACTTAGTCTTTGAAAGGATTTGCAATAAATGTGTTGTTGTGGACCATTTTAGGATCTGTAGAAGTAAGTAAGATTTATGAAACTTAATTTATATTGTTTTAATGATGTCTGCGATGCCCCTCTTCTAGTGTATGTGACAGATAATCAATTAATATTTCTTTAATTTTGTAATTGAAAACTGAGGAACTATTGTGTTAGCTGTTCCTGTTATTCCTGAAAAATTTGTAATCAAATTTGAACATTAACATGGAACATAACCTGAAACATTAACATGGTTATTTGTATCCAGGTCGGTATCATTAACACTTCCTGTTAAGTTCAGAAACAGTTGTTTTTGTAAATTCATTTAGATGTGTGTAGGTGTATCAGTTTTGAAGATTATTTGTGACATTTGTACGAGTACTTGAAACAAATTTTAGCATACTAATCAGACGGGCAAATTACAAGAACGTGCCGATTATAAGAAATGCGATATTAAATGATGTAATGGGCATCCAGAACCACCTGAGTAAGAACGAAGTTGATGTTAAATGTATTTCATACCTTTATGTATCAATCGTTAAGAAATAATAATTATTTATAATATTTCTATTCAAACCAATTATATTACAATAGTTTTAAGTACCAGATATTATCAATTTTAAGGCTTAAAAATCGAACTACAAGATATTTATTGAATACTCTAAAATTTTGCATTTCTGTTTCTCATATGTTTTTTTCAACTTTTCCACGCTGACGAGAAGAAAAAAACGGAAATATGAAAACATAATAAACGTTACATAAATAAACATTCTACTAGTATACCGAATTTATTTTCGTTTATATACCGAAGTGGTAGTAGTTACTTCGTAAAGTGATTCTCACGATTCATGTCAAAAGAAGAGCATCTCAAATGCCCCGAAGTGGATAAAATATATACAACAATACACTGTAGAAATTTTTAAAAACATTTTATATTATATGAACAATTTAAAAATTATATAAAAATTATCGAATTATAGTATTTTTAAGGTTATACCATTCTTTAACGTTTACCTAATTCTCAAACTTGTTGAGCTATGCTTTGTTACAAAAAGACATTAATTCTCGCATCGTTTGCAGGAATCTGTATTACACGGAGGAATGCCTGTCTACTATTCAGAAGAACATCTATATATTTATTTCGATGGTATAGGAAAAAAAATTCTCCCATTTTTTCGCCTTGCGAGAATCCTTATATTCGCTAAAGACAAAAAGAGTGGAGACTGTCTTCGGGTTTACGGGGTAATAAGACACTGATGCGACGAAACGCCATTGCCTCATACAAAGACGCTTCTATCCCCTTTAGATTTCAAAATGTTCAACAACAACAAAAAAAAATAATAATAAGAGCAAAAGTCAGCAGAATTTTCCTGCACAGCTCAGAAATAAAACTACATTTCGAGATCTTGGAACTGCGGAAATAAAATTCGGAGTTTCGAGTTACCAACTGGCAATGGTCATTTTACCATTTCCATCCATTGAAAAGTATTTTTTTTTTTGTACCCCCGGTCTCCTTCCGGTTGTATTGAAAATACCCCAGGAAAAGCCACTTGAGTCGCATCTAGTTACCCGACTTATTGGAAGTCCATTTTCGTATGAGGAATGTGCAACAACACTAAAATTCGTGTCATATCTGTCTGATAGAGGGATATTTGCTTCTCATTTTTGAGTCAAAGGGTATCATTGAAGGAATTGCCTCGCTTTGCATTTACTTTCTCTCTATGGAGAAAGTTGAAACGGGGATGTGACATTTTGTAAACAATTTTATGCTGTTCGATTCAGTGTAGGATGTGAAAATGGGGTGTTTCGCGTTTTACAGTCAAGTTTCTCTCCGTGACTATATCTTCAAAGTGGAAAGAAATGTTATTGAAAAGGAATAAAGCTCTTTTTGACATTTACTATTTTTTTCCCTCGTAAGAAGTCTTAAAAGTACATTATTTTCAAAAAGTATTATCAATTATTTGATATAATTTTAAAATATTAATAAGTATAGGCGTATTTAAATAAAACATCCCATCCTGAAAATCTTTTTCAATTCCTACTATTAGTTCACACTCTCCCTATATATATTAATATATCTTGTTCAAATTGTCAATAGTTCATAAAATACTTTTTATTCCGCCACTCAAGTTCAAATACCTTTTTTTAAACTTGTAGTGGATGACACTTGATGTTAATACTGTTTTTTCAAATATTAATGCATTAATTAAATTTAATTAATTAATTTTAGTTTTATATGGGAAAAAAATTTCTCTTAAATAAGATATTTAGCAGGATGTAAATTTAGGAATAAATACCGTCAGTGACGAAGCGTGCAGATCGCTGTAAAAAAGTTTCTTTTTCAGATTCTTTTTTCATTCTGGGTTCTAGTCTGAATCAAGGAGGGAACACAATGGAAAATGAAACATGTGAATAAATGAGTGAGAGAGATGGAAAGTGTGTATGTAAGAGGGAGAATTTTTTCTAACTTAAAAAAATGAAAAATTATTTATAAAGGACTTTCGGCAATAGAGCGAAAAAAAGTAGCAATTGACTTTAAATTTTTTTTTATATCACTTGTTTAAAGTGACAGTACAAACTTTTACCCTACCACATGACATGCATGGGACAATGACCCTCTCATGCCTCATATATATATATATATATACATAATAAATTAGATGTGTACATGTTCCAGCAAAAATTAAAAACTATTACGTTTAGCAAATTTGTACTGTGTCTGGATCAGTCTAGTAAGTTAATTGTTACTTTGTTTATAATTTTTTTAATTTATCTTTTCTTGAAATTATAATGGTAGATTTTAAACAAATGATATGTTTTTTTTTAATATGATTTTTGGTTTTTTTTTCCGATTCTTTTTATTTATAAATAACTATTCAGAATAATTTTATCAAATGATAATTTGCACCCATTTTAATTTGATAACTTGCAAATGAATTTTTGCCAACGATAATTTTCATCTTCGCCGAATTTCTTTCTTCATAAAATATACCAAACCTAAAAAAGTTTTATTTTAAGTAACCAAGTAATACCCTGTATATCCATCCTATGGTACTAGATAAATAAAAGAAAGTAAAGGTCAATTGCCTGAATTTCTAACAGCCAGGATAATTTGAAGACCTATCCTACCATTGTGGTTTAATTGGCAACGTATGTTAAAGTGTAGAATGTTTACTTGAAATCATTAGGTGAAAGAATTGCAAGTGTTGGATGAAAATGGAGTGTTGTCATTATTGTGATGAAAGTGTAATTGAGTTTTGCTTAGAGGATCGGTATTATTCACAGTATGGAAAATTTTCTTCGGTTGTTTCGTAGGTCAAGTTATATAATTAATTCTAACCTCCTTATTTAACCGGTAAGAAACCCGTATAACTACTTTATAAGATAGGTTTTTTTCATAGTGGGGGATTGCAATTCCTTAAAAAATTGCGTTACAATCAAATATCGCAATTAGATCAAATATTAGCTCATTAGATCAAATATTAGCTCATTAGATCAAATATTAGCTCATTAGATCAAATACCGCGAGAAGATATTAACAGAATCTTTTCTTGCAAACCAATTGAATATTAAATATAGATATTAAAAAATAGAATATTAAAATATTAAAAAATTGATTTAATGGTAAATGAACGATAAAATTTTCATTAATGCAATAACATTTAATTTAAGGTTAAATATAAAAAATGTATTTTTCGAAAAAATGACAATCGTTTAATAAATAATACTAATTTCTTTCTGTTTTAGTGCTTCATAAAAAGATTCATGGCATTCGTATCTTTTGTTTCTCTTTTAGTATGCAAAGTAGTTTATTCATCGAGTGGATTATAAATTTAAAAACCTGAGATAAACTCATATAAAAAAATAATGTTAAGTCACTTAAATAAACATCTCAACAGCACAAACCTTGAAAATAATGTTTCCATGATGTTCGGCTGTTTTTGAAGATGCTTTCATTTCGATTTATAGAAAACTTTTTTACATCTATAGAAAAAATGGACAATAGCTATAATAAGCGAATAAGATGGTGCATTATAATATATATTAATATAATATTTTTAAAATATTAGTAATATTAAAATTATATAATTACTCCAAGATATATTAATCTTGCTTTGGTTTGGTTTGTTTCTCTACGGTCATTTTGTCCACATTTTAGGCTAGTTAGACCGGGACATACATTTTAACGTGGATTCCAAACCACTCACAAACATCCATGCCACTGCCAATATTAATCTTGGAGTATCAGTCTAAGAGAAATTATATGCCGAAATATTTCAAAACTGTTTCTATTGGGATGGCAAGAAAGTTCTTTTGGTTTTCGTCCCTTAAAAATATTGCGAAAACCGATATTATTTACTTGCCAACATAATGAAAAACATTTTTAATGATAGAAATGAAATTGTTGTATAATATATAACAGATACTAATATATAACAGATACCTAAATATATAACAGATACTCTATTATATATGAGATTTTTTAAGTATGATGTATAAGTGATATTTTTTATTTATATTGAAATCTGATTGGTTAACTTTAGTTCACAACATAAAGAACAACATTCACCAAAGGAAGAAATTTTGTGATGATCCCGAAAAAGGAACAACGTAATGCTAATATATCCTTTCCTATAATAGCATATATATATATATATATATAGGGTTATTATAATTGAAGTCCCACTTTCAAAATGCTATAAAAAAAAGAAACACTCGTCACAATGAGTTCAAATTGGAATTGAAGATACTTGAAGAAGGGGGAAACAGTATGGCATAAAAAAAAGGCTTAAAAAAAGTTCCACCGATTTTTCCCATCCAATTTGGTATGACCTTGCCGTGGTGGATGGGCTTTGCACTAACAGTGTCACAACTGTTGAATGACCTGGGAGTCATTTTTTCCGTCAAAAAACAATCAAGCACATTGAACACAACAGTTGGTTTAATGTGCAACTCATGCGAAATATGCTGTAATTTCGATTCAAAATATCATTGGCAGCCGAATTCACTTTCTTTATGCCGCTTACAGGCCATCTATTAATACACTTTGGAACTTTTTTGATGTCGTACCGTTTCCTCCTTCTTCAAGTATCTTCAATTCATATATATGTAAAAATGTAAACTTATTTATTAAAAAAAACTGATTAAGTTCTGGAATTATGTTAATGAAAAATGTTAACAAAATTAGATTAAATTTCTTCTTCATGATAAAAAATCACGATCAAAAGTCGGTGTTTTTCAATTAAAATTACAAATCGAATTAAATCAAAAAAATAAGTGCGTCATTTAATGACAACAAAATTATTCTCCTGAAACAAAGTAAAAATATTTCAAGCAAAACAATGTAAATTAAGCCTTTGCGTAAAAATCCGGGAATTAAATTCTATTTGGCTTTTAAATAAAGGAGTACATTTTCTGAAAATAAAAAAGATGCAAAGAAATTAAAAATCAGACTAGACTTGATTAATGAACAATCATAACCTCTAATTTCACCTTTTCTTACAATTGATAAATGAATAAAAAACGAAATCAAATTTTAGAAAAACATTTCAATTTAAACACAATTACCATAGATTTAACAAAATTCATCGAAACTGCGATTTCATTTATCAAAAGAAATGAATTTGTTTTGACTGGAACAAATAACATTTTTAAGAAAAATTGAATTCTTGTAAGATAATAAAACTATTAATAATAATTATACCTTAAAAAAGCGAGCTGAAACCTTCCGAAAATAATACCCGGAAAACAAAAAAAACAAAAAAAGTAGTACTTGGTTTTTATTTTCGGTATACCATCTGTCTTCTTTTTATTATTTTACAGTAATGAAGTGAACTATTGAAGTTTGCATCGCTTGCGAAAAATATTCAGGTTTATTTGAACTATTCTACGAACCTGCATTGGTTTAAATAATATTTTTATAAAAACTGTTTTCAGTATAAAAAGGATCGTTTGAAAATGTTATTCGAAATATAAAATTACTTGGAAACATTGGCTGTATAAAAAGATATTAAACACGTGATATATCTGAACTTAAAATATTTTCAAATCGCGTGAATTCGTAAATGGAAATTTGTACTCTAATTTCTTTTTTATGTGCTCTTTTATTCCTAACATCTTATACAACCTAATACAGTGAATCAACAAATCTCTTCAAATTGATCGTTTGGTTAGATTTTTTGCAGTTATTCTTATGTTAATTAACCCTTATTTAAATTCATATTATAAATAGTGATATACGATTGTAGCAATTTTGTATATTTTTTGTAAACATTGTATTTGTGTAACTGCTCTTCCTAACTATTTTTAAGATTTATTACCTATATAATCTCGATTTGCAAAGAACTCCATTTCAAAGTCGCCATTAAAAATTGAGTTCGATATTTATCGAGTTTTTTTAATTAATATGCCATTAATTAATCCATAATCTCTAGTTCTTCTATTGAATGCTGGATTTAAAAAATTGGTTTTTATACAAAAGCATCAAAAAAAAATTTCAAATTATTCATGTCAACTGAAATTTTGTATTCAACGTATTCGTGCAAATCAGTTGTAATTACAACTCTAGTATAATTGCAGTTCTAACTATTACTGGTTATTAATTATAGCTCTAACTATTACTGGTATGGCCATCTTTAATCAGCCTTCTTGTTTCTACAATACATTATTTCAATTCCGTAGACATTCAGAGAGTTGGTAATGTTAAGGGAATTCTAAATGTATTTTTTATAGAATGCCTTATAAAGTTCTCTTAAAAATTAATTAAAATACTTGCTTATATGTAGAAATGCCATGGCAAAACTGAAAATCTTCTTTACGTAAAAAATGGGGGATCTTATTTTTGAGACAAACACTTTAAAAGTGTTATATATAATCAGAAATATCCATTCAGATTTATTTAAAAATATTGAATTTAAAAAATTCCATGATTTCCTAATTGTCAATTCACAAGAAAATACTATCATTGAAGCATAATAAAATAATTTTAATGCCTTTTGGTTTTAATCAGGAATTTTTTGCCAACATCCGACCAAAATTCTAATAAAAGCGATTATTCAAAATCTCTCTTCAGATAAATGTGGTATTAATTATTTGTTTTGATAACTGTGACCGCTTTTGAAAAATCAGCTTTGGTGGATTCAAAAACAATGAAAAGAATAATTGTTAATTATTTTGAAATTCATGATAATTAAAGACTTCCACTCTTTAAAAAATTTCATTTTTTTATTTTTATTTTTCCAATTGATTTATGATAAATAAATTTCATGGGATATTCGGTTTTCCTTTCTACTGAGAGGTCACAACCCAAAGAACGAAAAAATATAGCATTATAAAAATGGTAATTGCTTGTTTGTTAGTCTTAAAAAAGTAATATTTATGAATGAAAATATTAATCTTTCAATGTATTTTGTTAATTTTGTATTAGTTACGAAGTGATAATAAAACAAAATCCTTTATTGCCGCTTATCTTCCTGATATAAATTAGATTAGAGAAAGTCAGGTTCTTCTATGGCCGATAGCTCTCGTAAAGAGGTTTGGTTTGGTTTGTCACTCTATGGTCATTTTGTGCACACTTTAAGCTAATTAAAACGGGTCTCGTAAAGAGGAATTTTGAGTGGAGTTGTCTTCTTTTCGGGAGTTGTCTACAAATAAACTGAAGCTAAGTCCATATATATAAGGCTAATGTATTATTGATGTTTTCATAAGCTGGGCACTTTGATCTCAAGTTAATTGCCAAGCCATAGCAGATTCAGTGTTTCCCAGCTGCACCACAGGAGATCATCTGTCCTCATAGACCCTCACAGACCATAACCATGAATTGGATCGAATACCTCGCTTATTTTGGGGGTTCTTAACCTTCACTTCGGACCTCCTCTAACCTGAGTTCCTGCCTACAGATTGCTATGTACATAGAAACTGGAATTTCACTGCTTGGAGCTCTTCGATTCCAATATAGTTCATAGAAACGGGACCTTCGGTTCACCTTCGATAGTCGGGAATCGATCTTCCCCTATTCGATATCCAAGTGGCTATCAACCTGGTCGATCCATGCATACGAAAAAAAAATTAATTGACTGCATAACTGATTTAAATAAGACAACCTGTAATTTTTACTTATTTGCTTTTATGTGCTAGAAAAAGACACTCTGACAAATTGCAACAGCTTGTCAGTAAACCCCCGACAAGAGCAAAAAATAAATGAAGGACAGTGAAGAATTTCGATAGAATAAACATTCTGGAAAAACAACTGGTCATTGCTGAATTCAGAATTCAATCTATTTTTTAACTGTCCAAAACATTTCCAAAAAACTTAAACAGTGAATTAAATTGAATGTTCGAAAGTAATTTATATAATGGAAATTATCCCAAATTTCAAATTACCCAATTTGTTCAGCTGCATTTTTTATTTACTAAAATGTTTTCAATGCACAAAACAAAAACATTTACTTGGTTGAAATATACTTGGTTAAATAAACTCAAAAGTATGACAAGAAACATTCAGGATGTCAGTGATTTCAACCGCTGTGTGACAAAAAAAGAAAGAAGGAAAAGAAACACTTTGAGAGCTGTCAAATATCTTTGCCCTGTTAACCATTTATTCAAGCAGCAAGAAGTATAATAAAATTCCAAAGGAATATACGAAAAAGTTAAAGTCGTAATGGTGCAAGTCAAGTTATTCAAAATGTTGACATATTTTTAAATGCATTCGAGTATATTATTAGAAAATGCTTATGTTTGAAGCTCGATTTCTCAGGGAAAAAAATCAGTCTATATGTACTAAGCAAGAAAGCTTGGTTAGCAAGAAAGTACGATCGGTTTTTACAATGTACTTAAATGGTGAAAACTGAAATGACTTTCTTTTAATTTTTTCTTTTTAATTAAAACGTATAGCTAGAGATTTTTTGGCTCTTTCTTGATGGAGATAGATATTTCGAGTTCAATCCTAATCACTGGTCTCTTTGTTTGGGCGTTTCTCTATTTACCTCACTCATGACAACATTTTTCCTTAATTAAGCTATATCTACTAAAATAAAACTAAGGAAAATAAAGATATACTAAGACTAAGGTAAACTAAGACATATTAAAGCCAAGATAAATTAAAACATATCTTCGAATTAAAAGGATATTAAGTCACTGAAGACGTTCATGTTTCTTTAAGAATTTTTTACACCATTGTCGTGTTCCACACAGCTTGCCACTGACAGTCCCTAACAGATAAAAGGAAATTATTGCCTTCAGGAAATACTTTTAAGGTTAAGTGCCCCGCATTTGTGTCCGAATAAGTCGATTGTCGAAGCTAGATGCTCGTTCACGTTGTTATAATCGCCAATCGAATGTCCTCTTTTCTGAAACAATGACTGTAATGCACGTAATCCAGTGATGAATGGAACGCGTGTACATTTTCTTCTAGCTTCCGTCCATTGCCATTGAGTTAGCGAGAAATGGCAGAAAGGCGGAATGAAGTTGTCTATCAATAATTATACTGTCAACTTTTACATCAAAGATTCTTGAAAAATGAAATCTTTACAGAGTTCTTTTAAATAATAATTAATAAAATAATCTACATTTCTTAAAAGGGCATTAGAATGATCTTTTAAGAAGTAATAAAATTGAATTAGCGAATAAATTTACTACAGAATTAGTTACTTTACTCACTTTTATTTAAGTCGTCCTTTTTTAAAATTGGAATGTAGTATGGGACTGAGTAAAAAAGATGGCAATATTAAACTATTGACGATAAACGAAATGAATATTTGACATATTTTTTTGATTTTTGTAAAAAGCATAATACTCTAACTCTAAACATAAAACTCTGACATAATTTTTAATGCTCATTTAAAATTCGTCTCTACGTTTTCAAATTAATCACATTAGAAAATTAAATAAAAAAATAGCATTGCTGCATTATTTTGAAAGTGATAATCATTTAATAATATATGTTGATTGCTTTATGATGAATAATCAGGACCATTACAGAAATGAAGTACATGAATTACAGTGAATTATAAAAATAATGTAAATTTGCATTTCTATTTATTTAATATATTTTTTAATTACAATAAAATAAAAATCTATATTTTGACACATTTACAATTAACAATACACTCTTGATTTAAATTTTAAATTAAATGAATAAATTACATTAATTTTTGTGGGGGAATTTTTTGAACTAGCCAGTCACATATCAAGCAAGGTTGTAAAATAATGACATTTTCTTTCAAAGATTAAATTTCTTCCTCAACTTATAAGCATGCGTTTTTCTAATAACCTTCATAGTTCATTTTAACTTAATTTTCTAAAGTTTTGAAAGCTTGAACTAATACTTAAAACTTCTTTCTCAAAATTCTTATCGTTTTTATCCAATTAAAGGCAAGTGATTTGCCCAAAACTGAAGTAAAAGAAATATGAATTTTTAAGATGAAAAAGTTCAGAATAAATAGAAATAATGAATAACTAAATATTTCCTCGAAAATATTTTTCTATTTACAAATACACCCTTTTCTGACCTTAAAAGAATAGGTAATGTAATTACACGATGTTAAATGTAGAAAATTTCAGTAAATTATGCAGAAAATGAATTGGGTAAATTGGCGAAAAATATTATTTACATATTCTCTGAAGTTCTGAAGTACCTCTGAAGGCTTGTTCTAAACTGCGTGTGTTACTTTTTATTTATATAAGGTGACATTTACGAATCTCATTTTTAATGATTACAGCAAAGAAAATTGACATTTATTGGCCAATAATCTTATTTCCATATTTTTTCCGACCTACTTATTTTCTTTGTCAATTTTGCGTGCAAATTAGTACGTTGTCCTCAATTTTATAATTTAAATTATTTCTTTTTTGTTTATAAGACATAAATGCAAATTGCTCTGTAATGAGAGGAAAAGCAATCTTTGGTACATAATGCTTCAAAAAAAAAATGTCCTGAATTTTAACAGTATTTCAGCAACTTTTCTATTAGTTGTATAATTACTTTTTTTATTTCGTATTAGCAAATACTTGTGAAATATTTTCAAGTGATGGAATATTTTTAAATTACAGCTTTTCTTGTGCGATTCTCTACACTTTGGATTTATAGGATAGTACATAAAATATCCAGAGTAATTCAATGGTCATGATGCAAAGTTTGAGGGGTGGTACAGCTTACTAAAACATATATTTTTGCATAGGAATGTATAATCGGAAGTTGAGAAACGAATACACATTCAAACAACTTTCTCACAACAGCCAAGCACAATGCGCCAAATGATACCCATCACGTGACGAGTTTCAAGTCCTCTGGTTGGCAACTTCAATATGCACTCTACTTTATTCTTACTCTGTGTTTGCAACTGTGTTTTCATTTACGAGTCTCCAATTGACTAAATTGAGGATTTGGTTGTTCGACTGTCCATTGAAGCAGCATAGGTGTGCAAAACATTTGGTATCTTTGATAATATTCTTCAAACATTGTACTACTGTTGATGGTCACAATTTTTAGCATTTACTGAAAGCAATGAGTTGAAGAAGCACTTTACAATGATGTTGTAAATAAAATTTTTCTTTTCATTTTTTATGTTCGTGCCTCAACGCGTCACTGCCGACCCCATATTCCTATAGAAAAAATAAATGTTTATTAAACTTTACTACCCCTCAAAGTGAATAGTTGAGTCATCCTGTTTATCTGTCATGTGGCCTAAAGAAACCATGTAAAATCATAAATCCGTCAAAGTTGATCACTGCTTTTAAAAGCAAGTTAAACAATTTTGAAAGTGTCATAAGAATTTTTCGAATTTCCTATTCGTCTACCCCAAATTTGAAATTTTCAAAAGAGGAAAAAATTTTATATTTCTTTTTATATTATTTATTAAATTTATTTCCTCAAATCATTAATCAAATATTAATTTTCTGTCCCTTTAAATGATTGAATGTTTATTAATAAAGTACAGGTATGAGGAATTTGCCCCACTTATGAAACTTTTGCTGGAATTATGCCAGACGATGTCGTATCATATGTTTAGCTATCCATTTAATTATAAACTATTCAATTCTTTTACTGTGAACAGTAAATACAAACAAAATTTATAGCGACGTCATAAATCCTTTTCTAGAGAACTTTGACTACCCAGTATTTGAGCATCTTAAGTAGGAAAAACCTCACAAGGCAATTCAGCTTGATATAATCCACAAAAATGCTACTTGTTTTTCAAAATAATGTCTGAAACGCAGGCCAACAATAGGAACCGACTTCATGTCAACTGTGTAGCTGAGCCATGAAGTCACAGCCACTAAAAGTTACATCGTGAAAATATTTCCTTTTAATAAATAAATATTTTAAAGCACGGTTATTTCAAATGAGCATTGGAGTTTTAACGATACATCAAGAGAGCAAAACTCAAATTCTCTTCATTTATAGGTACAATGAAAGGATATAAGGAAAGACAGGATATAAAAAACGTAAAATGGATAAACTTTTATGAAATTAGATTCAAATATAAGACATCATATAGATATTTATGAATCTCTTTTTAATTTTTATGTTTTACAATTTATTATATTAATTGCATATTTTTCCTTGATTTCTTATATGCTATGCTTGGCATTCCTTCTAATGACAAATATAATTGATTACTAAATTTCTTCAAAGCCTTTTCACGAATAAAAACTTTGTTTAAACGGCTTACATTAATTAATCCTCATGGAATTATAAAAGAAATCTCTCCTTTTACTCCTACAAGAAAACTGCTCCAATTAAATCACGTAATTTTCATGTCAGATATTTAATGTTACAATTTATTATATTAATTGCAAATTTTTCCTTGATTTCTTATATGCTATGCTTGGCATTCCTTCTAATGACAAATATAATTGATTACTAAATTTCTTCGAATAAAAAGCCTTTTCACGAATAAAAACTTTGTTTAAACGGCTTACATTAATTAATCCTCATGGAATTATAAAAGAAATCTCTCCTTTTACTCCTACAAGAAAACTGCTCCAATTAAATCACGTAATTTTCATGTCAGATATTTAATGTTACAATTTATTATATTAATTGCATATTTTTCCTTGATTTCTTATATGCTATGCTTGGCATTCCTTCTAATGACAAATATAATTGATTACTAAATTTCTTCAAAGCCTTTTCACGAATAAAAACTTTGTTTAAACGGCTTACATTAATTAATCCTCATGGAATTATAAAAGAAATCTCTCCTTTTACTCCTACAAGAAAACTGCTCCAATTAAATCACGTAATTTTCATGTCAGATATTTAATGTTACAATTTATTATATTAATTGCATATTTTTCCTTGATTTCTTATATGCTATGCTTGGCATTCCTTCTAATGACAAATATAATTGATTACTAAATTTCTTCAAAGCCTTTTCACGAATAAAAACTTTGTTTAAACGGCTTACATTAATTAATCCTC
Source organism: Caerostris darwini (assembly GCA_021605075.1). Lineage (NCBI taxonomy): Eukaryota > Metazoa > Arthropoda > Arachnida > Araneae > Araneidae > Caerostris > Caerostris darwini. The sequence goes on from BPLQ01006518.1 coordinate 1,099,561, forward strand.
ATGGAATTATAAAAGAAATCTCTCCTTTTACTCCTACAAGAAAACTGCTCCAATTAAATCACGTAATTTTCATGTCAGATATTTAATGTTACAATTTATTATATTAATTGCATATTTTTCCTTGATTTCTTATATGCTATGCTTGGCATTCCTTCTAATGACAAATATAATTGATTACTAAATTTCTTCAAAGCCTTTTCACGAATAAAAACTTTGTTTTAAACGGCTTACATTAATTAATCCTCATGGAATTATAAAAGAAATCTCTCCTTTTACTCCTACAAGAAAACTGCTCCAATTAAATCACGTAATTTTCATGTCAGATATTTAATGTTACAATTTATTATATTAATTGCATATTTTTCCTTGATTTCTTATATGCTATGCTTGGCATTCCTTCTAATGACAAATATAATTGATTACTAAATTTCTTCAAAGCCTTTTCACGAATAAAAACTTTGTTTAAACGGCTTACATTAATTAATCCTCATGGAATTATAAAAGAAATCTCTCCTTTTACTCCTACAAGAAAACTGCTCCAATTAAATCACGTAATTTTCATGTCAGATATTTAATGTTACAATTTATTATATTAATTGCATATTTTTCCTTGATTTCTTATATGCTATGCTTGGCATTCCTTCTAATGACAAATATAATTGATTACTAAATTTCTTCAAAGCCTTTTCACGAATAAAAACTTTGTTTAAACGGCTTACATTAATTAATCCTCATGGAATTATAAAAGAAATCTCTCCTTTTACTCCTACAAGAAAACTGCTCCAATTAAATCACGTCATTTTCATGTCAGATATTTAATGTTTGTTTTATACAATTTTAATATCTCTTAGATATGAAAATATTTTATGTTATCTTTTAGAATAAATACATTTTACTTAAAAACATTATTAACACATTTCATTAATTTAGAAAAAAAATTTTTGTGAATAATGAATTTTCCATGACACATGCGATAGCACTGACCATTAGAATGTTTTCATTTCAGCAGATGGAAACTAATACTAGAAGTCTCGAATTTTCCAATTTTCATCAATCCGCACAACAAAGTTAGGAACGCCAACACAAATGGCTTTTCCAGTGTTACCGTAACAGGACTACCACTAAACAAATTATAATTTCCGAATGATACCTTTCCACTTTACGGCCAAACGGATCAAGTAGCAGAGGCCATCACTGCAAATTCATTGTCCGAAGTAACCAGACCTATTGGTCAGTTGGAGTGTAAAGTAAATTGCTCAGAAAAGACTTAACTCGAACCAGCAATCTTACTGTGAAATTATAGCTCCATAATGTATCACTTCTCTCGATTGGAGGGTAAAAGGATTTTAAATCGTCATGGCTATTTTGAAATCGATAATTGTATCTTTCCTGATAATAATGATGAATAAATGGTGGAATGTCCAATTTCGAACTACTTGCTTGTATTATCAGCATTCCTTATAACAAGTAATATATAAAAAAAAAAATGTAAGTTAATTCCTACTGTTTATTCACTATATTGCAGAAAGGTTCTTTACAAATAAAGTTGAAATTTTCCTCTTATATCTGGCGCCATCTATTATTAGATACATGCAACTTAAATCTTAAAAAAAACCTAAAATTAATTAATTAAATTTAATTAATGAATTAATATTTGAAAAAAACTGTATTAACATGAAGTGTCATCCACTACAAGTTCAAAAAAATGTATTTGAACTTGAGTGGATGAATAAAAAGTATTTTATGAGCGATTAAAAATTTGAACAATATATATATAGGGAGAGTGTGAATTAATAGTAGGAATTTAATTAAAAACAATGTTGACTTGTTTATTAATCTTGTCTCATCTATGTTACGAATTCCAACTTTTATTAACTGAAGTCAAAGTACAGGTAAATCTAATTTTATATGAAATATTGATACGAGTATTTAAAAAGTAATTCCTTAACACATTCAAAAGAGAAATTTTTTCATGTTTATTCAAAGTGGTATTCGTATGAGTGTGTATATTCCAACGAAGTTAATTAATCACAAAAAAAAGGATGATTTTATATTCGCTAATATCTAACAAAAAAATTCAACTGGAATAAATATGGGTGACCAAATCAATAAAAATATATTAAATTGGTTTTAAATATATTTGGATAAAAAAGTTCCATTTCAAACGTTCAAATTCTTTAACTTTTAAAATCATATCGAATTTTAAAAACATAATTTAATTTTTTTTTTCATGGTTTTTTTATATTCTAAAGATAAGAATTTTTTTGCGAAAAGTGTATTTTACGTTTCAATTTTCATTAATTATAAAGGACAGTATTTATCTTTGATGTTATCTATTGATGCCACATATTTAAAAAAATTATTTCATAAATATTTTAATGTATTTTTGAAATAAATGAATTTCTGGAAAATAGAACATTTTTCTGATTTTTTTTTAAGATTCAATATAAAAATTACACTTAGCTTAATACGTTTTATGCAATTTAGAAAAGAAATACTCTCTGTAAATACTCTGTTGCTAATAATTTCATTTGCTTAATAATGAATTAATTTATATGGAATATTTCATCTCCATTGCATTATCATTTTTTATTTTAATTTTTTCCTAATTTGTTTTTAATCCTATTTGTGTTCCACATCAATATGTTAACACAATATTTATTCAGCATAAAATTAAAATGGCATTGTTCAATAAAAATGCTTCCATATTTTGATTGTTTTGATTTCATTGTTCGATTTTTTTTGTTACATATTATGCACGTGGAGCTATTTATCCATGATACAACAACCACTATAAAGGATTTAAAATGGGACTTCCAATTCCAATATATCAAAAAATTTCCAATATATTATATGTTTTACATTAGTTATCCTATGCCTTCAATCCACAATCTTTGAGTGTAAAAACTTAAAATAGTGTGTATCCACAATCGATTGCCAGAAATTTTTAATTAAATTTAATTTTTTAATTGACGCTGAACTTCTTTTAATTATATTTTTACAAAATCTAAATCCAAACAAAAAAATTTTTTAACTTTCTAATGACCAAATTATATTGTTTCTTTTATCCTTATTGTAATACTTCTTTTCAGATGTGACCGGGATATGTCGTGTAATTCAGCTAGCTTTTAAATAATGAACAGTAATACTGATTGTAACATCATTATTTTATTTGCTTAAAAAATTTTTCTTTGTCAAAAAGTTATTTATATACTTATTGAATGCTTATTCGTAGAAATAAAATTTATAATCTAATTTTTATGCTGAAAAAACTTTTCGTTTTACAACCAATTTTTTTTTTCCAAAGTCGATGAAAGCTGTGACAGTGAATGATATTTTTTATGTACTCTATAAAAAGTATCTTTTACAAATGAAAAAAATAAAACTGCTTGCAACTTCTTTTCAGAGAAATTTGGGCTCTTTTGATACTCGAATTTAACTCGTATTTTACAATTTAGTTTTTACATCATTTCGTATATTTAACACAGTCTCATTAAAACGATTCAATTCCAATTTCACTTTTCAAAATTCTGAAGTTCGAGTTGAATTTCTGAGATAATCCCGTGCAAACGCTTTTACTACGAAGCTTTACAATCAAGAAGAAAGCCGTGGACTGAAATAAAATAAAACTGGTCTGGGGGAAAAAAAGCAGAAAATCGTTATACATCATTTTTTCCACACAGCCGAGCCTTTATTATTTTATGCCTGCGTAGGGCAAATGTAAGTGCAAACAATCCGGGAATTTGGCATCGTTTTATGACTGCGACAGGCCAGCCGAGCGTATTACAACATGCTCCCGAAATACCTACAGCTTCGGTGTAGAAGGTGCAATTCCCGAGCGATTCAGTCCTGCTTTCAGCCAATAAGGTAAGGACCGTTAGCAAGGAGATCTATGCCTTGTTTCGGTGCTGTGATGGCTTCATAACGGCTCGCTTCTGCCAGCCCAACGGAGAACTTGGAACAGGGGGACCGTTTCTCAATTGCAGTCAGGGATATTTCACTCGTGGACACAAATTTTTGAATAAAACTTCTCTATTTAAATACTTTTATAACAGTTATTAGTACTACAGTACAAAAGTTTCTCAGTGTGAACTGATTATATTTTATTAGCATTTCATAGAGACTTGATTCATAAAATGTTAATAAATTATGTATGTTAAAAAATGTATCTGTGCCTTTCATTGATCAAATGATCGTCTTTATCATCATCTAATCATTGATCGTCTCACATTAGAAGTATTTAATGTTAAAGTACCAGTTTACAATACAAAAAGCGGGAAAAACTTGATTTTTTTCTCCCGAATTTTTCTATGGTTAATCTTTCTAATTGTGCAATGTATCCAGAAAAAAAAGCCTTTGAACAGATCGCTGATTCTAAATTTAATACAAGTAATGGCCATTGATAATGAATTAATCGGTACAAGTCACAAAGTTATAGTACAACGAATATTGGGGTGCATGCGGTCTCTCCTTATTTTCCCCGAACATTATGTATATATATATATAATTTTGAACGAGTTATATATGAGAGAGAAAGAAAACACAAGACAAAGGAACACACACACACACAAAAAACTAAATGAGAACTGACTAAGAGTGAACTAACAATACTACCATTTTGTACAACAAAGGCCAATAATAGTATTTACTATACGCAAATTGTATAACAAACCATTCGGAATGCAAAACCCCTAAAATGCCTCACATTCAGACAAACAAAAAAGGAAAAAAATTGTTCAAGATTCGAAGTGAGTATAAGCTGTAATAACGAAACTAAAAATCATTTAATAAATACAAAAATCAAAAGGTTGAAAGTCAAAAACTGCATTGGCAAATCAAAAACGAACACTAAAATTTGTACAAAATATACAATGACAGGGTGTGAAAACATCTAGTCTAGGAAATCTATAAACCCAGAAGGAAATTATTAAACAATAATATAACATGATTGTTAAATCAATTATAATATCCTGAGAATACCTTTATCAGGGGCTATGCATCCTCGGGATATTCTGAACAATGTTATTTCTGCTTGCTAGAGGGGTAGATCCAAGTCAAAGGCACATCTAGGTACGTATTCCCATAACATAGCTTTGTTAGAACAACCATTTAAAATAGGCAAGGTTTACGATGAAGAAAAAAGAATTGACAGCGCAGTGTGTTTTATAAGGCAAAAATAGAGTGGCTTGATAGAACCTCGTCACTGTTTGTAATACTAATGGCCATAAAGCGAATGATTATGTAATTCAACAAACTACACAGATAGGTTTAAGATGGACGATATTTCTATCGAGTCGATCAGATAGATTATATCTATATGTAAATAAATTATATCTAAATAAATATATTAGATAATTTACCGGATATTGACCGACTGCGATCAGATAAATATTTAATCGCAGTTGGTCAACCAATCATATGCTTAATGGATATATTATTACACATAGACACGAGGTTCTATCAAGTAACTTTTTTTGCCTTGTAACACAAGCTGCGCTGAAAATTCATTTTTTTTTCAATCCTAAACCTTGCCCGTTCTAACCGGAAGTTTATTCTGTCAACTCCTTGTTATTGGAATACGTAGTTAGATGTTTGTTTTCGACCCAGTCAGCTAGCGGAGCATCTATCTTGATTTATAATATCTTGAATGTACATATTCCTTATTAAAGCTATATTGTTATTATTGATTTCCTTCGGATTTACTAATTTCTTAAGGGGTTTTATGAATTTTATGGACATGTTTTCACACCCTGTTATTGTATATTTTTTACAAATTTTAGTGTACTTCTTTGTTCTACCAATGCAAATTTTGCCATTCAACCTTTTGATTTTTGTGTTCATATATATATATATATATATATATATATATATATATGTAGGTGATTATATAATGGAAATACATGAATTCGCTTCTTAAACATTAAAAGCATTTTTAGCTACCAGTTTTTGTTTTAATATAAACAGTAAATATCATCGTAGTATGAGGCAACTTCACTGAAGTTGTATAAGTCTCATATTTTTGTCAAAAAACTGAAGTATCAGACCTCATAGACTTCCAGAGAGGCAAAATTGTAGGAGCCCGAATAGCTGGAGCAACCGAATCCGAGCATCCTAGCTTCTAGGCATTTCTAGAGTTACGGTGTCTAAAGTCGTGACACTGTATACATAGCGCAGCATGATAAGCTCGGCAAAGCAAAATAGTGTACGGGAAGGAAAAGATTCGTGAAAGAGACTGACAGTATTGAAGCGGATTGTAATATCTACAAAGAAATAACTGTAGCCAAAGTGACCGTAGAGCTCAATCAGCATCTGTATTCTACAGTGTCAATAATTTCAATTAGGAGACACCTTTAACACCTTTTTAAGACACCATAAACGGAGCTTTACTGCAGAGCAGAAATTCCAACTTGTCACATCTATTAATGCCAAACGTTATCTACAGTGAGGCCATAACCAGAAACCTGGTCGATTGATAAGTGGAAGACGGCTGTAAGGTAAGATGAATCATCTTTCACACTTTTCCGTACAACAGGACGAATGCACGTTTGGAGGGCATCGGTTCCAGCTTATGATCGTGATTGTCTCCTTCCAGCTATCAAGCATTGAAGTGGATCTATCATGGTATGGGTAGCCATGTTATGGTTTTCTATTAGTTCCAATTGTAACTCTGAAAGGAAGCATCACTGGGGGGGAGTATAGAGAAATTTTAGCTTACCAGGTTCATCCTATGATGCAAACTTTGTTTTTTACAGAAGGAATTTTCCAGGATGATAATGCTCCTGTTCCTCAAGCTGGACCTGTCCAATCATGGGTTGATGAACACGAGGATAAAGTAAAACATTTACCTTGGCCCCATAATGCCCCAACCTCAATAACCTTGAAAAGTTATGGTCTATTTTAGAGCGATCAATCCGGAATCGATATCTTCCACCGCCATCTCTCCCGAACTTTCACAATATCTCCATGAAATTGGTTCAGTATTCCTCTAAACACTACCCAGCCCTTGTATGATTCGATTCCCAGGCTAATCCAAGATGTGCATACCAAGGGCGGTCCTACGCCATATTAGTAAACGGTTCTTTGTAACTCCAGAGCGTTTCCATTATTTTGATAACCACCTGTAGATAGAACTATAGCAGATTTTTGTAGTTGGGTTTGTTAAAAGAAGTATTACTTTTAAGGTTTAAAATAAATTTAATTAAGAATACCTTTGTGAACGTTAGTTATTGTATTGCGATGATGGAGTCAAAATTTGTGTTTAAGATATCTGTTTTTACGTTGATTATACAGATAACTGCAAGGATTTTTAAAAACGATTAATTTTTGTTTTGCCTGGAACGATAGTGATGGAAGAATGTCTAATGATAACTACATAACTATAGGGTGGAAAGCATCGTCACGTTCAACTCAAAATGCAGATTATTATCAGATCAGATATCTGAACTCTAGAAATCCAGAGAGTAAAGAACTTTGATAACATCAAGTCGGTATGTAAATCTTAGGACTGTATGTTTAGAGATAATTTCTGTATGTTTGCAAATGAGTTTCTCGAATCTGAAGTTTTCCAGATGTTTGAAATCTTTATATATTTATAATAATTGATAATACATTTTATATAAAAATTATATTTCTTATTCCAAATACCTTCATCTATATTTTTAACAATATAATTATAAAAAAATCAAATAATATTCTTGAGTTTTTGATAAAGTAATTTAATATTGGAATCAAATATATTTAACCCAGATTTATATACGAATATCACATAATGACAATTTTATAATTGTTTTTTCAGGGGATTTTGCTAATACTATGTGTAATTTTCTTGTTCTCATTTTTACAAAGCATTTTCTTTTGTCATTAGACTATTGTATTCTTATACCCTTTTGTCCTATAATATCAGCACTCATTTTTGTTGAAAACTACAGACTGTTGATGTAATCTAGGTTTTAAGCTTACAGCACTAAATCTTGTGTTTCGCTTTGTTTTCCTCAGGAGAAGTCTCCGATTTCAGGATGTTAATCTAGAAAGTGGTTCCAGTTTTATAGCAGTTTCCATGTATTTTAATAGCACGAAGATTGTTTGAGCACTTCACATGAACGATTATTTTAATACTTCTAGTCCTTTTACAATCTTCAAAATGCTTAATAATTAATTTCTCAGTAGGCTATTTGTTACTTAGCAGAGAACTAGCATATTTATTTCAAACTCGAAATTGTAGAAATATTTTGGTGAAACATGAATAATTTCTAACTAAAACAGATATTTCTTCCGGAATGTTTTAATCTGAAACGAAAAAGAAGTAGATAAAATTATTATTTACAAAATAAATCCCCAAGACAATATATTTTATATGTATTATGTGCAAATATTATCTACAAAATATATCCCATCCTTACAAAATGCATTTACTAGTGAATACATACTGGTGAAGGATATTACTATAAGAAAATATTTTGAATACATTTTGTTCATTCAACAGGTTCTTAAACTGTTGAATTTTAGAAAAGATAAAAAAACGAATTCAGTACTTTAGAATTTAAAACGCATTTTTTAAAAATAAATTTCTGAACCGCAGGTGTCCGGATACTAATGCAAGTGATTGTTAATTAATGCCTGTCAAATTTTCACCTTGTTGAATACGATAAATTAGGAAAGCAAAAAAAAAAAAAAAAAAAAAAAAAAAAAAAAGGGCACAGCAAAACGCTTAACATCGTTCCCTCCTGTAACAAATGACTTATTAAATAAATTTCGCTGCCCTGCGAATTTTCAAAATGACCTCTTCAACAGACACGCACTGCTATCTACCGGTTAATTTTGAAACAACTGTTTTCCAGCATCGTGTTTTGCATATAAATGACCGATGACTCTTCAATTACGATGATCATTTCGGTGCATCGTGATCGTAAGTTATAAGTAGTAGGTATTAAAAGCTGTAAATTAACTACTGATGCGGGATCACGATTTTAAGGAGTCCCCTTAACCATTTTTCTTGGTACGTTAGGAAGGATTTAGTTTTCTTCATTACGCAGGTAGTATCCTAGTCATCGGAATGAATGCAAATTATTAGGAGTTTACTGTGCAGATTAGAGAGCAATTAGAAAGAAAGAGCAATATTAAATAATTATGTTTAGTTCTTATTTTTGTGTTTGCTTCTTCACTTCATAAGTAAAATGAAGGAATATTCAAAATTATTTAGAATGCATAAATAGAAAATAAATTGCAGTACTGAAGTACTTCTGAGGGGAATAGATTTATATTTGTACCACTCATAGAAAGTTCATTCAAATGATCTCACAGTTTAATGAAAACCAAGCTATTACTGAAGTGTCTGTTCCTTTACTACTTTTGTATGGCCCTAAATAATGGCGAAAATCAAGCCTACGATTTTTTACCCAATATACCTTGGTTCTAGTAGATAGAACCAAAGGCGAACATTTATATAAATATAACATTATGATAAAAATTATTAATTTAAACAAAACATTTACAAAAGTTTTATTCAGTTAAAAATTATTAGTTGCAAAATTTGTTTTATATTTGTATCAAAACTTTCCCCACTCGTGTTTGATGTTATTTTTAATCAAATTTTGTTAATAATAAAGAAAAATTGGGGTGATGTCATATCGTTTTTAAAAATAATATTTTTTTTAAGATTTACGAGGGCTGTGTTATGATATGTGCCATTGCAAAAACTATTACCACTTTATATATATATATATATATAAAGTGGATTTTCTATGAATATAATCTTTACGCTAACAAATTAAAAATACTTGCAAAAGTTGATATTATTTTTAAGAAAATACTAAAACAAAGATAATCCAAAATCTATTCAACTATGAGAAATGAAACATAAATCTGAAGATGACATTTTGAAAATGAAATCTTAATTCCATCCAAATTGACTTTTAAGCCATATTTTTCATTTTAATATGTACGTATCGTATAAGTAACTATCTCTAACACTTTGTGACAGCGACAGATAATTAATGCAGTTGCTGAACTCAAAATATTCTTCATGAATTTAAATAACATGGACATTCTCTCTCCTCCTTTAATAACTGGAAAAACCCGACGATAAAATCGAAACTTCATTACCAATACACATTTTCTCTGCATAAAAACTGAATCTTACAGCAAATAAGCATCTCATGTATCTGATAGATCCTAGCCAACAATTATTACGATGCTTTTCCATAATAGTCTTGATTAATGAGGGAAAAAAAGAGTGCTCCTCTGATCTTTTGTTTTGCAAAGCTTTGTTACAGCGACACACAAAATACAAATGTCTTGTTTTTGTGCGCATGAGTAACAAAGAAACAGATTCGACGAAACAGTGTGCCTTTCATGATAATTCCTCTACACAGACAAAAGAAATCAGATTACGAGACTAAGTCGCTTTTGTTTGTTCCCGGCATCGATTTCTGTACCTCTGTTTAAACATACCATTAATTATCTCGCCATGTTATTTAGCAAGGTTTTCTACTTATAAATAATTATGTAGTTTTCTGATTACTGAGCATTATTCGAAGCGATGAGATTATCATCTTTTGTTTAGTTAATGAAACATATCGTAAAAGAATCAAATAGTAATAGTATGACACTATGAAGCAATGCATAGCTTGTGGTTTTGAATACAACGTAAAAGTTATTTAAATACTATTTAGAAAGGATGATATTGTAATGTAAATAAAATTTTGAATGCAAACTTAAATATATTCGTTTTCACACTTTTGTAAATTTGCATTAGCAAAAAGGAAAATAGGACTTAAACTTTTAGTTGTGGTATTGTAAACATTGAAAGATAACAGTTAGAAGATTTTCCTAATTAATACCCGCTATCGCAAATTTTATTTTTAATAATTCTTTCTTATAACTAGGGTGGCCTCAGTGTCTGCTAATGAATTGTATTTTAATTAATTAACAATTTGACAAACATAACTATATATAGTTTATATAAATTAAATTCAGTTTATATATTCAATAAAATTAAATACGTAGAACGCAAATTCGAACTTGGAGCTTATAAATGCACATTTAATAACGACGAAATACGAACATCTTAAAACTAAAATAAATTAAATGTCTTTAAAAATATGAAAAAAATTGACATAAATTAACTCAAGAGTCAAATAAAAAAAACTGTAAATTAATACATAAAATTTTTTATAAAATACATAATAAAATTATTCAATAGGAGCAAGTGACTAACTACCAAACAAGAAAATTCAATAACTTCTCATATATTTCTCTCTACCATGCTTACGCTATACAGAGATATTTTGTCAATTTTTAATAAATGAAACGAAATAAAAGATTAATGCAATAAGTTAATTCTTGGAGAACATGACTGTAGGTCAAAGTTTGAGGAAAACTTTCTATTTCAAAACAGCAGGGATGAGTACCAGTAAATTTACAGATCTTCAACTATATTTTTAAAGGGAAACAAGAGGTGGTTTCCTTTTGTGGCCTAGGCATTGTAGTCTGCATTTTAAATACTTCTTGTATTGTATATTTTTTGTAATACACACACGGAAACTAAATGATTTCCTTTTGTTATTTTTCAATTCCTACTATTAATTCAATCTCTCCCTATATATATCGTTAAAATTTTCAATCGTTCATAAAATACTGTTTATTCATCCACTCAAGTTCAAATACATTTTTTTAAACTTGTAGTGGATGACACTTGATGTTAAAACACTTTTTTTAAATAATTATTCATTAATTAAATTTAATTAATTTACCACTTAATATTATGATTCTGTCATATATATATACATATTTATATCAATTGTAATTATTTAATAAAATGTAAATAAAATAAATTTTCTTTGCTGACCTAAGTAGGAATTGACTTTAATTTTTTTTTTTTTTTTTTTTTTTTTATATTACTTGTTTATCTAACACTTATTGAACTAAAGCCTTGAGAAAATGGCGCTTTCAGGATTCAAGATTATTTTTAAAATCCTTTTTTCGACACAGAAAGCAAAACAAAAAGTAAAGCAATTTGAAATGATTCTTAAGCTGTTAGAACTGCCATCCATCATTTGTTGTCTTCACCGAAGCGCGTTTCAATCGTTCATAAAATACTGTTTATTCATCCACTCAAGTTCAAATACATTTTTTTTAAACTTGTAGTGGATGACACTTGATGTTAAAACACTTTTTTTAAATAATTATTCATTAATTAAATTTAATTAATTTGCCACTTAATATTATGATTCTGTCATATATATATACATATTTATATCAATTGTAATTATTTAATAAAATGTAAATAAAATAAATTTTCTTTGCTGACCTAAGTAGGAATTGACTTTAATTTTTTTTTTTTTTTTTTTATATTACTTGTTTATCTAACACTTATTGAACTAAAGCCTTGAGAAAATGGCGCTTTCAGGATTCAAGATTATTTTTAAAATCCTTTTTTTCGACACAGAAAGCAAAACAAAAAGTAAAGCAATTTGAAATGATTCTTAAGCTGTTAGAACTGCCATCCATCATTTGTTGTCTTCACCGAAGCGCGTTTCAATCGTTCATAAAATACTGTTTATTCATCCACTCAAGTTCAAATACATTTTTTTAAACTTGTAGTGGATGACACTTGATGTTAAAACACTTTTTTTAAATAATTATTCATTAATTAAATTTAATTAATTTGCCACTTAATATTATGATTCTGTCATATATATATACATATTTATATCAATTGTAATTATTTAATAAAATGTAAATAAAATAAATTTTCTTTGCTGACCTAAGTAGGAATTGACTTTAATTTTTTTTTTTTTTTTTTTATATTACTTGTTTATCTAACACTTATTGAACTAAAGCCTTGAGAAAAATGGCGCTTTCAGGATTCAAGATTATTTTTAAAATCCTTTTTCGACACAGAAAGCAAAACAAAAAGTAAAGCAATTTGAAATGATTCTTAAGCTGTTAGAACTGCCATCCATCATTTGTTGTCTTCACCGAAGCGCGTTTCAATCGTTCATAAAATACTGTTTATTCATCCACTCAAGTTCAAATACATTTTTTTAAACTTGTAGTGGATGACACTTGATGTTAAAACACTTTTTTTAAATAATTATTCATTAATTAAATTTAATTAATTTGCCACTTAATATTATGATTCTGTCATATATATATACATATTTATATCAATTGTAATTATTTAATAAAATGTAAATAAAATAAATTTTCTTTGCTGACCTAAGTAGGAATTGACTTTAATTTTTTTTTTTTTTTTTTATATTACTTGTTTATCTAACACTTATTGAACTAAAGCCTTGAGAAAAATGGCGCTTTCAGGATTCAAGATTATTTTTAAAATCTTTTTTCGACACAGAAAGCAAAACAAAAAGTAAAGCAATTTGAAATGATTCTTAAGCTGTTAGAACTGCCATCCATCATTTGTTGTCTTCACCGAAGCGCGTTTCAATCGTTCATAAAATACTGTTTATTCATCCACTCAAGTTCAAATACATTTTTTTAAACTTGTAGTGGATGACACTTGATGTTAAAACACTTTTTTTTAAATAATTATTCATTAATTAAATTTAATTAATTTGCCACTTAATATTATGATTCTGTCATATATATATACATATTTATATCAATTGTAATTATTTAATAAAATGTAAATAAAATAAATTTTCTTTGCTGACCTAAGTAGGAATTGACTTTAATTTTTTTTTTTTTTTTTATATTACTTGTTTATCTAACACTTATTGAACTAAAGCCTTGAGAAAAATGGCGCTTTCAGGATTCAAGATTATTTTTAAAATCCTTTTTTTCGACACAGAAAGCAAAACAAAAAGTAAAGCAATTTGAAATGATTCTTAAGCTGTTAGAACTGCCATCCATCATTTGTTGTCTTCACCGAAGCGCGTTTCAATCGTTCATAAAATACTGTTTATTCATCCACTCAAGTTCAAATACATTTTTTTAAACTTGTAGTGGATGACACTTGATGTTAAAACACTTTTTTTAAATAATTATTCATTAATTAAATTTAATTAATTTGCCACTTAATATTATGATTCTGTCATATATATATACATATTTATATCAATTGTAATTATTTAATAAAATGTAAATAAAATAAATTTTCTTTGCTGACCTAAGTAGGAATTGACTTTAATTTTTTTTTTTTTTTTTTATATTACTTGTTTATCTAACACTTATTGAACTAAAGCCTTGAGAAAAATGGCGCTTTCAGGATTCAAGATTATTTTTAAAATCCTTTTTTTTTCGACACAGAAAGCAAAAAAAAAAGTAAAGCAATTTGAAATGATTCTTAAGCTGTTAGAACTGCCATCCATCATTTGTTGTCTTCACCGAAGCGCGTTTCAATCGTTCATAAAATACTGTTTATTCATCCACTCAAGTTCAAATACATTTTTTTTAAACTTGTAGTGGATGACACTTGATGTTAAAACACTTTTTTAAATAATTATTCATTAATTAAATTTAATTAATTTGCCACTTAATATTATGATTCTGTCATATATATATACATATTTATATCAATTGTAATTATTTAATAAAATGTAAATAAAATAAATTTTCTTTGCTGACCTAAGTAGGAATTGACTTTAATTTTTTTTTTTTTTTATATTACTTGTTTATCTAACACTTATTGAACTAAAGCCTTGAGAAAAATGGCGCTTTCAGGATTCAAGATTATTTTTAAAATCCTTTTTTCGACACAGAAAGCAAAACAAAAAGTAAAGCAATTTGAAATGATTCTTAAGCTGTTAGAACTGCCATCCATCATTTGTTGTCTTCACCGAAGCGCGTTTCAATCGTTCATAAAATACTGTTTATTCATCCACTCAAGTTCAAATACATTTTTTTAAACTTGTAGTGGATGACACTTGATGTTAAAACACTTTTTTTTAAATAATTATTCATTAATTAAATTTAATTAATTTGCCACTTAATATTATGATTCTGTCATATATATATACATATTTATATCAATTGTAATTATTTAATAAAATGTAAATAAAATAAATTTTCTTTGCTGACCTAAGTAGGAATTGACTTTAATTTTTTTTTTTTTATATTATTACTTGTTTATCTAACACTTATTGAACTAAAGCCTTGAGAAAAATGGCGCTTTCAGGATTCAAGATTATTTTTAAAATCCTTTTTCGACACAGAAAGCAAAACAAAAAGTAAAGCAATTTGAAATGATTCTTAAGCTGTTAGAACTGCCATCCATCATTTGTTGTCTTCACCGAAGCGCGTTTCAATCGTTCATAAAATACTGTTTATTCATCCACTCAAGTTCAAATACATTTTTTTTAAACTTGTAGTGGATGACACTTGATGTTAAAACACTTTTTTTAAATAATTATTCATTAATTAAATTTAATTAATTTGCCACTTAATATTATGATTCTGTCATATATATATACATATTTATATCAATTGTAATTATTTAATAAAATGTAAATAAAATAAATTTTCTTTGCTGACCTAAGTAGGAATTGACTTTTTTTTTTTTTTTTTTTTTTTTTTTATATTACTTGTTTATCTAACACTTATTGAACTAAAGCCTTGAGAAAAATGGCGCTTTCAGGATTCAAGATTATTTTTAAAATCCTTTTTTCGACACAGAAAGCAAAACAAAAAGTAAAGCAATTTGAAATGATTCTTAAGCTGTTAGAACTGCCATCCATCATTTGTTGTCTTCACCGAAGCGCGTTTCAATCGTTCATAAAATACTGTTTATTCATCCACTCAAGTTCAAATACATTTTTTTTAAACTTGTAGTGGATGACACTTGATGTTAAAACACTTTTTTTAAATAATTATTCATTAATTAAATTTAATTAATTTGCCACTTAATATTATGATTCTGTCATATATATATACATATTTATATCAATTGTAATTATTTAATAAAATGTAAATAAAATAAATTTTCTTTGCTGACCTAAGTAGGAATTGACTTTTTTTTTTTTTTTTTTATATTACTTGTTTATCTAACACTTATTGAACTAAAGCCTTGAGAAAAATGGCGCTTTCAGGATTCAAGATTATTTTTAAAATCCTTTTTTCGACACAGAAAGCAAAACAAAAAGTAAAGCAATTTGAAATGATTCTTAAGCTGTTAGAACTGCCATCCATCATTTGTTGTCTTCACCGAAGCGCGTTTCAATCGTTCATAAAATACTGTTTATTCATCCACTCAAGTTCAAATACATTTTTTTAAACTTGTAGTGGATGACACTTGATGTTAAAACACTTTTTTTAAATAATTATTCATTAATTAAATTTAATTAATTTGCCACTTAATATTATGATTCTGTCATATATATATACATATTTATATCAATTGTAATTATTTAATAAAATGTAAATAAAATAAATTTTCTTTGCTGACCTAAGTAGGAATTGACTTTTTTTTTTTTTTTTTTTTTTTTTATATTACTTGTTTATCTAACACTTATTGAACTAAAGCCTTGAGAAAAATGGCGCTTTCAGGATTCAAGATTATTTTTAAAATCCTTTTTTCGACACAGAAAGCAAAACAAAAAGTAAAGCAATTTGAAATGATTCTTAAGCTGTTAGAACTGCCATCCATCATTTGTTGTCTTCACCGAAGCGCGTTTCAATCGTTCATAAAATACTGTTTATTCATCCACTCAAGTTCAAATACATTTTTTTTAAACTTGTAGTGGATGACACTTGATGTTAAAACACTTTTTTTAAATAATTATTCATTAATTAAATTTAATTAATTTGCCACTTAATATTATGATTCTGTCATATATATATACATATTTATATCAATTGTAATTATTTAATAAAATGTAAATAAAATAAATTTTCTTTGCTGACCTAAGTAGGAATTGACTTTAATTTTTTTTTTTTTTTTTTTTTATATTACTTGTTTATCTAACACTTATTGAACTAAAGCCTTGAGAAAATGGCGCTTTCAGGATTCAAGATTATTTTTAAAATCCTTTTTCGACACAGAAAGCAAAACAAAAAGTAAAGCAATTTGAAATGATTCTTAAGCTGTTAGAACTGCCATCCATCATTTGTTGTCTTCACCGAAGCGCGTTTCAATCGTTCATAAAATACTGTTTATTCATCCACTCAAGTTCAAATACATTTTTTTAAACTTGTAGTGGATGACACTTGATGTTAAAACACTTTTTTAAATAATTATTCATTAATTAAATTTAATTAATTTGCCACTTAATATTATGATTCTGTCATATATATATACATATTTATATCAATTGTAATTATTTAATAAAATGTAAATAAAATAAATTTTCTTTGCTGACCTAAGTAGGAATTGACTTTAATTTTTTTTTTTTTTTTTTTTATATTACTTGTTTATCTAACACTTATTGAACTAAAGCCTTGAGAAAAATGGCGCTTTCAGGATTCAAGATTATTTTTAAAATCCTTTTTTCGACACAGAAAGCAAAACAAAAAGTAAAGCAATTTGAAATGATTCTTAAGCTGTTAGAACTGCCATCCATCATTTGTTGTCTTCACCGAAGCGCGTTTCAATCGTTCATAAAATACTGTTTATTCATCCACTCAAGTTCAAATACATTTTTTTAAACTTGTAGTGGATGACACTTGATGTTAAAACACTTTTTTTAAATAATTATTCATTAATTAAATTTAATTAATTTGCCACTTAATATTATGATTCTGTCATATATATATACATATTTATATCAATTGTAATTATTTAATAAAATGTAAATAAAATAAATTTTCTTTGCTGACCTAAGTAGGAATTGACTTTAATTTTTTTTTTTTTTTTTTATATTACTTGTTTATCTAACACTTATTGAACTAAAGCCTTGAGAAAAATGGCGCTTTCAGGATTCAAGATTATTTTTAAAATCCTTTTTTCGACACAGAAAGCAAAACAAAAAGTAAAGCAATTTGAAATGATTCTTAAGCTGTTAGAACTGCCATCCATCATTTGTTGTCTTCACCGAAGCGCGTTTCAATCGTTCATAAAATACTGTTTATTCATCCACTCAAGTTCAAATACATTTTTTTTTAAACTTGTAGTGGATGACACTTGATGTTAAAACACTTTTTTAAATAATTATTCATTAATTAAATTTAATTAATTTGCCACTTAATATTATGATTCTGTCATATATATATACATATTTATATCAATTGTAATTATTTAATAAAATGTAAATAAAATAAATTTTCTTTGCTGACCTAAGTAGGAATTGACTTTAATTTTTTTTTTTTTTTTTTTTTTATATTACTTGTTTATCTAACACTTATTGAACTAAAGCCTTGAGAAAAATGGCGCTTTCAGGATTCAAGATTATTTTTAAAATCCTTTTTTCGACACAGAAAGCAAAACAAAAAGTAAAGCAATTTGAAATGATTCTTAAGCTGTTAGAACTGCCATCCATCATTTGTTGTCTTCACCGAAGCGCGTTTCAATCGTTCATAAAATACTGTTTATTCATCCACTCAAGTTCAAATACATTTTTTTTTAAACTTGTAGTGGATGACACTTGATGTTAAAACACTTTTTTTAAATAATTATTCATTAATTAAATTTAATTAATTTGCCACTTAATATTATGATTCTGTCATATATATATACATATTTATATCAATTGTAATTATTTAATAAAATGTAAATAAAATAAATTTTCTTTGCTGACCTAAGTAGGAATTGACTTTTTTTTTTTTTTTTTTTTTATATTACTTGTTTATCTAACACTTATTGAACTAAAGCCTTGAGAAAAATGGCGCTTTCAGGATTCAAGATTATTTTTAAAATCCTTTTTTCGACACAGAAAGCAAAACAAAAAGTAAAGCAATTTGAAATGATTCTTAAGCTGTTAGAACTGCCATCCATCATTTGTTGTCTTCACCGAAGCGCGTTTCAATCGTTCATAAAATACTGTTTATTCATCCACTCAAGTTCAAATACATTTTTTTTAAACTTGTAGTGGATGACACTTGATGTTAAAACACTTTTTTTAAATAATTATTCATTAATTAAATTTAATTAATTTGCCACTTAATATTATGATTCTGTCATATATATAATATACATATTTATATCAATTGTAATTATTTAATAAAATGTAAATAAAATAAATTTTCTTTGCTGACCTAAGTAGGAATTGACTTTAATTTTTTTTTTTTTTTATATTACTTGTTTATCTAACACTTATTGAACTAAAGCCTTGAGAAAAATGGCGCTTTCAGGATTCAAGATTATTTTTAAAATCCTTTTTTTCGACACAGAAAGCAAAAAAAAAGTAAAGCAATTTGAAATGATTCTTAAGCTGTTAGAACTGCCATCCATCATTTGTTGTCTTCACCGAAGCGCGTTTCAATCGTTCATAAAATACTGTTTATTCATCCACTCAAGTTCAAATACATTTTTTTAAACTTGTAGTGGATGACACTTGATGTTAAAACACTTTTTTTAAATAATTATTCATTAATTAAATTTAATTAATTTGCCACTTAATATTATGATTCTGTCATATATATATACATATTTATATCAATTGTAATTATTTAATAAAATGTAAATAAAATAAATTTTCTTTGCTGACCTAAGTAGGAATTGACTTTAATTTTTTTTTTTTTTTTTTTTTTTTATATTACTTGTTTATCTAACACTTATTGAACTAAAGCCTTGAGAAAAATGGCGCTTTCAGGATTCAAGATTATTTTTAAAATCTTTTTTCGACACAGAAAGCAAAACAAAAAGTAAAGCAATTTGAAATGATTCTTAAGCTGTTAGAACTGCCATCCATCATTTGTTGTCTTCACCGAAGCGCGTTTCAATCGTTCATAAAATACTGTTTATTCATCCACTCAAGTTCAAATACATTTTTTTGAACTTGTAGTGGATGACACTTGATGTTAAAACACTTTTTTAAATAATTATTCATTAATTAAATTTAATTAATTTGCCACTTAATATTATGATTCTGTCATATATATATACATATTTATATCAATTGTAATTATTTAATAAAATGTAAATAAAATAAATTTTCTTTGCTGACCTAAGTAGGAATTGACTTTAATTTTTTTTTTTTTTTTTTTTTATATTACTTGTTTATCTAACACTTATTGAACTAAAGCCTTGAGAAAAATGGCGCTTTCAGGATTCAAGATTATTTTTAAAATCCTTTTTTTCGACACAGAAAGCAAAACAAAAAGTAAAGCAATTTGAAATGATTCTTAAGCTGTTAGAACTGCCATCCATCATTTGTTGTCTTCACCGAAGCGCGTTTCAATCGTTCATAAAATACTGTTTATTCATCCACTCAAGTTCAAATACATTTTTTTTAAACTTGTAGTGGATGACACTTGATGTTAAAACACTTTTTTTAAATAATTATTCATTAATTAAATTTAATTAATTTGCCACTTAATATTATGATTCTGTCATATATATATACATATTTATATCAATTGTAATTATTTAATAAAATGTAAATAAAATAAATTTTCTTTGCTGACCTAAGTAGGAATTGACTTTAATTTTTTTTTTTTTTTTATATTACTTGTTTATCTAACACTTATTGAACTAAAGCCTTGAGAAAAATGGCGCTTTCAGGATTCAAGATTATTTTTAAAATCCTTTTTTCGACACAGAAAGCAAAACAAAAAGTAAAGCAATTTGAAATGATTCTTAAGCTGTTAGAACTGCCATCCATCATTTGTTGTCTTCACCGAAGCGCGTTTCAATCGTTCATAAAATACTGTTTATTCATCCACTCAAGTTCAAATACATTTTTTAAACTTGTAGTGGATGACACTTGATGTTAAAACACTTTTTTTAAATAATTATTCATTAATTAAATTTAATTAATTTGCCACTTAATATTATGATTCTGTCATATATATATACATATTTATATCAATTGTAATTATTTAATAAAATGTAAATAAAATAAATTTTCTTTGCTGACCTAAGTAGGAATTGACTTTAATTTTTTTTTTTTTTTTATATTACTTGTTTATCTAACACTTATTGAACTAAAGCCTTGAGAAAAATGGCGCTTTCAGGATTCAAGATTATTTTTAAAATCCTTTTTTCGACACAGAAAGCAAAACAAAAAGTAAAGCAATTTGAAATGATTCTTAAGCTGTTAGAACTGCCATCCATCATTTGTTGTCTTCACCGAAGCGCGTTTCAATCGTTCATAAAATACTGTTTATTCATCCACTCAAGTTCAAATACATTTTTTTTAAACTTGTAGTGGATGACACTTGATGTTAAAACACTTTTTTTAAATAATTATTCATTAATTAAATTTAATTAATTTGCCACTTAATATTATGATTCTGTCATATATATATACATATTTATATCAATTGTAATTATTTAATAAAATGTAAATAAAATAAATTTTCTTTGCTGACCTAAGTAGGAATTGACTTTAATTTTTTTTTTTTTTTTTTTTTTTATATTACTTGTTTATCTAACACTTATTGAACTAAAGCCTTGAGAAAAATGGCGCTTTCAGGATTCAAGATTATTTTTAAAATCCTTTTTCGACACAGAAAGCAAAACAAAAAGTAAAGCAATTTGAAATGATTCTTAAGCTGTTAGAACTGCCATCCATCATTTGTTGTCTTCACCGAAGCGCGTTTCAATCGTTCATAAAATACTGTTTATTCATCCACTCAAGTTCAAATACATTTTTTTTAAACTTGTAGTGGATGACACTTGATGTTAAAACACTTTTTTTAAATAATTATTCATTAATTAAATTTAATTAATTTGCCACTTAATATTATGATTCTGTCATATATATACATATTTATATCAATTGTAATCATTTAATAAAAAGTAACTAAAATAATTTTTTTTTATTGACCTAAGTAGAAATTGCCTTTTAAATTTTTTTTTATAGTACTTGTTTATCTAACACTTATTGAACTAAATTCTTGAGAAAAAATGACGCTTTCAGGATTCAAGATAATTTTTAAAATCCTTTTTTCTACACAAAAAGCAAAGCAAAAAGAAAAGCAATTTGAAATGATTCTTAAGCTGTTAGAACTATCATCCATCATTTGTTGTCTTCACCGAAGCACGAGTATTCCGGGCATCAATATTTAATACGGTGATTGATGCTGATAAATCAGATATTTAGGTGCTTAAAAATTCATGGAGGGGAATTTAAAATTACTTCGGAGAAATAAAGTTTATTGCAGCAATTTCTATGGAAACATATTAGAACTAAATTATTAGCCCCTTTTAGAGTTGTTTCTTTAAAAAACTCTTACGCATTTAAAATACTACTACTCAGATATTTTAATATTTTATTTATTGTGTTTGATTCCTGTATGTAATTGCCTTATTTTTAATGAAGTTCATTTTTCTGGTAAATTTCTTTTTTACATTAATTAGCAATTAAAATTAATAGATAGGATAGGATTAATAGACTTAATATTCAAATAAAAACTGACGGATTTTTTTTAATTGTCAAATTATTAACATTAGCATATTATACATTATTTATAAAACGTTAATTTTACTTTTAATTATTTTTCATTTTTGTTTGATCTATTAATTATGAAGTATATCTTTATATAGTAGTAATTATAGCTTTAAAAATGACTTTTAATTATTTTATGTCTCACTTATTGTTTTTTTGCTTCAAATATTTAAATTTTTGTATTGCCTTGCCATTTTACTTTTATTTGATATAACAAGAGTTATATTAATATCTTAAGTTTTTTTAACTATTCCCCTTCAATTTTAATAAGATGTTACTTTGATTTCCATTACATTTAAAAAATCTACCTAAATTAATGTGGTTTCTGCTTTTTTTTAAAAAAAATATCCCAGTTAAATTTTATTAACCATAATCTAATGAGCAGCAAATAAAAATCAGTTGATATAATTCCCTGTATTCCATTATTCCTTTACAATATATAATTTTTAGACAGTTGCTATAAAAAAACTTTAATGCTGCTAACACAAAAGATTCGTTAGATTTATGCATTTTTATTTAATTAATACGTTTTTAATCTTTTAAAAAAAACTAATACACTGTATTAATTATAGCTATTAACCAATACTAAAAATGACTGATCTTTTCATTTATTTCTAATGTTGCGACTTATTTGTATTTCTTTAGATTTCAGCTTTCAGCATTTTGATTAAATTATTAGGATTTCGAATTTTCTTTCAATCAAAAATGAACTAATTAATTATGTTAACCAAAAACTAATGAGCAATGTGGGAAGCTTTAATGATGTAGCTCTTAGGCGCTCATTAAATTTTTTTTAAATGTTCAAAAATGCATTTAAAATCAACTCATAATTTTCTAATTCTTCCCTGTTTATTATTATATGCTTTTTAAAAGAAGCATTACAAGACAAATCCAATACTATTTCCACAACAAAGTCGTGATTTTTTTTCTTCTCTCCGTCCCGCTATTGCTCATTAACGAATTTCCACGTCTTCTGTCGCCATCCCCAAAAGTTGAATTATCTTGAAGAAATTCTTAATAAACTTCGGATACCAATTCGTAAATTAAGGGAAGAATTCTTTAAAGCGATGAAATGGATTAGTGAGATTACAAGACTGGTAATTAGCATATTGATGTAGTTTTGTAAAAAAATATCCATTAAAAGCTCATTATTCCTGTCACTTGTGGCTCTGCAGGCTCGGTTTTTTTTTTAAGTAGCTTCGGGCAGTTCACATTTCTTTAGAATAATTTTGACATCGATTGTTGGTGGTGGGTAATGTTTTCAATTTTGTAAGATGCTTCTCGTTTATCCAATTTCCATCTGCATGGAATTAATAAATTAAAATAACAGTTATTTGCGAAAATGTTTTCTAATGGCTGGAACTAATGATGAGGAAGATATGTAAAAGATTCAACAATAACCATGATGTACTACGTGAGAATGGCTGATATATTATACTTTAGTACCTCCGAAATTTGGAATGGAAGGATCTTTCAGACCTTTAAGAGCCCAATGGCCTACAGATAGACAGGCACTGAATTTTCGGTTGGCTTGTTTGTAGGGTTTGGAACTGAGCTCTCCTAGTTTGGAAGTCCAACTTTCTAATAATCAGGCAGGGGCCTGATGGCCGAGTGGCTAGCGCTCTGGAGCTCGATAAAACAGGTTTCGGGTTCGAATCCCAGGGTTGCCCAGATGGGGATCCCAGGGTTGTTTGTAGATGTTCGGAATCCACATCATTCCCAAACTGTAAAGGGGCAACTCAGCTCTAGACACAGTGATGTGTTGTAGTAATAATCAGACCAGTGCAAGCTAATATCTAAGAAAATAGAATTCGAGAGGTATAAATAATTTTAGAATGGAATAAAATAGAAAATAATCTAGATACAAATAGACAAGAGCTTGTTTTTGACGAGTTTTGGTAGGGATTCGGCCTTTATCTTAATTTAACTTGAGTCAAGTATTATGGTAATCAGTCCTGCTCTTTTGCCGCATTTTTGTTTTCTCAAAATTTATTAGGAGTAACACAAATGTGGGTCAGTTTTGCTTGAGAGAGTTGCAAGTATACATTCCTTCTTATTTATTTTTAAGTGTAGTTTATCTTCAAATCCTATTCCAACAAATCTATCGTATCAGTAATAAATAACGTCAATTTCTCAGAAATGGGAAGTAAAAGAATTTAATTCAATTCGCATACTTCCGAATATTGAAATGAATAAAAAACGACAGAATACATGTGACGAATCACAATTCGCACTATATTAATGAATTTTCAACCAATTTACGAAATAATTTTAATTATATCTCGTAGTATAGTATCTAGTTGATCCATTTTATAAAATAAAAAAATTATTCTTAACAAATCAAATACAATATTTAAACTATGAAAAATTATCAAGAATTGATAATAAATATAGATCGCATTTATAAATAATAAAATAATACGGTTTTAGTATATATGGTACGAAAAAAAATAATAACAGTTTTAGTTAAATACAAATGTCTCCTATTCATATTTATAGAAACACATCCAATGATAATCAATATGGTCAGATATCTTTCAGTTTTGCTGACATTATTAGTTTTTTTCAACACAAACAAGAACCTCAATATATCTCGTATTTTCCAATAAAACTACTCAATTCATAAAAATAATTATAAATAACTTTAAAAGAAAATTTAGAAATATTATGATAGTTTCACTTTACTTAAGATTCTTTTTTGAAGGATTATATTTTTGTAAGCAATAAATTAAAAAATCAATTCAGAAATTAATTATTTCAGTAAATTTCCCAAAATCTTTCATCTCATTAGCAATTTTTTTTTCGTCAAAGAACATAGGAGCATTTATTAATGGCTTAAACTATCCAACCTGCAATTTTTAAAATTAATACAAGAGCGAATCAGGTGAGGTAAAGAAAATTTAGCAAATTAAACCTAATTAAAGGAAAATTCAATACTCATTAAAACAACGCGGCCATTCCCGAGACCACGAGGAAATTTCCCACCAATATAATAATTTCCCAGAACTGAAGATCCTTTCTTGATGGATGATAAGTTTTTATATTGTATCGCTGCAACTTCAACAACCCTAGGGAGCAATCTCAGTGATAAATTCCTCCCATCATTTTATCCCCAAGCGAGTAGGATGGTAAGAAGCTCTCGGATGAAGTATGTGCACGCAGGATTTCAACCGCATAAAGAATTGAAAAGCATTCTGTAAGGGCTGGTGCTTTAGACTTTGCTCCATTGATTCGGACATGCAGGTAACCACAAGATCATTCTTCGAGTAGTTTCTCGTTGAAAGTTCATCCTAGTAAAACCTGCATTGTTAGAAATTCATGCACCAAAAGGCTGATTTATTTTGAGGTTTCCTCATCAACTTGCCGTGGCAATTAATTCTGAGCATCGAGTCGAGTGTAAATATTGTTTGAGAGTAGCTTATTTGTGCAATCCTCCCATAACAAATTATTTGATCTGTCGTCCATTGATAAAAAATAAATAAATATTGAGCTTTATTTTGTTGTTCATGCTAATCTAATGTTGGAGGCAATTGATGCTTGGGAATTGATTTAATTTATGGGATTTGCTGAAATAGTTCTATTGATGCAAAAGGAATTCTGTGTACAACTTAAAGAAATGTTACTCGTAAACTCGTAGTTGGTTATTTAAAATTTTTACTTTCGTAAAAGTTACGTATACGGTATTATGTTTCTGTTTAACTAGAAGAATGTAATAATTATTAAACTAACCAGCTAAAATTTACGCAGATCTAACTTTTGTTAAATATAAAGTGGAGTTTAAGTAATGAATAAAGAAAACAAATAAAATGTGTTTCTAAAGCAAACAACTGTTTACATATCTCAATTACAGAGATGTTTAATAAATAAAGAGGGGAAACTCTACAGAAATCAAATATTTAAATTACGAAGTATATGGAACACAAAGAATGAAAAAAGAAAGTGGAATAAATATTTTAAAATCCTGTTTAGTTAACTCACTGAAAAATTGAAAATTGTAATTTATATAAAGTCAATGAAAAAGAAATAAAATGTTACACACAAAAAAATTTAAATCACTATGCCACATCTAATTTTTTGTTCACACCAATTATAAAAAAATATAATAAATAATAAATTATGTGTGATTTATTTGAATTTAACAGGAATCCTTGAAAAGTATAAAAAATCCAAAAATGGTTGAATTAAAAGAGCAAACAAACCCTAAAGTATTTTTTGTCACAAAAGTTAGTTCTTTCATTATTAAATATGTAGTAAAGAACTAAAAAAAAATCACATAAAATAACTTTTTTTCAATAGATGGGATTCGTTTTTGTGCTGTATAAATATTTAAAAAAAAAAAAAAAAGATTAATTCTTTCTCTTATAATGAAATAAGCATGGAAGCTAAAATAAGTATTTTTGTTTAAATGCATTAGTTGTTTCTATTTTAATTAAACACAGAATGACAAACGGTAAAGAATATCATATTAAAAAGTTTTTAAATATTACATGTAACTTGTTTCTTTATAATTTTTTAAGAAAGTTAACTGCCTAATATAAAGTAACCTTAATTTATATTCACAATGTAACTAATTCTGTTCGCCCAAAGCTATATATCAATCCAAATATAGAGAGATAGAGCTATTGTCCCATTATTTATATAATTAATACAATAACAATAGCGATAACAAAGTGTTAAAGTACAAGTATTCTGTACACGTAAAACGCAAACACTCTTTTCTGCCATTGGCGAGAAGAGTACTCTTTTCTCTAAGAGTCCTTCTCACATAACATACTATCGTTGGTGAGCAGACAATACGGCTATACATTTCTACACAATGGGGTGATGGGAGACCCACAAATATAATTAGGGATCCCCGCACCCCAGAGGGGAGACAGCATCTCTCCCCTTATTATTTTATAGAATCCTCAGCTATATTTCTCTTTAGTTCCTCGCTCACATAACTTAGCCTTTTGTGGGAATTAAGCGAAAAATATGGATCCTATTTCTCAGTGGAGAAACGTTAACAGAATTATGAGTTTTACAGTGGTAAACTAGACAGCTTTGTGTGTTGGTCATCTTTGGTAAACAATTTACAGGAGATTGCATCAAATCCTTTTTATCTCAGGTTCTGTAATAAATATTTAAGGAAAATATTTAATCGAAATTTACATCTGGTTTGAGATTTATTTCGCTTAGGGGTATTTTTTTGGTTATTTTATACTAAATCTGCGTTAAAAAATTGGGAATTCTGTATTATTTTCAAATGCAACATTTGACGTTTTTTCCATATCTGATTTTTTTAGCAGATGGTCGAAAACAGCACAATGATTCACTCGTTGGGATACCACACAGGGGATGCTCGTTCAAAATTCTTCATATGAGCCCATCCAAAAGTTTCCGTGTCTATGACGCACATGCACACTAGAAATTTACACGCTGGATAATACCTCTATTGCGACTTCAAGAAGAAGATGCTAACCTCTAGTGCACCCCCCTTCCACCATCTGGAAATCCTATTTTAAGTGAAGTTTGGGATAAAATGTTTAACCTCGTTAAGGTAATAGCAACATCTCTTAAATATATATATTGTTTCTGATAAGTCGTAATATTAATTATTATAATTTGAAGACAATTCTGCGTTACACAATAGACCCCACTACACACATAACAGAGAAGAATCTCTTGCTATCAGTCTTTTTAACAGAAACTGGTCGCATTCATGTTCCGTCCACGGACGGACGCTGCTGTTGCAGGTTACTGTTACTTTAAATTTTTTTTTGTGCATTTAAATTTCTTAACTTTTATAGGGAATAAGAAATAAGTTAATATTAATTATAAATATGAATGCTAAAATTATAATATATAATTCAAATGCATGAAATCAGTATAATGTCTAAGCATAATTTGATGATCAGAGCGTCTATAGAAGCTGTGCAGTAGTTCTTCTCCCCAGGAAGAAATTGTGAGTTCTTTCTTTGTTTTCATCTAACTACTGCCTTCCTTCCTTCCGTCCGTCCTTCCTTCTGGTCATCCTTCCTTCCTTCCGGAAGTAAGGAAGGACGGAAGGAAGGAAGGAAGGAACGACGGGAGGAAGGAAGGAAATAAGGACGGAAGGAAGGAAATAAGGACGGAAGGAAGGAAGGAACGACGGACGGAAGGACGGACCGCAGGAAGGAAGGAAAGAAGGAAGGGATAAAGAACGGAAGGAAGGACAATAGTTAGATGAAAATAAAGAACGAACTCACAATTTCTTCCTGGGGAGAAGAACTATTGCACAGCTTCTATAGATGCTCTGATCACCAAATTATGCTTAGACATTATACTAATTTCATGCATTTTAATTATATATTATAGTTTAAGCTTTCATATTTATAATTAATATTGACATTATTAATATATTTCTTGTTCCGTATAAAAGTTAAGAAATTTAAATGCGCCAAAAAAAATTTGATTAACAGCGATTTTCTACATATAGGAGAGCTCATTCACAATTATTGAGTGCCAAGAATTTCAAGTCAAACACAATTTGCATAAAATTTAATTTTGGAAACCCCATTGTAAATGATCTTTTACACTGATTCTATAATTTAAAAAATTAAACATTTTTGCAATTGATACGGACAAACCAAAATTATCCTGAAATAAGCAAATGTTTGAAAAATAATAATCAATATTTTACCGAAAATAATGTTGTACTTTTCAATATTATAATATCCAATACATATTTTATAATTTATTACAACTGCAGGATAACTTTTTTCTGTTTACAAAATCTAAGGAATTCCAAATAAAATTTTAATTAACCAGAACATGTTATATAATAATATGCGTTTAATATTCTATCAGCTGTATGATATAAAAGCGGTAACATTCATTTACATTTTTATATTTAAATATCCTTCAGTGACGTTTATACGTAAAATGCTTTTCAAAAGAATTAAGGATTTATTTTCTGAGAAAAAATTCGTCCATTTATGTCTAGTGCAAAATGATCACTTATTACACCATCTGAATTTCAATTTAACTGTATAACTGCATATTTTATAATGAATGTAGAAATAATGATTGCAACATTTTAGAGTTTCATGTAATATTTATGTCTTTTATAGAGTAGACAAAGGATAAATTTGAAATGTAGCTCAACAAGGAAATGAGATATTACAATAAGTAGAGAAGACTATTAACAAATATTTTCAGTAATTTTATAGACTTTTCAAAAGGGTTGTAAGTTGTTTCGTAAAGTAACAAACATTATTATAGTTGACGCATGACATTGAAGACGCATTTTGAAAAAATTCCTCATTTACTTGTATAAAATATATTTATTATAATTTTAAATTTTATATTTTTTATTTCCTTAAATTGATTTTCGCAAAACATAGATCTGCTATTTAAACTATTTGAACAATATGATGTTATCACATTCAATGAACATTGGATTCATGATTTACTTATTATGTACTTGATTTATGATCTATTCATGACATATTGACACTCTGTTACCATGTTCATCGTAGTAAACTTTTTTTTATAAGATAAAAAAGAGTCTTTAAAAATTTGAAGTGTAGTTAAACTAATACAGAACAGGAAAATTATTTATTTTACTTTTGGATTCGATTCAATCAAACTCATTGTATTCGTTAATAGTCAGAAAATAACCTCAAGTTTTTTAATTCTATTTGAAACAATTAAATACATTTTTAAAAAATAATCCTCATTATAATGTAGCCTGTTTTACAATTTATATGAAGTAGATAAATCGATATTATATAGCAGATGTTTGAAAAACATTGTGTATAGATTATATATTAGTTATATTGAATATATATTGGTTCATAAATTTATAAATGTAAACATGTTAGGGAAAGTTATATAATCTCTAAAATGTATTTGATATTATGTTGAAGAAAATTTTCATATTATTTTATAATAGTGTAATGGCAAATATTTTAATCTTTAATCTTTCAAAACGTCGGAAAGATTTATAACATCAGAAGAATCATATAACGGATCACTGTGTATTTTAACCCTCAATCTTATAAAATGTCGAAAGGATAACTTAATTAACAGTGAAATTGAACTCATTTATAAAATATTTATTCAATAAATGGCATACTAGTACAACAAATTAACCAGATATTATTGAGTATATTCATATATAAGAATCAAAAGAACAATATTGTTTAAATAAAGAAGTGAAAATCACCTGTCATCAGAAATACTAAAGATATTTAATGTTCATTCGTATTTAATATTTAATTACTTCTCAATTGCAATACATGGCTTTTCTATATTTATGTACTCAAATCGCAATTCTGCTAAACTATTAGTGATATAAATATTTTCTTTGATAAATAAGTATTGAAGACTTGTTTATAAATAGATCACTTTGAATCACATAGAGGGATATCTAATTCCATTCCAGAATTTAATGTCTGGATAAATTACCTCGCTGAATCATCTGAACTAGTACAAATCAGAAAGTCAAAGTCAATATTATTGAAAATTAATTTAGGTACTCATCATCAATGTTTTCACGGTAGATAGGCATTTGATTAAAGTGGCAACTATGAAATACTCGTCTAGCCTCAATTATGCTAATTAATTTAGTTTAGGAATTCTCAATATATTTCCTGTGTTAGCAGGATGTATTAAATTAATTTTAAAACATCTTTCTCTATTTTGATCTGAATTTACGTTTCATTAACGTCCTAAATATTCAAACCATCAATAATGTGAACCAAATTCTGAATTTTTTAACTTTTCTGAATGGTATTCGTTAGTTATTTGTTAATTTTTCCGTATAATTTTTAATTTTTTAAATTTAATTAATAATTTTTTAATTTTGTTATTAATTTTTGTTATTTTAATTAAAAGTAATTAATTTATTTTTAATTTTAATTTCCTTTTCGTTATTTTAATTAAAAGTAATTAATTTAATTTTTGTTATTAATTAATTAATTTTGTTTAAATTTTTGTTATTAATTCATTAATTTTGTTTTAATTTTTGTTATTAATTAATTAATTTTTAAAAAATTTGTTATTAATTAATTAATTTTTAAAAAAATTTGTTATTAATTAATTAATTTTTTTAAATTTTTGTTACTAATTAATTTTTTAACTGCACTTTTTATAAATATTTTCTTTTTAAATTTTGTAGCCTTTATAGCAGTTATTTCAGAATATAGTTATTTAAAAAATACAGTTTTATTAAACTCTAATTTAATTGTAATTATCATATCAGCTTTGCTATTAACAAGTAATAAACACTGTATTATAAATCTCATCAATCCAACAATTTATTTGGTAAAGTCAATTATGTAAAAAATTCCTGAGAAAATTCTCGAAAATAATCACTCGATACTTTATCTAAAGTTTCACAAAATAGGAAAATCGACAAAATAGAAAATTCCTCCAAATCTTCATAAATACTGACAATATCATTATACTTATCGATTAGCTCTCTCCTAACTTGCTACTTTACATTATGACTATTACCAAACAGACAGTATTATTGTTAGAGGGAGATAAGTATTATGCACAACAAATCAAAACTAATTGAGAATTTTAACTATAATTACTTAAAGGGCTAAAAAACATCAATTAATTTTAAACCATATACTTATTTACATAATTGCAAAACGATTTCAGAACAGTAATATTTATTTAGATTTGCTCATAAATGGCGTTTGTTATTTTCTTCCACAACAAAAATTAAATTTTCAAATCAGTAATATTTTATTACTGATTCTACTAAAAGATAACCACACACTTTTATTACCGTATCAAATTACGATATTTCTTTTTGAATAAAAGAAAGAAATTTTACTTACAGCAAATCAAATCCAATTGACAAATTTAACTATAAATAACTTTAAAAATATTAATTAATTTAAAACAATGTAATTATTTATATATTTACAAAGCGACGTGGCAATAGCAATTTTCATTGTAATGATGTGTTAGAAATGGCATTTGTTATTTCCTTCCACAATAAAAACAAGTAATATATATAAAAAAAAAAATTTTAAGTCAATTCCTACTTTCTTTTCACTATATTGCAGAAAAGTCATTTACAAATAAAATTGAAATTTTCTTCTTACATCTGGCGCCATCTATTATTAGATACATGCAACTTAAATCTAAAAAAAAAACTAAAATTAATTAATTAAATTGAATTAATGAATTAATATTTGAAAAAACTGTATTAACATCAAGTGTCATCCACTACAAGTTCAAAAAATTTATTCGAATTTGAGTGGATGGATAAAAAGTATTTTATTAACGATTGAAAATTTGAACAAAATATATATATAGGGAGAGTGTGACCTAATGGTAGGAATTGAATAATCTGCACTTCATTTTCCAGTAATTTTATTATTTCAAGTAATTATTATAATTATATAATAATTTTCATATAATTATTCAATCAGGATTTTGACATACAAGAACATGCATACTTTATAGCATTTATTTTAAAAGTGTTCTATCAAAATTTTCAATTTATTTGTTCTATATTCTGCATTCATAGTCATTTCAACTAAAAATTTCTTTATTATTAGGATTTCAAAAGGAAACACGATTGCAAAAACTATGCCATTGTTTAATTCATTGCTTTTTCAACATTATTAATAATATTTATCATACTGCACAAAATCATTGGTTACAAAATTTATCATACCTTAATGTTAACTGTATATATTTGCATGATTTAAATCAATAAAATTATCAGAAAGTACTTCAATTTCAACTTTCATAGAATGAAGTGGGAGTTCTTATTTAAAGAACAAGACAGCTACAAGACAGACAAGCTACATGACAATATTCAGAATTAAAAAGTGATAGAAATTCGGTTATTACACAAAACATAATATCTTTTTAGAATTGAATATTTTCAAAACCATTCTTAATTAATTTTTTTGTAAAACGCAGTAACAGAAATTTCTTTTTAAGTAACAAATTCCATCGCCAATTTAACACAAATGAAACTACGTAAAAATCTGGAAAAATACATTTTACTATAAATTTATTTTTTCATCAGATTTAACTAAACGAAGATAGGAAATAATTTCAGGAAACCACATCTCTTTAAAATATTTTCACTAAAGGATAATTTTAATCCTTTTAATAAACACATATCTTTTCTTATTTACCGAAGCAAAAACACTCCCCAATCAATAAGAATAAAGAGATTATGCAAATAAATAAATTCAAAATTTATTTCGTCTCTGGACAGAACGTTGACGAAGAAGAAAATTTTATTTTAAAAGGGTTTTTAAGGACTTAAAAAAAAAATTGTGAACTTCAATTTATGAAAGAATTTTGAATTTGTCATTGTTAATTTAATAAAAAAATTTTCTCTCAATTGACTCTTCAAATTAAGTAATAAAATAAATAAATAGATTCGATTTCTATTTATGGATTTGTGTGTTTATGATTATCAGATAACCTTTTCAAGTTCACGAAATAATTTGTATTATATATTTTCCTTTTACACTAAAGTGACAAAAGTCATGGGATACCTCTTAATATCGTGTCGGCCCTCCTTTCGTCCGGCGAAGTGCAGCAACTCGACGTGGCATGGACTCAACAAGTCGTTGGAAGTCTTCTGCAGGAATATTGAGCCATGCTGTCTCGATAGACGTCCATAATTGGGAAAGCGTTGATGGTGCAGGATTTTGGGCACGAACAGACCTCTCGATGATGTCCCATAAATGCTCGATGGGATTCATGTCGGGCGATCTAGGTGGCCAGATCATTCGTTGGAATTGTCCAGAATGTACTTCAAACCAATCGCGAACAGTTGTGGCCCGGTGACATGGCGCATTGTCATCCATAAAAATCCCATCGTTGTTTGGGTACATGAAGTCCATGAATGGCTGCAAGTGATCTCCAAGTAGCTGAACATAAGCATTTCCAGTCAATGTTCGGTCCAGTCGCACCAGAGGACCAAGGCCATGCCATGAAAAAACAGCCCACACCATTACGGAGCCACCACCAGATTGAACAGTGCCCTGCTGACAGTTTGGGTCCATGGGTTCGTGGGGTCTGCGCCACACTCGAACCCTACCATCAGCTCTTACCAATTGAAATCGTGACTCATCGGACCAGGCCACGGTTTTCCATTCATCTAGGGACCAACCGATATGCTCACGTGCCCACGAGAGTCGCTGCAAGCGATGTCGTTCTGTCAGTAAAGGCACTCGAGTCGGTCTTCTGCTGGAATAGCCCAAGAAAGGCAAATTTCTCCGCACAGTTCTAACAGACAAGTCCCTTGTACGTCCCACATTGATTTCTGCGGTTATTTGACGCAGTGTTGCTTGTCTGTTAGAATTTACGACTCTTTGCAGACGTCGCCGGTCTCGGTCGTTAAGTGCAGGCGATCGACCACTGCGCTGTCCATGGTGGGATGTTATGCCTGAAATTTCATACTCTCGGCACACTCTTGACACAGTGTATCTGGAAATGTTGAATTCCCTAACGATTTCCGAAATGGCATGACCCATGCGTCTAACTCCAACTAACATTCCGCGTTCAAAGTCTGTTAATTCCCGTCGTGCGGTCATCATCACGTCAAAACCTCTTCACATGAATAACTTGAACAGAAATGAAAGCTCTGCGAAAGCACTGCGCATTTATACCTGTTCTACGCGATGCTACTGCCATCTGAAAATTTGCATGTTGCTATCCCATGACTTTTGTCACTTCAGTGTATTTTTATTTTTCATAAACTTTAAAAGTAATTTCATTCCTTATAAAAATTGATAATTAAACTATCCCATTTTAATGCAACAGTGTAGTTATTTTTAACTAATTAAAAAAAAACGAGAAATTTTTTTAAAAAGGTAACGGCAGTGAAAGTTAAAAGTTATCGATTAAATGTTGTCGATTTCATGCCATGTTCATCTGCTATGATTGTAATAAAATAAGAGTTATGCGCCGTTTTCTCTTTTTATCCAGTACATTGAACTCATAAGAAAGAAAAATATTTCATTCCTGAGAGAGATTAGTTGGGATACATGGAAATATGTATATGCATGACAACATTTGGGATACATGGAAATATTTATATGTACACTGAAGTGACAAAAGTCATGGGATAGCAATATGCAAATTTTCAGATGGCAGTAGCATCGCGTAGAACAGGTATAAATGCGCAGTGCTTTCGCAGAGCTTTCATTTCTGTTCAAGTTATTCATGTGAAGAGGTTTTGACGTGATGATGACCGCACGACGGGAATTAACAGACTTTGAACGCGGAATGTTAGTTGGAGTTAGACGCATGGGTCATGCCATTTCGGAAATCGTTAGGGAATTCAACATTTCCAGATACACTGTGTCAAGAGTGTGCCGAGAGTATGAAATTTCAGGCATAACATCCCACCATGGACAGCGCAGTGGTCGATCGCCTGCACTTAACGACCGAGACCGGCGACGTCTGCAAAGAGTCGTAAATTCTAACAGACAAGCAACACTGCGTCAAATAACCGCAGAAATCAATGTGGGACGTACAAGGGACTTGTCTGTTAGAACTGTGCGGAGAAATTTGCCTTTCTTGGGCTATTCCAGCAGAAGACCGACTCGAGTGCCTTTACTGACAGAACGACATCGCTTGCAGCGACTCTCGTGGGCACGTGAGCATATCGGTTGGTCCCTAGATGAATGGAAAACCGTGGCCTGGTCCGATGAGTCACGATTTCAATTGGTAAGAGCTGATGGTAGGGTTCGAGTGTGGCGCAGACCCCACGAACCCATGGACCCAAACTGTCAGCAGGGCACTGTTCAATCTGGTGGTGGCTCCGTAATGGTGTGGGCTGTTTTTTCATGGCATGGCCTTGGTCCTCTGGTGCGACTGGACCGAACATTGACTGGAAATGCTTATGTTCAGCTACTTGGAGATCACTTGCAGCCATTCATGGACTTCATGTACCCAAACAACGATGGGATTTTTATGGATGACAATGCGCCATGTCACCGGGCCACAACTGTTCGCGATTGGTTTGAAGTACATTCTGGACAATTCCAACGAATGATCTGGCCACCTAGATCGCCCGACATGAATCCCATCGAGCATTTATGGGACATCATCGAGAGGT
Organism: Caerostris darwini; assembly: GCA_021605075.1. NCBI lineage: Eukaryota > Metazoa > Arthropoda > Arachnida > Araneae > Araneidae > Caerostris > Caerostris darwini. The sequence continues at coordinate 1,136,140 of BPLQ01006518.1, forward strand.
CTGTTCGTGCCCAAAATCCTGCACCATCAACGCTTTCACAATTATGGACGTCTATCGAGACAGCATGGCTCAATATTCCTGCAGAAGACTTCCAACGACTTGTTGAGTCCATGCCACGTCGAGTTGCTGCACTTCGCTGGGTGAAAGGAGGGCCGACACGATATTAAGAGGTATCCCATGACTTTTGTCACTTCAGTGTATGTCAACATTTGTTATACATGGAAATATTTATATGTATGTCAACATTTGTTATACATGGAAATATTTATATACAAGAGAACATGTGTTATGCATGGAAATATTTATATGCATCAAAACATTTGTTATACATGGAAACATTTTCTTCAATTAACACTTTTAAGTCTCAAAGTTTGTTAATCACTTTAGAATCGCCTTTTTTTGGTTCAAAGTTGGTCCCTGCCGTTACCATAAATTGCAAAGAGTGGCTTCAGGTGCGGCATCTGTAGGGTTTGTATCCTTGTCCTCGAACTCAAAAGAGATTCAGATCTATTGACTATTGTGCTTATTCCCTCCGTAAACCATAGAGTTATACTCTGTGACGTAAACCCCTAAATTTCCTAGTCTGTTTTGAAATAGAACCTGGAATTGAACTTCTCAGGGCCAGAAGAGATAGCAATCAGGCACCTACAGACACACTCAGGAAAAGTTAAGAAAACGTTCATGTAGTCAGATTGATCATGGCAAATTTATTGTTGAGCTGTCTATAAACTTAATTTTTAAGTGAACTTATTTAAGCCCCTAGAGATCGAAAATATGCATATCCCTTAAATATCCACAACACAGTAAGCCAATCAAGTTATGGTTCGATTTTACGTGATATTCTTTTATAAAACTGTAATAAATATTTATTGTTACATAGTCACGTATAAATTTTTAAAAATGCTGTTAAAGCTGTTTTTTTCAAAAGTTTTGCATTCAAAATTTAAACATTTTACTTCAGGGAGTTTATCCAATCAAAATGACTTCTCGCTTCAAGTTTTGGCTGTCATACGTATGATTTTATCCATATATACTTTTGCCGTCTTGCATAAGGAGATTTAAAGAGTAGCTATACTTTAATTCATCGACATACGATTAAAGTAAAACCAACAGAAAAATGATTTAGTGTCGAGATAAAATTATTTTGTATAGGCACTTTCTAGTGCTACGATTTTCATTTTTGAACACGAAAAGTTTGCAACTTCTCATTCTGTTAAGAAGTTATAAAAATGTCGTCAACCTTCAATCTACCTACATTTGAAAAATGTCTTCACCTTAGAAGATATGTGTTCTTCAACGCGAAACTTTTAATACAAACTTTCATTCGCATACCTGACTTTCAAAAATACTCAAGATTAAAATTTCTTCCACAGCCTAAATATGCTGAGGCTTTCTTTTTCTTTCTCAACATTCTAACAAATTTTTAATCACGTTGTCGGAGTTATTATTCGATTACGAAACTCTGCGCTGCCGTGAATTCACCAGAATTTCGTCCTCATTTAAAGTTTTGGAGTGGATGAGGGTGAAATCGAGGTATCTTAACGTAATTGTGATGCGAAATATGTGTTCTGCCAAAATATGCGTCACAATTATCTCTTCATTTTCTGTGTCTAATCTAATTTTTCGCATCGTTGCGTTGGGCTCGTGTCATTTTATTTCATTAATATGAAATGGATAGCTGAGACGTCTCCTTTTAATTTTATTGATTTATTTTGCATTTAGATCGGCGAGATTCATTTTGAAAAGATGTATAATTAATGCGCATATCTTAATAAATTTATTGGAAAGACACTAATCATATTTTTCTTTTCTTTAAGTTTACAGATTTATTTAATTAAACGATTTTTCAAATATAATTTTCTGAAGACTTCTTACTGTACTCAAAAGGAGAAATATGATATTCCTACAGTAATTTAATTCTTACTAAAGATGCTTTTTAACAGGAATATTTTTATATTGGCATACCATAGAGAAATGAATAAGAATTGTGTTGCTTTAGAATTAATTTGCGTTCTGTAATTGAATACTTTTATGGCTTAATTAAATTTATGCTATTAAATTTTTAAGATTTTGTAACAAAGAACGTTTTAGTAAGAATGTGTCAAAGAATTAATAAGAAAAATATTAGAAAAATTAATTAATACTAAACGAATGAGCATCATGTTGGATTAGGACTCATTAAGTTCAATTTGTTCTTTGTAAATGAATACTTTTATAAACTTAATAAAGTTCCCATTAATAAAACTTTACTTATTTTTTGAGACGAAAAACATTTTAAGAACACCTTTTCATTGGAATAATTTTACTCAAATGGATGAAGAAAAAAATAACGAGTCTCACGTCAGATTCACTCACATGTTTTAATTATCAGGTTCTATTAGAATAATAATTACTATGATGCACGGGATTTTCTTTTTGTATTCTATTTGAGAATTTCAGTGAGAAATAAGTAAGCATCATGTTTCATTAACATTTGGCGCTTTCTTAATTGATTGATGATAAGAATTTTTATTGCTCGACAGCTTCTGAATTATTATAATTTAGTGTTTATAATTAGGGACATTTAAAAATACTTTTTGGGTCTCACGTCAGATTCACTCACATGTTTTAATTATCAGGTTCTATTAGAATAATAATTACTATGATGCATCGGATTTTCTTTTTGTATTCTATTTGAGAATTTCAGTGAGAAATAAGTAAGCATCATGTTTCATTAACATTTGGCGCTTTCTTAATTGATTGATGATAAGAATTTTTATTGTTCGACAGCTTCTGAATTATTATAATTTAGTGTTTATAATTAGGGACATTTAAAAATACTTCTTTGGGTCTCACGTCAGATTCACTCACATGTTTTAATTATCAGGTTCTATTAGAATAATAATTACTATGATGCACGGGATTTTCTTTTTTGTATTCTATTTGAGAATTTCAGTGAGAAATAAGTAAGCATCATGTTTCATTAACATTTGGCGCTTTCTTAATTGATTGATGATAAGAATTTTTATTGCTCGACAGCTTCTGAATTATTATAATTTAGTGTTTATAATTAGGGACATTTAAAAATACTTCTTTGGGTCTCACGTCAGATTCACTCACATGTTTTAATTATCAGGTTCTATTAGAATAATAATTACTATGATGCACGGATTTTCTTTTTGTATTCTATTTGAGAATTTCAGTGAGAAATAAGTAAGCATCATGTTTCATTAACATTTGGCGCTTTCTTAATTGATTGATGATAAGAATTTTTATTGCTCGACAGCTTCTGAATTATTATAATTTAGTGTTTATAATTAGGGACATTTAAAAATACTTCTTTGGGTCTCACGTCAGATTCACTCACATGTTTTAATTATCAGGTTCTATTAGAATAATAATTACTATGATGCATCGGATTTTCTTTTTGTATTCTATTTGAGAATTTCAGTGAGAAATAAGTAAGCATCATGTTTCATTAACATTTGGCGCTTTCTTAATTGATTGATGATAAGAATTTTTATTGCTCGACAGCTTCTGAATTATTATAATTTAGTGTTTATAATTAGGGACATTTAAAAATACTTCTTTGGGTCTCACGTCAGATTCACTCACATGTTTTAATTATCAGGTTCTATTAGAATAATAATTACTATGATGCATCGGATTTTCTTTTTGTATTCTATTTGAGAATTTCAGTGAGAAATAAGTAAGCATCATGTTTCATTAACATTTGGCGCTTTCTTAATTGATTGATGATAAGAATTTTTATTGCTCGACAGCTTCTGAATTATTATAATTTAGTGTTTATAATTAGGGACATTTAAAAATACTTCTTTGGGTCTCACGTCAGATTCACTCACATGTTTTAATTATCAGGTTCTATTAGAATAATAATTACTATGATGCATCGGATTTTCTTTTGTATTCTATTTGAGAATTTCAGTGAGAAATAAGTAAGCATCATGTTTCATTAACATTTGGCGCTTTCTTAATTGATTGATGATAAGAATTTTTATTGCTCGACAGCTTCTGAATTATTATAATTTAGTGTTTATAATTAGGGACATTTAAAAATACTTCTTTGGGTCTCACGTCAGATTCACTCACATGTTTTAATTATCAGGTTCTATTAGAATAATAATTACTATGATGCACGGGATTTTCTTTTTGTATTCTATTTGAGAATTTCAGTGAGAAATAAGTAAGCATCATGTTTCATTAACATTTGGCGCTTTCTTAATTGATTGATGATAAGAATTTTTATTGCTCGACAGCTTCTGAATTATTATAATTTAGTGTTTATAATTAGGGACATTTAAAAATACTTCTTTGGGTCTCACGTCAGATTCACTCACATGTTTTAATTATCAGGTTCTATTAGAATAATAATTACTATGATGCACGGGATTTTCTTTTTGTATTCTATTTGAGAATTTCAGTGAGAAATAAGTAAGCATCATGTTTCATTAACATTTGGCGCTTTCTTAATTGATTGATGATAAGAATTTTTATTGTTCGACAGCTTCTGAATTATTATAATTTAGTGTTTATAATTAGGGACATTTAAAAATACTTCTTTTGGGTATTTCATTGAAAAATTATACTGCTTTTATCACATGCAATTTTTCATCTGTTATCTCATTAATGTTAAGAATATGCAAGTTTAAGGTAGACCTGTGTTTATTCTCAGAAGTATGATAACACAAATGATTCATTTTAAATCCTATTTATTCAAAGGGAAAGAATTAAAGTTAATTTCACGCCTCTTTGAAATTTTTTTCATTCGTTGTAAATAAGGTTTTTTTACAAATAGCGAACTGTAACAGATCAATTTTGAACCAGAAATCCATCATAGAATTTCTCTATTCTTTATTGCGCACAATCAATTTTAAATCTTCATAATATTTTATTAATTTAAAAAAAAAAATCAAAAATTCGTATTTTCACCTCAAGTGAGATATTTTAGTAAACTGTGCTTTTCCTTATATTTGATTAAAATATAATTAAAATATATCTTCAATATATCAGTTGTTAGCTGGGTGGTTAAAATTTTTTAATAGCTACTGAGAATCGTGAAATGATTTAGATCCTTCAACTAAAACAGGAAAGTGTAACATCTAAACATCTCCCAATAAAAAAAATATATGTAACAAGCTTTATTTAACAACAGGTGAGTCTTTTATTTTGGATGGAGGGGTTATGTGTCAAAAAAGTTTCAGAAACGTAGACCACGTTTTCAATGTTGAAAATTTCAAAAGCGTTGACCAGCTATTAATGGAATTGCATTTAAATATCTTATCTAATTGCCCAAACTTTCGTCTCGTTTAAACACTATGAGAATAAAAAGGCTTATGGATTTCATCCAATTAATTATGAATGATAGAATTAACAACATCAATAAAACAACATCAATAAAATTTTTTACACCATTCAAAAACACCATCGAACTCTTTAGCAACATCTTCTAACCAGAAAATTATTCTTCATTGTACAGAATTTTTTTTTTAAAGAACTAATGAATCACTTGCTGAACAGTAACGATTTCGAACTTTTCAGTTACGTAACTAAACACTAATGGAAGTCAATCGAATTGATTTATAAATTAAACAAACATAGTTGATCACCTTTACATCAAGGAGGTATTTTTAAAGTTCATTGATATTTATTACAATACAAAGTTTCAACTTCGAAATTTCAAAAATTGATTTAGCATTGTCATCTTTCTAATCCGTCTCGGATACTCCAACATTCAAGCAACATTTTCCACCCAGAAAATTGTTCGTCACTTTCAGACATTTTTTTGTTCAAAGAACCTATGAATCAGTTCCGATATCGGTGAATAACTACCAGGACACCTATAGAAACGCGTAATAAGTAATGAGGACGCGAAGAAAGGACAGGAATAGGCGGGCACAGGCGTCGCCTCTGGGCCAACGTTTTCTTTTGTCAGCTTTTCATAAAAGGGCGGAGACCCAACAAGGAGTAATATGAATTATCTACGGTGCAAAGCTTTCAGGTTTTTTACACATCAGCAATATTGCTAACGATACAGATCTGGAAAACTAATAAATCATGTCTATTGCTTTTAATGCTTTCTATAACGTGCGCCTTTCTGTAATTTAACATAGGTGATGGCAATTTGAAGGGCTAGGGTAATTTATAAGTACCAAATATTAACTACGTGGGATACCCACTGGATATCTTTTGTATCCATACATTGCAACAATGTTATCAACGTTTCTGCTTAATTGCATTTTTTATTTCATTAAGTTTTTTTCTGGTCATAAATTTCTCTTATCTGATCAGGATCTGCGGAAAAAATTTATACATCTTGTACGGGAGTATAAGTTTCATAATGAGCAGCTGTTGAACCTAAGCCAATAAGTGTTTTTTGTTTATTCTTTCCGCCTAAGTGAGGTGTATAGTATAGTACAATAACTCTTTGCATATCTTTTCAATCGTATCACTCTTGTTTAGGTGTCTTCAATGATTTAGTTGTTAGGTGGTAGCGTAGAATAAGATTTTTGAAGCGGAATTTCTCTTATCTTTACGAAACTCTATTACTCTCTGTGTTGCATTATTAAAAGTATTTTGAATTATTATTAATATATTTATATAATCACTCCGTTGCTTTGCTCTCCTTCCTCCAGCACTGCCCAGCCATGCATAATTATTTCAAATTCAAGATTATGATTTATCTAGTTCTATTTTCCCAAATGTAATATTCAAGAAGAAGCAAAAATTACCATCCTTTTAATGCATCACAAAATGCATAAATCTTGTTCAATATCGATAAACTGCAAATCAAATAATTTCTATTAAAATATTTAAAACAAGATAAAGATGAAACACGGTTCATTTCATTTTTAATTATATTTCCTTCAATCTATATTAAATTGAATGAGTTTGGACAGTGCATTGGGTGTCCCGTGTCTAATACTGGGCAAATGAATCCGTTTACTGGAAGGTCCTTTTGGTGTATTTGAAAAAGGAAGATGAGAATATCTCCTACGTCGTCCTTGAAAGTACTTGTTCCAAATTGTGATGGCAAGAATATAGGTTCAGAGCAATTAGTCCTTGCACCCTGGGTAACATTTAATCTACTGCATACCAGCTATTAGAGAGTTTTTGCATAACGTTTTTTTATCGTCCGATATTTTTCTTCCTAGCGCGCATGCTCATAGGAATTCCTCAGTACTGCAGTATTACAGATACGCATGCGCAGTAGGTACAATGTTTCCTATGAGCATAGCGCAAGGAAGAAAAAAATATCGGACGATAAAAAAACGTTATGCAAAAACTCTCTAATGTCATAGCGAATGATCTCAGATCAAAATGCCACAATTCGAAAATAACAACATATTAAATGAAATATTAATGGCTTGTTAGGTAACAACGATATTGAGAGCTAGAGCTGCTAACAAGGAAGATATATTTTTCCAGTGTTTAACTGGCGTCTATTAAAACTAGTTGACTCATTAGAACTTCAATAAGGTCTTCACTACAATCAGGCTGATTGTGTAAATGTTAGTCTGTATTGTGTAATGTTAGTAAAGTTTCCTTCTCAACAAAAACGTTACGAACGTTTGTAAAAATGAGTTCGCTTGTTTTTTTATTAGTTATTATTTTATTTATTGATGTGTTTTTCAAAATAAAATTTTGATGTCTAGATCCTACTTTTAAGTTTAGATTAATGATAAATATGAAATTTTATTACGAGTGAGAGTTTAATACTAAAGCAGTAATTTGAAAATACTTATTAACCTTTTGTAATCAATGATAAAATTAGATTTAGCTATAATTTTCATATGAGAGATTTTAAGATCCTATAGATTACTTTTTAAATTTAAAATTTTAAAATTGTTTATTAATTCAGAGATAATTTTTATAATCCAGGGATAGTTTTTGTAAGATCTTCTGTTCTTCGTTTCAAGTATGATACATTTTATTTTATATTTGAGCTACTGAAAGGCTTGACACATTATTGAACAACATAAAACAAATACATGTATCAAGAGAGCTACTACTTATATCGTACAGACAAATTTTAATTCTAAATACAAAGACGAAATTCCAAATAAAAAGAAGAAGAAGAAGAATACATTTTATATTTAAATACTACTACTCTGGATTATTTGTAAATAGTACTAAAGGATTACGGGAAAATACCGTCTAGAATGTACTCCAGCGATGCTAAAAGTGTTCCTTAAAATAAATGATACGTACTCGGATAAAATAAAACAAAGAAAAGGCCTCAGAAATTTGAAACAGGGGAGCTAAAAAAAATAAGCTTAGAAGCTCGCATTTAAAATTCTTCGAAAGAAAAAATCGGCTTACGTTTCCGCGCTCTACTTATACTTCGAACTATAAAAAGCTATAATAGCATTTCTTCTTTTTTATAACAAGAATGGTGAAAAAGAGAAGAAAAAATGTTTTTCTAGGATATCAGAAGTAACAAATAAGCTAATGAAATCTTTTGTCCGAAAAAATGTTGGCGACAGGGAGTAGCAGTCAGAGAACACTCCTTTAGTGTCACATTCTTTGAACAATGGAATTCTTTACGAAAACTTTCAAAAAGGTTTTCAAATGCATTAACAAAATCAAAGTTGTTCTTAAACAAAAGAATTCCTAGCGAACTCGCTCTACATAAAACCGTGTAAAGACAAAACTTCGCAAGATGTTGGGCTAAGACAATCTTTGGCGAAGAGGAACACTGACTTAAGTGTATTTTATTCAGAACTAATTGCTGTCTATAATAAGAATTTTCTTATTGTGATAGATTTCTTTTTTGAGCTGTTTTTTTTTTATTTTAGAGGGTAATTTTAATTGATGTATTGTGAGCACTAGGAATTGGAAAATAATCTTTGCATTTTTTCCCCTAGGCATCTAATCCGAATAGTGATTTTTAATGAATTCAATAATTTCAATTAGAATTTCCAGTGGGATAATTTTTCGAAGTTGAAGCAGAATTATAATTCCCTTTATTTTCGTAATGAGAAGTTCAACGTCTTGAAGATAGTGATGTCTCCCTCAAAAAATAGATTTGCAGTTATCAAAAACAATGAAAAAATAAATGAAGATTTTCTTTTAGATAATGTCATTTATTATATCATTTTATTTATTATTGCATATATTTATTATATTATTTTAAATTCTAAATGTATAAAATGATTTCTTGGTTGTCGTATTTGGACCTAATCAAACATATTGGGCAGTAATTTAAAAATAGAACATAACATTTATTCAAAGCAGGAGTTAAATTCTGCCATACACGAAAAATGGAACAAATTAGCATCGAATTTACTAAAAAATTAGCTCGAATCTATTCCCAAACAATAAAAAAGTTTTATGATAAAACCTTTGTGAGGCACTGTTTAAATAAAAAGAATTTAGAATGTAAAAAATTAATTTTAAACTATATAAGCGGAATACTTGAAACAAAAGAGTGCCAGAGTTTGAAAAAATTAATAATAAAACCAGACATCCTTTCTATCACTTAACAACTCATAATATTAATAAATTATTTTAAAGCTCAAAGGATCAGAGAATAACAATAGAGGGAAGTGCATAAAAAATAAACTATAATTAACTATATAAAAAGAATGAACAGTTTTAGTTTAATAGTTCATTTTAGAAGAAACTCTAAAAAAATACATCAGTTTCATCATATATGAATGTATCTGGAAGCTATTTTTTTTACAAGGCATTATTTATTAATACTATTCGTTTAGATTTATTTAAATCAGCAAATCTAATCTCAAAAAACCTTGGGTAATTTGGGCCACTGATACAGCAAAATCGTTAGAGATTTCGTAATATTTTTCTTGAACCGGCTATACCATAGTCATTATATAGAAAGGAGGAGCTTTGTCATCGAAAATCTTTTAGAGGATTTACATTTGCCTAAACAACTGGAAAATTCCAACTAGACAGTCCAACTCTATTTATTAGAATCGGCAACAATATATTCATTTTTGCACAGTATTCATTCTTACGGGAATTTAAATCTCATCTTTTTGCAATCCAGTCAACTTACACTCTACCACTAAGCCACCAGTGGCGCAGACGGAACAGATTTAAATAGTGCAAGTTTTTTTATTAAAATAGAGATATTTATTAACTTAAGTTATCTGATTATAAATAATTTCCATAATATGGAATAGTTATTTTACTTTTTTTTTTGTTATTATGTATGTTGTAATAAATATTTTATTGCTACAAAAAGCTTGAAATGTGTTAATTTAAATTTTTTAATGTTCGTTAGGCTGAAGTTTCATGAATAATTATTGTTTAGAGATGGTTTTCATCAAATAAAACTCATGCTTATTAACTAAAAATATCATTTTTTTTACTTTATTTATTTGAAAATATTCTTTATAATGTTGTGCATTTGATTGTCTGATGGTTGATGTAGTATAGAGTTTCTCTGTTACGAGTGCTTTTCTATTTAAAATTTAGCTAATTATTACTCACATAATAGATAATCATGTTTTTTAATTTTAAATTTTTAGATACTTAAATGCAAAAATTTTATGTTCCGTAGGACTTACAATAGCATCAAAATGCCATTACTTATGTGTCATCATAAATGCTACTCAACAGTAATTTTGTGACAACAATTGGCAATTATCTATAGTATTTCCAAGAAATTTTTGTCAAATTATACTATACATAAAACCCATTCCATCTTCCATTTCATCTAAAATGAAGGCATAGGGGTGATTTGTTTCGAAACAATTAAAAATTCTTATTCTAAATAAAGTAGTTTCTTTTACATTTAATCCAAAGTGGGTTTTTTTTTTCAGGGACTAGTAGACTAATCGTTATCACTTTTGTAAATATTGACTAACAAAAAATGAAAGTAAGCTACGCATGAAAGTAAGTTAAATATTTTTTAAAAACAAGTTATATGATTTTTAAAGAACACTTGCTGAAAGAAATTTAAGCTTTGAAAAAAATTAGTAAAATAAATTAATCCGATTCATTTACAAACATATAAAATAAAACAAAATTTATATAGGATTTGTAAAAAAAGGTATAATACTGTGCCCAAAAAGTAAAACCAATTTTCAATTTAAATTTCCCGGGCATATGGAATTTCCTATCTTTTTATAGGAATTTTTTTTCCTTTTTTAGGTTGTTGGCACCGTTTTGAGTCGTTTGAAGAGATTCAACGTGAATCGGCGCGCGCTTTGAATGCCATCCAGCCAATGACTTTTTAGCACGCATTGAGGATTGGAAAAAACGTTGGCATAAGGGCATTGTGTCCGGAGGGTATTACTTTGAAGGCAATGATATAAATTTGGAGGAATAAATAAAGAGTTTTTGAAAAAAATTAAAATTTGTCTTACTTTTTTGGGCACAGTAGTAGAATTGAAAAAATTCCACTCTTTTTATAGATAATTTTTTGTGCATGTCTGATAAAAAAAAAAAAGAATACAATCAATGATATATACATTAATACCACAAAAAATGTACAGTAAAATAAACCAATTTATCACTGAAAACTACTCGAGTTTTCCCTTTATCTATTGACAATTCCCTTCTAAATAAACATACATTTTAATAAATCCCCAAAGAGAATTTCCATCCCAACTCTGTAGTAATTGCCTCCCAAAAGTTAAATTTCTATTCTTGTTGTGTGTAAAGCTACTCGGATTGCATTAAAGGAATCTCCTAGAGGTAAACAAGTAATATTATACTTTTCGGTAGAGAATTCGTTCCCGCCAAACAACGCCAAAAGCTTTCGTCAAATCAGTCCAAAGGGGAATCCGCTTTTGTACACCCAGCAAAGTGCTTTATTTCTGCACCATAAGCTCATCGGCCGGGCACTCCTGAGATGTCAAACAGTGTCTCCAACATATTGGAATTTTAAGTGAAACTCTCGAGATACAGATGTTTATTTCAACTTAATTATGGAATTAGTTTTGTCAAGTCTTCAATGTGATCTTAAACATAATTTTGTTCGTTGGAAAGCTTTTGTAAGACTTGTTAAAGATCAATATATGTTTATAATTTTGTGTTTTTAAGATTATATTTATGTTTATAATTTTTTAATGAAGCTGTTTCCATTGAAAATAAACTAATGTTATTAATTATATTGTAACCGAATTCTTTTATAGAACATGTGTGCTCTAAAATGCAAACGCATTTTCGTAAAAAAAAATCTGATATGCAAATAATAACATATGAGGCTATTTTTCCAAATCAATTCCTATAGGTATACTTTTTTCACTTCAAAAGAACTTCAAAAAAGAATTTTCAGAAGAAGTCCATGAACCAACAAAGCTTATTTTACAATGGAAACACTACTTCAAACGTCAATTTAATTGGCCCAGTTGCAGTACGAAAACTAATCCTCAAGGGCGAAATTTGGAGGGTCTGTTCATTCATCTCTTATCCTTGAAGGCAATGGAAAGACTTTCCAGCCTATGGTTTTATCACATTCATCCCCGACGTAAGTCTGCTAACTGAGCTTCAAATCCTACATCAGAGACTAATATTCAAGATTAACAAAATCATATAAATTGAACTTTATCCATAGTTATCGTTGAAACAAACAAAAGAAATTGTCACTATATAAGTTGTTTCTTTAAAATTTAATACTATAGAATAGATTGAATACTGATAGCACATAAGTCTCCCCTTTTATTATTTACCCCCAACATTGCTAAGTAATAACATTATTGTGCTTGCCTAATTACAAAATTTCATCACCAGACTTCCAAAGCAACATTATTTGTTCACATATTTACTTCAGCTGAAAAGTTATAGTATTTTCTTGCTTACTTAACTAAAAAAAAACTCTCCAACATCAGCATAGGCACTTATTTTAAAACTGAATTCGACGCCTTTTTAAACCATGCATAAATGTTGTTGACAATGCTTTTTCGTATACTAGACATTTTGATTTAATTTACTACGCAATTTCGTAGCAGATTGAATGTTATTCAGGGGGCACCATGGAGAGCCTTCTACATTGTGCAGCATTTTGCCACCACAATGTCGGGCTAACACCTACAGAGAAGGTTGGCACTTTTTTTCCCTGCTCCTCAAGCCCTATGGAAGAACATTTCGGACTACAGATTTATTGCGGCATACATAAATGTTTACTATAAAATTTTAACCAAAACTAACACAAATATTCTTCAAGCAAGAACCCCTCTTCGTACTTAGTGCCTTAAACTCCTCTGCTAATTCTAAAAGCTGAAAGTATGACAAAAAAAATCCTTTGTGGCTTCTTACGGAAAACTGAACCAAATTTGCCCAATATAGTTCGTCTATACATATTTTAAAATATTTTCAGTGAGTTGATTTAAAGTTTGTGCTACCAATTTAAATTCTTCCTTTATTTTTTTTTATCAGTTCTTAAAGACTGTTCTGGCTTAACTTTTTAAAATTTTACATTGCATTCAAACATCCTTTTCGGAAAAATACTCGTTTCCTATAAATTACTTTGATAAAGCTTTTTGTCGAATTATATATTTCTCGAAGTTAAATTTTTTATTTATAATTCATAAAAAATATATATTATTATATGCATTATATATTCACATTCAGAAAAAAAACCCAGAAATTTATTCAGTTTTAGACTGCTAAAGTTTACAAATTATTAATTTAATTCTTCAACAAGTAATTGTCAATTTTATGTCCATTTTCTTTTTGATATTCTTTATTATATTTTCAGCAGTGTTATTCCGCACCTTACAAAATATAACCCAAATGTTAATCTTATAATAAAGGGTGTAATACATGCACTAACAATATAATGAACTCTATGTGAATACATGACTGATGATGCACCAATATACACTGAAGTGACAAAAGTCATGGGATAGCAATATGCAAATTTTCAGATGGCAGTAGCATCGCGTAGAACAGGTATAAATGCGCAGTGCTTTCGCAGAGCTTTCATTTCTGTTCAAGTTCTTCATGTGAAGAGGTTTTGACGTGATGATGACCACACGACGGGAATTAACAGACTTTGAACGCGGAAAGTTAGTTGGAGCTAGACGCATGGGTCATGCCATTTCGGAAATCGTTAGGGAATTCAACATTCCCAGATCCACTGTGTCAAGAGTGTGCCGAGAGTATGAAATTTCAGGCATAACATCCCACCATGGACAGTGTTCGATAGCTCGGACTCAAGATACAAATTCCAAAAATGACACATACTCAGTTAATGGAAATAATACTCAACACAGTGGACTGTATGTAAATAAAACTCCTTTATTTTTGGCAGTCATCAAACTCGAAGATGGAACTGCCCACATAACCTTTCTTGAGGGTTGCACTCAATTATTTATGCAGTCATCGCGCTCATGGATGGACTGCCACAAGCAACCTTTCTTGATGGTCGCTGGGGTTGAACACAATGAATTATACAGCCATCGCTACTCATGGATAGACCGCTAACACCAACCTTTTCCTTCGGTCGCTAAGTTTCACCTCGTTTTACTTACATTCCTTCTTTCTCTCCCTGGCCCTCACCCCCTGCCAGACACCCCCACAAACAGGATGTTTTTCTGGACAAGGGCGTTGACCTCCCCTAAGCCGGGGCAACTGGGTTTCGACGTAACATACCGCCACCCATTGATATGTTTACTAAACATTCAATAATATACAATACATTCTAACATACAAAATTGACAACTCTAAACATACAATAAATCATTGAAAAAATGAATATATATATGTATACATTGTACTAAATTTAAACAAATTACAAATATAATACCATGAATATAAACAAAAGCACTCTAAAGAAAATTACTCTGGCATAGGCAAAACACACACATTTTGATACTGTTCTCTTAAAAATTCCACTCTGATTTTTTTTATTAAGTACTCTGATTTTATTATCAACACCATAATAAATATCAATTATTCTGCCTAGAGACCATTTCCAAGTAGGTAAATTATCATCAACCAATAGTTAACCACTAACTCACCAATGTTTACATTGCATTTTTTCAAAGACCCATTTATTTCTTTGATGCAATTCACTTAAATAGCTACGGTGCCATTTTCTCCACACTAATTGAACTATTTTAGTTACTCTTTGCCTCTTATTGAGATTATTATCTTTTAAATCAATTAAATTATTCTCTAAAATTGCGTTCATTGATCGATTGATCAAAAATTGGGCTGAAATTAAACTTCGAAGTTATCACTATCAGTAGAAGTTGGACTCAATGGTCTAGAATTCAAAATTACTTCAGTTTGTATACACACAGTTAAACTCCATAATTTAAACTAGCACCTCTAACTACTCTTCTAAAAAGAAACTTTTGAATTTCTCTGTTTGCACCTACAAAATTCTTTGCATTATCAGAGTATAATTTAACACATTTGCCTCTACATGCAATAAATCTTTTTAAAGCAGCTATAAAGAAACACTCTCAATATACACTGCATTAAACACAAAACAAGCAAATAAACATGCATACATTTTACACACAATACTCTTTCTTTGCTTACCAATTTTAACCAAAATGGTCCACAGACATCTCCTCCTGAAACACTAAATAGATACTCAAGGTAACTCTATCTTTTGGTAAACTACCCATTAGTTGTGTTGACACTATAGGTTTTACTTTAAACAAATAACACATTTATGCACTATTTTTCTACAAATAGATTTTCCACCTTTAGGGCAGAATTTCTCACGTACATGACACAAAAGAGCAGATAATCCTACAAGATAATATTTTATGGTAATTAGAAATTAACATCTCAGTAAATGCATGATTTTTTAGGCAAAATTATACGGCGTATTTTATCACAACTACATTCCGCATTACTCAAACGTCCACCTACTCTTAAGATTCCATCTAAATCTAAAGGGGAATTGAAAGATTTTAATTTACTCTTTGACATAAGTTTCTTATCTTTCAATAGACTTTTGAAAACTTTTCTTGTTGAATAGATTTTACCAGAAATATCTCAGCAATATTAATTTCTATCATGCATGAATAACTAAGCAATAATAATATATAAATTATCAATATAAATAAATTATCAATTGAATAATTTAATTTAAATGACAAACACTTAGTATTTTTAATAAATCTAAATATGTAACTTAGATACTTAAACCTTTATATAATTATTACTTAAACTCAATAAATAGTTCATGAAATTTCAGTCACTTGTTTCATAAACAATTTGTTCTCACCAACACTGGATCACTCAGTTCAGAAAAGTTCTCGTCCTGTCTTTCAAGGATCTGGATCGGTTTATCAGGATACTTTTCTCCAGCCAGGAACTCTGGTCTCACCTAATGTGGTATCACTGGAAATCAGATGACAATCGATGAATTGTAGCAACTCTGATGAGCACGAAAGTCTTTTAATTACTTGATCACTTGATTTCGAATCACTCCAATAAACTACTTAGATGTTTTAAGCTTCAAGGCACATTCACAAAAGAAGTTGATGAATTCTCAAAATTAAAACACTGAGGATCTTTGAAGCATATTAAACACCAACTGTAACAGATGTTATACTCTCACACGAACAGTTGAGGTTCGGCAATGGCACTTGCGGTTCAGGGCATGTTCCCTTACCAGCCACCACTGTTTCTTCGACGGTCCCATAGTTGAACGGCTCCTGTAGCTTGAACTCCTATAGACTCCGCCACATCCATATGATGGTTTACCATATCTGCTCCCTCTATCTCCTCCATAACGGAAAGCATCTCCTCTGACTCCACGGTATTCTCCTCCTCCACAGTCTCCTCGTTTATCTCCACTGGAATAGCCACCATCTTTACTGCCACGGATGTCTCCATCAGCACGGTCTCCTCGTTTAGCTCCACCACCTCGGGAAGGATCCACTCTTATCTCTGATCCCTTGATAGTAGCTCCATTCAAGGTCTTTGAG
Organism: Caerostris darwini; assembly: GCA_021605075.1. Classification (NCBI taxonomy): domain Eukaryota; kingdom Metazoa; phylum Arthropoda; class Arachnida; order Araneae; family Araneidae; genus Caerostris; species Caerostris darwini. The sequence goes on from BPLQ01006518.1 coordinate 1,153,005, forward strand.
GAACAATCAAATACTCGTAATTTCTCAGGCCAGTAAACGCCGTGTTGAATTGCATGAGTATCAACTGGTACCTTTTCCTCAATTATTTTCTCGCATGTAGAATTTTCACTATCACCTGTTAATTCCAATTTCTCAAACCCTTCTATTGGGTAAATTTTTCTCACTGGAAAATCAACTCTATCTGTGGATAGTCCACAATGCTCTATTTACATTTCCTGTGGTGCTGCACCCAGACACCACAAAGCCAAACACAGTATTCTGAAGAATAAGATTTGAATTTTCTATTTCTCTCTCCTCAATTTCATTTTCTTTCACAGAAGTACGTGGTCGATTAGTAATCATAGGCTTTACAGGTAATGCAGGCCTAGAAGGAACTACAGGTTCTACACTGCGATACTCAATAGATTTAGGTTTCTCTTTACTTGCTTCTAACACAGATGATGATGTTGAGGGAATATGAGGGGTTCGAGTGTGGTGGAGAGAAGTGTTGTTGTTTGAATCATTTGATTTCTTAGATTCGTTCAAATTCTCTTTTGTACTGACTTTGTTAGAAACACCTTTTTCTGGAACATTGTCAGTTTTTGCACTGTTTTGCTGAGCAGAACTCTTTGACGCAAAACAACTTGAATTATAAACATTGGAAAATGGTCGGGAAGTAAGATTACACACGTTTGTTGGCTTCACAACTGATAATGGATTAACATTTTTCTTATTAGAAGTTGAAGAATCTAAACTATTGGGCCATGACTCATCTTCAGTTGAGGAAGACAAAGAGTCATCACTCACTCCTTTATTATAGCTAAATTGGAAAGTTTTAGCTGAATCCCTTTTCCATTTTGCAAATTCCAACTCTTTTTCAAGTTTGGACAAATGAATTTTCTCTATCTCTATTTTTATTTCCCATTCTCGTTCCTTTTCTTCCAAAACTCGTTTCTTTTCTTGCTCTTCCGAAACTCGTTTCTTTTCTTCCAAAACATCATCTACAAAATTGCGCACTATTTCAATTCTGTTTTTGTATATTTCACTGGATTCAATTAGTTCGATCAAAGCTATTTTTGTTGCATTGACTGGAATGGTTAAGCCCAACTCTTCAGCTACCTCTTTAAGCTCATTTTTCTTTAGATTTAAAGTAACAGACATTGTTTATTCACTTAAACTCACTAAACAATGCACTACAGAACTTAACAAAACCTGTCACACTCAACACTCTAATGCAACACCTTAATTAACCTAAGTTAACACAACAAACAAAGGCAACTAACACATAAACTCAAGCTAAACTTCACTAATACAATGCACTGCAGAATTTAACAAACTGTCAAACTACACTCTAATTCGACCTTAATTAACCTAAATTAACACAACAAAGAAAGGCAATTAACACATAAACTCAAGCTAAAGCTTCACTAATACAATGCACTGCAGAATTTAACAAACTGTCAAACTACACTCTAATTCGACCTTAATTAACCTAAATTAACGCAACAAACAAAGGCAATTAACACATAAATTCAAGCTAAACTTCACTAATACAATGCACTGCAGAATTTAACAAACTGTCAAACTACACTCTAATTCGACCTTAATTAACCTAAATTAACACAACAAATAAAGGCAATTAACACATAAACTCAAGCTAAAGCTAATTAGGCAATATCCACAATCAAAGACATTATACTTTAGTAATAGACACACTATACTATATACTAAATCAAGCTAAATGTCCAATACTTTAGAATTATTAAACTTCACCTACCGAACTCATGGTAGAATGCAGCCAACGATTCGTGGAAATCCTATGAACTAATCCGTCTCCGGGAGACTGGACCAAATGTTCGATAGCTCGGACTCAAGATACAAATTCCAAAAATGACACATACTCAGTTAATGGAAATAATACTCAACACAGTGGACTGTATGTAAATAAAATTCCTTTATTTTTGGCAGTCATCAAACTCGAAGATGGAACTGCCCACATAACCTTTCTTGAGGGTTACACTCAATTATTTATGCAGTCATCGCGCTCATGGATGGACTGCCACAAGCAACCTTTCTTGATGGTCGCTGGGGTTGAACTCAATGAATTATACAGCCATCGCTACTCATGGATAGACCGCTAACACCAACCTTTTCCTTCGGTCGCTAAGTTTCAACTCGTTTTACTTACATTCCTTCTTTCTCTCCCTGGCCCTCACCCCCTGCCAGACACCCCCACAAACAGGATGTTTTTCTGGACAAGGGCGTTGACCTCCCCTAAGCCGGGGCAACTGGGTTTCGACGTAACAGACAGCGTAATGGTCGACCGCCTGCACTTAACGACCGAGACCGGCGACGTCTGCAAAGAGTCGTAAATTCTAACAGACAAGCAACACTGCGTCAAATAACCGCAGAAATCAATGTGGGACGTACAAGGGACTTGTCTGTTAGAACTGTGCGGAGAAATTTGGCTTTCTTGGGCTATTCCAGCAGAAGACCGACTCGAGTGCCTTTACTGACAGAACGACATCGCTTGCAGCGACTCTCGTGGGCACGTGAGCATATCGGTTGGTCCCTAGATGAACGGAAAACCGTAGCCTGGTCCGATGAGTCACGATTTCAGTTGGTAAGAGCTGATGGTAGGGTTCGAGTGCGGCGCAGACCCCACGAAGCCATGGACCCAAACTGTCAGCAAGGCACTGTTCAAGCTGGTGGTGGCTCCGTAATGGTGTGGGCTGTTTTTTCATGGCATGGACTTGGTCCTCTGGTGCGACTGGACCGAACATTGATTGGAAATGCTTATGTTCAGCTACTTGGAGATCACTTGCAGCCATTCATGGACTTCATGTACCCAAACAACGATGGGATTTTTATGGATGACAATGCGCCATGTCACCGGGCCACAACTGTTCGCGATTGGTTTGAAGAACATTCTGGACAATTCCAACGAATGATCTGGCCACCTAGATCGCCCGACATGAATCCCATCGAGCATTTATGGGACATCATCGAGAGGTCTGTTCGTGCCCAAAATCCTGCACCATCAACGCTTTCACAATTATGGACGTCTGTCGAGACAGCATGGCTCAATATTCCTGCAGAAGACTTCCAACGACTTGTTGAGTCCATGCCACGTCGAGTTGCTGCACTTCGCCGGGCGAAAGGAGGGCCGACACGATATTAAGAGGTATCCCATGACTTTTGTCACTTCAGTGTATAGTATGCATTTATTTTTCATAAAATAATATACAAATTCGGTTATTTACTATCGAACTAAAACTGTATGTTAATATCCGAAAAATAATTCAATAAATACACTAGTTTAAAAAAATATGGAAAGGAACAGAAAAAGTTCTGTGAAATTTCTATTCATTGGTGTTTTTGGTAGAAACACTAAACAAACACTTGTGCTTAACAAATTAGGCACGAAGTAAAACAATTAACTTATTTTGTCTTGAAAACACACAAAATTAAAGCATGCCAACAACATAGTGTCTGAGTTATATGTGTGATTACTTTTAAAATAGAGTGTGAGTACCTCTAATAGCTATACCGGCACGATGGCGATATCTGATGTTCAAAATGATGGTGTTTATTAAATTTGACAGGGAAGCCCATTGCTCCATTAAGGCAGTTCGAAGACATTGAAGGATTGCAAGGTCAGGCTAATAGCATTAATACGTCCTCTTAGACAATCTCAAACATGTTTAATCAGGTTCAAGTCTAGAGAGTATCCCCATACATACAATAGCATTTTCAAGAAAATAATTTTCAACTAACCGAGCTCTATGTGGTCTAGGATTATCGTCGTAAAGAATTAAAAAGTAACCAACTGCACTTGAGTGAGGATGGACAGTTGGATAAAAAATGTCGTCTTTATATAACTAAGCAATAACAGCGCTATTTGAGTTATAATACAGATCAACACGGACATTCAAAGAGATAATCACACATATATTACACATCCACCACATATGTTTCATTCATAGTGATCACAGTGATAATAGCTGGTTTTCGACTCCCACCAGATCAGCAATTATCTTGAGTCCCTTTTCAAACAAATTAAGGACTCACAGGTAAAGAGTAAGAACCTTCATTGACTTGCATTTCGATTGAAAGTGTGAGAACCCAATTAAACTTTTTATTTCAATAGCATGGTAGTACAGTTATACACAATTCTAGGCAACTTGCATACACTCCTGAAGCCTTCTAATCACAGTTGGTTTCAATATCAGCCTTTTAATAGTTATTACATGAAAAAAATTTGAGGTAAGTTGGTGTGGTGGATTTGTGCCTCCTTGAATTGGCTACAAATAGTGGTCATTAGCGCCACTCGGGATTTTTGATATTTTTACCTTTTGGGAGATAATTCTGTTCTTAGAATGCATCCTAAAGTCTATTAAGTACAAAAGGGATCAAATTCAATTATTATGCTACCTAGAATTAACTCTGATCTGATTCTATACTCCTAATAGCCTCATCATCGTAATTCTCCAGACAAAGGTTGACGAGTTCTCATTTCTAAAACATGTCAATCTCGAAATTTCTTTACTCAGTTTGTACTAACAGAAACTGCAGGCGTTTTTACGGCTTGCTATCGGCTGCAATGCCATTAAACGACAATAGCTCTACTATTCTAGATGCCATATTCGGAGGCAGCATTACCTTTTTTACCTTTTTTTACCTGATGTAATGCTTATAAAAATTTACTTATTTCTGGCTATGTAAGCGCAATTTTTCTGGGGTTTTTTTCTTATTTTTTTTAAAACAAGTGTTTATTCGTTTATGACATATGTTTCAATTAAGTTGATGAAACCATACGTCTAATTTGTTGGAGCCATATATACTAAAGAGAAATAACAAGCCCAAAATAGTAAATTTAAAAGTGCGCAAAAAATTAAGTGATGAGCAATACAATACAATAGATACGATGAAATAAATTTCAAAACACAATAATTTATTAAATGTATGTTATACTTGAGCGAAACAAAGATAAAGCCTAAGCAGTTTACCATTTAACGGCGTCATATTTTGCCTAGCTCATTTTAATCCTATTAAATTTCAAAACTTACATCGAAGTCTTAACACTATCCTCCAAAAAAGTTCAATGTACAAATCTACGAAGTTTGGTTTAAAGTTAAATAAAACTACTTTCGTAAAATACGTTTGTTTAAATTTTTAAAATCCATTCACACACCGAAAATTGAAAACAAAAAACATCTGCAGATTAAATTTAACTTTGCATAAAAATACGCCAATAAAGTTCTTCCATCAGTAGAGTAGTCTTAAAATAAAAAAATAAAAAAGATGTCCATTTGGAGTCGGTAAGAAAATAAACAAATCTAGACAAAAATTCAATTAGTGAACTAATGATACTTTCTTTTAAGTTAGAAAAATAATTGTTTCAAGCTTCAGGATTAATGAATGACATCTACTTTAGCCCATTTTTCCAGGGCGTGTCCATGACAGGACAACAAAGTATAATTAAACCTTTATAATGCTCCCTGGTATCATTGCGCCGTACAGAACCTCAATTAATTAAACGAAGAACATAAGCGCTCACTGTACTTTAACACGCTAGCTTAATTTAATGAGAAAAAAGTTGAAACGCCTTTTTGCATTCATTGCGACGATACATTTCTTACGTGGATCCCTAGTTAATGGTTTTAGATGAGACAGGCAAAAAAACTCAAAAAACAAACTTTTCAAATTGATGGTGGAAAAGCATCAAAAAGAATCAAATTTTAGATACTTTAATGGAATTTCTCCAAAAATTAATTACTTTCTAATTTAGAAAATATTGAGTCTGGTCTTTTGTTTTAAATAGAATCGAAGGCAAAGTGATTTCTGGTAAGTCGCGTCTATTAATTTGGAGAAAATGCGAATATAACGCTTTGCATTTGATTCTGAACACGAAGGTTCGTATTTTCATATAATTATTTGTGTGGCTTTTCTACCTAAAATCGAAGTTTTATATTTAAGAATATTTTTAATATGCAATTTTTAACATATTACATCAAAATTTCTGCTAAATTCGAAGTAGGAAAATTTTATAAAAATGACAAAATAACTGGTCAATTGAACTCATAAATTTTATTGTTTAGTTTAAATATTTTTAACCGAGAAAAAAACTGATATATTTAAAAATGCAGTTATTTGTGTTTTCACATTCCTAGTACAGATAAAATACCTTCCTTTCTTAACTGCATTATTACATTTTTAAGATTTATGTAGTAATTAATTAATTTTACTAACGAAATGAAATTAAAATAGTTGAATGAAATTGTTTCGTACACTATACAATTCGGAAATTCTATTATTCCTGCCCCGGCCATTCCTGCCCCGGCCATTTCTGCCCCGGCCATTTCTGCCCGAGCCATTCTGCCCCTGCCATTCCTGCCCCTGCCATTCCTGCCCCTGCCATTCCTGCCCCGGCCATTCCTGCCCTGCCATTCGTGCCCCGGCCATTACTGCCCGAGCCATTCCTGTCCATTCCCGCCCGAGCCATTCCCCTTCTAAAAATGTGATATGTACATGTGATAATTGTCGTCTTAGTCTTGTTCAAATTCGTGTCAAAATAAATGAATTCAAATTCTATTCTAGATCTAGACCAAGAAGTGTGGAAGGAGGGAAAGGGGGGTGGCTTATGTTGGGATGGCGCACCCGTAGGTAGAAGTTTGACTTGGCTCCATGACGCTGAAAGTAGGAGGGCAGTGCCTTTCGATATTGGTAATTCACGTATTGAAATTAAGCATTATAATTATGATTAATGAGATTTATGTAACTAACTTACCACTTACAATTGCTTGAAACTGTGTATCAAGTTCACTAATAGAAATTATTAGGAGCGACCTTAAATACTCATCTGCTATCAAGTGACCTGATGGCCAATAGGATAGCATAATGGCCTTTGGTACCACAGGTTTCAGGTTCAAATCCTGACGGCGGGCATGCATGTTTGTTAGTGGATCGGAATCCACGTTAAACTGTAAGTCTCGGTCTAATTAGCCTAAAGTGTGCAAAAAAATTATCTTAGAGCGACAAACCGTCAGTTATCTTAAATTCGGATTATTCCATTGTATATTTTAACAAGATATCAGTGAAGCATATTTCCTCTGGTAATCTGAGAAAGATGCTAATGCAAGCCTCTTTTTGCTTGTTCATGATATCAAAATAGCCAAAAATAAAACAGAGTTCGTTGAGGAGGAATAGAAACCTATCTACAATAAGATCAGTCCTCCAAAAAGAATCGATAAATCTATAAGTAGGAAAGTTCTATAGAAATTTCCCACAATCTCATGAATACCAAAAGAAATAAAAAAAAAATACAATCGAAAAATTAAGGAAAACAATAGTGAGGACAAGTATGCGGGATAATAATGAATAAGAATAACTTTAAAGAACAAAAAAAAATCAGTTGATAATACTTCGGTTTGGTTTCATTATTTATATGATGAAAAGAATGTGGTGGCACAATGTAAAAATGGTTCAAGAGTTATTAAAGTGAATGAAGGAAGTACAAGTGGACTCCATACACACTTAAAAATGAAACATGATACAAATTTGTTAAAGAGGAAAGAATCTAATTGCGATGAAGATACAAACTTAAGCAAAATTTCTAAGCCCAAGCCATCAGGGATTTTTAATTATTTTGAAAAAAAAAAAAGATAATTTGGATGAAATTATAAGTAAAATGACAGCATTAGATGGGTTGCCATATCGAGATACTGAAAGGCCATTTTCGACAGCTGTTAATTTTTCCACAAAATTACGTTCCAGGCTTAATGATAGTACAATTGATGCATTACACTAAAATGACAAAAGTCATGGGATAGCAATATGCAAATTTTCAGATGGCAGTAGCATCGCGTAGAACAGGTATAAATGCGCAGTGCTTTCGCAGAGCTTTCATTTCTGTTCAAGTTATTCATGTGAAGAGGTTTTGACGTGATGATGACCGCACGACGGGAATTAACAGACTTTGAACGCAGAATGTTAGTTGGAGCTAGACGCATGGATCATGCCATTTCGGAAATCGTTAGGGAATTCAACATTCCCAGATCCACTGTGTCAAGAGTGTGCCGAGAGTATGAAATTTCAGGCATAACATCCCACCATGGACAGCGCAGTGGTCGACCGCCTGCACTTAACGACCGAGACCGGCGACGTCTGCAAAGAGTCGTAAATTCTAACAGACAAGCAACACTGCGTCAAATAACCGCAAAAATCAATGTGGGACGTACAAGGGACTTGTCTGTTAGAACTGTGCGGAGAAATTTGCCTTTCTTGGGCTATTCCAGCAGAAGACCGACTCGAGTGCCTTTACTGACAGAACGACATCGCTTGCAGCGACTTTCGTGGGCACGTGAGCATATCGGTTGGTCTCTAGATGAATGGAAAACCGTGGTCTGGTCCGATGAGTCACGATTTCAGTTGGTAAGAGCTGATGGTAGGGTTCGAGTGTGGCGCAGACCCCACGAAGCCATGGACCCAAACTGGCAGCAAGGCACTGTTCAAGCTGGTGGTGGCTCCGTAATGGTGTGGGCTGTTTTTTCATGGCATGGACTTGGTCCTCTGGTGCGACTGGACCGAACATTGACTGGAAATGCTTATGTTCAGCTACTTGGAGATCACTTGCAGCCATTCATGGACTTCATGTACCCAAACAACGATGGGATTTTTATGGATGACAATGCGCCATGTCACCGGGCCACAACTGTTCGCGATTGGTTTGAAGAACATTCTGGACAATTCCAACGAATGATCTGGCCACCTAGATCGCCCGACATGAATCCCATCGAGCATTTATGGGACATCATCGAGAGGTCTGTTCGTGCCCAAAATCCTGCATCATCAACGCTTTCACAATTATGGACGTCTATCGAGACAGCATGGCTCAATATTCCTGCAGAAGACTTCCAACGACTTGTTGAGTCCATGCCACGTCGAGTTGCTGCACTTCGCCGGACGAAAGGAGGGCCGACACGATATTAAGAGGTATCCCATGACTTTTGTCACTTCAGTGTATGTTTTTTAAGATCTCATTTCAAAAATTTATAATAGTACCACAGACTGAATAGGGATATTTACACTTTTTTGTGATTTAAATAAATAAGATGTTCCTTTACTTTTTTGATTCTTTATATACTGTTTAAGTTACACATTTTTTTGTGATATTAACATTCTCTAATAAAACTGGCAAATAAAACAGAAAAAGCACCTGTGTTTTTTTTTTTTTTTTAAATTTCTACTACCTGTATTAAAAACGGTATCAGGATCTAAAAAATACCGGTATTGAACTTTTGGTCCGATATTGCAATCCCTAATTACAACTCTTTATAAACCTATTGATTTTTACTAACGAAATTCTTAATTTAGATATTTTGTATTTTTTGTATATACTTAATTCATTTATTGTTTACTATCATTTTGGCTCTATCTACCTGATTCGTAGTGTTAAGTGATTCACAAGTTCTTAATAATAAATGTATGTATGTTAACTGCTATAAATATTATGAAATGTTCAAATAATTGCTTTAAAACTAAATACCTCAAATTTTGGAACGCAATGATTTCATAATTAAGAAAACTTTATATTCATTATAGTAATAGCTCTTGATTACTCAATCTCAATTGAGTTAAGTAAATTCAAATGTACTTCAATCACTTTTTCAACTATTAACTCTTCCCGAATCAAGACAAAAAGTGTCACACAAGAATGTTCACAATTAAACTCAGTCCACTTTTCCTAGGAAGCCGAACAGTCGAAAAGCAATACGAGTTCACGAACTGGATAAATGACGAAAGAGAACTGTCCAATAAAATATTGAAAAAGAAGAAGCATCTTAAAAGGTCTCTTCGGTTATTTTCCCATTTGGGTCTTAGCTTCTTTTAAATCTCACGAGAGCTTTTTAAGTTTTAAGAATTTTCCCCCTTTTCTTTCTGTACTTGTTTCGGATAAAATTTCAAAAATAAAAAGATGCTCCCACTTCGTAGAGGCTGAGTGGTGTTACAGCCCTAATATCGCTGTACAGCTTCTGCAGCCGAATTCCAGCATGTTCTGGAGACACTTTACATTATTATTTAAAAGCATAGCAGCTGCTTTTAAGGAAATTCCTTTTCCTTATTCTTCTTCGCCTGGCGTAACATTTTACTCCTTTTTTCAAGATTAATGTTTATTAAACCTGACTAAACGTGAAGACATTTACTTCTTCCTCTTATTCAAATTCATTTTCTGTTACTTTATAGTGATATTTTCATAACAAAAAGGAAAGTAAGTGTTGCGAGCAATATGGATTAGGAGAATCAGCTTTCTTCTTCAGTTTGCGAGTAAGCTGACGGTGCTCTTTATATGATTTGACGAAAAGGTTCTACTGAAGATAAATTTAGTCTTTCTTGTATTTTCATCATTAAATAAAACTTAAATCTTTCCGTACTAGAGTCAGTTTTTAGGAGAAAAAATATAGGTATTTTATCTTCAGCACATCATGACTATTACAACAGATTTCTTTCAGTCCAAAATTATCTTTTGTAAATCATTAACTATTTTTGATATAAAATATTGCCAAGATTAAAATTTTATCATTATCTTTTATTGTCTTTTCTGTCATTTTTTATCCAAATTTTAATGATTAAGATTTTTGTTTACCATTACGCTAACATTTATTCTAAATTTTGAATCTTGCTTCTTTCCATGAGCTGTTCTTTGAACTCACAGCTCCTGTCTGGTAAATTTAACATAAAAAATTAGCGTCCTTGCAATGACATTCAAAACTTCTGTATTATGTATACAGTTCTAGTTTTTCAATATTTATTTTTTCCTCGCATGATATGAAATTATTTTATTTTGAAATATTTAAAGCAAATGTAATTAACTAATTTATTTCAAGAAGAAATTTTCAGAATAATTCATGTTTGCTACTGAATTCTTCATTTCTGTAACACAGTACAAAGCAAATTGACAATAACTTCTTAAAAATAACACATCTTGAAAACGTTATTACTTAAGAGCTCATGTTTTAATTAAATTGTGGCATTTTTGTTTTATCATCTTTCCGTTCTCACAGATACAAAGACTTTTTTTTTTCATCTCAGACTTTTAAATGATAAACCCCCCTTATTTCATAGTTTGGAAATAATGTAAACGATCTTGTTTTTACATTATTGTAAGTTTCATTAACATTGTGCAAATTTTATTTTGTTATTGTAAAGGGAATACACACATTATGAAACAACGGATCAATTGACGCCAAAGAATCCAAGTGAATTTTCTGTTTTCTTCTTGAATAGTCACCATGAAGATGATGTTATTGGGAACCAAGACAATGTCATATGTACAGTTTAGACGCATATGTCTTTTAATAGAAAGCAATTAAATTTATTTACAGTAAGGGTGTACAAACTAATGCACCCATATGCCATTTTTATTTTAAATAATTACATGAAAGTTCATTTATTGTGAAAACTTTTCAGATTTTGATAAAAGAATAAGACATGAAAGATGATCCAGCATTGGTTTAATAAAAAATTAAATATTAAAAAAAAATATTTTAGCTTACTGCAACTCTACTAAAACAAAGTGAATTTGGTTTACAATTGCAGTAGATGGAGCTGTAATTGTAGTCTGTATATTAATAACTGCCTTTTTTAATTTTTTTTTACATACTTTTAATACCATTACATACAGAAAATTAAAAGAACTAAAAATAAAGCTTAAATTCTTTAGATTAAACTTTATCTGCAATAAAAAAAATTATTACATATTTAAAGCTTTTTTTATCTAATTATCTTTTTGCATTAGATAATTTAAAATCTCACTGCTTAATATTTGTAGAGATCCTACAGAAATTGTATGAATCTATATCTCAGAATTTGGGGGAAAATATTTCCTTAAAGATTAATTTACGTAACACATTACCCGTGTCACTAGACTTGACGTAAGGTAATGCAGCAATTAATGCTGATTAATTTTTGGTGTCTTCAAAGAATTTAAGTGCAATTATTTTGCTCATGTAAATATCCAAAAACTTTTTCCACCAGAACATATGAATGATCTGAGTTGACGGAATGATTTGAGCTGTAGGAATTTTATTAATTATATGGAATTGAATACTATATTTTAGAGGCAAACTGCATCTTAAAAACTATAAAGCATTTTATCCAACTTTTCAATGATAATGGAAGACTTGGTGTATTTTGGGGGGTTTCAAAGAATTCGAAGTTAGTTCATATAACTAAAAATGGCAAAACATCAGCTATCATTACTTGAGAAAATACAAAGATAATAAATATTTTCTATATCGACAAGACAGTGTATTTAGATTCGTCGTTTTATTTGAATAATTATTAATATAGTAACTCTGTATTATATATTCTTACAATTGATGCTACGATTTCAAACAATTATTCTAGTAAGTCAATAATTCTGAAAAAACGCATAATGCTTCTGAAAAAAGGATATTTCAAGAGTTATTTCTAAAAAACCTTTGGAAATAATTCAAGTGTCATCAATATTAAAAATGTTATACATGGAAACATTAAGATTTAGTTCGTTATGCACAAGATTAAGAATAGACATAATTTCAATGTTTTTTTTAACTTGTTATAAACTACAGAGTAAAATTTATATTCTAAGTTTTTTTATGTATATATTTTGTGTAGTGAATGATGTTCAGCGACTTGTATATTCGTTATGAAGAATTGCTTACTTAAGAACGTGGATGCATGACCAGTGGTTAAAAAAAATCTTTTTCTAGCGACGTTGAATAATGAAACGTAAAAAAAAATGGTTAAAAAACGTCTTTTTTACCATGTATTTTCCGATACAAGGCCGAAATTCTAAAATGTTCTTCAGCATGATTGAAGTTCGTGGCCTTACTAACCCGTAAATCTTGTTGTATAACTACGTCCTCTTGGAACTGTTTTCCCAGAAAAAACAACGCAAGCATGCAAAATTCACGAAGGAAAACATCATAAAAGCTTCAGTTCCATCGGAGTGGCGATAGGTCATTTTTTTCAAGAAGTATGAGGTGGCTAAATATTGATGGTTTTCAGATGATAGCAACCCGTGAAAAATAAACCTAACGCAAAGGCGTAAATGCAGTAGAACTTAGTCGTCTCGCCAGCTTAGAAATTTCAAAAATTTAGGTTTTAAAGTCTTGTCGGTTACATTTCCTACTTTAATGTCTTTCCTTGTTCATTTTTACGTTTCCAACTATTATCCAACGCAAAATATATTTGATATGACGGAATGTCTTTAAAGTTGTTGGTAAGTTTTAAAAAAATAAAATCAGATTCTTTTTTAAAAAAGGTAAATAAATTATAGCTTGAAAGTAATATAAATTAAAACATGATGTGCAGTAAGCAATAATAAAAACAAAAATACGCAATCATGATAATGCTTCTTATTTTTTCATTATCTCCATTTATCAGATATCTCTTTCACGTCATACGCATAGATATGATAGAACATCTACATCCATCTGTGGGCCTGATGGCCGAATGGCTAGCGCTCTGGCGTTCGGTACCATAGGTATCGGATTCAAATCCGGTTTTGCCATGGGTGTTTGTAGTGATTCGGAATCCACTTTAAGCCGTAGGTCCCGGTCCCAACACTATCGTAGAGCGCTGCGGGGGGCATTGTTACTCCGCGACCGTAGCTTCCCATCAAGTTACACGCGCCCCCTGGGTAATGCAAAGTGAGTAACATCGGTGCAGCCCTTATGGCGAAGATCACGGTCTATTTGCCAGCTGCATTAAAAGGAACAAAAACATCTACATCCATCAAGTTATGTAGCTTGTATTTCATTAATGTTTTTTTGTGTAGCTATACTGACAGCTTCTCTTTCACCAATACTTTTATTTAAAGGATTCATTGCTATGTTCTTTGTTAATTTTCTTTTTATATTTTTTGTACTCATTAACTAGTAAAACTCATTCCTAACGAAGCTAATGTTATATTGCTAACATCATTACAAAAATCATATTTCCTATATAAATAGCTAATAATTTTGCTTTTTAAAAGGATAACAAATATTTTCATTTTTTACACGCCATCTTATAATGTTATCAATGAAATTTTAAGTATTAGAGCAACCTCAATTTTTTTACAGCAAAAATGAATGTCAATAAATATGCCAGTAATTTTTATTCTTTTTTTTTCTTATTTCAGCCAAAAAAAATATCTGTCCCCAAACACATTGATCATATGCTTGAACAAAATTGTTTATCCATTGAATTAAATGAGCTTAAGAAGACAAATGAAAGAATTTGACTCTAAATAATTCTTTTATAAAGATTCGGCTCAATAATAGAAGATTTTTTTGTATATTTTCTTTTCACGTGAAAATTAATACTTAAAAATACGTGAACTAATTCATTATCTGTAATCTTTTGTAATATTATGTTCTTTAAATTCATTCTATTTTATTATATTATATGCCACCATTTTGATTTTGGATAAAACAATGTTTGTTTCTTTTTTACTTTATTTGAACATACAGTTCCAAGTACACAATATATATGTACATAATATGTATGATTTACATTTTACTTCCAATTTTTCTAACGACTACGCTTTTTTTTTTTAAATTTAATTCCAGGCACTCCAGTGAAACATTTGCACATCAACATATCTACTTTCTTCTTAAAAATTTTGTTAATCTTCATTAGCGATGTTACTGAATAAACATAATTATTTTTAAATACATATTTTCATGCTAAAACACTTCATCATATTTATAACTTCCTAATTATTCATTAGAGATTGGAGATTTTTGCTGCTGTTGTTGTTGTATATTGGTGATTCTCGTGTGCTGTTTATGTATAGCCAGTCCATCGAGGGACGATGAAGGCAGATCATGTCTTCCGGTCGAACTTTTGATGGCAGCATTTTCGTGCCGTATGGGAAAAAACAGGAAAACTTTCCCTAGCCTGTCTGCACCATTGATCTCTGAACACGGCTTTTTATTAGTGTCAATTCATCAACAATATATGGGATGAACATTGATAAGCTATTTGAAATGCCATTCGCATTGGACAATAGAACATTAAAACCTCAAAAACAGAGGACGGTGGTTGGATATACAATATAACTGATTTAAAATTATCAAGATGAAATTGTTAGGAGATATTAATTTTCGTATATTATTAATTGAATATTACTTTATAATTTCCATTGATTTCGTTAATTAGGCAAGAGTAGAAACATAAAACAACTAAGAAATTCTTAAAATATTAAACCAATTAAAATATTCTGGAATATTTAATTAAATTATTCGTCGGTTTCCAAAGACACAGAAACAATTTTATTGTAGTGCTCTGCATTAGTTTCAATTTGCCTCAAGAACCCGAACAACAAGTATCGATTTCATAGAGCTTAATTTATAGGGAATCAATAATTTACAAAACTAATTTGTTCTCAAGGCCTTCGGCAGCTGAGCCCTAAAGGTAATTTGAATTAATGTTTGGACTTTTCGCAAAATGAAATTTCCCACTCATACAAAAAAAAACCCTCAGATTTTAAGCGGGTGTTGAATCAATGGGATTTTTAAATAGAGGAAATGAAGTAAAGATTACATAATGAGGTAGTTGATTAATTTTAAATAAATTAATACATTAATTATTTCTGAAGAACAGTTCTCGTTTCATTAAATCACCGAAAAGACGGATATCTATTTCAAAGTGCATGGATTGAAGATTTTTAATTCACTGTAAAAACATTTTAATAATACTTATTAATACATTTTGTGTGCTTCGAATTCGATAAACATGTTGAAATAATAACTGTATTTATATAGTTAGAATTACTTTGATACATATTTTCAAATAAGTGGAAATTGCTCTTTTGATGCAATTTCAAATACTAAAAAGCTCGTCTCCGGTAAATGTTTTTTCTCGTCTACTATGCGTTTGATTGTGAATGAATTAAATCACAGATCTGTTTTATGTACATCTCCTTGGGTATATGTTTCAATAATTGAGAAAACTCATTTAACTTACGCATCGTTCCTCATAAGAAAAGTATTCCTTAAACTCCTTTATAACTTGTACTATTATATTTAAGAGCTTTTATTGAAGGCAATGGATCATTTAAGAATTCAATTTTTATTTATTAAAATGGATATCTCTTTATCGAATACGATAATTTTGGATTCATTCTTGTAATCTACAGTTTCTGTTAACTTCATTGCAACTTATGATAGGACATGTAATGACTTATTTTTAAAAGCGAGTAAAAGACAAAAATACGGATATATTTATTTAGTTGGATTTCTTTTTATTTCTATTTGAAAGGTTGGAAAACTCTCTTGACAATACCAATCTTTGTCCTATATAAATATATTAGTTCTACAAATTTCACTGCAATCTTTGTCATGATTGTAACTATATTTGAAATTAAAGATTGTATATTTTTAATATTCGAAAATATTAATGCATCATACTATAAGGTGTACTTATATAATTTTTAATAAATGATAATAAAATCTTTTAAATCAGTATTCCACGAATGATGCAAAACACGTTTGATATAGATCATTTAACTTTTCAATCACAATTTTCCAAGACTTTTTTTACACTTCCAACTGAATGTTTTAAATGAAAAATTTAAAACATACAGTTTTACAAGTAGGGTGTTTTTCATTTTAGTTGATGTTTCGGACCTAAATGGCAGATCTTAGTGAGATAAATTACTTTACAGTAATTTTATGAACATTACTTCGTTTTGAACATCGACTTTTCACTGAATCTTTGCCAAGATCTGATTCATTGTTCGGAGTTCGATCCAATTACATCGATACGAAACAGGCGGATAGGTTCATCGAGTTTTATCAGTTTCCTCTGTACAAGAAAATCCACTTAGTCCTAGTGGATTATAGGTTTCTACCACATAAGTAAGTGGGTAAGGGGAAAATAGGGTACAATAGGGATTTTGTCCTCAAAACAAGATACATGTACTGCCTCTACACGTTAAGAACACCGTAATGCGTCATCGTTAACTTATACTTACCGTTTAAGAGCCTTGACAGATATCCCATAAAATTACTTTAATGAGAGATATATTAGAGAAGCGTTTGCCATTAGAATAGAAGAAAGTATATTCATCTTCTTATGGAGGGCTCCGGCTAAGATTTCCGTTTATTGGACAAGGATTGAAATAGTCGTCAGTTTTATGTACCATTAAACAATGAGTTTACTCATGCATGAATTTGCTCATGCACATTTTTAGATGAAGCTACTTGATTTAATTTATCTCAATGTTTATTTTTTTGTGTTTGTATTACTACCAATAATCAATTACATTTCTACACGTTAACTACGAAAACGGTGTTTCTATTTATAAATTATTTTAATTTTGTGAACCAAACTCTACCAATTAACAATCATATTTTTTCTTGTATACTATAAAATTTCGAGAATTTTTGCTTTATTACTTCAGAATGCGTGTAATTTATACCAATCTATATATGACTCCAATAACTAGTTTTATTTCGGAACATTAATTGAATAACCGATGGTTTATTTTCAAGCAAATTGCTTATATCTTCTTCTCGCTAGTTTTTTCTCCCCAATCAACAATTCTATACATCCATGCACATAAATTTAAGAAGAGGGTATTACTCGTGTTATTTCTACAAAATACTTATATTGATTTTGATGCACCGATATTTAATTTTATTTTTACACACTATCTAAAAAATGATGCCTTTCTCGACCTAAAAATAATGATATCGTATATCAAACTTATAATTTTAACCTGATGGACAACACCGATATGTTTTTATAAATTAAAAAAAATCATATTACTTATTTCATTTTGATTATAATATTTGTAAATATATTTTAAAATATTTATTTTTAATACTTTTTTTAAAATTATCATATTACTACTATCCATGATTTTGACTAGTCCATTATCTTTGATCCACATGGGATAAAAAATAAAATGTTGATGATTATTATTTATGACAAATTATAAACTCTCGTGACTTAAAGGGATTAAATATAATTCCTTAAAATAACAAAGTGATGTGCATTTCAAAAAACATATCTCTTCACTATCTATGGCTTCACTACACTAATGTTTTCGTCAATACCGGAGAGTTTTCCTTTATATCTACAGGAAGACGATGCTAAGAAAATAAAGTGGTGGATCTTAAAAGATTAAGATATTTCTGGCGCCAAAGCTACCCAGAATCATTCTCACATTTGAGAACATTTTATTCAAAATAAATAAGCTTCGCTTTTCTTAGTATTACATCGTCAACAAAATCACAACATTATCTAATCTTAGATTTAATCAAATATCATCCACTGCTACTATTTATTTTGTCGCTTATTTTTGTGGACTGGTGTGGAATGGTTACGTTAAGCTTGGTAAATAAGTGGTCTGCTTTAGACACATTGCTATCAAGTGGCCGTTCCAGCAATAAATGACTGTGCAGAAATATTGTTAGAAAAATCATTTCTATTCCACGGATTCTGACATTTACACTTGAATCAGTACGAGACAGGAAATTTTTTTGTTTCTGGACTCTCTATGAGAACTATATCTGTTCTACATAGTTTGGTCGAAGTAAAAAGATACGGAAACTGAAAGTCGGAATTTTATTTTATAGAACAAATAATCACTTCTTCGTGGACATCGCATATAATAGAAATCTATAAGTATTCGAGCTTTCTAGAATATTAGATTTGATCCAGTGTACATGTGTTATCTACTCAATGAGATCATAAGGAAATCGTGTAGTCAAGCACTTGATATGTTTTGAAGAATTCATCCTCATTCAAACTGACAATTTGATGAAAAGTAACCATATTTTTGAGTTCAATATTTAATAGCTAATCATTTTTATATTATCTTGATATTGAATATTCATCAAACATGGCAAAAGTTACTACAATACAAAATGGTAGATGGAGAATCAAATGCAAATTGTATACATAAAATAAATTTTGCAAAAATACTATTATACATATATTCGTCGTTTACAGTACTGAATATTTGACCGAATCGTGGCTCAATGGTAACGTGCGCAGCTAGCTTGCCAGAAAACTCAAGTTAAAGTGGTATCCTTTACAATAATTGGATTTCAGAAACAAGGAGGTTAGAAGAAGATTGTGACAACTTGTATTAGTGTCTCGTACAGACAGTTCGCTGCCTGGTGGGAATTTTCCCAGTTTTCTTTCATAAGACATATAACTGTGGGATAACCCCTACATGCCCTCTTGGAAAGCAATGCCCTCTTTCAAGGCTAGTTGGTTAGTGATATTCACAAGTTGAAAATCCACTGATGTATAAAAAAAAATGTATATTTCATGTGATGAATATTTTTGAGAAACATTTTCAAAATAAAATTTAGTTAAACAGTTGACCTCAAATATTTGTTGTTAATGTAACCATCATAATGTTTGTGGGTGCTCAATTAGAACTTCCATTTCACTGGTGCGGTGCAAGGATTATACACTATGAGGGACTTATTGCAAACATTTTGAAGCTTGTGAATATTTGACATAGATACCAGCTTTCCAGTGGCTACAACAGAAGGCCTGAGATGGCTTGATATAGTATTTTTGTGCCTCTTTGCAGTTAGATGTCATTAGCTGTGCCCTTGCATCTCTAAATCTTCCGCAATTGTACCTTATGGAAGTTGATTCTGTTTTAGGAATACATTCTAAAGTCTGCGAATTACAGATGACTCACATTCAACCGTCTAGTCCCCTTTTTTCCACCCAATAATTCCTCATTATATTTCTGAAGATGAGTGATGGGAAGTACTTGTAAAGATGTGTCTGCTCGCAGAAATTGTAGATTCTTTTAAAGCCTATTTTCGACCACGTATCCAATGACGTTAAACAACATGCTGATTGCATATCATAATCTGATGCAACACTACTTTTTATGTATGCTGGGTAATTTTTATATACATTTACTTATTTTTGACTGTGTGATGATAATTTATTTTTATTTTTCATTAATTTTCGGAAAACAGTGTAAATTTCATTGTTACTTTTAAACAAAATTTACTTAGAAATTTAGCAAAACCTTTTGATCAATTTTTTATGTTCAAGAACTTTTTTTTTACTTTATATCTATTCTACCCAAAGCTAAGATTTACGCATCAATATTTAACAGAATGCTAGCAATTTTGTTAAAAGAAATGACAAAATTTATTTGAAATTGCATTATTAATTAATCTAAATATTTAAAAAAAAATTCAAAATTCCTTTTTTGTTCATAAAAAGGAAGCTTGTTTCAATAGATAAAATTTAGTTGTATGGATAATTTTAATGTTATTAAATAATATCTCAGATTTCAATGTAAGCTACATGTTATAATTTGTGAGTAATTAATGCCGTAAAAACCGCAAATAGTGCAGAAATTATTTTCTGGATATAGATATGAATTAGAAAACGACATTAATTTTTAAAAATTCTATTTTAAAGAAAAATTTCAAAAGAACAACATAATCTTTCTGCACTCTTTACAAAATTTAAAGAAAATTCTTTTATGATAGAATGACAGATTCAGTTTATTATTTTAAAAATGAATCGTTTTTTAAATGTAAGAAATTTTGCTAATTACAACTGTTTAGTAAGAATATAATAACGATGAGATTTAAACAGTTACTAAATTTAACAAAAAAATTGCAAATTTCTGGCCCAAAATACAACTACAAAATTGAAAGGGTTTTCAGCATCAAATATCTCAATCAAGTCTAACTCTGAAATTCAATCTTAGTTAATTGAAATTTGGTAGAAAACCAGGGAAGTTTCTTTTTGAGCGTCTTATACATAAATATAAATATTTGAAACTTGAAGCAACGTTAAAGAAAAAAATTGTATTTCTCAAAAATGAAAGTTAGTTAATCCTTATTTAAAAAACTACACGTTTTTATAATTAAGATGAATGTGAAATGTTGTTGCATATAAAACCGATTTGCAGTGAAGAAAATGAAAATATATATGTCATCCTTATGGTAAAAATCAGAAAAATATACAATAACTGAGACCATACAATAAGCATTACATTTAATAACTAAATCTTAAGTATAAAATTATGTTTTAGACGTTTTATGAAAAAATATTCTGCAATAAGAAAACCTTTAACTTGTAAGCTACACATTCTTATAGTTATAGTTATCAAGTCAATCGCACATAGAGATTTTGTAGGTCGAAACAATTAATTTAAAATCACGAAATATTTAAAGTCAATGTAGTCAAAGCGTGATTCCTCGCTTACTGATTAACATATTGAAAATTGATTGTTTTTTCTTATTGACATACGCATACAAATACGAAAAGTTAATATTAGACATGAAACCATAAATATATCTTTAATAAACGTTTGTTTGTGGTTTTTTCTTCATTATTATTATTTACACTGTCGTGTTACGTCTTCTTTATCGTCATTTAAAACGAGCATGAGTGTTTTCACTTTATGAAACATTAAAAATATTATTACATAACATAAGTATTATGCTAAACATTATTTTTACTGACTAATTATTCTTATAAAGAATACATGGTGAATATTTCTTTCTCTTAGACAATCAAATATTATAAAAAAATTTATTTCATTTTTAATATCATACGCATTTCAAATTAAAAATGGTATTAATTATATTTTGCAGCATCATGTATTCATTAGCATTTTTCCAAGGAACTTTATGTACTGATTCAGAATTTGCTGTTAGCCAAAATATATCCAACTATAAATAAAAAAATAGAACTAACCAATTAGTTCACTTTATTAGGCGAGTATAATAATATATTGGAAAAATGAAAAACAGTGTTCTTGACAAATTGAAATAAAGCAAAGTCCTAATAATGAAAAGAATGAATGATCACTACCTAATAAAACTGACTGAAGCATTTCTATTTTACACAAAAATGAGACAGTGTAAGTTGCTTATTTCATCTACATCCCTATGTTACATGGGGATTATGTTTTTTTTTTGGGGGCCCCCAAAAAAACATAATACTTCAGAGTAAGACTTTTAACGACACTACTAAAGAGGGACCCAGTTAAAACCATCACATGTATATTTTTACACACAATCACTGAATAATTATATAATAATAATAACTATTAATTACATGATAATTAGTATACATTAATTGAAAAAAAATTCAAAGTAAAACATTTTTCTCTCGTACTACATTTTTATACTGCCTCATCTGAAATAAAAGTTTAATAAACTGAGCTTCCTAGTATATTTTAATTTTATTTGTAACTAAAAACACAGATTTCCTAATTCTAAATATGTAAAAGTAATTGACCGAAAAAAAAACCCCACCATAAAAGCGAAATCGGCTCTTTTGAAATACGGTTCTAAGAATGATTCCACTTACTTTTCACCCTTCTCCAAAAACACAAGTCGGAAAACTGCACTCAGAATCAAAACAGTGTTAGAAGCAATACAGTGCAAAATCGATATTACATGGCCCAACGGATTAGCCATTGGACTGGAGACGCAGCCTTACTTTAACACCCCTGTACCAGGCTACTAAATCCAGGTTTACAGCCCACCAAATGTCCTGCCTGCAACTTCGCGAATTGCAACTTTTATAAGTCGCGAGCGAGATAATAGAAATAAAATACGAAATACGTTGAAGGAACTTTGGAAGCGTAAAAAAATCAAATAAGGACTCGAATCATTTACAGGAGATTGCTGTTTTACGCTGAGTGGCAAGCGAAGTAGGAATTCGCGTAGTTTCGGTTTTTTGTTGTTCCAGATCTCAAGTGGCGTTCTAGGTTGCTCGTCTTCCCATGTGCTTTGGAATCCGGAATTTTTGTTCAAGAAGCAGTTGTCAATGTATTTTGTGCAATTCTTTGATTCAGTGTTCGTTTAAGAAAATAGGAAAAGAATATTTGAATTTTGTGATGGATGCATTGAAGTTGAAGGTTGAGCTTTTAAGTTTAAGTCTAAACATTTCAAATATGAGAAAAGTAGATTTAAATGACGTCTAGAAGAATTCTTTTTCAATTCCTTCTATTAGCTCACGCTTTTCCTATATATATCTTGTTCAAATTTTCAATCGTTAATAAAATACTTTTTATTCATCCATGCATTTTTTTAAACTTGTAGTGGATGACACTGGATGTTGATACAGCTATTTCATATATTAATTCAGTAATTAAATTTAATTAATTAAGTTTAGTTTTTTTTTAGATTTAAGTTGCATATACCTACCAATAGATGGCGCCAGATAAACATAAAAATATGAATGAACATTATTTATAAACGACTTTCTGCAATATAGTGAAAAAAAGTAGGAATTGACTTTAAAAAAAAAATTTTTTGTATTACTTGTTTTTTTCAGTAGAAATTACAAAAGCATGAAAATATTTGCAATCACAAATTATAATAGAAATATATCTTCACTTGAATATCAGATAGAAAATGCCGCAAAAAAAGCTATATTTTTTAAATCACATGCATTTATTTATTAGTTGATTTTTGAATAAATATAATCAATTCATTCAAAAATCAAGGAATAAATAAACCTTATTAGCGCTTTCTTTAAAAATTAGATAGATTTTATGAAACGTATATAGAATATTACATATCTTTCGAAATATTCAAGTCATGAGAAGAGATTTTATACTTCTTATTAAAATCAGTGAAATGAAAATTTCATAGATAAGCTTATCTTATAGGGAAAATATCCAATAATGTTGATCTGTAGAGGCAAAAAATAAATCTGAGATATCAAATGACTTGAATTTATATTGATTTTTTTTTATTATTATTATTTACAATACACTGAATGCATGTATAGAAATTACTCTTGCATTTTGGTCTAGATCTCTCCTCAAAATATACATTATATATTCATTGATATACTTTTCTTATTTTAATATTCTTTGAGCAATACAATTAATGTCATTTCTACATTATTTTACATATTTTTTTATAATCACTGTAGTATATTTTTAGTATCATAAAATACTATATAAAGAAGACAGCACAAAAAAAAGCAGATTGGATATTTTAATCTGATAACTTAAACTAACACCATTTAATTCTCCTGTGCACACTAACTTATCTCATTAAATCTTTAAAGTTAAACCATAAGCTTCATTTATATGAGAAAACCACTAACTTTGCATTTACCAACCTAACACCTTAAAATTTATCCACATTCTGCAAAATGTATATCTTAAACGTTCACCCTAAACTCTACATACTATATCCATAACGAAATACTTAAACACCATATTTTCCAGAAACTCATTTTATGTAGCTCCATTCCTGCTCGCGCTATTAGCATTTCGAGACTTAATTAGGGAATGATACCGCGAGTAGCTACTCTACCAAACTCTGTATCTAATTCTAGTTTATAACAATTTCCGTCCATAATACAGTCGTATCCTGACGCGATACTTGCGTAGATATCGGCCGATAGCGGTTTATCTACGGTCTTCGCGTTGTATATAGAGCAAGACTCACCGACATAGCAATGCATCGTTGGTAAATTATGGGGAGATTTTATGGGATAAATATTCACGCGGAACTGAAGGGTTTCTGTGAGCTTAAGATATGAGCTCTAATAACGTTGAATAACAATGTACAATAACGAAGAAAGATTGCAAGTATGAAGTAGATGTTTCTGCATTAGTTCGAATTTCTCTCATACAAATAGTATTTACAGAATTAGGATAAGGAAATCATATGAAGAATAATTTAATAATATAATTCTTTACTAGCAACGTGTCTATCGATGGGTGAAAAGTCAAAATATTCGAGGGAATATGAGGATTCCTTATTATTAATTCTGAATTAAATGTAGAATAAAGATCCTATTGAAAGTAAACTATGAAAGGAGTTATCCAATCGTTAGAGAATTGATTGTCAAATGAAAAGGCTCAGTTTTAGTTATATGCATTAAATCTGTGCCTTGTATATGAGAATATAATTTTTGATAACTTTAAATAGCAAAATGAAAGGTGAAATAAGATTAGTGAGTTTCAGAAATGTAACTGAAGCTTATTCAAATATTATTCAATCTATAAAATTATGGTTTAGTATCATTCTTAATAGCAATTAGCAATTAAGATAATCGAAAGCAAGCATTAGCACGAATATTAATGCAGAATGAGAAGGTGAATTAAACATTAATCTTTCCAGATGTAATGTTTAAAGTGTGAAAAAAAAGATTTTTTTATTTGATTACATTTCAGTCACTTTACCTCTATAGCAAGCAAGAAAAGATAAGAACAATGAAAATTAATAATAATGCCCCTATACATGGCCGCTGACCATTAATGGTAAGTTACTAATAACAACCTTTAATTCAAAGCAAACTGAAACCTTTTGAATTTTAACTACTACCAATTCGTCCAATATATTTTATAACATGTTAGAGAATCTCTGGTCTTCAATTTTTTTCGGATAGTGGCCTATACAGTCGAACGTTAAAATATTTACAAAGCAATTTTATTACGCAGAATAAAATAATATCAGTGGTGATCTGCAACAAATTTGTTATTTTAATGTTGAGAAAATTTACAATACAATTGTTCTGAAACAGATTATTTTAGTTAAACAGTTAAAAAGACTTAATGTGCACTTGTTTACCAATATCCATAAAAAAAGAGCACAGTTTTGAATCGTAGTTCAACTTTTTATAAGTTAAGGAACTTAGCCTCCCAATGATCTTATGTATCAAAGCGAAAATGCAGGGCATAAATTATCTTTTTCAATTGCTTTTCAAAAATCAGTGGTATTATTCCAATTCATTAAAATGTTGATTTTAAAATTCGTAATAATCTTTAAAATATGTTTAGATTTCAAAAGAAGATTAGATAATAAATTAAAACATTAGATACTATTGTTTCAACTATCCATCAAAAAAAAAATTCAATTATGTTGAAAATTCAATTATATAATTATTAATTTTTCGACTAGAGCATAAAATTGCAGTTTATAACGATTTTAAAATATACTACTGGGCCCAAAAAGTAAGACCAATTATTTTTTTTTCAAAAACTCTTTATTTATTTTTCCAAATTTATTTCATCGCCTTCAAAGTAATCCCCTCCGGACACAATGCACTTATGCCAACGTTTTTTTCAATCCTCAATGCATGCTAAAAAGTCATCGGCAGGGATGACCTTCAAAGCGTGTGGCGATTTACGTTGAATCTCTTCAATCGACTCAAAACGGTGTCCCCGGAGTGGTCTTTTAAGTTT
The DNA here is from genome assembly GCA_021605075.1 of Caerostris darwini. NCBI lineage: Eukaryota > Metazoa > Arthropoda > Arachnida > Araneae > Araneidae > Caerostris > Caerostris darwini. The sequence goes on from BPLQ01006518.1 coordinate 1,179,178, forward strand.
AGGGAATAGACAGAAGTCGTACGGTGTGAATACAGTGATTGTGGAACGATATGGGTTTCATTTTCGGCGAAAAAGTCACGAAGAATCAATGCAGTATGAGCTGGCGCATTCAGTGTTTTCGGTACCAATCGAGATTTGACGCGTTTGTGGCCCAAAATGGAATTGGCCGATCCTTTTGAAATTCCAACATCATCAGTAAGGTCTCTAATTGGAAACCGACGGTTTGCAAGCACCCAATCTTTAATATTTTGGACGTGAGCTTCGTCGGTTGAGGTTGATGGTCGCCCAGAGGGCTCTTCGTCTTCAACGCGTTCTCTGCCTTCTTTGAACTGCTTATACCCTTTGTAAACATTTCTTTCCGATATAGGAATGCTCATCGAATGCCTTCTACAACATTCTATATGTTTCCGCAAACAAAATTTAATACAAGTTCTTTGCTGAATTAATTCAGATATTTCAAAAATCTCCGGAATCAGTTTCAACGTCTCCCTAAACGCCTAGCTTAACTCAAACACTAATGAATATTTTGACATCAAATTTCACACACATGTCAAGGACAGTGCCAGTAACCTAAAAAAAAATTGAAATTCCATAAGCCCCGGGAATTTTAAATTGGTCTTACTTTTTGGACACAGTAGTATAATACTAATAAAAGTTTAATTGACTTACAAATTTTAAATTTATGACTAAATCTATTTTAAAACATTTAGGGACGTAATAAAATGTCGAAATACTTGCAAAAAATGGTTATCCAAAGTGATTTTGAATAATACTGCAGAATAAAAAAGGCAATAGATAAGAATAGCAAGGACAAAGTAGCCAAAAATTAGCTATTTAATTTTCATCTATCCAACTATGAGGAAATTAAACAAGAATTTTTTTTCTATAATTTTTCTTAAATTCAGCTAGTTTTGTAAAATTCTTTCAAAGATTAAAAAAAATCCACATAAAAATTCCATATCCAGTAAGAAATGCTTTTATTTTTACGTATTTTTAAAGTTTACAGGTGTCTTTTTTCTTAATTTAATAAAGTAATTATAAATATAAGCAATATATAGGCTTATCGCTGGCAAAACATTGTAGAGCGAATAAGGGTTTTTAAAAAAATATAACGCCCCAAACGAGTTTATTTTTCTATATTCTTTCCTTTTTCTACTTTATAAAAACATTATTAAAAAGTGAACATACTGCAACAAACTATAAAACTCTTTTAGTTAATTGTAATTAAAACTTAAGGATAATTATAAATATCAATGCTAGCTATTAAGCTTTTCAGATTACTTATATTTAGTTTGTTTCAATGGAATATTTTTTAAATAAGATTTAACATAAAATAGTGTGAGCTATCATTATTATGTTAGTAGTAAATATCTATCAATAAAATATCAATTTCAATTGAAAAAATATGTAATTTTACTTTTTTTTATTGTAACCTATAAAGTACTGTACTAAAGAGTTTTAATTGCATCGCTCAGGAACATTGAGTTGCAAGATAATCAATGACTCAAATGTCGTATGTCTGGTATTGTAATCAATCAATCATAACTTACGAAATTGCCATTATTGTTGCAGCTATAATTTTAAACTTTAATAAACTTTTTGTTAATATATTTATTTCTTCATAAATTCGTTTAAAAAACCAAATAAAGAATTAAAAAATAATGAATACTCAATATTAATTTAAGTTGTTAAAAAATGTCACATTGATAACTATAAAAACATCAGAATCAATTAAAATTAATTTTTGCTGTGGATATTTTGAGTGCAAATGTAATTTTAATGGACCATTATAAATACAACTTAATGATCAAAATTATTACTGTTAGATAATAATTAAATTAAATATTTGTTTGCTATGGGTTTAAATAATATTCAAATGAAAGTCCTTAATTGCATTTTGTACCAGAGACTTGATTTAATATGCCAAGTTTTCATTAGCAAAGAATAATTTTTAAATGATAAATAGCAAATGCAGTTATAAATTTGACATATCACCGCAATATCTTTCAGAAAAAATTACAATGTCTAAAGCTCTTGTTGTTATCAAACACAATGTATATGAGTTTCCAGTCAACTGTTATTGATTAAGACAGAACTGGAAATGACGCCCATAAAAATGATTCCTAAGGAGTAATGGCTAAGCATTGCCAGCTTATATCACAACCCGAAGATTTTAATGGCACCATACTTCGCAGGCCTGTGTTTGGAATGATTTGCTGGGAAACTAAACAACCAATGAAAAATTGGTAGTTTTCCTATGGTATCCTTTTATTTTTTGTTCGAAATCCACCTGGACTCAGTTCTGACAGAAAAAGAACTTCCGTTTGAGAAACGGTTATTGGACAATGTAAGTCATTTAGTGGCAAATACAATGTTAGACCCGAGATAACTTTCCAACTGCGTCGCATTAGATGGAATGTAGTAAATATGCTGAAGAAAATAGGATACCTCTATATATGAAGTTGTCACAATAAATTCATGCCCTTGGCTGCATTCTGCGGTATGTTTACTGGAATGTCTCCAAAGAAAGTTTCTAAATTGATCCGCAAGAAATGGACTGAAATATTAAGTTCCTTTTTTTTTAATTTTAAAAGTAATCATTGAAGTAAACAGGGTATGCAATATAATCCAATCATTAAACTTAAGTTTGATTCTAAAAGCTACCTTTGAAATTATAGTTGTTTGTTATCTTAATGTGTTTTCAAAAAGACAGTATGCTTTATATCCCTCTAAATTTAACGATTGACCGTCTATAGAGATGTTTTAAAAACTTAAAACATATTAAAATAGTTGAAAAATAAAGAATTTTCTCAATAAAGGGTATTCTACAGAACCGTGGCGTTACGAACATCACTTGGAAATGAGAAGGAAGAAGAACTTGTGGGTTTGATCCTCGTCAACAAAAATTTGTTTGATTTAGATTAAATCTATAAATTTAACATTATTGATGTCCATCGATTCACAGGTTAATTAATCTTAAATAACTTAATTTTTCAAGTTGCTTTGCAGAATTTGAAATGGAACCTCATCGTAGAAGATCTACCTGTTTCTTTATTGAAATACGATAGCTTAAATTCAAGTATGAAGTTGATCATCAAATTATTTATAATAACAGTTATCCTTTCTTACATGACTATTGTCATTTGTTTGAAATTTTAACTTCAATAAATATAAAAATTTAAATAAAGCAGCATGTATTAAAACCCAAACTTGCCGTTTCACTTTCTCACAATTTTTTTTCAGTGGTTTGAAAAAAAATATGACTATAGCATTTTTAAAAAATTTATACAAAAATGTAAATATAATAACGTCATCCACGTTGCATATATCTAATTCTGATTTTATATCATTTCATGACGAAATGAGTTCACCCTGGCAGCAAAATCTTTTGATTTCATAAATAAAGGGAGTCTGAAATTTTAAAAAGTTTGAGCGTTTATTATAAATAGTTTTATGTTAGAAAGCTTGAGACATGTATGCAATTTTCAAATGTGTAAAGATGAAAGGACAAAGTGTCATTAGAAATTTATTTTAATATAAATATTTAAAATAGTGTGGTGTAATTTAACAAGAATTCATAACTTTTAGAAAACGATTTTGAATCAATAATTGCAATTGGGGTCTTTCATTTTTCTTTTTACAAGGATTTATCTCTATTTTGTTGCATTTTGATCTGAATTCACTTCACGCTAGAATGGTCGAAATGTAGTAAATTCAGTGTAAAGTGTTCCAAAAGTGTACCGCCAGTTTTGAGATTTGGTTTGTCGCTCTATGGTCATCTTGTGCATACGAGGGCTAAACAGGCAGGGATCTATAGTTTAAAGTGGATTCCGAACCACAATCCAGGATTCGAACCTGCAGCACCAAAGACCAAAACTCTAGCTAATTGGCTATTAGGCCAATGAAGCGCTTTTACATTGCGCATATTGTATCAAACAACTTAGAACGCAGATGCTTTTCATGGGATGGATTCAGAAGGTTCTTACCCCTGATCTGAACGAATGTACTTTCCAGACTACTGATTTATCGGGCCTATAAATGACATATTTACTAGAGATTACAATTCTACTATGGCAAGTTTCAACGCGCTGTGCACCAAGTCCGGCTTTGATTTCTCTTAATATTGCATCATAGTATTTGAAACAACTACTTTCTTAGATAAGCATCACTTAATCACTGATCTTCTCTTACTTCATTTGTAACCCTCACAATTCGAATACACTCCCAAATTACTTTTGTTAGCATTTTTTATCTTCAGATAATAATTGTCATTTATAGGGCAATTAAAACACCATAACCATTATATATTCAGCTTTCATTGTCTGATTAAGAACAAATTATTCATCTTGGACAGAAAAATAATCGCCTTTTCAAATACAAAATAAATGAAGCATTCATTTGTTCTAACATTTTAACTTGCATCTTATGTCCTGCAAGAAATATTTTCTTTTCAGTCACACATTAAATTTTAACTTAACTTTTTTTTATTTAATACTTATTCAACAAATATTACATATTTCATGCTATAAAAGTATGCATATGAATAATACAATCTATGCACAATGTATTTTCCTTGAATGAAAGTTTTCAAAAACCTAGAAACATGCAATTTTTTCTATATTTATCCCACTTTCAAAGAATCGAAAAACGTTTGCCATTTATGGTAAAATTTTAATTAAATCTTATACATTTATTAAATTAAATATTTATTTTATATTTTCTACATTAGTAGCTTAACGAAATATATTAGTAGCATATTTAGTACATTAGTAGCTTAACGTTACATTAACAAATGCTGCAAAAAATTCAACTTCACTATAATTTGGAAATTAACATAATAATTGAATGAATATAAGCATTTTTAATGATTTAAAAAACTGTAAAAGTTAAAACTATGTATTCGAATAATAATCCTATTATTAGACCCCGCAAAACATTAGATTTCAAAACTCGTATATAAATTCCCTCTGTTGCCTTGCAGTACATTCTTACTAACTTAATCTCTTACAATCAAGGAGACTCGATAGCGAAAGCGACACCATCGTTAGCAGGACATGCTAGTGGAAGTTTTCCCGACACGCAAATACAGCGCAGTTACAAATTTAATCCTCCCAAAAGGCATTAATTTAATTATTTATTCAATTTTAATTTAAATTAAGAATTAGTCTGCATCGATTATATTTATTAAAATAATTTAGATTGCAACAAATCTTAATCAATGGTGTAAATGGAATTATGAACTACTTATTTAATTGTGTATTACTGAAATGCATGCATCTTCGTTTATAAGAGACTTCGAATGCAAATGACTACTACTTTAAATCAACCATTTACAAATACAGAACCTGAACTTAGAATTTGTAAGCATGATATTAATCAAAAGTGTAACCAAATATGTACTCAAAATTGCTAAAATTTAATTCTTTCATGTTTATAGAATGATTAAATTCAAGTATTTGTTCTCGAAGTGATGCATAATTGTTTGTCTCAGAATTATAATAGCAAGAACACAAAGTTTTTAATGCTAACAACTAAATAAGTTATTCACGAAATACATGAAAAAATATTGATATAATATTGAAGATCACATCATTTTTTTTACTATCAATTTTTGTCCTATTACACAGATATTCTTCATAAAAAGCACACATATCCTAAACATGTAGTTTTTGTTATTTGTTCAGTCACCCTTTTACTAGTTCATGGATCTTTTCTATATACATTTACTCAACACATGTACATAACTCACTGCCATATATTTCTTCATTTTGTTGTGTGAATCAAGAAGCTTTTATATGTTCAGTACTGATCAAAATGATAAAATATTCAAAAATCAGTTTAGAAAAGGAAATGTCAGAGATACCATATACGGCAATCCTCTATAACTTTCATTGAAAATAAAGAAAAGAAAAGGCCCATTTGAAATATCGTCTTTTCGTAAAATTCAGTTGAGTATTTTGTTGCTTTTTGGGTTTTTACAAGAAAACTCGGCAAAATGACAAACTCTTCTCAGCCTCCATTACCACCATGCACATAATCCTAAGAAGGAATACCCAACCAGAAACTTTTTTGATCCGAACATGCACGTCTTTTTTGCTTTAATTTACATAATACTTTAGCAGGACACACTCGACCAAGCTAGTTCTCCATCCAGCGTCCCTTTAGCAGCTTAAATTCAGAGAAGAGGATCACATTTCTTCCTCAAGAGAATATATCTATAAGAACTCAACATTTTCAGAAAACTTGAACCATCTCTCGAAGTCTTTGAAAAAGGAGGTAGATATCTGCTTCGGCTTTCAAACGAGACATTTTATCTTTGGAGTAAGTTACGGAGGCAATTATTTTAATCCTTAAGATAAGAGTATGTTTATCTCATGGTCCACTTCTCAAGTTAAAACTTATTGGTTGCCTCTAACCGTCGTTGGCTGCTATTGATTTTATGATCTTCCAAATATATCGTTAGATTTAGATGCAGATAACAGTTAGAAACGATGCTCTCTTCTGCATTTACCGATAAAAATTATCTGATTTCAAGTGGACACTTTTTGGTTAGAAAACTACATTCTTCGCATTCAAGCTATTAAAAGGTATTCCAAGTTAATAAGATGCCTGAGAATTCTGTAACCTGCTGTTTTCGTGTCTTCTTCGGCATGCAAACGAAATTTCTCTCTTTAGAAACATGATCCTTAGCATTTTAATATTTAACTTTAAGTACTTTGTTATATATATTAACCACTTATGTCGGGAATGTAGATTGAACTTGTCTTCGAATGTCAGGAACTTCGACTTCAGGTTATTCGTTGTAATAATGGAATTTTTGTAGCAGGTTCAGCGTTATCTAGGGTGATCCACGAGATGATTTCAACACTGTGCCCTCACAAGTTTAAACGAACACCTCTATAAAGGCATTTAGGGATTCGCATCTTTCTCCTCGAGCCAGACATTCCACTCTTCTTATTTACCGCGCTTATCACCAACATAGACATGGAAAATTTGATTCAGCTCTGCTTGTAAGTTTCGAACTCGACTTTTCTAATTTGCAAACCAAATGCACCATCCACCTTGCCCTTGTAGCCCATGTCCATTGAAAATAAAGGGTCTTAAATTTTAAGCCATAACCAGTAACTATTTAAACGATCAATACATAGACTTACTAAAGCCAAAGACAACTTGAAATCACTCTTTTTTTTTTTTTAAGAAATTATGATTGAGTGATTTTTTTTTAAATATAAGACAATAGAAATCACTTGAATAAAGAACAAAAATAATCAATTTTGCTCCAAGCTACTAAAAAAATCGAATCACATGATAGGTAATTTTCATTTTGTTTTATTTATATTTATCACATATTTTTACAAAGAACAAATGCAGGCAAATAATTTAATTTCTTGAATGATATTACATTACATTATGATTAATTTCAAAATTTGTTCGATTTTTTTTTTTTTTTTTTTTTTTTTTTTTTTTTTTTTTTTGGATCAATTTGCCAAATGGGTTTTAAATTTGCATTATTCAAGTGATTCCCATTGCTGCACAATAAAAAAAAAATTTCACTCAGTAAGTAAGTTTTTATTAAACTTACTTGTTTTTTAAAAAATATTTTCTATTTCTTTTGTTAATACTTATGACTGAAATATCTAAAGAGCCTTGTTCAAATCAATCCATTTTAAAATAAAGAGCTTTTGGTCATTTAAATAAATTTCTCAGAAAAAATTATAATTGCTTTTATCGACACGACTTTTGAAGATTCATAAATTACATTCAATACATTTATTTTTCAGTGTCTTATATTTTTGTACGCTGATGGTTTCAAACTGAAATTATTCGGATGAATTTTTGAGCAAAACAACAAAAAAAAAATATAGTTGCGTACAATATTTATTTTGCTATGTGCATAATAATCTCCAAACAGTATACGACTGGATAGATTAAGTTAGACAGCTATCAAATCAAATCAACCGCTGTCAGATCAACAGTGGGGCCTAATCTATCCATCCCTGATCTATACTTAGAGGGAAAATAAATATTAAAATGTGTTTTACTTAAAATGAGAAAAATGAGACGAGCTTGAATTAAATATCTGTAAATATCAACTGCAAAAATAAATAGCAAATTTGTGTCTGGCCTTTTGAATTGCTGCCAATTGCAACCTCATTCGAGAGTAATTGTTTACATCTTTTCATATCGAAAGCATCAATCCTAACAAATGAATGATATTGAAAAAATGTTAGAGTTATGCTAAAGAACAAGAATATCGTCTTTAAATATTAAGAAAAATAAAGTAAGCTTTCATTGAGTGGAAGTTATTGCGTTACATTTCAAGCGTAGTTTCAATTTGTAGCTTTTTATTGTTGTATTTGGAATAGCAAATATTTCAAAAAATATTTCTAAACATTAATTACATAAATAAATTCAAATTTTTTCCAAAAAAAGTATTTTGGAAAGGTACCAGATAATCAAAATATCAAAATGAATAGCGATTTCAAGAAAAAATTCCTACCGAATACAATATTGAGGTAGAAGAAATGGTAACTTCTATAAACTGAAAACAAATTTTGAATGTAAATTAAATATTTTCCATTCTATCGAATATTTTGGATGTTTTAATATGAGTAAATAAAAAAAAGTATTAAAAAATTGTTTCAAGTTGACCAAACTTCATCTTAGAGCTAATCATTTTTTTTTTAATTCGCCGCAAAAATATTCAAAAAAATGACGTTAGCGAAATTTGCTTCCTGTAACGCAAAATGATCACCAAAACTTACAGCAGAAATAATAATAGAATACTGTAAATAATAAACTCATAAAATTAACAGTGGGAAAGGAAAATTACTTAAATCATTTTACTTACTTTTTGGGCGTTTTGAATGAAAAAAGTCATATAAATCCTTCAAAATCAGTGTCAGGATCCAAATTTCCGAATAGTTCATCAAATACGTTTTCAGTCATAGGAATGTCTGGATGCATATCAGCATCACTTTCGATGCTTTTCAGGCTAGAATTCATGTCCTCTTCATTCACAAAATCGGTTTTTTTTAATGCTTCGGCTCATATAAGGGTTTTGAACTCTGGATAAATTTTTGGTTGAAAAAAACCAACTCTCTGCTTATACATGGATCGGCTTATATTCGTAAATATGTAGTAGTTAATTTTTACAAAACAAGTAGTTAGCATAGATTTGTAAACAATAGTAGTATTCTTCAGTTAAGTTGCAAATTTTCAGTTCATCAGTAAAAGAAAAGGTAATGAATGCATTGAGGATCGTCGTCATGTTCCAGAAAATACTACCATTTCTATGGACACGGTGTTTAAAATCAGGCGACAGAACAAATCGGCTTGTCTACAAAAGGTATTATTCAATATTTTCAGAATTTTAGAGGACACATTTGAATTCGGCAGTTTAAATTCCCTGCGTTGTTACTTGTGGTCATTCATGTTGAGATATCATGTGCACCCTATCAATTTGAAACATTCACGCTCAGGGACAACAGGGTGGCGATTCATATTCTCCTTCCATCTCCGCCAAACGAACATAAGTGCTCTCCACATTTCACATTTATCATGGCAATTTCCGGCACAGAAACGGAAACTTCCGATTTGACGTCTAACCAAGCTGTCTTAATTGGGAAAACCCAAAACGTTTCTCACCAGGCCGCCTCTGCTTTTAAAGTAGCTTGATTTGGTTTGGTTTGTTGCACGAGAGCTAAACAGACCGGAATCAACCGTTTAAAGTGGATTCCGAACCACAAACAAACAATCATGCCACCACCAGAATTCGAACCTGAAGCCTGGGATACCAAAGGCCAGAGCGCTAGCCACTTTGCCACCAGGCCGCTGCTTTTAAGGTGGTAAAAATCCCTCCAAAATATTATAGATTCCTCTGTTGTCAATATGAGTAAAAATTATTTAATTTCAAACAGAACGGTTTTTTAGACGCCAAGTGATTATTAACACTGTAAAACTAAACGAACTCAAGCTTTCATCTTGTCACCCCTTTAGCAAGAAAAAATTCTCAATTTTTTCATCAGTTCTCCCTTTCATCTTTTTCATTATGTAATATCACAGTAGTAATGGTAGTTTATCCAGTTTATTTGATTTTTGTAATACATAAAGGTTTTTCACTATAAAATTAAAATTTTAAGTAAATTATTATTTATCGTCACAGTTAATAGTTTTATTAGAATGCAATAATATTCTTTTTAGGTTATTAAGAAATATAATAGTAAGGGTAGAAAAACACGGTTGCGTATTGCACGGTTTATATTTTTGAAAAACAATACAAAAAATTTTAATTTTTAGGTTTAAAATCGAGAATTCCTTACCAGAGACTGTGGTGTTCGTATCTAATAATATAATACCTAAAGGGAGATTCCTTCACAAACCCCTAAATCACAGGAAAATCCGCAATAACCATTAATAATAATATCCCATTAAACACGACCCATCAAAACATCAGTAAAGGTAATCTTCTATTTTGTGATCCGCAATAACCCATCAATCAACGTACGTAAACACCACAATTATATCAAAGCAGTTTCGAAAGTCCTTAGAGGCTTCATAAAGTGGAGAAGGAAAACAAACACAGAAATCAATTATTCAAAACACTTATTAAAAATAAAATGAATTGATTTATTTATATTTTAGGCAATTAGAATTTTTTGAATTAAATACAATTAACCTATATGTATACAATTGTTATATTGTCATCAACCCACAATAAATAAGCATATGAGTAGCATGTGACTTCTAGAATATGCATAGTAGCATGTGACATTCAAAGTAGCAACAACAGATCAATTAACCATCATCCAATAAAAATTAATAGCAGAAGATGTCCGTTTTTTATTCAATAGTTTAATTATAATAAACAATAGAAATGACAATTAACATTTATCAAAGAAAGTGTTCCCCCATCCATGGCTAATGGTTTTTGTACGAAGCCATAAAGTTTTAGCCTTAATTTTTAACTATGCGGCAGAGCATTGAGGGCTGACCAAATAAAAATTATTTTCGAAAATTAGTCACTCATATCTAGAGAAGCTTATCAGAGAAATGGTCAAAATCATTGGGGTCGATGCTGGTGATGGCATTCACACCCATCTTACAGATTCTGTCGAAACTGTTCGGAAATCGTCCAGGGCAAAGCGGTTCCTCTTTTCAACACATTCTTTTCCATTATCACTGCTTTTAACCTCGAAGGTAAAGTCTCTCTTCACCACAGGTATATAGATTCCCCCTGCTATATTACAACTCTTTTTCGCTCCTTTCTTTTGGCATCGTTATCTTTATCTTCTCTTTCGATTTCCGGAGGAATCTTTTGATTTTGTTCATGCCTTTTTAAAGAACTTTCGTGTTCTTGCCTTTTGTAAGAACTTTCATGTCCTTGCCTTTTGTAAAAACTTTCATGTAAAGAACGCCTCATTGATTTTGGGGGAGATCATTTCTCCCGTCCCATAGGGCCGACCCCCTATGAGATGTTAATTCATCAATCTTTTTGCCTTCTCTGGACAAGATCCATGATGTCTACTCACGCTGAATGTCTCCTCTGCTCGAACTCAAATAAATATTTCTTGATCCTCTATGGGCCGAATTTTTTCTTAAATATACAAAACCTCATACAACAGCAAATCAACAAATATAAAGTTATATATTCAGATAAAAAAAAACCCTTTGAGGCCCTGATTGTTGTTCATTGTTCAGCTTGACAAGAGATATTAAATTTCACTGCGGTGGACAGGACCGCTACAGACTGAAGTTGTTTGCCTCCGAAAGATACGCAGTGAGTTAGCAGAAGATCTCTTGGTTGCCACGTTGAGAAAAGAAGCTGCCCAACTGTCTTCGTGGTGACCGACTCTCGTAAATGGCATCAAGTAATTCATGAATTAAATAATAATAACCAAGTACTATAAAAAAAATTTAAGTCAATTCCTATTTTTTTTTCACTATATTGCAGAAAAGTCTTTTACAAATAAAGTTGAAATTTTCCTCATACATCAGGAGTTATCTATTATTATATATATGCAATTTAAATCTAAAAAAACCTAAAATTAATTAATTAAATTTAATTGGGAGAGTATATATTGGGAGAATGTGAACTAATAGTAAGAATTGAAAAAAAGCCCCACTTTGCCAGCAGTTATGGCAAATAATGAGATGTAGGGACACTCATATTATTTTTATTAGAAATTTTTATTGTGATAATGTGTATAGGTTATATTTGACTAATGCATTATGGAAATTCACTTTTACTGATATAACATTAATTGTATTACATATTCTAGCTTAAATTTATATATTAATCAATTTTATAATAGTAATTTTATTAATATTATTAAATTGTAAATATTATTAAATTCATATTTATATAAAAAATCATGAAATTTGCTTTTGATTTATTTCATTTGTGTATGTTTCCTTTTCCAACTTGTATAAGTCTCTGAAGGCATTCGAACTAATAGGTTTATTTGCGGTACGCGTTATTTCAGAATTCTTAATGGCTAATGTGTGTGTTGGGTAGACGGTTTAATATGTTCTTCCAGAATTGGGTTATTGGGATGAGCCAACACATGCGTGGTTTTCCAAGTAGTCTAATATATTTTGATATAATTTATGTATCTTGTATAGGTTCTGGCAATTGAATCTTCTTGTCTTTTCTTAAATGAAGCCATTATTTTAAAATTAATCACATTAAAGCAAAAGTAGGGTTATGTTACATATGTTAGCACTTATGATTTCAGAAATGATACTAATAAGATAAAAGGCATTATGTAATCATAAACCATTTATACTGACTTCAGTTTAGTATAAAAACCTTTAATTTAAAGGGAATATATTGGAATTTAACATTAAATAATAACTCTATGCCTTTATTTATTTGAGGTGCTTCCCTTAATTTTAAAATTAATGGAAGCACCTCAATTAAATAAAGTCATAGAGTTATTATTTCATTTTAAAATATTCCATTAATTTTAAAATTAGTAGCCAGCCTTTTTTCATCAATTTATAAGATGAGAGAACTTTTAACAAGAAATTTTACTTAAATAGGGCAGTTAATGTCTCTTATTTTATACATAAATTTGTTATTATGTATTCTCGTCAGTCTCAAAGAAACAGTAAAAACACTTCTATTGCGAAGCAACTAAGTTATTGAATTCTGATTAGCATGTATTTGTGTTTTACATGAATACCACTAGGGGTTACACTTCGTTTGATGTTGCATACACAATGGAAAATTTTTTTCTTGTGAATAAACTTCGAATTTCTGTTCGAAATCAAATACACATCAGTAACAAGTTCCGACTTGGAGAGCTTATCCCTGCTTCCATTCTTGAATTCAATTGGTTCGATAACGTCTTCCAGAAATAAAAAAAAAAGATAAGAGGAGTTAGAATGTCGAAAGAGACATTTTAACGTTTGATTTTTCCATCAAATTCTCTCAAAGCCTTTCAGCATTGATTATTGATATTCTATAAACGCAAGACTTGATAGCTGCCATTTTGCGCTCGATATGAACGCTCTTCAAAAAAAAACACCATTCCTCAATTTCAAGAATTCAGACCGGAATGCTTATCTGATCTGGTATATGGTGAAGTTCTTCCATTCCAGTAGCTACATTTGCAAAAATAGACAAATTCAAAAACCATACTTAAAATCAAACGAGGGTAATGTATAAAGTTTATTATTTTCCTTTTGAAAAGCTACGTTCATGCTTTTGAAAGGATTTTACAGTTATTCTACATTTCGACAAAATCTACTAGATCTAGAAATCTTTAGTGGAGCGGTGATTAAAGTCAAAAGAGATTTTATTCTTCTTATCTTAAGACCATTTTAAACCGAAAAAAAAAAATAATAATAAAAAATAAATGCGCATTAAAAGTAAAGGAATATAGTAGCCAGTAGAAATATATAAAATAAATTCAGAAAAAGTTTTTAAAATTCTCTGATAAAGGTGAACAGAATAAACTTAACTTATGTCATCATATTTCCACATTTGCTGGGCATCATAAAATATATAAGTATCATTAAAATTTTGATTAATAAGAAATAAGTAAGATGTTAATAAACGGAAACGAAAGGTAAAAAAATCACAGATTTATAAACAATTATAAATTATTCAACATTAGCATTGGAATATTGATAAAGCATATCTAGTGTACCTTAAATTAAAAATGAAAATCGTTTCTGATATCTTTAAAATGATAAATAAGTTTATTAAATTTCCATTAACATTTTCAAAATTCGTGAGTCAAAACCATGACTTTAATATTTGTTTTATACAGAAAAATCTGTAGGTATTGCTTAATATTTAAACTTTTATAAATATGGTTTAATATAACTAAAAGTATTGAAGCTTTATTTTTTCTCAAACACTGCAGTATATTATATGTATCATTGTAATTATGTTGACAAAATATAAAATTTGGCATTTATAAGATATAATATAAAACAAGCGATAATAGTGTTGATTATCTAATTAATGATAGTGTATTTGCAGCGATAATTCTTTCTGATGATTTTTCAGTTATTTCTTAGGGAGGATTTATATTTCGTTATAGTTTTACGTATACGTAATTTCAAGTTTAAAATCATTATATATCTATAATTCTATTATACACCATTTCAACCATAGCAGTTTATATTTTAAACAAATCTCATTTAATGTAAAATGTAATATGTCATTGTAAAATTATATTCTTATATTTTTTACCATAAATTTATCAGCCGACAAACATCTATGAAAATGAATCATTCAATTGAACTTAATTGAATGATTCATTTTTAAATAAATTGTAAATTTTCACTTTGCTTGATTTAATAGATATTCAATTGATTTTTATTTTGCTTTAAATAAAACTAATATGTTCTTATCTTAGGAAATGTATTCCATATAATAAATATTTTCTCTCAATAATATTCAATATTAAAATTTTATATAATTTAAAACTGGATGAAGAAGAAAGAAAAAATAATTACTTTTATTTTTATTCTTAATAAAATTGAATGCATTACAAATGAAAATATATATTATTAATAGAATAAAGAAAAATGCAAACAATTTAGATGAAATGCTAAAAATTTGATTTTTAGTTTAATAAGTTTTTCAGTAATAATAATTTATAATAAAGAATTATATTTATTAATTTATTTGACTCAGACCCCCTATTAGATGAGGTTCAGCAAGTTAAAAGTTCATCAATGGAGCCCCTGAATTGCGACTTCCTTACACAACTAGTACAAGTTTCAATTTGCTATTATTTTGTAAAGTATAAATCTGTTAGCAAACTTTTATTTTGAAAAGCGAAGACTAATTCTTGCTATTATCAGCAATTCCAGATAAGGACAGACTTTGAAAAATTGACCTTAACATTCCGCAACACTTCTTTTCAAACAGTTGATAAATGTTTCAAGCTTAGCTCAACTGGAGGTGATTTGAGCATTTAATAGCTGAGCTAAAAAAGCAATAATAGTCCGTTGTCAACACAAGTACTTTAATTATGCTAAGGACAAAGCTCCTTTTGAACTTATGCTTCGGCGTTCGTAGACAAAGAGCTTGATAATATCATAGAAACAGATGTTAAGCGACATCCCCAAACATAAATTACTGTACTTAAGGAAACAAGCGTATAAAGTTTTATTGATTTTCAGGAAACTAAAGTGTGGCTACGAAGGGTTTCCGATTTAAAATTTGTCAGTGGGTGTCTTTAGGGTGTTTTGGAATACCGCATGCAGAGTATAGATTACTTTATCGTCTCATCAATTTATTATAAATATAAAAAACTATTTTATGCATTTATGCAGGTTTTAATGCAAGAGATGTGGAAACAGCTATTAAATAACCCAACACATTATGATAAATATTTTATCATGCTTGGAACCACTTAATGTCATTTCTTTAATCTTCTAAGTTACGTTGCTATCAGTTAAAGCATTCATTCAACTTCTGTCACCATTTTACAGTTATAATATATTTTAAGATATTATTTATATTTCGATATATGGTGCTTAAATACGTTATACATGTGTAATACGTTACATCCATCTATGCTGCATCCCCAACCAAAATGTTTTCATTAAGATTCCTAAGGATACTAATATGATTTCATTGACTATGATTAATTTATTTTTATGTCTATTTTTCAGTAACATTTCATTAATAAGGAACTCTTAAACTCTTGTTAATATAAATTGTGTATAAAACAAAACCAAGAACCAAATGTGCGAATTATTTGATATATTAAACAAATTTTTACAACTATTCAAAAAGTTATAGGACTGTATATCTAAACAGTATATCTATTTTTGTATATCTGCACAGTTTTTCCTTGAATTCAAACTGATTCACTTCCGTCAATATTTTTATAAGTTTCTTTTTGTTGTTCTTTAAACAAATTGCTCAGGAATTTCATTGGCATAATTTATCAAAACATTCGTGTTTAAAGGTAAGAAAATGAAAAATTAAGAAAATTGCACAGTCCTAATTATTGCAATTGAAAATTTTATTAAAATATTTATTATTTTATTATTATAAAATTTTATTTCCTTATTTCAGCCTAAATTATTGAATTTACTCGTGATTGTTTTTTAATTTTTTCAATGGAGTTGATTTACTATGTTAACATTATGTACATTTCAAATGATATTCTATTTACTCATTTGTAATTCTTTGTTGCTATTGTCTAATAATTTAAGTCATTAAATTTTATTGCAAGACTATTGCTATTATAATCACTGATAGGTATTCTTCAACGATGGTAAATGAGTTCCAACAAAAATTAATTGAAGAAAAAGTTTATTTCTTTATTAAATTTTAAATGGCGCATAAGTATAATCTTATTCCATGGAACTCTCATTTCTACAACTTGAAATGTATTAAACTGAAATCATAACGCTAAGGTATTCTTTAAGAATGGCAAATAAGTAACAAAGTACATAATAGTTATTAATAAGTATGACAATTTTAGTGTTAGTTACCACATTTAGTCTCTGAATAACGAATCTTCACTTCTGGAACTATCTTTTCCGCAGTTGAAGCGATGTTGAGAACAGGAGTAGTCACCGCTAAGGAAGGCAGGACAGGAACGCAAGCATGATCTCGCAGTTAATTAAGCACTAGCTTCCGAAGTTAGCAAACACAAATGAGGGTGGAATAGCACGGATCGGAAAGCTTAGATTAATGCTCTTCTGCTAGACAACGGAAATGAATGAACGCTCTTCGGGAATCTTTTAGAAGACGCCATGTTTGAACACGGCGGGATTCAGTTTTCCAGACTCCCCATTTTAATTATTTACTTAGCATTGAATTAAAACATTTATATTCTCCCAACTTCTATATTCATTTGAAACATCCTTTTAAACTAATCTATAAAAAGACATTCAACAACACAAAACATTTTGAAAATGTTAGTAGATTTTCCTATAAATATTTTAACTATTCCGTTTAAGGAAGAAAATATTTTCATCCCGTTACGTTAAAGAAATTATTATTTTATTCTACATTGTACAAAATGAAAATCTATCGCTTTATGCATACATCTCTTAGTACTTAAATATTTAACAAAAGAAATATTAATCAATCAACTACATTAACAATTAATTTTTGACTTGGGAAAACCTTTCAGCTTAAAGTATTCTATTATTTCTCTTATAATTTAGTTTTTTTTTCCTTCAACTTTTGACTGAAAGGATGAACTATATCTATTAGATAGTTACAATTGCTCCAAACCAAACTCGAATATCAAGAGATACTAATCCAGTCTAACAATTTTAACTAAAAATAATTTTAAAAAAAGAATTAAAAGAATTTTCAATAGCATATTTATTGCACTTTTACAAAACAAACAACAAAACATATAAATTAATTCATTGTAATTTGTATTAAGGAAAAAGTAAAAAAACATTATTTTATTATACTTGACTTTTATCTTTTCAGACTAAATGACTAAATATAATATGATTTCCTCGCTATAACACTTGCGCTTATGATTTTATTCTTTTAACTATTAAACAAATTCGCATATAAATATTCTACTGTCTCATCAAATATACCTACTCATTGAATTCATGGCATGTGAACTACAAACCCGCACACAATAGATATTATTGCAACATTTCGAATGTTAGCTGTTCAACTCGCCTTTTAAAAAATGATTTATGGGTAAACATTAAATACCGACATGGAAAAATTTTATTTGCTGAAAATACTTGTTTCCTATTATAATGTTTCGAAAGAATATCGATTGTATAAATGGACTTCTCATAGAAAGAAATCAGATGATCATAAACAATATTGCCTTTGGGAATATCTTTTGAAGAATGTGCTCTTTTAAATGTAAAGTGGTTGGTAAACTTTTCGAAGATAAATTATTCATTCTAAAAACACTAGAATATAAATTGGATTCGAAATAAATTGGATGACATGAAAAAATCATTACAATAATAAATAGCATATGCGGTAAGACTCGTGAATCATAATGATTTCTTTTTTTTCCTGATCTGCCTGCTTTTAAATTAAAATTAAAAGGAGAATAAAGAGAGAAAGATTCATGAAATATGAGATTATTTTATGATTTTTGAGAATAGATAGAACATCTAAGTAATAGAATAGAAAATCTAAGTAAAGTTTTGATGAAATGTTTCAGAATTGCCTCATGCATTCTTGCAAAAACCGAATTGCTTTTTCGAAAAAAAATTGTATTAAGGCACCTTGGGGGGAGGTTATTATTATATCAAAAGAAACTTATTCGTAAATTTAAAAGTTTTTAGAAAGCTAGTTCAAACATTCTAAAGTTAAAAAAATTCCCGAAATTCATAACTTCTTTAGGGTTTTCTTTTGAAAATTATTTGATGGATCTTTTAAAATTACTGCTTTAGTGTTTGTCAGATCTTAAAAATACTGCTTAATTTTGGGCTGACACAAAAAACCCTAATAAATACTTTTTTTTTTCTGAATCTTTTTTATTGTTCTGAGTTACCTGATACATAAAATAAGTGATGTTTGCATGTCCAATAGTAGTTCCTTTTTAGCACTGATAGTAAAAACCGAAGATTGTATTTGATCAAAATCCTTTCTGCAACTCTTTTTTTATGCAATATGCTATCATATAAAAACTGAAATAATGGAAATTTCGCTCATGGGAATAAATCTGGAACGTGTAAAATCCGAATAGAAAAATCGAGTTATCATATGTAAAAGATGAAACCACATAACATCATAAGATTAATAGCAAAAAGAAAGTGGAACACAACTAGCTATGTATGCACTCTTTTTTACATTTTTTCCTAACAATCTTCTTTTGCGCTTACTTTTCGATAGCTATAATCACTTGTTACACATTTCTCTTTTTGGACTCTCCTTCCACGACACCAACTAGCAGATGCCCAACAACTTTTCTTCAGACGAACTTCTCTTGTTGGTGGTCTCCCAAGCTGGATCCAAATTCCCTTCAATGTTAATAAAATATTATGACTGTTGCTTTGTTTACCGATTCCGTAATTAGGCAATCGTATAGTAGGATGAATTCAAAAATTCTTTTCGTAAGGTTTTCTTTCTTAAAAATCTTGAAGTATTGAACAAAATTAAATACACTCATGTCCATAAATTAAGGATAATTCAGAATCACACAGAAATTGAACTCTAAAATAAAAATTCCACCTGTAGAATTATCACACACATCTTGAAGAATAATATGCAAATTACAGGAAACCACCAGATGGCGCGGATAGTATTGCATCGTCCGGGAGACATACTCTATATTAACCATCATACTAACCATGTTATACTGTTTTTTGTAAATAGATTCTTTTTTGAAATTTGCTCCAGGGAGTAAAAATCGCAATTTTTATTAATTATGTCAAACATATAGCATCTTTTTTGCTCTTTACCTTTTGTTTAATAAATAGACTTTACAAATAAGTCAAATTTGTTTTGCTTCTGTCTCTTTCTTTGCCTGAACTTCATTATCCTTAATTTATGGACATGAGTGTAAATCTGTGGAAAAAAATGAAGACAAAAGAAAGTTAAAATAGTGTCAATTTAATGTTGAATACTGGAATAAGATACTGATAATGTTTAGCATGAGAAGAAAACTTGTAAAACTCGATAAAAAGATTTTGACTCCAAAAGGCAAAAACTCTATGATATTGGAAAAAAAAAGTATATTATTTAAAATATAAATCGCAGTATAATAAATGTAAGATAAATTCATAAACAAATGTTGAAAATTTTACATTACTTAAATATTCAACGTAGTGTGCCATTGTAAATATTCATAAATGATAAATAATTCTTATCTAATTCATTCAATTAATTCTTAGTTTCAATTTTAAATTCTTTTGAATATACGTCAAACGTTTTATGGAGAAGATATAATAATTAAGTTAGATATAACATTATAAATCTTTGAGACAATTTCCAGGTATATAGTATTATTTAGTAGTAACTTCTTTTTTGTAATTAGTAAGATTATTTTAATTTTTATCCGTGTATTTTCCTTAAAAGTTACAAAAATAGTAAACTATGTCATTGAGAAAATAAAATTTATATTTTCATAGTTCCAAAAAAAATAGCAAATACATTACTTTTATGTCAAATATGTAGTTATGGCCAATATTGTAGTTTTATGTAAAACAATCGTAAAAAATATTATAAATGAACTCTAATATATTGCAAATATAATGCAACCTTAAATAAATTATAAAATGACAGTCCTAATTTTAAATGCACTCTGTAATTCCTTTTGAAATGGAAAAACTTGCATCAATTGGTGTAATAACCTGAGGGATTAAAATTCTGCGTAATAAATTTTATTCTACAATTATTTTTTTCCACACTTGAAAATTATATCCACAAACATGGAAGTTGCAATATTCTCTAACTTTAACAAGGAATGGATATTCCAAAAAGTTCCAATTTCCGAATTGACATTAATAAATCGTTTGGATTAATACTACTCTACAATTCGAAATTATTTTTTTTAATTGTTAAAGCTAGACATTGTGATATTTTTATCCAATAGTTTTGTCACTGTCAAAAATAATATTTTTATTCTTTCGCACCATTATCTTGCTTTATTTTGTCTGTGTACATTGCTAAAAATAATTAAAGAAAACCCACTTTTTCATCAATTTTTTGCTGCCTCTTCTCTAAACTGGAGTTTTTGAAACAAAAATCAATTTGACGTAAATATGCTGACAAAAAGTCATTCTGCGCTCCACAGAATTAATGAGAACGTTTACTTTCTTTAATCACAACATGCACATTTTTCAATCTAAAAATTGTACCTTCCTTTTCTAATTACTAAAGCAGTTTGGGGGAAGGGAAGAAATTGCTTCCGAAATTAAAAATTGAACTAAAATGTTTAATTAACTTCAAAAACGGAAAAATTATCGGGGAGCTTTTTATTCATGTGCAGGCTCATAAATGTACTTTAAGAATCCTAATTGTATCATGCTTAAATTAAAATTACTCTCCAAATAACATTCGCAAATTACTTACTCTGTAGAATTTGACACCTCTTCTGGCATTATTTTACAAAAACTTAGATTTGGACCCAGAAATGAATTGTCACAACGTGCGAGGTTATAGATAAATTTTAAAAACTAGTTAATGATTTTTTTAATTTTATCTCGAATGCCGTAAGGTGAAAATCGGGCATCTTTTAATGAGGGTTAATTAAGCAGGTACAAGAGCTTGTCGGCGATGTTAGGCTAATGCTAATTAGCAAGCTGCTTACACCTGTTCCTTAAAGCGGTATCCTTTCAAAAAAATTGCTAATTTTGTTTTGTAATGCGGAATCATGACCTCCAGCCATTCTCGCGACTTCATCAGAGTTATTAATGCGTGTTGCATTATCATATCTCTGTTTTTAAAGTTGAAAGTGACTTGCTGTTAACTTCTGTATTTAGATACGATAATTATAAAATCCTTTTCTTTGATGTTAAAAACGAAGTACCAAAAAATATTCGCATTATTTGTATTTCTTTGTCAAATGGTAAATATTTGGCAATGGTGACAGTTCAAGAAATTCGCTTGAAGATTGAAATTTCTCCGTTATGAATTCTTCAGATTAAAAAAATAACTGCAGATACACTTTATAAAATACATTTTAATAAAATCTTATTTGACGATGCAGATAATAACCACTTTTAATAATGTTGGTATCAAACTGCCTCCATACTGAAACCCTTGCATTTATTTCAAAAGAAATTTTATTGCTAATAAATTTTGATGAATTTCTTACCAATGCATTTCCCCTAAACATTTGATTCGGATATTTTATTCGAAGTTTAAAATTGGATTAATAAGATTTGTTATTTATTTAATTAATGTTAAATATTTAATTCATTTTTATTCCTCATTAATTAATTTTTATTCTATTATTCATTTAAATTCGTTAAATGTTTGATTTTTTTTAATTTACTTTATCATCCTACACACTGGTATATATTGCTTATTTATGAGAATATGGATTTCACAAAGATATCGTAACAAGAATAACGGTTAATAATGTTACTTATCTAACAAAATTATATATTTTTAATGCATAATTTTGTAAATGTTTTATTGGCCATGGGGTTGTATTCAAAACAGCCATATAAAATCTTTATTAGAAGAATAATGGTTTAACGTAAGCTGCTTATAATTTATTTATACATAAATTAATAACCAAATGTGTATTCTTTACTCGTGAAACAAATTTATTCGGTATTCATTTAGTTCCCAGCAAAGTTATTATGACACTTAATCCTGATAATTTATGCAAAAATCTACAAGAAAAAGTTTAGAATCATAAAATGTAGAA
The DNA here is from genome assembly GCA_021605075.1 of Caerostris darwini. Taxonomy (NCBI): domain Eukaryota; kingdom Metazoa; phylum Arthropoda; class Arachnida; order Araneae; family Araneidae; genus Caerostris; species Caerostris darwini. The sequence goes on from BPLQ01006518.1 coordinate 1,201,977, forward strand.
AATGTTTACTTTTCTGTCTTTTGTATCATCTGTAGTTTTATTTATAGCCTTAGAAATCAAATTCTTTGTTTAAAGTCGAAGTATTGGTATTCCTTTCATTGCAACGTCAATGGTTATTTTTATTTATAGCCTCAGAAAAAGGAAATCAAATTCTTTGTTTAAAGTTGATTTTTTGGTATTCCTACCATTGCAACATCAATGACTAGTCCGAGTGAACATCCCCCACTTAGCGGATAAAACAACATGCCATTCAAAATAAAGTCTTTTATTGAATTTCTTTAATTATTTCCTTAACGATAACTTGCGAGCTGTTTCTGATTTATGTCTTTGACACAAAATCATTTTAAATAACTTATACAATTAACTCATAACTAAAGTTCCAAAATTACAAAAAGACACTAGAGAATATTTTGCTGCATTGTTACTAATAACATACTCATAAACAATGGTAAAAACAGTTAAAAGTTGGTAATACAACAGCTGGAATACCTCAGTTATTCCAGCATTTAAAAATTCCGCAACAAGTTTGCAATTTTTCTTTTTAAGTCTTTTTTAAATTTCGTGCAGTCAAATTACTTTTAATTACGTAGCGAAATGATTTAGACAAAATTCTGTCACAAACTCCTTTTCCCTTCTGCCTGTAAACGTTCATTTCCACGGTTAGGACACTTTAGTTTTGCCTTTTGTAATCTTACTCCATGCAGCATTCAGCAGTCAAGACTCTTGTAAAATAATTATACTGCAACAAAAGGAAGTCTTTTGCTGCAAATATTTTCATCATTATTCATAGTTTTTTAGCTTATTTTGGTATGAAGGGGAAGCCTCACTTCACGACGCATACTTTAAATTCTGTGATGTTTATATTCTCCGCTAAATGCACTTAAAGATGAAAGGTGTGAATAGAGAAGTTACTTTGTTTGGAAACTCTCCCTTCACACAAGGCAGCCGCTCTGTTAAATAATGGGATAGAAAACAAAGGATTCCGCTACAGGGGTTTAAAATTTCGGATTAAAAACCTCGTTCGAGCGAATTTAATTTCTTCTCGGCAGTCGCTGCTTTAAGAGAAATGTGGTCTAAATCTTGACACTTTCATTTCAAAGAACTGGAGACATTTCTTAAAGGGATGAAATACCGACTCAAGTAACAGCAATTAAATAATACTTTCTACTAATACGTTAATTTGTTTATGAAAAGAAGTTTGTAAAGTTACATTACTAAAAATAATTTTTACTTTCATATTAAATTTTTATTCTATTTGAAATGTAATATAAAAGTAAAATTAACGTTTTCAAGAAAATGTTAATAATAATTTTCTAAGTCTTATTATTGCAGTATTATAAAAAGGGTAAAATTTAAAATTAATTAATTAACTGTTGAACTAAAATGATTGTAAAGGTTTGAGGAATATGTCACTTGATTATAATTTAAGTGGGTATATCGTCAGTATCAACTTGATTTAAAGTCATGAAATCAATGATTCTTTTCATTGCAACTCTTACTTTAAATCACTTATTTGCATAATCCTATCCTCAAGATAATTTAATCTCTCACAAATTCTCTCTAACTGAGAATAGAAATGGCCTACAAGAGAATTTGCCTACTTTAGTATCTCAAAACTAGGAAAATACTATTCATCTAAAACCCTGATTCTAATACTTTAAGAGCTGTTAAATAAATGGCGTCGAGTTTTAAACTAATAACTTTTTTCCAAACTTCAAACCTAAACGGCATACTAATCATGCCCAGCCAACTACGTGGTTTGGTGATGAATCATCAGAATCAACCAATCACCAAGTAATTCCTTAGTGATTATGATCTCTCATTACGGATTTAGAATTCGCAAATAAAATCCAGGTATACCAAAAATTATTATGTATAAACAAAATTTTGGAAGCTTTAGTCTGTTTGATACTAAAGCTGGGAGAGCAGAGTGCCTAATGTCAACCGTTGTCAATGGTTCTAACTTGTTAAAGAAACCAATGCCTGTTTTAACTATCACCCAATGAATTTAAAGAAATATGGCATGGTAACGAATTAGACAGTAAAATGATAAAAATGCTTATAAAGTGATGCGAGGGTTTTAAGTATTGTAAATGAGTTTATTATAATTTTGTTATTTAATATTTCAATTTTATTGAAACTTGTTCCATGTAATGTAATGCATGGGTTCCATGTTCCATGTAATGCATGGGTTTAAGTTTTCATAGCAATACGAAGCAACATTTAATCCATTATTTTAAATGGTATTTATTATATATAGATCAGAGATAAAATTTCAAATGGAAATTATGATATTTAATCTTCACAATTATATTGATTTGTTTGGTTTGTCGCTCTACGGTCATTTTGTGCACATTTTAGGCTAATTAGACCGAGACCTACAGCTTAACGTGGATTACAAAACACTAACAAGCATGCATGCCACGATTCGAACCTGAAGTCTGTCGTACCAAAAGCCAAAGCACTAGCCAATTAGCCATCAGGCTGCTCGCAATTATATTGAAGATTAGCACACAACTTTTAAGAAAGACACATTGATTTAAGTTATTTTTCTCAGAGTGTCCTGATGGTCGAGTGGCTAACGCTTTGGCGTTCGGTACCACAGGTTTCGGGTTCGAATTCCGGCGGTGACATGGATGTTTGTAGGGGTTCGAAATCCACTTTAAGCCGTAGGTCCCAGTCTCCTATGATCGTAGAGCGTCACGAACCCAGTCAGACTTATCTCCCCAATATCATTCCCAAACTGTAAAGGGGCAACTCAGCTCCAGGCCCAGTGATGTGATGTGGCGTGGTTAGTAGTAGTAGTTGTAGTAGTTTTTTTTTCTGAGCTATGTAGAATGACATTTAGTCTATTATTGACTATGGTACTAAGAATAGAGATGTCAATTTAAATGACAACTAAAGCGGATGTCCTAGATTGTCTAGCTTTCTACGAATTGCTGAAAAGATGCCGGTTAACACTTGCTTTCTTGGATAGGGTGTTTTCTGTCAATTAGAGGTATGTACAAATTAATTGAATTAAAATCATTAAATTATATAGCTAATCTAAAATATTGAATATAATATGTTTAATATTGCATTATGTTCCTTTAAAATTATGATGAATTTCTTTGTGTTATTAAAAAGTAAGGATATGTCATTTCATTTTGTGCTCCAACATTTAAAACATTAAAAGATGTTTGTCTAAATAAATCTTATAAATAGCATTCCTCTATATATTGAGTTAAGAAGATTTTGAGTTATTTTTTTTTAGCATGCTGGAAATATCTGCAAAGTATTTCATATATATGCAGGTATAATTTGACCAGTGGCTCTTGGACAAGGGACCAAGTAGGAGGAATTAAAAAGCAGAGCATAATAGACATTTTAAGAAGGGGTTTAATTACAATACAAATAACTGTAATTTTTAATAATTAAAATTTTAAACAAATTTCTTAATAACTATTCGGCTTTTTCTTGCAAAATTGATTTGTGCAGCGATTATCTGACTAGCACCCCTAACAAGTAATCGATTCGTCCGTTTCCGCTTTTAAACCAAATGTTTATCTTTTCACACAATCAGTGATCGAATTATAAATATGAATATTCTCTTTTTTGAAACTTTTTCCATTTATACCAATTCATTTCTAATTATACCCTAGAGATTCGATTCTAATATATATTTTGTTCTACTTAAATATTTTGTTTTGTGAGACAGTTTCGAATAATTGCTTGTAACATACAAAATGATACTTTACTCTTCATTTTTTTTCATTTCTAATTATACCCTAGAGATTCGATTCTAATATATATTTTGTTCTATTTAAATATTTTGTTTTGTGAGACAGTTTCGAATAATTGCTTGTAACATACAAAATGATACTTTACTCTTCATTTTTTTTATTTTTAAATTATTAATTTTTAAATTGTTTGCTTGTTTTAAAAACTATATTAAATTACGATTCATAAATATGTAGGAACTTCCCACAGAACTTCCACTACAGATTCATTAAAATTATTAAAATTTTCGTACTGTGAGTAAAGACTGTTTTTAAATTTGTAAACTCGAATAATTGCTGTTTTCTTTGGGTTTGTAATGATTTAAAGAGGTACTCATTTATTTCAAGTTTCTTTTTTTATTCTTTTCTCGAATCTCTGGTGTTAATTGTTAATCTCCTTTACATCTTAAATTTCTTTACGACATTTTATTCTTCGTGTATTTAAAATGTCATTATTTTTTTCCTTCGTAACTGTTAATCATGTTTCACTTTCTTTAAAGGCCGTACTATTTTCTCTCTTTACGTCCGTAACGATAAATCATGCCTGGGGAGTATATTTTTAAAATAGCCCGTTTCACACTGTGTTGTGTTAATGGTCTCATTTCGCAAAATCCTTCTTTTATAAGTATTTTAGGGACGGCCATTAGAAAAACATAGCAAAACAACGTCAATCAATAATAACCTAATTTTAAAACTAATGCGATTTTTTTTCTAGCCATCATAGATTTGGAGGGAAGCTTAAAAAATGCGTGAATAATTTAACACATTGAGGAACGACCTTTGAAGTAAACTTAAACAACGTGAATCCATATTTATTAATTTTTGTCAACTTATTTAATTTCAAACTGCCACATGCAGATAATCACATGCTCTGTTACATGTTAACAGGTAATTTCTTTTTAAGTTCGTAATTACATCCCAGTTTCGTTTAATGATTATTCAATTCGCTGACAACACATTAAAAACGTTTTGAATAATTTAACATTGGACTAATTGAGTTAATGTTCCAAGAGTAACCTTCAGTCAGCTTTTGGCAGGGTACTTAAGATTTCATTTGTCATTTTGCGTTGTAATTATCATAATGCTGCAAGCATAAGCAATTCATTTTAAGTTAAATCTGTGTAAGTTGGAAACTTAGTTCTTAACACCATGTTTCATACCGCTTCAGCAACATTGCTTTTGCATGCATTCAATTTTATCACGAACAAATACTTTAGGACTTAGAAGTATTCTTCATATTTATTTCAGCATGTCACAAAGGATGTTAATAGAACTGTCATAATCGTGAGTTATTGCGAAATTATTTTGTTAGTTATGATTCATTAAGAAAAATTTATTTTGTTTTTTAGGAATGCTGCATTTAGATATGTTTATTTTATCATGCTTCTAAAATATCCCAATTTATATAGAAACTTCATGATGTATTGACAATCTGGATATCAAATTTGCCATGTTTGTTATGTAACTACATACGTTTTAGAGTCATTGGGCCTACAGAAAACTGCGAGACCTTCTCACGAATCTTCTCACTGATAGCAGAGTAGATAGTCATTCAATTTTTTTCAAAACTGATATTATTGGAAGAAAAATTAAATTGAATTAGTTTTAATGTATCATTAAATTGTTTGGCGCAATTTAACTAGATTCTAGCTAAAATTCTTAGAAATTAGCTTTAGCTAAAATTCTAGCAGGCTGTTTTGTTAGAATATTGTTAATAAGTACATAAGCTAAGGTCAGTTTTACCCCACGCATGTATTAATTTGGAAAACTTGTTTATTACACGTTAAGTTGCCTGTCGAATAGGATTTGGTCAGACACATTGCTAAGGCCATCAACTAAGCATTGAACTAAATCATGTTATGGCTCCAAGCGTCAGTTCAAAAAACCAAAATGAAACTAATTTTGATTTGCAATATTATTTAAATCCTTAAAAATATAAATAATTATTAGTTAAATATAAATATTAATTTTTTTTAATTTTAATTTATTAATAAAATTCACGCAATTATTTAAAAACACGATTGTTTACAATAAAAGAATACAAAAATTAGTCGTATACTAATTTCATATGATCCTGGGATATATATGGGAAAAGATGGGAAAACAGATAAATATTGACTTCGCTGTTTTTGCATTAATTAAAGCAATTACTGATAATCTTAGTAAAGCAATTATAATATTTCCGAAAGTGGAACACAATTTTGTTATTAAATGCATCAATTTCTTTCAGTATACGATAAGAAACGCTTTTATCTCTTAACACCGCATCGAAATTACCGGGTTACCAAATTAATTAGTCATTTGCATTTATTTTATCTGTGATTATTCTGATAGTATTCAGGGAATTCGTTTCCATTAGCATCGAGGAGGCAAACATTTAAGGTGGAATTCTAGCTATGATTAGTTTACAAGTCTATTATGGCTGCAAGAATTCTTACGCTAGGCAAAACTCTCGGTATCTACGTAATTGGATGCCGAAGTTCTTAGAAGGATTATAAGAAAACTAACTATTAAGAAATAAACAACAAAGTACTCTTTAATTAGTGCTCTTTAAACTATACCTTATCTTATGGTTATATATATATATATAATAAATCAAATATTTAATGCATGCTGGATATATAGAAAATCTGAAATTTGAAAACAATTTTCAGTCATGACAAATGGTAAATCTGTGATGTTACTATTTTTCAATCGTATCTTTATTTAACGAGTTTTGTTGTGTTCAGTTAAAAACGAGGTTTATTCACCCTGTATTCATTAAAGAAAAGTTACCAGAAATCTAAGTTTGTGGAATAGTTCAATTTGTAAATTTATAACAAATCATAAAGATACATACTTGATATCAATTCATTCTAAATCTAAGTTAGATTTTTGGATTCAATTATAAAATTTCTCTTAACCAATTTCTTAAGATAAAGTGTTTTTCAAACATTAATATTTTGCTGGGGTTTTTTTGTAATAAAATAATCTAAAATGAAATAATTTTTTTAATACAACATGACATTTGCATTGCATTCATTAAAATATAAAAGAAACCGTTTTTTTTTTTTTTTCTTATTTTTAACTTTTTCAAGTTAGATAACTTTTCACATTAACGAAACTGGTCTCCTAGGAAGTTCATGAATTTTAAAAATCGCAGCCGCTAGATATGTCTTTTTCATCATTATATGCATAGTTGTTAAGCAAGGTATGCATCCATTCCAATTTTTTTTTTCCGTTTTAAGCTTCTGAAACTTTGTCAGTTGTTACTGCAATTCTAATGAAGGCAACACTTTTTCAACAACCGTCAGACTTTCACGGACATCTGGAAAAACATAAAAGTATAATTTCTGTTGCGAAAACGTGTCTCCAAAAACCTCCAAGGAGTCAAAACGAAAAGAATGGTAAATTGAACGGAAGCCATTAACAAGTAACTGAACTAGTTCCGGCGTTCTGTGTGGTACCAACTCTCACTTCTCTTGGAGTTTTAGGCGCGATGATCGACATTACTTAGTGTGAAAATAGTTTTTATTTTATAACAGCTGAAAAGAAAACTTCATTTTCAACGGAAGACGACGGAATTCCTCAGTAGCATTCATTAGTAGAAAGAAAGTGTGAGGCAGAGTTGGACCAAAGACAAGAAAAAAGTGAAGAAAGTGGAAAATGGAAAATCCGATTAGTATGAAGCTGGAACTCTGCTTCCGTCAATGGTTCACAGAGACCATCCATTTTTTTCCCACTTAAAAACTTCAAAAAGAACCATTAAATTCGGATTCCTCCTCCCATCGCATTGCTGACAATGTTGGGATTGCCTTGTGGATGGGAAAAGGTGGAAACTTTATAACGAGGCTCTGTTTCTGAAACACTCTGACTGTAGTAGAAAACTTATAAATAGCTCAAATACCTCAACTCTAATGAGGAAAAGCCACTTCAGTAATCATTTGGGTGGTTATAACAATTCACCTAGCTCATAACTGAATGCCCTTTTAGATACGAAATAGATCAATACTTTAAAATTATTTCTTCCTCAATGATCTCAGGAAAATAAGTTTAACAAAGCATAATAAACTTAAAAACCTATTTTCAGTCTTCAAATCATTAATAGTTTGTCATTATTTTTAGTTAAATAGTCGATAACTAAATAGTCATGACTTTCCATATTTACTAACTATGCTACTAGGTACAATTGAAGTAGCCCAGTTATGTTTAAGCCGGTTAGAATTTTAGTGGAAGTTGAATTGTTTTTACTACACATCAGATTTTTTCTTCTTGGAAATTGTATGAATGGAAATGGTGAAGAAGGTTTGTCATATTTTGTAGAAATTTTTAAGTAAAACTGACCCGCATTTGTGTTATACCTGAAGAAAACGCAATAAATATTCTTACAAAGCGAGTTTACTAGAGCGAAACGATCATTAAAGCACATATCAGTCTACACATATATAAGTAGAAAGTTTAATAAATTTACTTTTAAAAGTAAAGTGAAAAAAAATAAAGACACATATAAGTAGCTGCTGTCAATCAGCAACAATGATCTTAAGATATAAAATGTATGACCAATCATGATTTGGTCGGAAACTGTCATTACTGCTTCAAAGGAAGGTTATGAATTTAATTTTCACCTTCATTTAATAAGAATAAATTATGCTGACACTTGACGTGCTCCCTCTACGGTCATTTTGTGCACACTTTGGGCTTATTAGATCGGCGCCTACAGATTAACGTGGATTCCAAACCACTCACAAATATCTGTGACACCGCCAGGATTCGAACCTGAAGCCTGGGATACCAAAGGCTAGAGTGCTAGCCAATTGGCCATCAGGCTGCAAAGATGTCGAGGAGAAAGCACGACCCGAAAGACTGGCCGCGACTTCGAATTGAAAAGAATAAAAAAGCACTTTTATTTATTTATTTATATAAGTTATTAATAGTTAGATAAGTTATTAATAATTTTGATACATACTTCTTTCCTCAATTTAGTTTGATAAATAACTTTGAAATTTACTTGTTAGGCAGTAGTAAAAGGAAGGTGTTTTGAAATCAAAATTTCTGAAACGGCTGATGAAAGATAATCCGAGAAGTGCAGATCATTTCGTGCGACTCGATCCACCTGCATTATTTCTTTGTTAATCAACGGAGTTACCTTCATAGATCTCGTCATTGGGTTTAAAATATTCAAAATCATCGTTTCCCTGTAACAGTTGATGTTCATACATATGCAATCTATGCGCTGGCCAAACGCAAACTTAATGAAGAGCCTTCATTCAAAGTTCATGTCAAACTGACGAGTTGGAAACCGATTTCAAACATTCATTTAATTAGTTAGGGCAGGGGAGATCTCCTAACATTGTTAAGCATTAGCTTTCATACAAGCTTGTCACTTTAGACGCGTGTTTTGATTACGTATTAAGTACACAGCATGAAAAATGGACGGGGAAATAGAAAACTCGTAAATAAACTATTTTAGAAATGTATCCTTTTGTGAAAATTGTAATTAATCATTAATTATTGTTTGTGTGCTTTTTGAAGATAGTGAAGATACCGTTATATAGTGATCAGTTTGAATGTGTACAGAATGAAAAATTAGCTAGTTAAAGTTTATTAGTAAATTATTTAATGCGCTTATATCATGTATTCAATATTGACATTGATGATTCTTTATTGTTTAGTGCATTAAAATTACATTATTGTAGTGACATTAGTTTGAATGTGAATCAAAATTTATATGAATATCACGAAAAATTTCTATTGACAGAAATGAATGAAATTGTGGTACAAATAAATATCATATTGTAATAATTATATTACTAATTAATTAATACGGTAATTAATTTGCATGACGGCGTAATAGCGCAAAATTATGCTACCAATAAATTTCTATTAACATCAATTTGATGTTATGCATGTCGATAAATAAACCTGTAATTTGAAAATGAGTGAGTAAAAAACCATATTTTTTGATAATTACTATTCCGTTAAGAACAATAACATATTTTATTTTAAATATTTAAATGTAATAGAAATGGGATCAGAGTAATGTTATGAGTTCAGAACTCAACGATATTTAATAAAGGTCTCTTAGAATGTCAGACTTCGCAAAATGCATTCCATCATTTAGTTCTCGGCGTTTTTCCATGCTTCTAACACAAATGTGGTTCAGTTTTAGGGAAATAAACCTGTAAAGTATCTTTTTGCCTTTCAAATATCGGTCACTGAAAAGTGGTGTTTAATTACTTAAAATTTCAACAAATCATCTCGCAAAATGATTGCCACAATTAGCTCTCGTATTGATTAAAAATTATAATAAAATAATTACAATTGTTATGTTGATGAATATTAAAAAATAAAATTATCTTTTCCATAATACGCGAGACAATTATAATGCAAGATGAATTCGGATTTATTATTTTCCCTTAATAATAACCTTAGTTATTACTAATTTTGACATGAATACTAAGAATTCTGATTGAAAACTATCAACTAGTTCTTATAGGCTTGTCAAATGAATTTCTTTTGCCTTTAATTTGAATCGTTCTAAATTGTTCTCGTGTAGTTTTCATTCTTTATTTCTGAAATTTCTTCCATTGCTTTGGTAATTGTAGTTTGTGAATTCTTCCGTTTGCTTTCCTTCATTTATTTGTATCACTTCATTTATTTGTATCACTTCATTACTATTGTGTAGAAAATAAATCTTAATACAGGCTAACTATTATGCATTAAATTATGTTATTATTCACAATGTAATTAAATATATTTTTTACTTATCAATTATATATTTGCAGATGTTTTTTTTAATATTGCTTCATTAGTTCATGTTTTTTATCATTACTGTAATTTCTCATTTTAATTGATTTTCTTTTTCGTAGCGTAAAATACATTGTCTTGAGTTAAATTTTTTACAATGTTATTGAAAATTAGGCAAATCAATACAACATAAAGTAAACTGCAAGCATAAAACAAATTACCAAACAATTAATGCATCCATGCACATGTAGGAATTTACTAATTTTGATGCATTAGTTTGATATAGAAAAAGTATCTTCATTATGGAATGCCATCCCCTCAAGCAACAATATATCACGTACTGCGACATATGATCCTATCTATGATGCACTTTATGAGATCAAGAGCTATCGTTCTTTTAAAACTATTCTAAGAGTGGCAAGTGTCTAAGAAATATGATTGTGAGCAGCAATATGTCTCCTAGGGCATCCCAAATAGGCTCGATTGTATTAGCACTGGTGATCTAATTAGTCATTCCATGCACTGAATTGTCTGCTGCTGCATCCACTTTATCAACCTTTCTTGCCAGAGGAAATTATCTCCTACGATATCTATATAAGGACACAAGAATCAAGCAGCAAGCAAGCATCATCTTTATAGATTTCAGCAATCATTATCCTACGTGGAAAGCCATTGAAGTCTGTGTGTCCACCACCCCACACATAAATACTGATTTATCAATATGAATCTCTTTCATGGATAATAATGGCTGCCATATTATTCCAAATGAAGCAACTTCTATTATCACTTTGCAAGTTGAATCTAGACTCATCTGTGAAGAAAACAACTCTGCATCTTCCTGCGGGCCAGTGGACTTGGTAAACCCAGATCAAAAGCTCTCTACTATGAGGTGAGGTGTGCGGCACTCAAATAGCCGAACCAATCCAATGGCTAATGCGAATAAAGGACTGAAAGAAGAATATAAATGAAGCTTTCTGTACACAGTAGACGTTGTCATCATTTGCAGAAAAGCAAGTCCCAAGTTGGGTCTTAAGATTCAAGTTTTATTTCTTCGTAGGCTCGACTACAAGTTACAAACATATTAAGTGATCAATATATTTCTTTCTGGTCCTTGGTCCATGTTTTGAATGTCGAATTTGTAATTTGAAACTGTTGTCAAAGTTGATGTCTGATTTTAATCTCGATATGATGCCTGGAAATCATCGCAAGGAAAGGATAAATCAAATTTCTTTTTTCATTATCATAAAGAAATATTAAGTCTTACTCTCATGCATACAATTACATACTATTTGCAGAAGACTTTCTATTCGTAATGCATCTGTTTCATCAACTGGAGCAACTTTTATTTAAATTACTTTAATTTTTATTAAAACTCAAATTGTATATCGATCGCTTTCTTTTTTAAGAAATTATTACTACTTTAGCAATAACTCGGTATTTTTCTTTAATTTGAGGGAGCCAGTGTACTGGATGACGTGTATATAATGATAATCATTGCCATATTTCTGAGTTGAAATTTCCTGATGTCATCCTGTAAGAATCAGGAGAAAATCGGTTTCTGTGTCGAAGAGAAAATATAGTTCTGTATGATATACTTAGCAACTTACTTATTGACACCATATTTATAATATTTTTTTTAATTTAGTTGTTCTGAATTTCCTGAGATTTTTACTTATCAGTCAACTTCAGAACATCAATTTACGTAGTAAATTTAAATTTTTAAAAATATTTTAATAGCATAAAATCTAATTGAAGCTATCTGGAGCAATAAAGATAGGTATTTCCGGGCGAAAAATGACACCAAATCTAGACACTAGAGGCTATTAATTATAACTTTTGAATATTTTGCGACGAATAATTAAAGGAACTAATGACTAGCATCGCCCTTGAAATACATTTATTAAACTTTAGTTACGCTGCATTTGTTCAAGGTAGAGAATGTGTTTTTAATGGCCATATTTATTTTAAACGTCTCATTACAGCTTCGAATAGGACAGGACATTAAGAAAATTTTATTAATTTTCATTGGAATTTTTGTTTTTATTTTCAGTTAGATCGGTGTTGAATTAACTACCCTAATCACACACAGATGTTAATGGCGCACTCGAGTTATTAGCGCATTAAAAGAAACGGGTTTCCTTTTACGGAATTGTAAATTACACTCACTTTTTTTTAAATGATGGAACCCACTGACAGAATGTTTCAACTATTACAAATCAAAATTTTACTAATACTTTTCTTTTCTATTTTTTTATTTTTGTGGTGAGATATCTATATATAAGAATTGAATTCTTATCGCTATTTTATTTAGAAAAATATTTTTAAGCACATATAAAAACATTGTGGAATGTTAACGTCCTGTAAAATAAATTATTCGATTCGTGCGATTGTCAAAATCAAATACTGGATTCTGAATTGGGCTATACATTGAAATAGGTGTTATAAAAATTTATACTCCCTTCAAACGATATTGTGATAGATCTTTTAGTCGTGGACTAACTTTATATTATGAAGTTTTGAAAAATCTTAGTGACTTTCAAACTAAGTTGTATATTCAATTATGTAAATGAGCGTGCCCAATTAGCCGATCTAATATGAAGAGTTAACCTGCGGTATTACTAAAATTCTGTAAATGATTTGTTTTTTATTTGATAGGGTACTTGAGGATTCCAGTCTAAGTGATTGGTTAGAATGTTCTGTTGAGAAATTTGTTTTGCTCCACGGTTGTATTGGCCTGATGGAGAACTATTGGTGGCTATCTAAGTGAAACCCAACAAGCGATTCCAGACAAGTGCAGAGTTGATTTTGAAAAGTGGATTCCATTTCCAGAGACTATTGTAGTCACTGTAAGAGATGGGAAAAACTGTTAATTTTCGTTAAAGGTGCTAATATAAATGAAAAGTTAATTTTAACAATCCTTAATTGTTTGGTGCGTGGTAAGTTATGTGCATGAATATTATGCAATTATTTGGATTGTAACGTAGAATACATTTATCAAGAGACCTACTAAGAGAACTGTTACATTTTTTGTTTCCAACAATTACACTATTTTTTTTCATCTACAGCAAATTAAATTTTCGAAATCAATATAGAATTTATTAAATAAGAGCATTTTAATTTAGTTCTTTTTCTGAAAATTTTATATTAAAAGAAATTTTCAAAAAATTTTATTCCCATTAAATATGTTGCTTATTAAATAAATGGAAGATTTATTTATAATTATAAAAAGAATATAGAAATTCTTTAAAAAAAGAAGGATAAAACAAATATGGTTTGGAATTCATGAATTTTTTTCATAGCTAAATATTAATAACTTTTTACTTAAATAAATTTCTGAAAAAAGGCAATTTATGCATAAAAAAAATCGATCTGTTGATCCATCTGTAAAATATATTCTCGGCTAAAAATAACTCTTAGATGATTTTTTTTATCCAGTATTTCTTTTAATATATTACAAACAAAGAAAATTCATCGTTGCGAGGTTTTAATTAACATTATTTATTTCAATAAACTTTGTTGACAAAAAGAATTTAATCAAATTGATGAATTAGAAATATTATGTGTATTATATAATATATTATGTATAATATATATATCATGATATCATCGCATATAAATACCGTATCTTTAAGCGATCAGAGCAATCGTATTTGCAAAATATTCACTGTAATATGTGTCTATAATTTAATCATGCAAAAGCAATTAAAAAATAATAGTAATTATAATAATAATATTAATAATTGAATTTTTTAACAGTAGTTAAAATCAACTTCTAATTTCAAGTTCTTCCTATCCGAAGAGTTGAATCGACTGGCGTTACATTACACCGTAGCGCCAATGCTATGAAGCACTGTTAAATAACAGCTGAAATCAACTGCTAAAAGTTATTCTTATCCAAAGAGTTGAATTAAATTACCTTAAAAAAAATTAGCCGATTCCTAACACCATCTAGCGTCGACGTCGAATACCACTGCTAAAAGCAACTATTTATTTTTCGTTTCATCAACATAGTTAAATTAACAGTTACGTTAATATTTGCAAAAGCCTAGTCACTGTTTCAAAAAGGATGAGACTCAATGGGGATTGCATAAGCGTCTTGCATCGAAAGTTAGGCTTTCTGGTTTCAGTTTTCAGAGTTTTTCCGATATGACTCAAATGTAAGGCAATTACTTTTAAAAGTCCTCCCGGAAGGATATATCCTCCCTTTTTCACCCATCGTGGGGGGCTTTTCAAGGCATACATAAGTGGAACTCGAAATTGATCTATGTCTAAGAAAAAAAAAGTGTAGTCGATATGGGAGTTCATGCCAATAGATTTTTTCGAATATTTCCACAAAAAAAAAAAATAGTACTTATAAAATTGAAAGAGAAGAGCGTGTGCTTTTGATTACACACATTTTGTTTACATCATTATGAATATTTTCAAAGTTGTATAAAAACTGTGGTATCTAATGTTCGAGATACATAAAGTGTGCAAGAACTCATTCTGTTAAATAGGATTATATTATTAAATTAGCTTTGTACAAAGGCTGCAGAGCATTAGTGCAGCGTGACTCGCCGCCAGCACACCTTTCGAAACCAAAAGCATGTGTGTTGCCAAATGCTCTCGCATAACTTCTGACAAATCGAGAGAGAGCGTACTAAGTAGAGAGCGCATGAACTCGGTTTAAGGTTACTCGAACTAAGATTTAACGCTCACTACAAAACGTTAACTTATTCGTATATCATTTTCATATTAAACCCAAATGTATCCTCTTTTTTTTCTTTTTTCAAAAAAATTTAATCTGCTAATTTAAACTAATCAGACACTGCCCAATTCTTTGTTTCTGTTATATAAAATATTTCTTCCGTTTCAAAATCATGGATATTTGAATTATGTCTCATTTGATATAGTACTATAAGTTGAATGAAAAGATGTACTTATTTCGAATTGTTCAAATCAATCATTCGTAAAAAATAATAATAAATAAAATTAAAATATTTTTTTAATTATAAAAAAAAATCAATACTTCATATACTTCAATGATAATGAAACCAGACGTATTTTCTAAAAGCATGACGAAATCCAAATTCCACAGATAAATATTAAGTTTAAAGGACATGAAACCTGTGCTGCCATCTATTAATAGCCTGAAAAAATTAATCGATGCTCTTCACTTTAAAATGTTTTCTGTATTAAAAATGATGAAACAAGTTTCAAAAAATTGCTGATAAGGAATTGTTAACTTAAAAACGAGAAATACAAATAAAATTTTTTTTATACATCTTTCCTTTATTAAAAAGAATATACTACCTGTATCTGATTCCGATAAGAAATTTAATTTGTTACGACTACTAACAGTCATGACTCAAAACTTGTTAAATCGTAATTACACTTCCTTCTCCAACCATTGGTGACTGTTTCTGTTGCTGTGTTACATTTCATAAGCCACGAAGTCACTGATGCATTCATAAAAAAAACTCTAAAAAAAATTAGAAATAGTCCTTAAAAATTTTAATCTGAGATTCCATGGTAATCCTTCAAAAACATCAATTCTTAGGAAGACATGGACCTCATATACCCCTCGAAAAGCCCACCGACGTGGAGGACAGTGCCTTCCAGAAGGACTTTAAGAAATAACTCCCCCGCATTTGCCTGTGTGCATTTCTCACTATACAGTGTGATTATCAATACGAGACACATTTTCCTGTAGTATAGTATTGTCCCAATCATCAGTGAATCAAGAACTGCGAGCTAGCTGTGCACGTTGACAAGACTTATTAAAAATAGATTTCGTATCCCGTTAATTTCGTTTAATTCACAAATCTGGCGCCTATTACTAACGAAGTCGCATTTTAAAACTTTTTAGTATTAAGGCTTTTTAATTTAAAAAATATATACTTGTATCAAACTAAATTTTTTAACTTGGAGTGCATTTAAAAAAAATGCAATTACTTTATTGGTGATATTCTTTTCTCTCAATATGTTGTTGTTGTTCAGCAAGTGGCTCAGTGGTAATTTAGGCATCTGGTTTGCAGGAGTTCAGGTTCGAATCTGTCCTCCATTGTAGTCACTGATTTTTAAAATGAGAAGATAGGATGGAGATTCTCAATGACAATCAGGCTGTCTGCTGGAGTTTTCTTCCATACTACACGTAAATGCGAGGTTGAATCCGAATTATTTCTTTTCATCTGCTCGTAGCTTACATGAGTGGGACATGACACTCATCTATGTACTACAAAAAAAGTACATTCGTTATGACAGTATACGCTGATTGATTTTATCGAATTATACAATTAATTTTTACAATATGAATGTTTCAAATTCCTTTTTTCTCAATTCTTTCTTTGATGATATTCTTAAAAATATCATATTGCCAATTCATTGACTTGCGATTATTCATTTCTCAAACTATGCTATACAGTCTCTTCAACTGTATGTTGATTTTTAGTTATTAATTATTTATTTGATTTTTTAGTGTTGCACATAACTGCATTTAATTCGTCTTGATAAATTTTCAGAAAGTTTGATTTCTTCTCTTATATATTTCAAATTATTTTTTCTACTTCTTTTATTTGACGATATTTTTAATTATATTGATCATCTTATTTAGTTGGACACGGATTATTAAAATTCTGAGGTACAATTTTCATAAATAAGCACAACTTAATCTTTTCGGTAAATATATTATTTGCCATGTATGTTATGTGATCTTTTGCAGGATTATCCGATTATGCTGTTTTTAGTATTAATTATACACTCATATGAGTTATATTATTGTCACAAATATAAGTGTATAATATAGTGTGATATATAGTGTGTGTGTGTGTTTTCTATTCCATAAAATTATAAGTGATGTTCAAGTATTTTTTCATTGTCGAAAGTTTTTCCTCTAAAATTATATGAAGCAGAGTGAATGCGATTAATCTTCAAAAATAAAATTAATTAAATCTTTTTTTTTTGTACAATTTCAAAATGAATCGCAGTAATTCCCTTTTACTGGATTATACACAGAATAAACATATACCCTATTAATGACATTTTGTAAAATTCACTGTATAGAACTAATGCTTAATAGGAAGCTCAAAAGCGTTTGCCACTATGATAGTTGAAATGATTTGATGATCAGTAGGGATTATGACTGACCGAGCCTTAACCAGTATCTCTGTGGTCAGTTTGAATAGATAGATTACATCTATTCATATGAATAGATAATGCCTTCAATGACTAATTATAGTACGTATTGTCATACAACACGATTGTTGTAGCGAACTCGTATTATATTTGTAGATGCAAAGTATATATGAAACTATTCATGCTAATTAAATAATTGTTTTTTATTAATTATTATGTCACACAAATTTGATTTTTTTTAAACTTATTAATAAAAAATTAGTTGCATTATATTTTTATAAAAATTAGATTAAATTTTGTTAAGCAATTCAAACACCATCCTCGGGGGTACTTTTTCAAAATGCGATGGAAAAATTAGCAGTCTACTTATGGCGCACCCAGGATAACACATTTGCTATGTCAGTGCCTATATAGTGGCAAATGCACAAGGTCAAAAATTTCGAATTAGAAAAAGGTTATTGGTTGTTGCTTCACAAGTCATAGAAATGTTTTTAAACACATTTTAAGTAGATAAAACAGTCTGAGAATAAAGAGTGTAGAAAAAACGAACTTTATATTTTAAAATGGTTAAAGATCATTTAGATATTTAAAATACTGCATGTATACAGAATTATGAATTCTAATAAATTGTAGCTCAAATTCGGCAAATAACTGAAGTAGAAAACAAAACCCAGTTACAATTTTTCTGTCTTGAAAGTTGCATTCATATCTAATAAGATAGCATGGTTTTGTGACAACCATTACATTATAGGAGCGAAAAGCTGATTTTGCAGAAGAAAAAGCTAGCAAAATTTTGCTGTCCATTGTTTCAAGAAATAAAAAAAAATCCATCAACTTCAACAATGAAATGATGATGGAAAAGAAGACGCTGCAAAGTGAAATGGTTCCAATCTGATAAACAATAAAGCATTGAAGTCAGAAAGTGCAACTTTTTTCCCCAACTAGATCTTTCTAAACAATCTATTTTCATCAAAATTAAACTCGTAGTCTTTAAATTTCGTTCTACACAAAAGTCTTAAAATCGGCTGAACGATGCGATCTGTGACAACTTAAGACAGTCAAGACTTGGTTTTGGGCCAAGTGTATTTGTTCTAAAATGCTTCAGTCAAATGTAATGTCTTTTGAGACAAGTATTATGGAGAAAAAAAAGAGAACTTTTTTATGATATTATAATAATAACTGTTAAATGTTTGGGAATTTGCGACAATGATTGTTTGTTTTTAGGCAGAGTTTATTGCATTATCAATAGATAAATGGGATTTTGTGAATGAAAAAAATTAAATTTTACAACCTTTCAACAGAAGTGAGTGGAGTTTTTCATCATTTCTGGAAATCATGTCAAGACAGATTGGGAGAAAAGTGAAACAATATTTCTAGAATGAAATTTATAAATGGATTAGAATTGCTTTTTTTCGATAGTTGAATTGTGCAGATTAATTTATGTGATGAAAAAGTTACAATAAAATTATAGCATTCATATTTCGACTTTCGCAATGTTTTAAATTTTTACTAAGCCGGAAATTTATTACACATAAAAAATGATGCTGATTTAAAACAGAAGTTGCCAACAATTGAGAACCTATGGTATGAATATTGCAACAGTTAACAAGTTATTACAGACTGTAATTAGTCATCAAATGATCTTTAGTACAGAGTTTTTAACTAATTATTTTTAAGGCCTAATAAGGATTTCACTGTTTCGGGTTTCTTAATCAATTTTATAGCATCCTGTTTTTAAATAAATATATAAATTAGTAGTATCTGTATACGTCAATCAGAATTTTAAAAACAATTCAAATTTGTAATGACTATAGAAGAAAAATTTTTATTTTATATGTTAATTTATACTACTTAATGCAGAAATATTAATTGGTTTATATTGGGATCCTTTATCCCCCTGTGCTATATTATGTGCGAAGTAAAAGCAAGTCATAAAGTATTTTAAAGAAATAGAAACTATAATGGCGAGTTTCCATGAATGGATGCATCAACTACCTACTACTTTGGACCCTTGATGGCTAACTACTTCTTTGAAACACGGGAATCAAAAAGAAATTTTATTTTACTTCAGCCTTGTTTTATCTTAAAGAATATTTACAAAAGGTTCAGAAGATTTTCTTAAAAGCTATCTAACGACTTCGAACATTTCTTGCGCGCAAGTTAATGAACAAACAGCCTTCAAACCTCTTCTCATTTTCCACTTAAAAAGTTGTGAAGGAAAGAACTTTCTTTTAAAAAATAAAAAAATAAAACACTTTTCTGCTAGTGAATATCCATGGATTAGAATCCATTACATGATGCTACATCAAGTTTTAGTACAATGCCATTAGTGCATGAACCCCAATCCGTTTTTACGCTAAAAACGGTGCTTTAATATTCCCAATAGTGACATCGTCTCTCTTGGAAGTTTAACAGACAGGATAAAACCATCTTTAGCCTATAAATTCGGTTTTCTTTCCCATTTTTTATCACTTTGCCAAATGTGTGTTTAAATCTAACCTATAGATTTTATTGGTCTTAAAAAGTAAAGCTCTGGGGATCAAAGAAGAAGTAAAAGGGCTTTTTTAATGTTCATTGCTGTACATTCTGCAAAGCTTCAAAAAAGTTCTCTTTGCTCTGCCTTTTGGGTCTTTCAAACCAAATTTTTTTTTCTTCTCCTTTCCTTAATCGACACAAATGAGCGGAATTTCTTATCTGACGCAAAGTTCGTACCGTATTTTGATTTTTGCGAATTTCAGAAATAGTTTTTATTTTTTAGTTAACATTGTTTTATCACAAGACGTAATGAGTTAATTAATAAGATTAATGTGAACGTATTCAATTTTTTCCTGAGTATGGAATATTACATTTAAAAGGGTTTTTATGGCTTCTTTAATTAGCAGATCACTTATTTAAGTAACTAAAATATTGCTGCACCTGCGATAATAGGGTTCACTAATAACTTTAAAATTTCTGATTATATATGAATAAAATCTTTAATTTTTTTCGTCACAATATTCACCTAAAAACAAAAATGTAATATTTTAAACTTTTCATGTCTTCAA
The DNA here is from genome assembly GCA_021605075.1 of Caerostris darwini. NCBI lineage: Eukaryota > Metazoa > Arthropoda > Arachnida > Araneae > Araneidae > Caerostris > Caerostris darwini. Next base: position 1,222,618 of record BPLQ01006518.1, read on the forward strand.
GCAGTGTCTTTTATTCCCTTTCTTATTTTTCTTCACTATATACATATAAATTTTGATTATAAATAATAAAAAATGAAAACCTTTCTTCAGGTTTGGACTAGAAAACATTTTTATTTCTGGAGCATCACAATCTGACTTTTTTAGGGTGACAATATTAATTTTGTTACTTTATGCTAATGTTTTATAAAATGCATAAAAATAATCTATTTTCATTTTCAAAATCTTAAATGCAATGAATAAAAACTAAAATACGCTATTATTTAAACACCTGCCAGATGAAAGATTTTTCTTTAAACATATTGCAGTTAATACATAATAATTTTTACATAATAAAATGAATATTAATCATGTTTTCCCTATAAACAAAGAGTACATTTTCTTCAGAAATTAGGTTTACTTTTTTTACCTTTATGTTGTATTTTTCGTAAGCTGAATAGAATGAATCTGATTATCTCATAAACTAATAATTTCATGGAATTTGTTATTCTCATCACTTTTTTCTGCTCTTGTCAATATTTTGATATTATCAATTGCTATCTGCTATATATGTCAGGAAAAACACTCTTTTCTTTAATAATTTGTCCTCATATTATTTTTTCCAAAATTTACAGTTTCCATTGGGATCCTTTTCATTCCGAATTGTGCCTAAATTATAATATCTGGAGGACCCTAATGTAATTTAAAATTTAGATTAATTATTTATTAATACTACAAGAATATCTATTCTAAAATTTATTTAAATATTCAACAAGATATTATTTTATTATATAATTTTAATATATATTTTAATCTTTTTTTAATATATTTTATAATAAATTTTCAAAATTCGTAAATGGATAAGAAATTAAGAAAATAATGAATGCTATTTATTTTGTTTGCCTCTGTGAATAATGTGTTAAATATCGAAAAAATTCCTTATTACAAAAATATTGAAAAGGGAATTTCATAAAATTCACTTACTTGTTCTTACGTGTTCTTTTAATTTAATTTATACTTTATCATTCAAATAATTGTCATATAGCATTATGGGAAATTATCCAGAACAGAGTCCATGGGCTGAATAGTCTTCCCCCCTCGCGAAACAAGTCACAAGGTTAAGCGACTCACATCAATAGTCATATGGCATAGTTCTTTGACCACGTGTTCTACCAATGTATGAGCTGAATAGCCCACAAACTGGTGTTGAAAGGACCTTCCAGAAGAATTCTTAGGCATAATTGCCCTGCATTTATGAGTCGTATGAGAAAAAACACGGAAAACTCCCACCGGATAGCTTGACCGTCGATGTGAGGCACTTTATATACATTGTCACAATTTCCATAGAATTTCGTTTCTGAAACCATGACTGCAATGGATGCCACCAAGCTGAGCTTTTCCGCATTTTAGCCCCAGTTTCCATAATAAAATATAATATTTTCAGTAGCTGAAATAACATCACTACTTCTTAAAACAAAACTCCCAAATACAAAAAAGAAATTAGCATTCAACTTGAAAGACGCTAGGGTATTGGCTGTTTCACATATGGCTATACCATGTTGAGTGTTATTAGACTACATCATCTCGCCTACAGCGCTATGCATTAAAACACGCGAACCAAATTGCATATAACAATAGCATTATGCAGGTTAAATCGGGATTCTAGATCATTCCTGAAAATCGCAAATTAGAGTTGGTGCCACGATACAAACTTTGCAACATTTCGATCGTCCGTCAAAGATTAGCAATCGATTCCTCTCCAACACAAATACTACTCTCTCCACATAACTTATTCATGATATCGCCGGAAGACCATTCACAGTCGTTCTCCAGCAGATACGACCCTATATTACAAGAGCACAGCAATGATTATCTTTCGCATCGTAATACGCTACTCTCGGAATATTGTAATAGTGGTGTGCGTGGTAGCCTGTTCGAGATGAACGCAACATTACAGTCCAGGCGAAACTGAACATTAACGCTTTATTTAGTGAACGTTGAGAACCTAATGTAAATTTCCGTTAGAATCTCGTGTGAAATTCGGGACAGAACTGATTCTGCGTGAAAGCATTAAATTTCTTTTAATATCATAGCGGTGGTTGGAATTTATAAAGTGTAAATTTTATGCGAAGCACACAGTATTAAAGAGTTTGGAGCATCTAGAGTCAAACGAAAAGTCACTTAGCCGGAACATGTACAGAATGATTAATTTATGGCAGAGGGATAAAACTTAGTGACAAGAAGATTAAACAGAAGACTAATGGTAAATTAAATACAAACCATTATCTGCCGAAGTTTAAATTCATTTTGTATTGTTTTGTTAATCAAAATCTTCGAAAATTACAAGGTAAATTTTCTACATTTATTTCATATTTTGAATATAAAAGAATTAAATGATACGTTGTTGATAAAATTATCTAGAGTTGTAATTTTACATTCAGATTTAGATAAATGATTGATATAATAGCAATATTTAGATCCACAGATAGTTTCAATTTGTTTGAAAATAAGCTGTGATTGTAAGAAATTTAAAAAAAAAAATTTAATTAAAAAATATAAATATATCGTTAATTTTTATCATCTAATCTGAAAAAATATCCTTTATAATTCTAGCGAGCATTCTTATAATATACCAATACCTCAATGTAAAGAATATTTTAAAAGCATCTGAAACATTACAGAAATAATTTTAATCAATGAGTTTTGAAGTGTTCTCATCTTGCCTTCTGTGTTCGGAAAATATTATAAATGAAACACGTCTTTCGATCCATTAAGCAAAGGCAGTCTTTCAAATTTGTCAGTACATCACTATAAATTAGGCTATTATAGTATTAGATTTTCACAAGTCTCTTAAAGTATATAGAATAAAAATATATATTGCACCATTGATTGCTATTTTTCTTAAATTAGAGCAGAAATAAGATTCTTGAATATTCTTATTCTTTGTGTTATACTATGCTTACTATGAAGACATCGTAACATTGAAGTTCATATACTGGTCGTTACGTCCGTTACATAACAAACAAATCTGTTAATGGCTGTAAATTATACTTCAACTGCTATATGCCATATTACAGATTCCTTTTAAAAATGCATAATAATATGCAATTTATAAAGGACACTATGAATTAATTCATTTTTTTATGTTAATGCAAAATAGTATATTTAGAGCGCGTTTTTGCACTAAAGATAATCTTTGAAATCGTGTGCCTACTTAATGCCTTTAAAGAAGTTATTAATCTTAGAAAGGATGTCAATAAAAAGATGTATCTTGCAAATTATAGAGTCCATATCATATTTTTTTTATTTAAAAATGAATTGAAATTACTTAACTTCAGAGCTTCGGAATTATTACAAAAATGAATGTAAATTTTTCTGAAATAGAAAATTTTTAAGTTTTGTGAATAATTTTTGAATTCTTCATAGTAAAACTTTTTAAAATGTTATTTTATTGAATGCATTAAATTAATGCTTTTTGAAATCCATTAAATTTCAGACCTTTTTGACAACTTTTCAACTCATATGAAATCTATATTTTCTCTATATTCTTTTAGATTTTACATTCTGCTCCTCACTTGAAATGCAGTGCAATTTGTATGTATTGAAACAAAAAATCGATGCATTCTGAGTTCTTTCTTTTAGTGATTTTTTAAATTCCATCAGTTCTCTTCCATCAGTTCTCTCACAATCTATTTGCCTAAAACCAAATACAACAAACTGGTTTCAAGTTCATTAACGTCTTGGAAAAATCATTATCAAGAATTCGTTTTAAAAGTTTTTAATGTTGCTATAATAAGTTTCGTTTGTGTAAAGAAAATATTTTATATTCTAAAACCAATACTCTTCCGAAGTTGACAAAAATAGAATCATTGATGAGCAATAAATTATTGTTTTAAGCATCAGGTAAATAATAAATTAAAAGTGAACTAATTGGAAATCAAAAGATTCGCATCAAAAAGTAGAGATATATAAATAATTAATGTAATTGGGGTTTCATTAAAATGATAAAAATTCTATATCTATTTTTAGATTTTTTTATACTAAAGAACTCTTCTTCAATGAGAAAAACCAAATGTTTGTTGGATAGGTAGTTACAAAAAGCTAAATGCGACTTAACTACTTCACCTTCCTTCAAGTGATAACCAGTTCCATCAATAATATATAATATTACAGAATTTTTAGAATCATCTTGAATATTCATTGTTATTGTATTGTAGCGTCTATTGTTATTGTAACATTAGAAATCAATTTATTGGAATATTTGTATTTATAATATAATTTAAATAACTGTTTCTTAAATAAAATTTTCGCAATTGATTTAACGTGTATCTTGAAAATGTTGACTTCAAATTGTTTTCAAACAAGCCAGACTGCACATCAAGAAAATTACTTAGCAGGATACAAAGGGATGTAGTGAGATTCTCAATATACACAATAAATGACAATAACTACGCGATACACGATAAATAACTACTAATAAAAACATGGGATCAAATTTGTGAAATCAGATAATAAAGGCAGTATTAGGAGCAAAACGATTACAAAGCTAAGAAACAATCAATACAGAAAATGAAAAACTGAACGTACAGAAAACGCAGTACAAGTTTAATCACACTACATTTGATTATCCGATTATAAAAGAGGACTTTTTCCTGTAATTTTTTTTTTTTTTTTTATATATAATTTAACATTTTACTTGTTCAGCAAAATTTTTATTTATTTTTACAAATTGAAAACATCACTAAAGCAATTGTTCCTCTTGCTACCTTCGTTACTAGAAGTGAGAACTGAAGATTTAATGCCTTTACCTTAAACCCAATTTTGGCTTTTCTGTCCTAAAGGTCGTGTCCATCCCTGACCTACCTAAGAGAATTTTCGGTTTTTATGTTTGTCAGATTTTGAACTGAACTCTCGTAATTCAAAAGGGTAAGTACCTAACTCTACAGAAATAAACTCATACTTTAACGATTACAAAACTAAAAAACAATCAATACAGAAAATTAAAAACTAACATGAACTGAACCTACAGAAAACACAGTGCATTTAATACACAGTAATCACACTACATTTGATTATCCAGAAAGAGGACTTCTTGTGATTTTTTATTTTTTTTATTTTTTATGATTTAACATTTTAACTGTTCGGCAAAATATTTTTTTTTTTTTTTTTTTTTTTTTTTTTTTACAAATTGAAAGCATCACTAAAGCAATTGTTCCTCTTGGTACCTCGTTACTAGAACTCGTATCCAAACTCCTACTCATCATTAGAATCGATCGCTAATTTAATTTCGCAATTTCCAGACACCCCCTTACTAAATTAACCACGCTGCGTCTCTGTTCACTCTGGGGTCCAGCGCACGTAGATATCAACATAAACGGACTCTACAGATTCCTCCCCCCTCCCCTTCGTGTTGATCCTGAAGCCGGCTTGGGTTCTCTGAAATTAGGCGTGCATCTTAGTAAAGCGCGTTAGAATCACCGCGACAAAGGCCCTACATCCACACGCACCCCTGCCCTCTGAATGTTATTAAACGGATACGCTATAGCGCTGTGAAGGTTGAATATTAATTAAATTACAGAGCGGTTTTAATTAATTTTGCTCTGCTGGGGCGATAGAGTAACGTTAGATGAAATGGTGGTAGATAGTGTGCCTAGATAGGTAAAAATTTATTAGACTCTAGTTGAAGCATAAGTGGATGGTTATTTGCTCCTCAGATGGTCCGCGTTGGGCTAGAAAAGTTGAGGCTGAAATTAACCAGCTGGAGATTCAATTATGTCTGCCACGACGATGAGTGAGAGAAATGGTTCTACCGAAGTAGAAAAAGTTTTTTTATTTTTTTATAAGTATCTCAAAAAAAATGAATGCTTCGATTACAGTGATGCATTCATTTGTTACAATTTGATATTTATTTGCTCCAAGTGTGTAATGTTAAGCAGAAAAAATTGATGGATATAAAATTGCAAAAAGCATAAAATTATCATAACAATGATTAATTAAATTTGGTATTTTTGAAAGTTGGTGTGAATGTAAATAAGGAAGTTGCAAGTTGAGAGTCTTGTTATTTCATGGATCTTAATAAATATTAAAGTTTCGTACTCAATAATATAAGACATGGCAAGTAACTACTTGACGTTTTAATAATATGTATTATAAAAATAATTGTATTTCGACTTAGCTTTTTTCATGTTTTATTTTACACTCGAGTTATGTTCTCTAGCAGTGAAACCTATAATTGCACTTGTACTCTTTAATCAAACTGCATTCGAAAGTAAAATTTTGTTTATTTTTTTATACAAAATGTCTCAAAAGGGACTCCTGAAGTTTAAAGAGAAATACCTGGGAAACGGTAAAAAGATAGTAAAATTTACATGAGGTTATTTTTCTGAAAGAAATTTAGAAATTTGTTAATGGATGAATAATGCTTTCTTCTACTTTACTTGATATTTAATCCTCGTATCCAATGTCTAAAAGGTGAGGGTAGTAGAAAGGATATGAAAAATTTCAATCCTATATGGAATTACAGGTATTTAAGCGATGGGCATCTCACTAATGGTGTCTAAGGAAGCATAACCATATAGGTCCTTGCTAGTATTCTTTCCCTATTTGGATTCTATGGTGTACAGTATGGGGCGTCATCTGTCCAAACTGTCTTTCCATTTCATGATTCCGTTTCTCTAAAAAATATATATCCTGATAAAGGCTTTAATTCAAGACAACCCTGTATTTTTTAGAATGCCCACTTAACAATGTGTCAAAAAAATCAACTGTATCAAAAGATTGAATACATGTCAATATTTAAAAGATTTTTCTCGCTAATGTATGGTCAATTAATGTCCAAAAATGATGGTGATTTTGATGATGATATTTTTGATGGTCCTTTGGTGATTTTAAATCTATTAAGAAGCTAAAATCTACTGACTTAAAACTAGCATATCTTCTCAGATAATGTCTTTTTTTAATGACAAATAAGCTGCTTGATTATTCTATGTAGATCCAAATTCATTTCATCCATCCATCCATTCATTTCATTCAAATTCATTCCTCCTATGTAGATTCAAATTTCTATCTTGATGTAACATGTGATCTAGACTTACTATTTGCCGTTACATTCGAAATAAAAGAATTATATAACCAATACATCTATTTCTATTCGAATAATCATAGTTAAAAATGAATCTGAAGAAACACCAACAAAAAAAAACTAATTCTGGAATACTTTGACGCTGTTCTGACAAAAATAGTTAAAGACGAATAAGTATACTGCCATGTTCGACCATATATTCTTAATCACTTAATATGTTTTAACTGCCAAAGATATGGCAAAAATTCTTCATAAGAGGAAATGACTTGTTTGAACTACACTCATGTCCATAAATTAAGGATAATGAAGTTCAGGCAAAGAAAGAGACAGAAGCAAAACAAATCTGACTTATTTGTAAAATCTATTTATTAAGCAAAAGGTAAAGAGCAAAAAATATGCTATATGTTTGACATAATTAATAAAAATTGTGATTTTTACAACCTGGAGCAAATTTCAAAAAAGAACCTATTTACAAAAAACAGTATAACATGGTTAGTATGATGGTTAATATGGAGTATGTCTCCCGGACGATGCAATACAGGCCTTACAACGGCTAGGCATGCTGACTATCAAATTATCAATCTGATCTTGGGGAGTATTACACCACTCACCAAGCAATGCCCTCCGAAGTTCCGGTTGACAGGTGGGAGGCGGTTGACGGGCTGCAACTCGTCGGCCAAGCATATCCCACACATGCTCTATTGGATTCAAGTCCGGTGAGTATGCTGGCCAATCCATACGGGTGATATCCTCCAATTGAAGGCATTCGTCTACAATGTTTGCACGGTGAGGACGGGCGTTGTCATCCATAAACAGAAATTCAGCACCCATGGCGCCCCGAAACAAACGTACATGTTGTTCCAGAATGACATCCCGATAGATGTGGCCTGTCATCGTTACACTCTGAACATGCAGGTCAGTTCTGGAACCAAGAATAATTCCTCCCCAAACGAGCCCTCCTGCACCACCGTAATGGTGTCGTTCAATGGTGTCCTCGTGGTGATAACGGGTACCTGGCGCTCTCCATATGAAAGTCCGGCGAGAATTAGACTGCAAACTAAACCTGGACTCGTCGGAAAACATCACACAAGACCACTGTTGCGGTGTCCACAATGCATGCTCTCTACTCCAGGTTAATCGCAGGCGACAGTGAGTTGCGGTAAGTGGAACACATCTGACAGTCCTATGAGCATATAGACCAATGTGCCCTAAGTGTCTGTACACGGTCTGACTTGAAACTGTCGTACCGGTAGCTGAAGAGAGCTGACGAGACAGGTCTGATGCTGCGCTGTTTCTTTTGGCAGTAACTGCTAAATACCGGTCCTCATTCGGCGTTGTAACTCGGGGGCGACCTGTGCTGTAACATCTACTCACATTACCATCATCTTGGAATCGTTGCCAAAGCCTGGAGATGACACTCTGGGCGATTCCAAGTTCCTCGGATACTTCCAGCTGGGTACATCCACATTCCAGTCGTCCGATAATTCTACCACGTAAAAAAAATCATCCAAATGCTTCCTTTGTGCCATAACTATGCGGTTATTGCACTGAAAGGCTTTTAAAGCGCTTGTGAACAATTTTACTTCTTTGCCACCATTCCTTATATACCCCTCTCTTACACTCTCGTCATTGTGACGTACTATCCGCGCCATCTGGTGGTTTCCTGTAATTTGCATATTCTTCTTCAAGATGTGTGTGATAATTCTACAGGTGAAATTTTTATTTTAGAGTTCAATTTCTGTGTGATTCTGAATTATCCTTAATTTATGGACATGAGTGTATATATCCTCACTTATTCAAATGCAGGTTGTAAATTATCTGCAAATTGCATTTATTGTCAGCAAATCTGAACGCCATCTGAAAACTATCCCGACAGCTAGAAAATAAAATCTAGGAAATAAGTATAACTGAGATCGATTCCTGAAGCCAGAAAACTAGAATTTGCCTCTTTTTTTCTGAATTAGCCAAGAAAAAGCTGTACAGCCAGTTGTGAAATATTTGAGTTTACACTTTTTCGTTTACCGAAATGACTGACAGCAGTAAAACTAGCATAAGATATCCTCAATTCCAAAATTTCTAGTTTCTTACCAACTAAACACACTGAATTTGCTTTTTCTGTTTCCATTGTACTCAACCATTTGCATCCACACCCGCTTCCTATCCTATCATCTTCGAAAAAGTTTCAAAGAAAGTTTCAATCCTCGAAAAGTCTCATCATAAACTACAGATCATCCTTTTATAAAAAGCAAATAATTACATAATAAAAAGGAACAGAATTCTTAAGAGTCTATATTCATTTTAAAAAATTGTTTCAAACCATGTTTCAATCTGAAGTCGAATTTATGTAATTAATCAGTACAGTAGAAATTGAAGTCGAGGAAAATACAATTAATAATTTTTCTGATAGGCTGGATGAGTCTGAAACAAAAATAAACAGAACCAAAGATATATGAAGGATTTTACACATAGTAGATATATGCCATGAGTATTGAAAAGAGAATTTAAGGAGTTATGGAATAAATGGCATTTGTGATAAGATGCTTTCGCTCCTCCATTTTAGTATAATACATTTGATGGGCACAATCTTCCACAAACTCTATATGAAAAATTCCAATGGAATTGGAATCTGGAGAACAATCTTTTAATATTCTATAACTCCTCAGGTGCGTATCAATGCATAACAGGAAATCAAATGTCGCTTGTATATACTACGAGCAACTTCAATAGATACCATACCGAAATTAGTTCATTTTTGTCGTCGTCGTTTGTTAATTATTGCTTCTATTCTTCTACTAATCAAACATGTACTTCAGCTGTTTTTCGATATTAAGAATTGATTTTATTAGCCTGGCAATTTTTTTGTACAACGACTGCTCCAATATTGTATACTAAAAAAATAGCACATTAAAAAAAAATTAAAACTCTTCGCTTCTGTAAGTATGTGTGGAATCTTACATCATTATATAAAAACACGCTAGTAAGCAACATTTGTGAAAATTATTAAAATCTAATTTTTACCACCAATATCTTTTTCTTACTCTTTTATTCTAGATTTTATTATTTTTCCATGTTTATAATACCTGCTGCACTCATAACTTCCTTGGGGAATTTAAATAATTCTTTAAAATTTCATAATCTGCTGCATGCTGTTTGTTTTCGTTTCTAATGAATTCAGCTTCTTAGTTGGCTATTTTGTTCTTGTGCTATTTTCTCTAACAAAATTGATCTTCTTAAAGCAGAAGTCTTCTTTCTGTTGTTGAGGCTTGGATGGGCGGTTGAGAAACGATTACGAAAATTACAAGAGAAATCCGATTATATTTAAGCTCTTTGTTTGTTTGCTATTTTTCAGCCAGGTGGGGAAGTTCTTTTGAAAAATTTGATTAAATTTCTTCCCTTACTTTGTTTTTTTTAGAAAGGCTGTCATTAAAATAACAGATTTGATAGTGTCTCCCCTATCTAAGCACAAACTTTTGTTGTTCAACCAGAGTAAATTCCTAATATCATACAAAACAAACAATTAGAATTTTAATTTATAAAATTGATTATTTGTACCTATTTTAAATATTTTGCATATCGTGATGCATTTATTTCTGTGATATGCAATAGAATTGGTTAACTAGTTGGTTATGAAGCAAATTATCTAGCAAATTATAGTTTTAATGCGTAAAAATAAAGTTTCACATTTGATTCAGTACTTCAAAGGATTTGTAATTGCATCGTAACTATTTCGACACTCGACTTTTTCGTCGAATTTCATATAAATTGAATTTATTATTCAATTTCTGCTTTATCAGTTCAAACGAATTGAAATAAAAACATATTGTAACCAAAATTATGGATGCTGCCAAGTAAGGAAAAAAAATGTGTTAAGGAATCAAATAAGTGCATGTGTGACTATGATAACTTCTTATCACTTTAAAATTATCAAAATTTAGAGGTCTTTTTTTTCACTGAAGTCGTTATTTTTATATCTGAGGCATAGCCAAAAACCACGGAGATATTTTATCGGTTTTATTTCAATTAAATATATAATTTTTTATCTTAAAATTTCGCTTCCAAATTTTTAGTTTAATATCTGTCTGCTTTCTCCAGCATAACCTTAATATTCTCAAAATCTAAATAAATGAAAAATAATTTAATTTTTAAGTTTGTTAAACTCCAGTTAACTCCTATTATTTTCTCCAAATTTATTATATTTTAATGTGGTATAAACAAAAAAAAATACTCATGATTTATTTAATTAAATAAAACGATAACTTGGATAGCAAATTAGCATTAAAATAAAATTCTAAAACTTTTAGTGGATTATTATTTAGTGGTGCTTTTATTTCTATTCCTTCTAAAATAATTTGTCAATATCTGTTTTAATGAAATGAAATGTTTTTATCTGCTTTTATTTTGTTGAATATGATAAACTTGCAAGTGTGTTTGTATTTTTACCTTCTCTGTTCGTTTCTATTCCTGCCAATATATTGGTTTAAAACTTAATTTTTAAGTTATAAATTCCTTTTATTTATATACGCTTTTCTTTTATTTTTTGATAATTGAGATCAATTATAAAAAGATTCAAAAATACTATTTGTATACAAAAAAATATATGGGATTTTTTAATTAAATTTATAACTCGTTTTAAAATCGTAGATTTCCCGATACTCTATTTTGAGTTTATTAAATCTAATTTTTATAAATAACATCAGAGTACAACTGTCAAAAGGTTTATTTTTCGATTGCTTTTGGTCCTTTTAAAATAGTACATTTGAAATACGATTAGCTTTGTAGCATGTTGAATTTCTTTTTGAACTTTTTGACTTATTGCTAAGATTTCAATAACAATGCATAGAAGTTATTTCAATTTCTAAATTACCCCTTTAAAAACGGATGGAATTTAATCGGCAAGTAATGACTCTTTAGTTTTCTTTCATTTTATTCATAAAAGATTAGAGTTTAGCTGCTTTTGCACACCGGTTGTTCTTATGATTTCAAATAAATTTCTACACATTACTTAAATTTTTTTTCATTCTTTTCATTATTAGAAAGGGGTCTGAATTCTATACAAAATGATCCTAGTTTCTAAATTAGTCCGAGACATAATTAACGAACTATGAAAATCAATTAATATTTTTAATCTAGTTCTCGATATTGTTTCGTCCTTTTTATTATTTGAATTGTGTAATTTTTTTAAGCGAAAGCAGTGTATTCATTTATCATTCAAAACATCTCATTCCACGAAGCTATACTTTCTTAGAAACAAATCTATCGAAAATAAACATTCCGGAATGGCAGTTTCATTTAAAACGAAGGTATTCTTTTCAGGGCATGAAATTAATCTTCATGAAATTCTAAAAATTAATGAATCAATTAAAATGAAACATTTTTCTTTCACAATAAAAAAATGATGAATTACAAACAATCGTTTTGATTTACAAATTGTAGAAGTTAATTGTTTCTATGTTATTTTTCAACTTTAGATGGGCAGGTTTATATTTTAATTGTTCAGTTTCTGACTGTTTTTGATTATTCAGAATGAAAAATTCATAAATACACTGAAGTGACAAAAGTCATGGGATAGCAATATGCAAATTTTCAGATGGCAGTAGCATCGCGTAGAACAGGTATAAATGCGCAGTGCTTTCGCAGAGCTTTCATTTCTGTTCAAGTTATTCATGTGAAGAGGTTTTGACGTGATGATGACCGCACGACGGGAATTAACAGACTTTGAACGCGGAATGTTAGTTGGAGCTAGACGCATGGGTCATGCCATTTCGGAAATCGTTAGGGAATTCAACATTCACAGATCCACTGTGTCAAGAGTGTGCCGAGAGTATGAAATTTCAGGCATAACATCCCACCATGGACAGAGCAGTGGTCGACCGCCTGCACTTAACGACCGAGACCGGCGACGTCTGCAAAGAGTCGTAAATTCTAACAGACAAGCAACACTGCGTCAAATAACCGCAGAAATCAATGTGGGACGTACAAGGGACTTGTCTGTTAGAACTGTGCGGAGAAATTTGGCTTTCTTGGGCTATTCCAGCAGAAGACCCACTCGAGTGCCTTTACTGACAGAACGACATCGCTTGCAGCGACTCTCGTGGGCACGTGAGCATATCGGTTGGTCCCTAGATGAATGGAAAACCGTGGCCTGGTCCGATGAGTCACGATTTCAGTTGGTAAGAGCTGATGGTAGGGTTCGAGTGTGGCGCAGACCCCACGAAGCCATGGACCCAAACTGTCAGCAAGGCACTGTTCAAGCTGGTGGTGGCTCCGTAATGGTGTGGGCTGTTTTTTCACGGCATGGACTTGGTCCTCTGGTGCGACTGGACCGAACATTGACTGGAAATGCTTATGTTCAGCTACTTGGAGATCACTTGCAGCCATTCATGGACTTCATGTACCCAAACAACGATGGGATTTTTATGGATGACAATGCGCCATGTCACCGGGCCACAACTGTTCGCGATTGGTTTGAAGAACATTCTGGACAATTCCAACGAATGATCTGGCCACCTAGATCGCCCGACATGAATCCCATCGAGCATTTATGGGACATCATCGAGAGGTCTGTTAGTGCCCAAAATCCTGCACCATCAACGCTTTCACAATTATGGACGTCTATCGAGACAGCATGGCTCAATATTCCTGCAGAAGACTTCCAACGACTTGTTGAGTCCATGCCACGTCGAGTTGCTGCACTTCGCCGGGCGAAAGGAGGGCCGACACGTTATTAAAAGGTATCCCATGACTTTTGTCACTTCAGTGTAATTGCTTAGTAAAGTAGGTTCATAGTGGAATCTTATTTCCGTATATATTAAAGAATTTTAAAATAGCACAGTAAGTTACCTGAATAAAACGTACATTAATCAATGCTTTGAAAATAAAGTAGGGCTTTTTATGGTCAATACCGATAAGTTTTTAATATAAGTGATTGTTACTATTCAATTTATTTACTTTTCAAAGTAACCTACAATTAGGATTACTTCCATATTTTATGAACAACATATGCTTTTTCTATCTAAGAATCCACAGATATCTATTTAAAAATCTACAAATTTTCAAAAAAAAAAAAAAAAAAAAAAAAAAAAAAAGTTATCTAAACCTTTAATCAAATTGGTAATCAGAAAACAAATTTTTTTTGCAACGCATCTTTATTGTATTTTATGAAGAAACCATAATTTGATTTATATCAAATTATCTAATATTAACAAAATACATAAGAAATAATTAAAAAAAATTTTTAAAGAATAATGTAATTTTTAAAATGGCGCAACTCAGTTGAATAAACTTTTTATTTAAAAATATTTTCTCTTCCATCTTGGATATACTTTTCATGTATTCCATAATGATTTATGATAAATTATTTTATCTTCTATTGTACTTATCTGGATTCAAATTACATCCTTACGATGATGGCGTATAAAAAAAAAAATTTAGATTAATGATCTGTGGTCTTATTTTAGAATTGCAAAGATTATATTTAAATCACATTCATTCTGTCTTTTAAACAATAATCTTTGATGAAACAAACAAACAAACATTTAATTGTAAATTTGTTTTTAGAAATCAATAAATTAAATACCTTAATTCACAATTAAAACCATTAAGATTTTAATACAAATATTGCGATTAAAATTTTTATAATTAGTTTAATTAAAATTAATTTATTTTATTATTATATAATATATTTAAACCAGCATGTATCCTAGTGAAGAATGAAACACTATTATTATTATAAAAACACTTATTTTTAATTCACTATTATAAAGGCTTCTGTTAATTAAATATTCTATAACGAAGATTCTTCATTGTTTCTTTTTACTTTTAAAGGGCTCATATTGGATCAATTTAGTGTAAAAATGCTCCTCACTGATTAACTAGTTAATTATCTGGTACAAATTAAACTCGATTACTTTTCAAAATTGTCTAATAAACATCAATACCTTCTTTATTGAACACGAAAATTCTATTAGCACTCACTCGGGAAAGTAATTTTCTAATGGGACTAACAACCCAAAAGATTGCGCAACAAATTTTAAGCACAGCTTGAAGCCGCATCATTATTCTTGTTACCCCAGTCCATTATAATGCTGGACTATGAAGCCCTTTTAAAGAAACCACCACACATCCAAACCCTGGCAGAAAATTTATTGATTTCTTGCTGCTGCTTTTCCCACCAACACATTTCGGTGGTCGGGAAAATTACTACTGAATGACTTTGGTAATCGCACTTTTAGGATTACCGGGAAGATTGTACCACATGTTGCAAAATTCAATTAGCGTTGCGATTAGTGGGTATACTCGCCTCAGGGAAAAGGTTTAAAGATGCTCGACCTATTTTTACGGTTTAGAAGAAAATGCGAATTAGCTTCGGAGGGATAATTGCAACACACTCCTTCCGCAAAAATACTTCCGTAATTGATGTATACTTCAGGGAATCGCTCCGAAATTCGTACCTCATTTTCTAGTTTCCCTTTTGTTATGCGGATTGGGATAAAAATGATAATTCTTCATCTATTTAACCAATTGACATCAGTTAGTTAAGTGGATTTCCAATTGAAGCGTGGTCCCTCGTGTCTGCATCTGAAGTAACAATACGTTGTGATGAGTATTTAAATAATCAAACTCCTTCGGACTGTTACAGACTTTCGTTTGTTAGCTTTCATTAGTTTAATTGGTAAACTAGAATTAGCAATGCAGTTAAGGGTACGTTTGATGGTAAATTCAAATGGTACTGAATTCACAAAAAAAGTGTTCGAGTGTTCCCGAAAGATTGAACTTTCCTTTATTTTCTCAACTACTGGTTTAAACTCAAATATTCTGCAACAAAGTTAAGCGTTCTCATTTAAATTTGGAAGTTAATGTTTAGAAAAACTAAAACGTTTATTTTTCTGAGAAAATCATTTTTCAGATGTTCATCAATTTTAAAAAGTTTCATTTTTTTTAATACCTAAAGCTGATATCGAATTCTTCGTAGTTTCTTTGTAAACCATTCATCGACGAAATTCTATAAACTATTTTTAAAGATAAGGTAATCTGCCTAAAAACATGTTGATTTCAAATTTTTTAAATATAATCTCTTAGCCAAAATTCAATAAGATTAAATTTTGTCTTCTGCTTTTCAGAATTTAATCTTTTGGGGCATTCATAATAACTTTAATAATTCATTTTACTTTTCTACATATTATAACGGAATGTAAAATAACTGGGAAGTTAAGTAAACCGAGAAGCTGAACAATTATGCCAAAGTAAACAACCGATCTCAAAATTATCATGATAAAAAAAGTTTACATTTAAAAATCTTGTAAATGACAATTTAAAATTATATTTTGAAATAATTACAGGGACAGAAATTATTCCACTTTTAATTTTTCATGGATTGTATTTTAAAATAAAATGTTCATCTTATGTTTAACTCAATAAAATGAATTCAGTTGATAGTCCGCTTTAAAAAAGAAACAGTAGGAATATATCAAAAGAAGCAACAAACCAATTTTAGGAAAAAAAATTTCTCCATGAAAAAGTAGAATTTCTATTCAATTTATCAAACCTTGATAATATTCATCAAGAACATCAATTAATATTATGAACTTATCATTGTTTACAAAGAATAAAAAAATTTATTGTTAACAAATTGTTGTGATTGTAAACAAGTCTAGATGAATGTTATAAGAAAAATGTGATTGCCTTTTTGTCGTTATCTGTTAATGAAATTGTTTATTATTTGTTTTGTGGATTCCTTATTAGTAAGGTAGAATTAGGTTTTTTCCTTAAACATTTCCAATAGACATTGGACTAGACCACAATATCGATATGCCTAATTTGATGAAATCTTATCTGGCAATAATGAAGTATTTGATGACTGATAAATTTCTAAATCTTAAACACTGTAAAACTGCATCAACATATTGGCTGTACCTGATTTAGCAGATGTAAGAGCGTTGAACAATAGACTCTGTAGTTATGTCATGTAATTTAGTGTTTTGGTATTTATAATCACTAACCAAAATTTTATGATACATAACGTGTTTCAAAGCACAGGAACTCAGAATAAACATAAAATAACTTATCTCTCTCTTACCGTACTTCACAACACAATCAAGTCCAAAGAAAGATTATTCTAAGCCAAAAGTTTATTGTGGGAAAAGCAGTGATTTTTTATGAGATGACTAAAACTATAATTTTTAATCTATAACTAACTTTAATTTTTTGTAACTAATTAATATAAGCCTTTGAAATAGTAATGAAAATTCTTCTCAAGTATTTGAAAGTTTAAATAAACTTTTATTTAATGTTTTTCCCCATATAAAAAAATTAAATAAGGGACTTTGATATCAATTTTACTGGACTGATTTAATAATTTTTATTTTTGTGTCATCGTGAAAAATGTATCCCTATTAATTATATTTTATTTCTTATTTTATTTTTTTTATTAAATATTATGGTTCTAATTTTACAATGACCACTCTAGTTTCAAAAAGTTTTAAAATTCTCCGACCGAAAAGATAAGGCTCTACAGTTTTTTCTGTTGAAAATCTTAAATGTTAGTGAAAGTTTTATTTTTAAATTACCTTTTTTAAAATTTTTGTTCATGCCTTTATAAAAATAGTAACCTCTCTCATTTCAATTTATTTGGTGTCCCATGATTTTTATTACCTTTTTTCAATTCCTTCTATTAGTTCACACACACACACACACTCTATATATATATATATCTTGTTCAAATTTTCAATCGTTAATAAAATACTTTTTATTTATCCACTCATGTTCAAATACCTTTTTTTAAACTTGTAGTGGATGACACTTGATGCTAATACAGTTTTTTCAAATATTAATTCATTAATTAAATTTAATTAACTAATTTTAGTCTTTTTTTTAGATTTAAGTTGCATATATCTACCAATAGATGGCGCCAGGTAAATTTAAAAAAATGAATGAAAATTATTTATAAAGGACTTTCTGCAATATAGTGAAAAAAAGTAGGAATTGACTTCAAAAAAAATTTTTTTATATTACTTGTTTATTTCAAACTCGACTAACAGACTCTCTGAAAAAAAAAAAAAAAAAAAAAAAGAAAAAAAACTAGTGACAAAATCATCAATCCCAAACTCCCTGAAAACAAAACAAAGGAATTTTAAATGGCCATCTTAAAATGAATTCTCAGCGCAATTCCGAATTAATGGGCGATCAATGATCGCGAAAGAATGCCCGAAACGTAATTAGGGAATGGGATACCAACTGACTTAAGAAGATTTTACTTTTAAAACCGTTTTTCGTTTTCTATCCATCATGACGAGGAAGCCTGATAAATAGAGACGTTGAAAAGTATAGAGAAGAGATTTCGGGTTTTTACTTGCAAATGAAGGCCCAGTGTTTACACTTTCTATTTATTTCTCCTGTTGAAATCTCCTATCCAAATCCTATTTTATCTTTCTCCTTTTCGACTACAGAATAGACATTTGCTTTTTTTTCCCTTGCTTTGCTTTCTTAGAATCGAACCACACAACAATTTATTTCTCTCCTGAGATGGTTAGAAATTTTTCTTCCTCCTTTGTCACGTTTGAACCTTATTTCTTTCAATTCGTGCACTCAGTGCAGGTAATCTTGTAAAAAGTGTCCACTTCTATGCCTTCCAACTTATGCATTTCTTCATTAGGAATTTAACGATTGAACCGTTCCGGAGAGCCCTCATAAATCATTTTCGCATTTTTAGAAGAAACTCCTTTCGCGGCTCTTTTCTAAAAATAGCTGCATCTCAGATTTGTTATTCATATTTTAATGTGATAAAAATCTGTCTTTAAATACACTTATTCTAATACTAAAAAAGGGCCTTCGGTGCAATTTTTTTATGCAATATTGGAAGGTTTTTCTAGCTTTTTTTTTTTTTTTTAATCGTGTTAAGATGATAGGAGAGAAAGCCATTAACGTAATCTTGGAAAAAAGGTATCAATTCACTCAATAACAGACGATTTCTCAAAATGTTATTACTTAATGTTCTCATCAAATCAGTGAGCTAGAGAAATTTGTGGATTTTACGCACGATAAATTATTGCTATTTATTATTACTATTACTAGTTAGAATTATTACTTGTAATACATGTTTGCATTACTTTAATCATTTGTAATACTTGTTTGTTAAAATTTGGTTATTTAAATGTTCTATTATGAATCCTTAATCATCATAGCATTCATTCTTTGCGATTATGAAAAAACAAATTCGCAATTTTTCTCTCTCAAAACTCCCAATTAAGTCAGATAAAAAAAAATTCTATCCAACTTCACATTTACCTGAAGGATGAAAGGCAATAAATTCTGCTTTAGTTTTTCACTATAGTATAATATATATTGTGCATAACTTTACTACGGATGACCGGACTAATCTATGTATATTATTCGTATTTTACTTCGCGACTTCGGTTTCATTTAAATTTCTGATTGTTCTATGAACGCAGAATCCATTCTAAAAGCTGTTACTTTCAAAAACCTATTCATTAGAGCCTTTTCAAAATATATCCATTCTATAAAAACCAATTTCACTGTCGAGTTCTATTAGTGAAAAGGACATGCATTATTTTTGTATAATTTGAACTGCTCTTGATATAACTGAATTACTCTGATTTTATTGTATTCATTTATTTATATTATTCTAAAAAGACGTCTCCTTTGCTTCGTCGGTAAAAGGGATCCTTTAATTTTAATACCAAAAGTCTTTAATTTACAGCCTGTAGCAGAAATCTAAGAATCCTTATTCTAATCTAAGAATTATAATAATAATTATTATTATTATTATTTTGCTGAAGTCAAGTATATGTAAATAACACGTTTTTATAGACGAAATGCGCATATTTGGAAAACTTCACTTTCTTGCCAAAAATATGCTTTTATCTATTTACAACGACTAGATGCGTGCATTAAGTTCAAAATTCTCCAAATTATAAATCTCATTAAAGTATGAAATATCTGTTTTTCCATCCTATCTTCACAACATTTTTTCTCTTCTGTTATTATTCTTTGGGAAAAAAAGGTAAAAAATACCAATGCATCCAAAAACACTGTTACCGAGATGCACAGTAATAAAAGACAGCTCTGAGAAGAATATTTAACAGTTTACTTGCTCTCGAATCCGGAAATACTTCCAGTCCATTTACTTGATGGGAAAAAAAAAGGAAAGGTCAACACTGTTTCACTTTACAACATTACTCGAAAATATGTAAACAGAGATTGCGTACTAAATTTTATGTGAAAACACTTATTGAACTTTTCTATTCTATTTTAAGAAGTATTTCTTTCTGAAGAATGTCGAAATGATAAACTCTTGAATAAAAGTGTGTTAAACTTTACTACCTATACATAACATGGTCAAGTATTTAAAATTTATCACGTTTTACAAAAAAGAAAGTTTTTCAATATATTTAAAAGAAGTATTAAATTTAATGATATAATTTTTTTTTACATTTAATTACGGTATTATAAGCAGAATAAAGGAAATATGAAGCATACTAGAAAATATGTGATGCCAGTATACTATCTTTTTCAACAGCAATACGAAACTTTTTTAAAAAAAGTTATTGTACTAAGAACAATAGCCTTAAGAATGTGGGAAATTATTTTCTTCAATGAGTAATAGAATAACTGATTTTTTATACAATATATATATATATATATCTATTTATGAAAATTAATCACTATATATAATAGTGATCAACCATTGTTTGATTAAACATTTTAGAACATCTTTATTATTATAGTATCATTTATTTCAACTTTTATCCTATTATATTCCTTCTTTTTTCCTATGTCTTAAGACTAAAGTTTTAAAACAGACTCAAATAAAAAAAATTAATCTTTTATGCTTATTACCAATTGATGACGAATGCTAGTTTATCAAGTAGTGCTAAATTTATTTTAAAATTATATTTCATAATAATTTGTCAGTGAATTCTCCAACTTCCCCAATAACTTAATTTTATTCTATTATTAATTACAGCTAAAAATTCTAAACACCTGGAAGGTTTTGTAAAAAAATATCTTGATTTTCACTGACTTCTAACCAAATCTAGCAACTCTGAGAGTTGTATTTGTGATTCAAAATGAAAATATTAGATTATTTTCCATCCCGTGAAAATTTCATTCAAGATCTTTTTGAATAATAAAATTTGAACTATCATGTACTTAATAATGTATTTTATTATTTCCTGCTTTATGTTTAGTTTATTATGTTAATTTAGGCGAAAAAAAATGCATTATTATTAAATAATTTGAACTGCTTTTGATATAACTGAATTACTCCGATTTTATTTATTTATATATATATATATTTTGTTCTAAAAAGGCTTGTCCTTTGCTTCGTTGGTAAAAGGGGTCCTTTAATTTTAATACCAAAAGTCTTTAATTTACAGTCTGTGGAAGAAATATAAGAATTCTTGTTCTAAGATAAGATTTTTTTTTTGCTGAAATCAAGTATATGTAAATAACTTTTTATAGACGAAATGCTCATACTTGGAAAAAATATACTTTAAGGTTTTACAGTGACTAGAAGCGTACATTAAGTTCACAATTCTCCAAATTATAATTCTCATTAACTTTTAAGATTTTATTAGAATTTATTTAAATTTGGGCACAGTAAATCAATAGGCAACTTCTTAATTCACGTACTATTTTTAGGAATTGCTCAACATCACTTTGGTCTGTCAGATATCGATTTATACGAATACATTCCAAGGACTACTTCTAAACCTTTTTAACATATAATACATGAATTTGTCTTCATTAACTGTCAAAAGGCTAAAAGTAAAAAGGATAATAAATTGTGATCAATGAATTTTATAGAAATATAAGTAAAAAAAAATGTAAAGTTTTTAAAATGCAATAGATTTGAAATAATAAACCCATACATTTGTGAGTGCCAACACTTGAATCTTGATGTGAACAGTCGAAAAGGGGACAATTTATGTATATTTTTTGGTAATATCTGTTTCCTCAGAAAGTAATAAAATTGTCACGACATGGGAGCTGCAATATTACCAATGTTCGTTGAATTGTTTGATTTTATAAAAAATGCAGGTTCAAATAATGAAATGAGTAGAAGGTGAAGTTTCCTACTTCATTAAAAAATAATGCACCGTACACATTGTGAATTAATGAACATTAATGAATAGGTATAATTTCTTCAGAATCCAAATTTTACAGAAATGTTTGTTGGAAATAAACATCTAAACAAACTACAAATTTATATTTTAATTGTAAAATAAAACTTCTCGAGAAGTTACGAAATCTTGAAGTCGGTAAGAGAAAAAAAATTCCTCAAATCCTTTGTGTTTTCCAGAAAGCTAATTAACGGAAAAGCTTATAAATTTTGGCTCCTCCTTCCAGTTATATCCTTTTAGTCCATTTTCTTGTTCTATTTCTTCCATTTGATATTTTATACGTAGTCTTTTTAAAACTAATTTTAATGTATATCTTAGAATTGATAACCCAATTTTATTGTAAATTTTCTTTTAAAAATGCTGATTGTTGTCTTTGTTCACCAATTACTTGTAGAAAATGTTCTCATGATTGGTAGAATTTTATCACTTTAACAAATCTCTTGACATCCCAACATATATATTTACAGTTCCCTATTTCTTCACTATATTGTTTAGGCATTTGGATTTTAAATAATTTCTTTCTCGTGATTTTTCTTCGGAATAGGCAAGTATAGTATATTCGTCTTTCGCTTTACAATTCCTGTTTAATTTACTAGTTAAAGAGGGAAATAAGTTGGAAAAATTGCTACCAGACAATGTTAAAAAAATTAAACACACCTTTTTATTATTGTAGGCTCTTCTGAACTTTTTTTTATATCATCTAATGTTCGGATGTAATAAAAAAACCAGTTTATTTTGGATAAAATGCGTTTCTTAGTTTCTCGATTTTTTCCCCTTAAGTGCAGATCATTCATTTAATGGTCTTGGTTCTTAGCTTACCCTTATTATTATTTGAAGCATAATCACATCCGTCATCAGCGTTTCTGGTTAGGGAATGCAAAACTGCAGTTCCAAAATTAACAAAGATTTAAAGCAAAGAAACTTAAAAAAAGCAGAATATTAATTATTTATGGTACAATAATATCATTAGACATCCCTTTACCAACTTACTTGTTTATTTACTATTATCTAATTCAGCACTGGCCTCAACCTTTTTAAATAAAGTGCAAAATAATCAATTGATAAAAAAAATGATTACTAATATTTGTCTTCAAGTACTATGGTATTAATGACAGCATCAAAAAACAAGCACACACGTTTGAACAAATTATGCGATTCCACTCAAGCAACGATAATTTTTACAGTAACCCAATCACCTCGGAGACATAAAATTCGGAATAAAGAGACATTTTACCCTTACGGAAGAAAGCATGCTAAGGCAAAAATGAATTGAAAATATTAAGCATGGAATCAAACAAAAAAATGCTCTATCGAAGGAGTTGCGTTGGCATATAAACGTTTGTCTTCCCAAGAAGGAGAGCACACAAATGTCCCTAAATAATAGATATAGCCTGTCGAAAATTTGGTGTTCAGTCCATCCGTTTACCACAATGACTCCACAGGCCAGCACGCCCAGACCGCCGTAACGATGTCTTTCCCTAATATTAGTGGAGTAAAATCGGACCCTATCTCTTTCAATATCAATTTCCATTGCGAATCGCTTATGACACTGAAATATTTTTATCGATAAAGAGGACGGTATTTCATTGATGAGATGTCCTGTCGTTGTTTTCTTTACGCCAGTCTAAATTGTACAACCCATACACAATTGTAAATGGGATGCTGCGTTCAGGACAGCGGCCAAATAGCCCACCTTTATGAAGGCGTTGGCCATAGTAAAGTCTACACTTGTCCTGTTGCCGTATACAACTGCTGAGCCATGTTCCCACTGATTGATATAGACCTCTTTTCGACTGCAGGACTGTTATCTGTCATCCATCAGCATTGCCTTTACCATTTCTTTATCTCTCCATATCTTTTTATCTTTTACTATCAGCATTGTCTGTACCTGTGATTTGGAAAGCTTTCCAAGCTTGTGCAACGACATTTTTATCTATTCGAAACTCTTGGGCAACGCTTGTCCTTCTACTCATCTCCTCAAACTTGCCGATTTATTGTCAAGCGTCTACCATGTGTAAAATTCTATAAATTATTTCGCCATATTGCACGTACAAAGTCGATAGAATTTCAAAACAATTTCTAATAACGCCTTTCATCTTTATTTTGGTCGTAGTGTTGCACTACAGCGTTGACTGAACGCATTTCGCATATTCTCACCTGTGACGTCTTGTTCCTAATATTTTCATTCTTCTACTGATATAAGTATTTATTGTATTGATCGTAACAAGTCACTTTCTGCATTTTCATGGTGGTCTGCTTAAAAATTAAATCGATACTTCAGTTTTTGCAAGCCAGAGTATTTTATCTAAGTCAAATATACATTACGAAGAATGAATATTGTTTTCATAAACCTTTCACGAAAAACATTAAAGAATTGGGAATTCTAGTTTTATTTATATAAATGTATATAATAGCTGTTTTTTAAGTAACATTCCATTTAATTCTACAAAACTTTTGTGAATATATTTGTTCATTTAAGTGACCCATATAACTATAGCTATAACTATTTAAATACCGAAATATTTCTCTAAGCATGTTTCTAAATCCTAATGAAAAGGAGCCAACTGCAGCGGATTGAATAGACAATAGAAGAGCGTCAGTCACTAGCAGAGCACTATCTCAATCACGAGAAGCCGCCACACTCAGAACTAGTCAAAACAACAAGCACTCCTTATCCGACTAGTTTGTTAACGTAGGAATTTTCCAACTGAACCAACCTGCCTGTCGTTTATCACGTAGGAGTGCTCCAATTAAGGTACCAAATCGCGAATCATAAGTTGTGTCGAGGCAGCTTTCCGAAATATCTAGTTTTCCTAGGCATTTGTCAATATCCGACTGTCAAGCTGAATATTCCCAAAGCCACACATGTGGATGGCTTTAAGTGTTGAATAAATAGGAGTGCTCTGCTTTAACGATCAGCTACTGGTTTGTTACACGGAACTCTGTACAGATGGACATAATATCATTCATCTAGATCGTTTCGAAAGCTGCGCTGAATTTCCTAATGTTTCAGTTCGACAATCAATATTGCTTCGGGCTTCAGATTGGTATAATGACTTTGAATCGGATTTGTAAAACTTGCTGACTCTGTTTATTTGAAGGCCTCTCAGACTGCGATGAATATGCTTTTGTCGATTAGAGTCTACAACTACTACATATCATAAGAGGACATAGAGGGAATTTTTAATAATGAATCGAATGCGCTTTTATACTTATCTTACATATTTTTGTTTCGCGAATTTCTGGATTAAATTCTAAATGTCTGGATTAAAATGTAAAATAATTTTATAAATTATTTACATTTTAATCTATTTAATTTTATAAATTATTAGCAATTTTATGTTTGTTTTTTTTTGTTTAATATTAAATCAAGATTTAAAACTCGAGTTAAAATTTATACCTTTATATATCGATTGCCCCCAAATTCTAAAATGATTTAAATGTTAGAAGTAATCCCTTTTTTCTTCTGTTCCATAAAGCTTAGTACATCAATGAAACACCTGTTTTTGAACAAATTCACACATTGACATTTTTGCTAAATTTTTAATCAAAGTCTAAGTTTTAATATAAAATATTTAGAATAAATTTTAAAACTAGACTGAGATAAGCAATTTTAAAACTTGTAGTCTAAGTTTCTGCCATGACAGTTGAAATGCTAATGAAATAATGCAAAAATTTTAAAAACTTTGAATTTATATTTTCTTTTTAATGTTTTATCTTGTTTAAGACACATGATCTCGGATATGCTTAATTTACAAAATACAATAGGGGGAAGCGCACATCTCTGACAAAGAAAATTCAACTGATTTTTGTTGAGAGGTGACTTATTAATTTCTTCATTCCTCAGCTGCTCTGATATATATTTAAATTAAATAACACATCTTGTTTTCAGATTCGAAATTTAATATGTTAGTCTTTGTTTTAAAAGTTAATAATTTTTTTTTCTTTTAGGGTTAAATGATTGATAAAATTATTTTTGAGTTCAAATTGTCTTTTTATATAATACTAAGGTTAAAGAATTGTATACAATTAGTTTTTGCCAATAGAATGCGCACAATTTTCCTCGAAAGTAAGTTATTCAACTTCTTACATATTTATAATTTTCTTCATTTCAAAGAAACGAGATACATTACAAAAATATTATAACTTAAAAAATTTATCCTAAAGATCATTCGGATGAATTTGGGAAAGATTTGCGAAAGGTTATATTCTTTTGACTACTTTAAAGATGGAAAAACTATGATTAGTCGAATGTGAAATTAAAAAACAAAAATCATACTTAAATGTTATGTATACTGGTATTAAATATAGAATATCTTGTTCGCAATCAATGCTTTTTTTTATTTAGAAATCTAATGAATTTAAAATTTGTCTTTGTTTAAATGAAATCAAGTGCTTTTTTCTAGTATCCCCCATAGAGTAATTTCCAAAAGTTGAAGCACTACTTTTTTTTAAACTTTTAAAATAATACAGGGCATTTGGAAAACAGGACATTTTTTTTATACAACTATTTATTGCATTTTTACATTATTTTGCAATCATGCATAATTTATGAATTAATGATTATATTTTTTCATAAAAATCTATTTTTGTGAGTAAAGAGAAAATTAACAGCGACTAATTTTATTATTTCTAATATTTTGAATTCTTTTCATCGTTTTATTTACCAAAAATATATATTATTACTTCGTTGGTGACTAAAATTTTTGTGAGCCTAAAAAATATTGTAGTGGTTTGGAAATCGATTCCTTTTATCTCTAATTGTCTTATTAAATTACTTTACTTAATATAATTTAATTTTTTTCCATCAATAATTTTTATTTTTTATTTTAGCAATTTTTAATTTTGTTAAAATTAAATATTTTTACTACCTTAATTAAACGATCATCTAAATTAAAAACTCAATATTATTTAAGTTTGCTGTGGAAATTTAGGGGTCTCTAATCTCATTGGTACTCCTTAAAAGATACTTTAATTTCCAGTCTCCAGATTCTATTTGAGTTTTTTGTTTTAATAGTTGTCTATTTATAGATATAAATTTCCTTCTAGGTAATCCGTTTGTTTGTTAAACTGGGTTCTTTTCCCAGAAATATATCTTTCTTCATTAAATCTACTACTACTACTTTATTACATTAAATCTACTTTTTTGTTTGTTTTTTATATATTGCTATATATTTCATAAATTCTGATATTTCGAAGAAAGGAATGTTATATATTTGTAAACGTGCAGGAGCACGTCTGTAAAAATGTATAGTTTTCGAAAATGTATTGATTCATCATTTCTAAAAGTTCTTAGATTATTAAATTTTTTTCAATGAAAAAAACTTTGAAGAAAGATCAGATAAAAGTATACTATTTGTGTCAAATCAATTTAGCAATAAGTATAATAATATTTTATTATTTTGCATCACAGAAATCAAATTATGGGTAATGTTTTCTTTTATTTCTCTTTCCGTAAAATTCCAATTTTATATTTCTACTATATTTATATTGTATTTCTTGAACTTAATAGTTAATTGTATTTATCATGTTCTACAAACAGTTGTAATAATGAAATGGAGACGCAATTTTATACCTAATTATTATTGTCCTATACTTTACAATTATAGATTGAATTTATTGGTATTAATTAATAAAATACAACACAAAATATAAAAGCATATATAACTAATAAATTTGAATATATGGAAATATTTAAACCCTTTCCTATTCACTCGATCGGCCACCCTTTTAATAGATCGAGTAAACAGCTGATTGACACCACCAACAATATGTAAGTTTCCAAAAAACGTTTATCAGAAATGAAGAATTTTTCCAAAGTTTTACCTTCAAGACTATCTTGTTTCTATAGAGCCAGAATGACCGAGTGGCTAGCGCTCTAGCGCTCGGTACCACAGGTTTCGGGCTCGTGTCACGGCGGTGCCATGGATGTTTGCAGTGGTTCGGAATCCACTTTAAACCGTAGGTCCCGGTCTAACAGGATCGTAGAGCGTTGGGGAGGTGTTTTTAATCCGCATCCGTAGGTTATCTTCAAGCTGCACGCACCTCCTGGTGCACCTCCTAGTGCTTAGTGAGTAACGTCTGTGCAGCGCTTGTCTTAAGGCAACCAAGGCAATTGTCTGAGTGTTTGCCAGCTGCATTAGAACAAAAAAAAAATCTTGCTTCTATATAACTTCCCAATTCTTTCAAAAGTAAAAAAGCAGTGTCTGTAATTCTTCTCATTTTATTAATGTTACCACTTAGATTCTTTTTATACATTAATTTTTATTTCCTTCTATGTAATATAACTATGTAATATAATCTATAGTTTTTTGAAGCAGATATGTACTCTATTTCTTATAGATTTGATTTTTTTAAGAATAAAAATTGTAACTATATCTTAACTCGAATATCTATTCTCTCTCCTCTTAACCTGATTTCCGTTCGATTCTTCCGATTTTGTATAAAGCCAATTTCATCACTTAACTTGCGACCATTCTAGTCAACCTGACATTAATCGCTTGCCAACAGAATAGCTCTTTTGTCTAACCTCAAACCCAGCGGTTCGTTTTACTTTTTTCCCTCCTCCATTCTGAAAAGGAATGTGCCTCAGGATTAAAAATGTCACAAACGGGTGATATTTTCGGAGAGTCTTAGTAAGGAAATATATTTTCTGCTTTTTATTTTACTTTATTATTACTCTGCGTCTTCCCCGCTCAATGAAAAAGAAAAGAATATTTCCGAACTGGAAAGAAATGCTTTTCGAACTATATACCATAAAGAATTCGCAATTTTCTAGGGAAAAAAACTAATTACAGTACCTTTTTAATTACTGGTTTCGTAATTAAAATGCTTACTTTTTAGGGGGAAATATTTTTCTAGTGTGTTTGTATCCCAAAGCACAATTAAAAATTATCATAATTGTGTTAAGTATTTTACGGTAATCCCTTGGTACTTTGAGGGAATCGAAAACAAACAATTTTTGAAATTATATCATGACATGTTTAAAAAAAGCTTGTCAAAACTCTTCCGACTGACGAATTCTGAAGAACAAATACAAAAGTTTTTATTCCAAGTTGTAAATTTACGTTTAGAATCCTTTTTATAATAAAAAATATTAATTTTTAAATCCTTTAAATTACTAGTTGCTGTTTTTGTATACTCTTGATTTTAGAAAGAAGACTAATCTCTCTTTCATCTGGTAAAACACTGAATTTTGTTTTGGTTCAAAACTTTGGAAATATTATATCTGTGAAACATTGTAAATCAAAATTGTAGGCTCTACAGAAAAAAAACTGAACTAATAAAAGGGTCCTTGTTTATGACGACAATTGAAAAAATATTTAAGTATAAAAGAAAATCTGATAAATCGTTTCTGATGATACTTATGTTTTGTGATTTTTTTTAATTGTTCAAGGTTAAGAAAGAGTGCATATTTTTATTTTATTCTAAAAAGTAATATGATGAATTTACTAGCACAATTGTTTCTGAAAATTATCTATTCCGAAGAAGTTTGCAGCTTTAAGCATGCAAATATTGCATTTATATTAAAAAACACGTTTTATTTAATTATTTAGTTGATAATCAATATGATTTTTATAAATTAAGTTTTACTTATGTAAAGCATATGGACACACACACAGTTATCCAAATAATGGAAACACCCTAGAATTATAAGGAATCTTTCATCTTTTACTAATATGGCGCATGACAGCCTTTGGTATGTAATACACCTTTGGTATGCTTGGATTCGCTTTGGAATCGAATCATACAAGTGCTGAATAATGTTTAGAGGAATATTGAAACATTCTTCATGGAGATATTATTAAAGATCCGGAAGAGATACCGGTGGAGGATATCGATTCCGGATTAATCTTTCTAAAATAGACCATAACGGTTCTATGATATTGAGGGGGGAGGGGGTCTATGTGGGGCAAGGTAGATGTTTCCCTTCATCCTTGCGTTCTTCAAATCATTATTGGTTAGGACCTACTGCATGAATAGGGGCATTATCATTCTGGAAAATTCCATCTTCTGCAAGAAAGAAAGTTGCCTCATAGGATCGATCTGGTAAGCTAAAACTTCTCTATACTTCTCCCCAGTGATCCTTCTTTTCAGGATTACTATTGGAGTAGCAGAAAACCACGACATGGCAGTCCATGCCATGACAGATCCACTTTCATTCTTGACAATTAGAAGCAGACGATCACGATCATACACTTGTGCAGGTGCACTAGTCCAGTTGTAGAGGAAAATGTGAAAGATGATTCGTCTGACCATATAACTCTCGTTCGGTTTTGTGGTTGTGACACCACTGTAGACGACGCTTGGCGTAACAGATGTGACAAATGACTTGGGAATTTCTGCTCTGCAGTAAAAGTTTTATTTATGAAGGTGCCACCTAACTGTAATTGATACTGGAGAATCCAGATGCTAATTGAGTTCTGATGTCCCTTTGGCTGCAGTTGCTTTCTTTTCAGACATTACAATCTGCTTCAATACCCGTCGGTCTCTTTCACTCAGCTTCTCCTTCAGTCCTCTATTTTGCTTTGCCGAGCTTGTCTTGCCGCTCTGTGTGTACGCTGTTATGACTTTAGACACCGTATCTCTAGAAACGCCTAAAAGCTAGAATGTTTCGGTTACAGTTGATCCAGCTAGTCGAGCTCCTACAATTTGGCCTCTTTGAAAATGTGTGAAATCTGACATTTTACGCTTTTGACCAAAATCCAAGACGTATACAACTTTACTAAAACTGCCTCATACTACCGTGTTATGCTTTTTAAATTTAAAAAAAATGATAGCTAAGATTACATTTTAATACTTAAGAAGCGCATTTATAAATGTAACTTTTATTCTCGAGTGTTTCCATTATTTTGGTAACCTCTTGCATGTATACAAAATGAAAGAGAATTTCTTAATTATTGAATTGGGTTAATGGTTATTTCTCATATAAATGTTTTATCTGCTATCAACGGTGCTTTATTTATCTCATACTAAAAAACTTGAATGAAACTTCAGCCGTTAATATTTCCGTTTTGTATGACGTTATTTTTTCATTAGAAACATTATTTTTCTGTTCATGTATTAATACACTGGATACTCTATGAATTCCCCATTTTTCAAACACAATGAATTTAAAAACAACGAATTGGCATATTAGAGTGCTGCTTAACGTTTGTCAAGAAGTAGACTTTTTCTTCAATACCAATTTAAATTTTAGTTCAGATTTTAAGTGAAGTTATTAACGTCACAATATAAGAATAGAACCAAAATATCAAAACTATAATTAACTGTAGGTTAAAAACTAAAACTCTTTTAATCAACTGTTAACTGTTTTTTCATTGATAGCAACTGTTTAATATGTTTACAATACAGGTAAGAATATTCTAGAATATGCAGTAGACAATCATTTGCAACATCTAGCGATCTTCTAGAGGTGAGAGAGGAGATAAGGAAGGCGAAGAATATAGACAAATATGAAAATGGATATAGCAGATGTTATTGCAAAACGGGTGAATAATCGTTCTTAACCTAGCGTATTGACAAGAAATTATATTAAAAGTTTTGTTTTACAATACAGGTAAGAATATTCTAAACTGGGGATGAAAAGCTACTGATATATGCAGTAGACAATCCTTTGCAGCATCTAGCGATCTTCTAGAGGTGAGAGATGAGATAAGGAAGGCGAAGAATATAGACAAATATGAAAATGGATATAGCAGATGTTATTGCAAAACGGGTGAATAATCGTTCTTAACCTAGCGTATTGACAAGAAATTATATTAAAAGTTTTGTTTTACAATACAGGTAAGAATATTCTAAACTGGGGATGAAAAGCTACTGATATATGCAGTAGACAATCCTTTGCAGCATCTAGCGATCTTCTAGAGGTGAGAGATGAGATAAGGAAGGCGAAGAATATAGACAAATATGAAAATGGATATAGCAGATGTTATTGCAAAACGGGTGAATAATCGTTCTTAACCTAGCGTATTGACAAGAAATTATATTAAAAGTTTTGTTTTACAATACAGGTAAGAATATTCTAAACTGGGGATGAAAAGCTACTGATATATGCAGTAGACAATCCTTTGCAGCATCTAGCGATCTTCTAGAGGTGAGAGATGAGATAAGGAAGGCGAAGAATATAGACAAATATGAAAATGGATATAGCAGATGTTATTGCAAAACGGGTGAATAATCGTTCTTAACCTAGCGTATTGACAAGAAATTATATTAAAAGTTTTTTGGATGAAGACTTTCATCTATGAACATAGTTATACTGAATTTACTGAAAGAATATATAATATACCAGTTCAGCATTTTTGCTATCATACACTTCATTAACGTTGAGGTCTTCCCTTCATCTTGTCTACGCGATTCATCAAAGGAGAAAGAATGCATTTTACTGTACATTAAGTAATAGTTCCTATAACTGCCCTCTCCTAACAGCCATATTTGGCAATTAAGCATATTAACTTTTGAAGCGAATACTAAGCAAACTGTCCACAAAATGATATTAAACTCTTCTGAATATCCCTCCATCTTTTGCAAGATCTGCTGTGAATGCTTGCTTTTACTTTTCTAAACAAGTGCAAACTGCTTTTATTTTAAAACTAGCATTGATCTAGCTCTGCTTGTATATAGAAAATATACAAGCAGAGACCAATAGAAAGAAAATAGTAAATATATATATATATTAGAAGAAATATATATAGAAAATAAGTTTGATGAAAGAAGTTATCTCTCCCAAAATAATTTTGTACAAGAAATAAAATCTTCTTCTTATGATCCTTCTCAGTGAAAATATTTTTATAAGTTTCAAATATGAGATTGAAAACGAAACTCGGTCGACGATTTTAATTTTTAAAAATTTTACTTTCTTGTTTAAAGCTTTATTGAATTAATAATATCTAAATCGGTTTGTAGAATATCATTCAACGATGCCACAAACCCACAGAAAGAAATATTTTTATGAAAATCCACATCAATGTCTTTTATGAAAATCCACATCAATGTCTTTTATGAAAATCCACATCAATGTCTTTTATGAAAATCCACACTAATATCTTTTATCAAAAATACATTAATATTGAAGATCAAATATACATGGACTAATGAGATGAGTTTTAAAGGACAATATTTACATCATTTAAACTCATTTACATCATTAAACTGGTTTTTTACATTTGTAAGGCCTTTTTTAAAATTGTAGTAAGATGCACTTTTACAACTCTTTTGATGTCGACAGATAATCCAAATTATGTTTTGGATCATTTTTCAATAAGAATATCATTGTGTGCTAAGAATTCATTTCCTTAAATCAAAAAGTTAATAATTAAATTAATATTGATTTTCTCGAAAAGAGCTAGCTATTTATTATCGTCCATCCCCTAGTACACTCCAGGCAAAGAACTCAATCGTATCAGTTCTACAAATAACGATGAACTTTACAAAAATTCCGAAATAGGAGTTTGAAATATGTTTTCAAAACCAGCAATACTAACATCATAATAATTATAGAATCACTATTGAAGGTAACTGTTTCGAAAACACAACACAATATAATATCTACCCACTGAAAGTTCCCATTCCTGAAGACTAAAGCAGTTCCAGTGTAATGTATTTACTGAAGGTTATATTATTCATGAACATTTCAAGTAAATAACCTTAAGCATTACTCGAAAATTAAAGATGACAATTTGCTTTTGAAAGCAGCTTATTAATAAATGTATATCTTTCATTTCTACAGGAAATTTAGTTATTGAATTCACGGATAATTAAAATAAATTATCCGTGAATTTATGGAGAATTAATTTAAAACTTTTTACATAAATAGAGCTTTCTTTACATAGATGAATGAGAGCAGATTCGAGTAATAATACTAAAAACCTTCAGAATACTACATTTTTTCTTGATGAATATAAATTTTTTACTTTATTTAAAGGAAGTATTTTTGTTAAAATAGTATTTTCTTTTATAATTAAATAGCGAGACAAAACTAAACTCATAATTTCTTTAATCTCCTTTTTTACTTTCAAATTCTACTAACAGATGGCGCCATAACTCTTTCAAAAGTCAAAGATGGTTTTATTTTTAATTAAACCTTAACTATTTAATTTTAAATGAAAAATTTTGATGTCGTTAACAGGATCCCATAGGCTTTCTTTTGCCTTTTAATTGTTTGTTACTAAATGTTTTCTTTAATTAATCTGTGATATAAATACTAAGTTCAGAATATTACTTTAAAATCTATTCATACTAATCCCACAAAGAAACCACGTTTCATTTATCCGTAAGAAGTGAAAGAAACAAAAGTTACAAAAGAACTTGTTATCATTACATAAAAGATTAAAATGTCATAATTTTTTTCTCTTTTCTTACTTTTTAATATGCTGTTAAAACTTTTTAATATGGAAGCACGAATATACAGGATGATTATAATTAAAGTCCCACTTTAAAAATGCTATAAAAAAAAAGAACCATTCGTCACAATGAGTTCAAATTTGAACTGAAAATACTTAAAAGGGGAAATGGTATGACATCAAAAAAAAGTTCCACCGATTTTTCCCATCCAATTTGATATGACCTTGCCGTGGTGGATGGGCTTTCCACTCACACTGTCACAACTGTTGTTTGACTTTTAAGTCCTTTTTTTTTCATCAAAAAACCGAAACAATCGAGCACATTGAACACTACAGTTGGTTTAATGTGCGACTCGTGCCAAATACGTTGCAATTTCGAATCAAAATATCAGTGGCAGCCGATTCACTTTCTTTATGCCGCTTACAGTGCCATCTATTAATACACTTGAGAACTTTTTTTGATGCCGTACCGTGTCCCCCTTCTTCAAGTATCTTCAGTTCAAATTTGAACTCCTTGTGACGAATTGTTCCTTTTTTACAGCATTTTGAAAGTGCGACTTTCGATATACAGGGTGATTATAATTAATCACCAGTTTGAAATTGATCACCTTGAATCATCAGTTAAGTAATTCAGATTGCAAATTTTTTTTAATTTATTTTTTACTTATTAAATAAAGTTTTGGTAGCTCCTTCAGTTTGGTGAGAAGTAATATAACGAAAAAAAGCTTGGCAAAAATTTAAATGGAAATCACTAGAAAAATTTAAATATAAATTTATTCAATAATAATGATCTCAAATCAAAATCAAATCTCCAAAAATAGGATCAAATAAGAAATATTCTAGATTATGCGACTTCCCTCTTACAATTAAATATCATTTTGAAATTAAAAATTATTTTTTTCTGAATTCAACATAATCATAACCTGCCGAATAAAAGCCATTGAAGAGACTTTGTTAATTCTAATATTTTGTGAAGTAATGAAGGATTACAGTCGGAAATTCTATACATGAAATTATATTAATAAGAAATGCAATAAAGCCTAAATGTTTGAATTTTTATTTCAAATAAAAATAATTTCTTTTTCTTCGTGATTTTACGTGATGAAATCTTTTAAAGGTGATTTTGAATTTGTATTAAATTTAAATTGCTTCCTAAAAAAATTGATTGCTTCCCTTCTTGCTTAAAATTAAATTGTGTATTTTATTTAAATTGCTTCCTAATATAAAACATAATAACAATGAGCAATGCGATGCTAGTTTTTAATTCATATATTAATATTTTTAATTGTATTAGAGTACGAAATTTTTATTAATAGTAGTAGAGTAACTAATAGTATTTTGATAATTTTATTTTTCCTCTCAAATATAAATAAAACTTTTTTTTATTCTTATGTGGACCTTTAAATTTAAATGTCACTGTATAAAAGAGTAGAAGAGAAAAATAAGCTTCAAATGGTTTTGTAAGTCATAATAATACTTTTGAAAGATACTTTGAAACTACAAATTCTGTTAGATAATTTTCAGATATTTATTGATGTTGTTTAATAAAAGGGATTGCAAATAGTAGTATAGATTATTTACGTAGGAATAAATTGATTTATTTATTTTTCAATGCAGAAAAAGGATTATGGTGTAAATCCATATCTTTGATATAGGAGAAAATGGAATTTTAGTATTTGTCAAATGTTTTGAAATAAGTTTTAAAATGATCAAGTTTTGTAGATTCACTTTCATGCTCCGAATTCATTTTCATTGATTTATCTAGCTAAAACTTCAATAAGTGGTGAAATTTTCTGGGTTTTCTCTCGTATGACATTCATATAAGGGAAAGTTAGGGACAATTGATCATCCCATCAGGCATTGTTCGTAAAATACTACGTGGAACACGAGGCTCCTAATGTTTAAAAAAAGAGTGCCTAAATTTATTAGAACCGAAAATTGCAATGTTAAAATTTTTAAATAGACAAGATAAATCAGCAGGCCAGAAAGTTCTTCCAATGAGTTCATGAATAATATGTCATTTATACAGATCTACGTCTAGAGTTTATTCTGAATTGAGGTAACACCATGGACACTACTAACTCTCCCAAGTTTGTAAAGTTATGAACCGTGATTTCATGGGACAAGCGTAAAATAAATAAGATAAAAAAAACTTCCTTTGGGGAAAAAATATTTATGACAGAATAACAAGATAAATAAGACAAGCTTGATATGTTTTACTAAGAAACACTGCAAACGGAAAGAATTGTGCAACATAATGTATCCCAACTTATTTTTAGTGAAATACAATCATTCCATGAAACATGAGTCAATGTTTCAAATTATTAAATGTAATGTCTTATAATCTAACAAAGGGTTTTTGAATACATTCAGTCTGGTCTAAATCCTTCACAGCAATAACCTGAAACTTTTAGAGCACAATCTTGCATAACCCTTTAAGTATAAAATCAAGTAAATAATGCGAATAGTAAATATTTTCTAAAAAATGACATTCCTTCACACAAAAAAAGTTACCAGTCGACAGTTTAATTCCCAACAAAAGCATTTAATTCATTCCGAAATTTTTCCTTAATACTGAATTGAATCGCATGCCAAAAGAATTTTACAAACTTTTTCTTACAATTCAATAAAACCCTAAAACGTATGATCAAGAATGCACTATCAATAGATTACAAAAAGAGGCATTTGTTTAACAGAAATCAACATTCGAAAATAAAAATTTCATACCGAAAATATTTAGCTCCATTCGTAAATCTTTTAGAATCCTGAAAGAAATCACACACTAACATCATCGAATGGAATTATCTAGAAGATCCGACATAACCACCACACAACCTACCCCCAATAAGTTTTAATACTGCTGCCAAAACAGCACGAATTGAGTTTGGACATCTCCGATGCATTGCTGAGTTTAAATAAGGCCATCTGTTGCATTTTTTAAACCTTTGAAACCCTTCCATCCATTCCAAATGAGATATTTCCCTACTTTAAAATGAATCATGTATCAACATCATTTTACAAACTTGTAGCCACTTCATGCAATCCAATAGACCCCTAGAACGTATGTTCTAGAACATGGGTCTCCAAACCACGGCCCGCTAGTGTCATCAATCCGGCCCGCGACAGCGAATAGTTTATTGTTGCTGTAATAAGTTGGATAAAAAAACACGGAATGATAATAACTCGGTTTTATTGACTTGCTAGGTAAAGCTTAATGACAAGCATAATACTCAGAAAATTTAACTTAAGCATAACAACCAACAAATAATTGAAATGAATCCCATCAACATTATAAACTAGTGAACATCCCGCGGTTACCCTCGGTAGTTATGTTGGGGTAAAGAGTTTCGCATATGCATGTGTATCGATGTTTGGAATGTATATATTCTGAATCAAACATAAACCTGCTCGCTCAGAGCGCGTACTCGGTGATTAGTCTAGAAATTATAAATAATGGCAGAAAAATTAAAACGATTTTGACCCTTGGTACTTACTGGAGTAAACAGTATGGCCCGAAGGCTCTAAAGTTTGGAGACCCCTGTTCTAGAACACAATATTATTCTGTTCCAAAAAGATACATTTATTGAACACAAATTAACGTTCGAAACTAAACAGTTTCATATTGAAAATATTTAGCTCCATTCGTAAACCTAAAAGAAATCACGATCTAACATCATCAAACGGAGTTATTTACAAGATCCGATATAACCCCAGAACCCACTCTCAGTAAGTTTTAATAAAGCAGCCAGAAACAGCGCAAACGGACAATCCTGATACATTGCCAGGCTTAGTGCAAGCCATCTGTTGCCTTCCATAAAGCTTCGAAACCCTTCCATCCATTCCACCAAGGCTTAGGGTTGCTGAATTTTTATCCCCTTTGTACTGGGAACCGCAGCATGTTAAATGAAATGCTTTTAGCAAATAATTGCGAATATGTTCCTTGCTTAAGCACTCTCACTTTACGAGACTCCCCATTCCCGAAAATAATCCCCTGCTAATTATAGGAAGAATGAAATTTTCGAAATGCAGTTTCATCATTCTCCGATCGATTGCGTCTGCCGAATTTATTAGATGTTGGAATCCATAAACTAAGCAGATGAGTTAAGCTGGATTCGTGCTAGCTTGGAGATTCCGTATCGTAGAATTCGATGGATTGGCCGAGAGGTGGTTATCAAGCCTTGTTAAGTGTGGGAAATGTATCTGAAAATAATTAAGAAAGGGAGTTATCTTCGGCGTCGCTTGGTAGCGGAGAGGCTGGATAATTTATATTGACAATTGGATTCAATCAATTTTTACTCCTAACGTGGTTTCAGCATAATTCATACTAGAATTCAATTGACTTTATTTCTGCTAAATGCCTTCTATCTTGCCAGATAAAGTATTCCATTAGTAAAGTTGACTCATTTCGGGAGAAAATCATTCTTTATGTGAAAATTAAAATTAAGAGATCCTCTCCGTTTATGACCAAAAATTTATTCAGTACTCTGTTTCGCTAAAATCACTGCTTTTACACATTAAAACTGCTATGAACTTTTAAAATACATCATAATTATGATTTATTAAAATGTATCAACTGTTATAGCTTAATCAATATTTTGTAATATCTAGCAGGAAATAAATTAATTAATTTATAATCTTGATTATTTAAAAAAAAAAGCTTCATAAGATACATTGTATTTTATTAAATACAACTGAAGTAAGTTATTTTAGGATTGTTCTATTGTGTACCGTTTTTTCTTATTGTCTTATATATAGTTATTTTTTATAAAATTTAGAACTTTTTTTATTGCTCTCTGTCTTTTTTTAGAATAGTTATTTTTTCCACCTAGTGTTCTTTTAAAAGTTATTGTTGATTCTAATCCAACTCATAGCTCAGTGGCAACAGGAGCAGCTAGCGCACTGAGATTGAAATCCTCTAGTGGCGATTACAGTCACTACTTCAAGAAATGAGGACACTCAAGAGAGATTTTAAAAAAACATTTATAAGAAGTTTTAATCAATAGTCATATGTTGTAATCGTCAACAGTTATACTGATTTCTCACATAGTATGACACGCAAATGTAGGACATTTACTCCTAAGTCTTCTGGGAAGGCCTACTTTCATCCTTCGTCATGGCATCTGAAAATGGCAATGTGTCAATCAGCCTCATTTCAAATGCGAATTTGAATTGTATTTAAAGAGAAAGAGAAAAGGATTTGAATTCTCGTCAAAACAAGCTGCACAGGAAGATGTCAGTAACAGATGTTTCAATCTCAAAACCTTAAAATGACTAAGATACAGAAAACATATACAGAACAAAAAATGATTTTCAGCATGTCCTTAATGGGTTGATATATAAAGGGGTTTATCGATAATTATCGCAGATCATTTTGTTACAGTTAGAAATATATACGCAGAAAACAACTTGTCAAATTTATGTTAGATGTTTTTTTAAGCATCAACATAACGTCCATATCCCTTTCTTAACATTTGTATTAACATGGATATTAACTTTTCTGAAAATGTCATAGCCATAAAAACACATTATATAACAAATTTAAATTATGATTTATTAATTAGAGAAAAAAATATAAATACAGATAACTTTTTCGATATATTAGTTATTTTTATTATGAAATGTTATTCCTTTCACACGCAGAAAAAATATGCAATATTTGCAAAAAATAATAATATATAAATAAAATAAAGTGCTCATAAATAAATAAATAAAATAAAACACTCATAAATAAATAAAATAAAACACTCATAAATAAATAAATAAAATAAAATAAAACTCATAAATAAATAAATAAAATGAAATAAAGCAATGATAAATAAATAAAATAAAGCCCTCATAAATAAATAAAATAAAGCACTCATAAATAAATCAAATAAAATAAAGCCCTTATAAATAAAATAAAATAAAGCCCTTATAAATAAATAAAATAAAGTACTTATAAATAAATAAAATAAAGCACTAATAAATAAATAAAATAAAGCACTCATAAATAAATAAAATAAAGCACTCATAAATAAATAAATAAAGCAATAAAAGAAACGAAATGGCAAAAATTAAAAAGTCGTAAGACACACCGACTGAAACGGTTCGATGTTACAGCTGTGAATGTATTCTTTTTCTGTTTTGCTAGTACAAATCGTTTCAAACTACGACTGCGAATCATTGTCAGTTTTGTTGTAGTTGATGTTGTCACACTTATCTTAGTCATTTTAAGGTTTTGAGATTGAAACATCTGTTACTGACATCTTCCTGTGCAGCTTGTTTTGACGAGAATTCAAATCCTTTTCTCTTTCTCTTTAAATACAATTCAAATTCGCATTTGAAATGAGGCTGATTGACACATTACGTCGAAGGAAATCCAAAGAAAGAGAAAAAGAGAAGAAAGCCAAAGAAAAAGAAAGTTGCAATTCAAAATTCAAGAAATTAAAGTTTGACTCTCAATTTTTACAAACCAAAACCTATCCAAGAGAATAATCTTAAAATCAAAATTTCATTTCAATTCATTAAGATTTGTATTTTTACAAAAAGATGGTTTTGAGTTATTCTGAGTCTTATGAATGTATTTACCAATTAAATGAGCTATGCAATCCCCATTCTACTTAGTTTAATTTAATTAATAATTTATTTATGTATATTTAAAATGCTTAATTAAATTAAAACAGAGATGAATGTCGATTTCATATAAAAGGCATAATTTATTATTTTGTATTGATTAATCATGTTTTCCGATAATTCTTACTTTTCTATTGTAAAATTACACAAAAAACAAATACAAGGTAAATATCATTGATATAAGTAGTAGCTTTATCGTACAAATTTTATTCTCTGTTCTTCAAATCCGAAAGTGGCCTGATGGCCAATTGGCTAGCGCTCTGGCCTTTGGTACAACAGGCTCCAGGTTCGAATCCTGCCGATGGCATGGATGTTTGTTAGTGGTTCGGAATCCACTTTAAACTGTAGGTCCCGGTCTGTTTAGCCTAAAGTGCCAAGAGTGCAGCTGATTCTACTACTGAATGTATTTGCATCCACTTTTTATACATCGGCAAGAAGCTCATTAGTAGTTATCGTGTGAGTCGATAAAATTCTATTTTTCCTGGTAGCATGCGTTGTAGTCACCGTTTTGAGAAACGAGTACACTTAGTGATGATAGAAGTATAGCCTCTCGCACTTTGTTGTAGGAATTTTCTCTCATTTGATACTCTAATGCTATTGAAAGCATTACGTGGACCGATGGCCAATTGACTAGCAATCTGGTCGTTGGTACCACAGGCTTCAAGTTCGAATCCTGGCGGTAGCATGGATGTTTGTTAGGGGTTCGGAATCCACTTTAAACTGTAGGTCCTGGTCTGTTTAGCCCTCGTGTGGAACCAAATCTCATAGGAGAAAATGCCGAGAGAATCTCCGTAGTAAAACTGCAGAGGAATTAATATGCCAAGTGTGTCAGAAACATACTTCCTGCATTGGGAAATAATTTGTTTTCTATTTAACTTCCTTTATTTATTTACTTCAAGTATCCTGGTGCAAGTCTAACGAATTTTGCTTAGCTCGAATCCTAGAGAAAAACCACTGCTTTCATCAATCTTATGCGTACAAGACACTGAGATCGAAGCTAGACTGAAAATACAGTTTCAAGTTCTTTTGAGTGTATACATTTTTATAAATAAAAACTTAATCTTGGTTCAAATGAAGCATTTGGATTGAAAGTAAAAAAATGCAACGATTCATTAGTTCCAAATGAGTAGGACTCCAAGCACAAAGCTCGTTTCTTTGTCATTCCTCTTGCAAAATTCTTCATTAAAGACTCTGAGAAGGCGTGGTGAAAATGCAATAAATCTCTTTCGCACTCAGTGGAACTCAAATACAATTTTTATTTCGAAAACAAAACAAAAGTTTTTATTTATCACTATTCTCGAAAGAATAACACCATCTTCCCTTCAGGAAAGTTCTTTTTGATATCGAGACAAAGAAATTTGAGCTACAGAATACTAAAAAAATCCTAAAATACAAAAGTAAGATCATCCATCAAAAAGAATAAGTTAAAAACTTCCATTACAAAGACTGGCTGGGATTTTTTCGTTTTCCGATCTTCTTTTTTATTTTTCACAAGTGGTACAAACACAGCAACATCTTTTCTCAATTGTCTTTCCTTATCTATGATTAAGATTGAACTTTAAGTTTTGAAACTAATTTTTTTTTCCTTAGATAGAACTTACGATAAGACGCGATTTCGAGTTACGAGTAGAATTATTTTGTCTTGCTTACAAGAATACGTGTTCTGAGTCTCTACAATATGTACTGTTTTTTTTTATTTTGATTTCTAACAAATTTTCAGGTCCTATTTTATTTAGCTCCTTTTAATTTAATTGTTATTTAACGAAGATTTAAAGATGCATATGTTCTATAATTCTG
Organism: Caerostris darwini; assembly: GCA_021605075.1. Taxonomy (NCBI): domain Eukaryota; kingdom Metazoa; phylum Arthropoda; class Arachnida; order Araneae; family Araneidae; genus Caerostris; species Caerostris darwini. The sequence goes on from BPLQ01006518.1 coordinate 1,265,568, forward strand.
ATGAATATGAATTCGTTTTTTATGAATTTTTTTATCGATCGATTTCATCTATAACGGTTTTTTAAGTAAACGTTTAAAACTGTGATAAGTTGCTGTGATAAGTAAAATTAGAAATGACGAGTGTATAAAAATCAAAATCTTGAATACGAGCGATATGTCCTGTTTCGAATGAAATTATAAATAAGTAATATAAAAGAAATTTGAATTCAATTCCTACTTTTTTTCACTATATTGAAAGTCCTTTAAAAAAAATTTCATTCATTTTTTTAAGCTAGGAAAAAAATTCTTTCTCTCTCTCACATACACTTTCCATCTCTCATTAATTTATCCACATGTTTCATTTTCCATTTTGTTCCCTCCTTGATCCAGACTAGAACCCACAATGAAAAAGAATCTGAAAAGAAATTTTTTCCAGCGATCTACATGCTTTGCCACTTGACGGTATTTATTCCCAAATTTATATCCTGCTAAATCTTATATATAAGAAAATTCTTTTCTCCCTTATAAAACTAAATTCAATTACTGAAT